>JAWDJD010000001.1:185365000-185965000 GCA_035047305.1 Bradypodion pumilum | reverse complement strand
AAATACAATCTCACCATAGTATGCAATATACTCGGTGATACAGAAAATCCAATACCCCAAACATAGTGGCCTCTCCGCAGACTTGGGTCGGAGACAAAGTCCTCAGAGCCCGGGTCCCATGCTTCCCAAGGGAGCCCATGCTTCAGGAAAGGCACAGTAAGGCTCCTCGGAGACAACTCCGGTCAGGCAGGGCCGGAGGGAGGCAGGGCCAGTGGCCGCAGCTGACTCCTATCCTGGCCGATGGCGAGGGCCCAGGAGAGTCGCGGCGAGGCTTTGTAACCTTTTTTTAGCTAAAAGTTTATAGTTGAAATATATTTGTCTGACTTAATTATCTGCCTACCACTTAAATTCAGTCCATATATTTTTAAGTATTTGTACCTAGAGCCTTCGCTCATAGTTGTAAGAATGATATTTAGAGGTCTTGTTTTTGAATTCTCAAAAATATGTTTTCAATAACTTTTGGGATTTTATGCATAGAAGCAATGTGGATGAACAAAGCTTGTAGAATTAGACAAGCTATGGTTGCCTGGGCTCATTTTTCTTTGTTACTATGGCTTATTCTCAACTTTTGATGACAGATGGAATAAGTTTGGAAGCTACATTTCTGCTGAGCCAGCTGGGAACAAATAAATGACTTATACCTTGATACCCATATGAACTTTAATATGATTGTCTTGATGATCTGGTTCATGCTGGAATTAATCCTTTCAGGGATTGTCAGCTATGATAAACAAAAACAGGCTCAAATTGGAAAGGGTGTTATAAAGGTTTATAGTGCTCTAAAACCCTTGTTCAAGTTTCATACTTTTGACTTTGATGGAACAAAATATCTGACATAAGATCCTACTATCTGTATTACAATATATTGATTTGTCTCAGAAATTCATATAAGTGCTGATCACACAATAAACTCGAGTAAATGAAGTAATATAAATATTTTTAACTTGAAGGCAGTTATTGGATTTTAGTGGTATTACTTTCTTGTGTCATGCCTCGTTACTTGCTGATGCAAATAATGCTAAAAACTGCAGACAATATTCAATTGTTAGACTTCTAGTAAGGAAATCTTCTGTAAAACTCTTATCACAGTAAGAATCAAGAGCTTCTTCTTTGATTATTTGTTTACCCTGTTGGGTGTCAAGGGAATAGCACATAGTAAAAATGCATAAACCAGATACTGTACTGTAATCAAAATTCTGATACAGCCTTGTTTTACATTTTCTGAGGTGGCTGATATTTTGTGATAGCTTTAACAGAGACCAATACTGACAGGTTGCAGTTTGGGCATTCGGTCTCTAAAAGGTTCACCATAACTGTGCTAGGGCATTTGCCTTTGCCAACGGTGTTGAAGTCAGTCCAGAAGAGATGGGGATTATGTGCAATATAGTAGACAGTGAAGAGCAATGATTTCTCAAGTCCATTTGCATGTGCGGAATGTTGTCTTGGAGATGTCTACCAATGTGTGGACTCCTCGCTGAATAACGACTCCAAAGTATTCATGGTTCTGTTCTTCCACAATATACATTAACTTCAGGTGTGGTCCATGTTTTTGGGTGCAAAAAGAGACAGCCACAACCAATTAAATTAGCCACTAACATGGTTTGCGTGTGCATGTTGAAAAATATCTGTGAAATGGTGCCTAGGTGTCAAAATTATACAATAAATAAAATACATTATTCATTCTGACATTTTATTTACTTTGCTGCTTTTAAGTATTCTGGCAGTATCAAGAAATATTGCTTGACACAGCCAGGTAACAATATCATAGATTCTTCCACTATGCTTATTCAAGCCAGGTTCTGGATTAAGAGCAATAAGTGTTTATCGAACTACAGTAGACCCTCAAATAAAGTCCAAACTCAGTTCCACAAGTTTGGACTTTATCCGATTTTGAACTTTATCTGAATCAAATGGGCGATGCATTGGATAACGTCCAAAAATGGACTTTATCAGAGGTTCCTATACCAAATGCCTCGGATAACGTCCGTTTTTTTAGAGGTTTTGGACTTTATGTGATGCATCACGTGTGCATGAAAACCGTGACTTTATCCGAATCGGACTTTATCCGAGGTACCACTGTATCAAACTGACAACCAGGAACATTTTGTATGGCTTCTAAAGAAAAAAAAGGACTTGCAATCTGCACATGCAGAATGTGAGCCAACTTTCATTGAAAAAACCATTCAAATATATCATGAACATCAAAGCTGTGGACGTAAAGCCAAAGCAGTAAAATGTACTATGATGAAATAACAGCTTGATTATCTAAAATTGTATGTAATTTAAGAAGCTACCTCTGATTTGTTATTTAAAGAGATGCCTATATTCTTTTCCTTCATTGAATGATACATTTTCTGTTACAAGTCATAAAAAGTTCGGTTTCACTTACCAGTGATAACTTTCGTTCTTCGAGTATATAGTTTGTGAATCCACACTCATGGGTTATGCGCCTGCGCAGAACGGCCGATCGGAGGCTTGAAAAGCTATTGGTCAAAAGTTTTGGCGGTAAGACCGCCCACCGTACCGCCCACCCTGAGGCGCCCGCGCGCCATTTTACCTCAGTTCCATACTTAAGCCAAGCACAGGATAAACGAACTGATCTCATCCGTGCAGCTCAAGAGGGGAGGCAGGGTGGGTAGTGTGTATTCACAAACTATATACTCGAAGAACGAAAGTTATCACTGGTAAGTGAAACCGAACTTTCTCCTTCGTATAGTTTGTGAATCCACACTCATGGGAGATTAGCAAGCTCACACTTACTTGGTCGGTGGGCAGTCGGATGAGATGATCCCACGATGAGCTGAAGAACCCGTAGGTGGACCCGTCAGGGGCGTTGAGTCCGGAGCCCTCTGGTGAGGACGACACGGCCAAGCCTGGCGTCCGCAGTGGCTCTGGTGTCCACCCTGTAGTGCTGGACAAATGTGGAAGGTCTGGACCAGGTGGCAGCCTTACATATGTCCTCAAGCGGTGTGCCCTCCAGAAAGGCAGTGGATGTGGCAACCGCCCTGGTGGAATGCGCCCTGACATGCGGTGGAGGTGGCAGTGAAGCTGACTCATAGGCCAGGTAGATGGTAGAGGTGATCCATTTGGAGAACCTTTGAGCAGAGATGGGTTCACCCTTGGACTTTCCCCCATAAGCCACAAAGAGGCGTTGCGACTTCCTGAACTCTCTAGTCCTGCTGGTGTAAAACAATAAAGCTCGTTTCACATCCAGCGTGTGCCAAGTCCTTTCTTGGGCGTTAGTGGGGTTCTGGAAGAAGGTTGGCAAGGAGATAGTTTGTGCCATGTGAAACTTGGAGACCACCTTGGGTAGGAAGGTGATGTCCGCTTGGAGGATGACGCGGTCGTTGAAGAACTGGAGAAAAGGTGCGTCTGCTCGCAGGGCAACCAGCTCACCAGCTCGTCGTGCAGACGTGATGGCCACCAGGAATGCTGTCTTCCATGTGAGGAGACGAACATCGGCGGTAGCCATGGGCTCGAAGGGGGTCCTGGTGAGCGCGTTAAGAACGGTGGACAGTGACCATTGAGCCGTCGGTGTCCGGGCCGGCGGAAAAGCGTTCTTTAGTCCCTTGAGGAAGCACTTTACCGTTTGGTCGCGGAAGGCCCCGGAAGCGGGCGAGCCAGCAGGAGAGTGCGCTACCACTGCTGCGAGATGCACTCGGATGGAGGTGATGCTGAGGCCAGACTCCGCCAGCTGGAGGAGGTAGGTTAAAATGTCCTGCAGTCCCACCTGCGTGGGGGGTGTTTGCCGGGCGGCCAGGAAAGCACAAAAACGCCTGTATTTGGAAGCGTAGGACTTCCTTGTGGAAGGGCGCCGCGCTAGTTCAAGGATCCTGGCCAGTCTGGGGTTATCCTCCACGCGGTGAGGTGGAGGCTGGGCAGGTCCGAATGGTGCAGCTGGCCCTGCTCCATTTGGAGGAGTGTCGGTGATTCCGGCAGTGTGCGATACTGCGACGACATGCGCAACAGTAGCGGAAACCAGGGTTGGCGCGGCCACGCCGGTGCCACCAGAATTGCATTGGCTCTGTGTTGGTGCATCCTGGTGAGTACCTTCTGGACCAGAGGAAACGGAGGAAAGGCATAGAGATAGTCCTGATCCCACCGTTTCATGAAGGCATCGCCCTCGGAGTTCAGTCCGATGCCTGCTCTGGAGCAGTACCTGCTGAGTTTCCTGTTGGACTCCGATGCAAAGAGGTCGATGCTCGGCGTCCCCCAGACCTCGCACAGGGACTGGAACACTCCGTCGTCCAGCTCCCATTCGTGGGTCGTGGAGGTGAGACGGCTCAGGTGATCTGCCAAGACATTTAGCGTGCCCTGGATGTGCACTCCAATTGGGAAAATGTGCCTCTCCAGACACCATTCCCACAACTGCACTGCCAGGTACAGGAGGGTGGTGGACCGTGTTCCTCCCTGCTTGTTGAGGTACGCCACCGCCGTGGTATTGTCCGAGGCCACTTGAACCGCCTTGCCGGTGAGCAGAGTCTCGAAGGAACGCAGGGCCTTCCAAATGGCCAGCAGCTCCAAGTAATTTATGTGGTACACCGTTTCGTGCGGTGTCCAGGTGTCGTTGACCGTGAGAGTCCCGCAAGCAGCGCCCCAGCCGAGGTTGCTCGCGTCGGTCAGTATCTGCAACGAGGGTTGCGGGAGGTAGAAACTCTTCCCCGTGGCCACGTTGAGTGGTGTAGACCACCACAGCAGTTGGTCCCTCAGTTCTGGAGATGGGGTCAACCGTTTGGATTGGCTCTCCCGAAGTGCGTCGAACTCGTGAAGGAGCCACGATTGCAGGGACCTGAATTTCAACTTGGCATGGGGGATCACTGCCGTCGTTGAGGCCATCAGGCCTAGAAGTCTCTGAGCCTTCTTCGCCCGGATGCACGGTTTCGTGCGCAGTTCGCTCACCCCCTGCGCAATGTCCCGTAAGCGTTTCTGGGGGGCGTAGGCTCTCGTAGTAAGCGAGTCGAGTACCGCTCCAATGTACTCGACGCGCTGGGAAGGAGTCAACTTCGACTTGGTGAAGTTGATCCTGAGGCCGAGACTCTCCATGAGGTGAACCGTGTATTGTGTGTCCCGAACGGCCGACGGTTTGGTGGGGGAGACGATCAACCAATCGTCGATGTACGGGAAGACCCTGATGCCCCGTTGGCGGAGGAATGCAGCCACCGGAGCCATGCATTTGGTGAAGACCCGCGGTGCCGTGGCCAGACCGAACGGTAGGCATCGGTACTGGTACACGGAATGGTCGATACGGAAGCGGAGAAACCGTCTGTGTTCCTCGAGGATGGAGACGTGGAAGTAGGCATCCTTGAGGTCTATGACTGTGAACCAGTCCCCTTTGTTGATGAGGGGGAGGACGGTCTGTAGGGTCACCATCCGGAACTTCCTGGTGTGGATGCATTTGTTCAGGCGGCGTAGGTCCAGGATAGGGCGAAGGCCTCCGTCCTTCTTCTGGACCACGAAGTACCTCGAGTAGAAGCCGTTGTCCCAGTCGGACGGTGCTACCCGCTCGATGGCTCCCTTGGAGAGAAGGGTTGCTATTTCTTCCTCCAAATGGGGGGACGAGGTGGTGAGACGATGTTTTCCTACTCGAGGCACCCGCACGAACTCGATGGCGTAGCCAGAGGACAAGATCTTTAAGACCCACTGGTCGTCCGTGATGCCCGACCATGCCTGGAGGAAGTTCCGGAGGGGGAGGTACGGGATGTGGAGCGAGAGAGACTCGGCCGTCGCAGCTTCAAACGCGGGGCTTGGGCCTCGCGGTCGAACGCTTGTCCTGTCCATAGGGCCGGTAGCGGGGTTTGTGTTGTCGCCGCTGTTTATAGGAGCTGGATCTAGGCTGCTCCGTCGGTCCCTGCTGCTGTGGATTGCCCTGGAACCGCCGTGTGAAGGGCTGGAACCTCGGCCTGGTGGAAGTTGCCGGCGTGGTGAGCCCCAGGAACTTCGCCGTGGAACTGGTCTGGCGCATCTCATTCAGGACCTTATCGGTGTCCTGACCGAAGAGGCCCTGCCCGTCGAAGGGAAACTCCTCGATGAGCTTTTTCAAAGCGTCATCGAGGGAGGTGTCCCTGAGCCAAGCATGGCGACGGAGGTAGATTGCGGAGGCCATGTCTTTTGCCGCATAATCGTTGATATGCCGGGCAGTGCGCATCAGCTGCTCGGCGACGAAGTCCCCCTCGGTGCCCAGCGCGTCAATCCTCTTCTGGGCATCGGCGGGCAGTTTAGCCGTCTCAACCTTCACCTGCTCCCAGAGGTGAGATTGGTACAGGCCCATGGCGGCCGAATAGTTTGCGGCCCGAAAGAATAGGGAGCCGGTGGCGTAAAACTTACGCCCCACCGCGTCCAGTTTCTTTCCCTCCGGCGTCGACGGGACCGGGAATCCGCTGGTGGCCGTCCTATGCTGGAAGGCCTTGACCACCAGGGAATTCGGCAGGGGGTGCGCCTGCAAGAACTCGACGTTCTCGTCCAGGACCCGGTACATGCTGTCGAGCCTGGACGAAACGGAGTGTGCCGCCAAAGGTTTCTTCCACGTCGCCCTCGCCGTGGTCATCATGGAGGGGAGCATGGTTATGTGGACCGGCCGCACAGCACGCCTGTCGAGCTTCGCGGTCATCTGATCCTCACCCTCCAACGGCGGTTGGTCGACCTTCAGGTTGAGGGCGGTGCCGAGCCTCGTGAGCATGGCGGTCAGTGAGCGCTGGTCCTCACCACGCGGTGGGTCCACTGAGCCGATGGCCTGTTCCGGCGTGCGCTCGGCGTCGACGTCTCCCTCGTCCTCCTCCGACGACGAGCTGGACTCATCGGAGGACGAGGGAGGCAGTCTTTCGTCCATGTCCGGACCGCGCCAGTACGGCCTGGGCGGGCCGGCGGGATGGGCGTCCACCGCATCAGCGTCCGGACCACACCATGATGGGTTGGGTGGGCCGGCGGAGCGGGCACTCGACCCACGGGAGGTCGGTGGGGCCGCGGCAGAGCCAGGATGCCCGGGGCTTGCGGTGGTCGGAACCGGAGCCGCAGAGGCCGCAGGCGTGGAGGTCTGGAACCTGGTCGCAAACGACGCCATGACCTGGAACATCTCTCGGACGAGGGCCATCTGAGACGCGTCCGAGTCCGCTGGCGGTGGAGCTCCGGTGGCCGGCGGGATGGTGGCCCACGAAACGGTGGGAGCCGAAACGGTGGCCGGCGTCGGTGTCGGCGAAATGGTCGTCGGAACGGTGACGACCGCCTCGTCCGTCGGCGTTCTGGGCCGTGGAGAGACGGAGGCCTGCCTCGGCGAGGAATTTCTGCCCCGAGGAGGAGAGGAGAGCACCTGAGGTGGGCGAGCTGGAGCCCCAGCCCTGCGTCCTTTCTCAGGTGACCTGGAAGACGACCGTCCTCCCCAGATGGAGGATCCCGGAGAAGGACATCGGGCAGTCGAGAACGGCGGCGAAGGCCCGGGAGAGGCGGGTGTGCGCGGAGTGGGGGGAAGCGACCGTCTCTTCTCCGACCCACGCTTGCGCTTCTTCTCACCGTTCTTGTCCTTCTTCTTCTTCTTCCTCATCGGAAGCACGGAGGAAGAGGCCGGCGGTGGTTGAGCGGCAGCGGCGGCCGTGGAGGCGGACGCGGCGGGAGCCAGAGCGAGCTCCATCAGGTGAGCCTTGAGGCGATTGCTTCGGTTCTGCACCGCGAGGCGCGTAAACTTTTTGCAATGCGGGCAAGACTGGCTCTGATGCGACTCTCCCAAACAAAAAAGGCACAGGCTGTGTCCGTCGGAAGCCGGAAACTTCTTAAGGCAAGCCGTGCACTGTTTAAACGCTGCAGCCATCAACCGCGGAAAAAATTCTTCCAGTGGAAGTTTCTGGAGACAAGTACCCCGAAGGGCCGACCAGCCGCCACCCCCTTGAGGGGGGAGACGGTGATCGATGCGAAAAATTGGCTACTGAATCCACTCAAGAGAAGAGACAGAGCCGGGGTGGCGATCCTGCCCGGAGGACAAGATCACCGAGAAAAATTTGTTAAGATTTGCCAAAAAGACTTTCCCTCAGAAGGGCGAAAAAATTGAGGAAGCTCTCAACGATCGTCCTGCTGCTACGGCGGAAAGAAGAGAACTGAGGTAAAATGGCGCGCGGGCGCCTCAGGGTGGGCGGTACGGTGGGCGGTCTTACCGCCAAAACTTTTGACCAATAGCTTTTCAAGCCTCCGATCGGCCGTTCTGCGCAGGCGCATAACCCATGAGTGTGGATTCACAAACTATACGAAGGAGAACTGATCAGACCTCTATTTGATAATGTGGAACATTAAAAAAGAGTCACAAACTCGTCTGTATTTTCCTGCTTCCTTGTTGCGGAGCAACAGACTGTATCATGTAAAGCTGAATTTCTGTCCAGAATCTTAACAAGGAAATGGATAGTTGATTAAACTCAAATAATGGAACATATGAAAGCATGACTTGTCTTTGTGGATTAAACATACACAAGGCAGATCCATTTATATCCTGATCGCACAGCTATTGAGGCAGTCTTTATGGTCCCTCTCATTCATGTCCTTTATCCAGGACTTAAGTAGAGTTGGAGAAGAAGGATGTGCTTTACTGAGGCCTAGAAATCTTAGAGGCCCTGACCAAAGCTGTAACTCCATTCATATGAGAAAATACTGAAGCTAAATAGCAGCTGGGATGGATTTTTTTAAAAACAGCAGAATTTTATCCTCTAGCTCTATCTACATACCTGTCAAGTATCCCGTATTGGCCAGGATTTCTCATTTTTCTGCGCTTGTTCCTCCCCTTTCCTGCCGCCGTCCCGAATTTGAACAGCAGGGAAAGGGCTTACTGCGCATGCACAACCACCGTGTGCATGCACAAATGGGTTACTGAGCATGCACGGACACGGTGCATATGTGCAAACAGGTTACTGCGCATGCACGGATAGTGCGCATGTGCAAGCGGGTTACTGTGCATGCGTGCCTACGCATGCGCAGTAATTTCTCGTATTTTGCAGAGCCACGCTTGACGGGTATGTCTATCTAAAACAATCTCATTTTGACCAAGATAGAAAGGAATGAGTGCTATCCACTATTGGAATAATAAAATGCACTGCACATGGGGCTGTCTTTAAAGGTGGCTCTGAATCATGAAGTGGTGCAGAGTAGGATGATCTAAATGTTAGTGGGGGCAAGTTTCATCTCATCACTGTTACACCAGCTGCATTGGTTTCAGTACATTTCTGAATCCCGTTCATGATGAGTCTGTTCGGACTTTTGTTACCTTCATCTCCCAGATGCCCAAGTTAGCATGGCTAGTGGTAAGATATTATATCTGTAGTCCAAAAC
Source organism: Bradypodion pumilum (assembly GCA_035047305.1). Lineage (NCBI taxonomy): Eukaryota > Metazoa > Chordata > Lepidosauria > Squamata > Chamaeleonidae > Bradypodion > Bradypodion pumilum. The sequence goes on along the minus strand of JAWDJD010000001.1, from coordinate 185,955,700 downwards.
ATCAAATCAAACACAGATCTTTCCTCACCACTGCTTTAGGACGATCACTTGCCTGCTACTGGGATTATATGGCAGGAGATGAGGAAAGAGTATTTCCTATTATGACTTTAAACCTTTGAAAGGCATAACTTCTTGGACTCCTTCACCCGACATTACAGAGGCTTAAGAAAACCCTAAAGAACCATTTATTTTGTTTTCTCTTGAGCTGAGTTATTTGAGTTGCTGATGGATTTAGCTGCATTCATTCATCAAATTTTAGTACTTCTGGTCTGGATGTTGTTCATTTTATTATTATCTTTGGCTTTTATTAATATTTATGCCAATTGTAGCATATGTTGTAGTTTAATAATTGTCTTTTAGAAACTGCTATATTCTTTAAGATGGCTTAAGGATATTTTAAATAAACAGATCATGTTTGAGGATATTTTTGGAAACTTATTTCCCTATTTCCTTAAACCTATTGTTCAGATGTTTAAAAAAACTGTTGGAAAGTGAAAACAAGCAAAAACATTGGAGCAAAACATGTTGAAAAGCATGTTGCTAACCCAGGTTCCTGCCTAGGTAAGGGCTTAGGCTTGCATATGAAAAATGGTTTGAAAGGGAGATTTCTGTTTCTCAAGTACTACAGGTTCTAACAAGTCCGGCCGGAGATCCCGCTATGGTAATGGAGTAGACCATACAGCCAGCAACTCAACATCGAGTGTCAGGCAGCGGTTAACTAACCTGACTCCCTAAAGGGGCCAATAGCTACGGGCAGTGGTGGGATTCAAATTTATTTACTACCTCCTCTGTGGGCGTGGCTTACTTTGTGGGCATGGCCAGATGTTGGCCATGTGACTTGCTGGGTGTGGTCATGTGATTGGGTGGATGACCTAGTCATGCCTGCCACATGACCATGAAAGCATCTGCAAACGCAAAACGCTGGCTCTTTGGCTGTAAATGGAGATGAGCACTGCACCCTAGAGTCAGATATGACTGGCTTTTGAGCAAGGATGACCTTTACCTTTACTAACCACTTGCAACTAAACAGGGCCAAACTTCACAGCAAATTTGAATACCAACCAGGGATCTTCTGTTATTAGGTAAAGGTTGCCCTTGCTCGAAAGCCAGTCGTATCCAACTCTACAGTTCAGTGCTAATCTCTGTTTACAGCCAAAGAGTCTGCATTTACAAATGTTTCCGGTGGACATGTGGCAGGCATGTACAAATCTAAGCTTTGGAACCTGTGCACTTCGCCCTGTCGGTGTGCATTGCCTCTGAGTGAATGCAGAGTGTATTTTCCTTCCCCAGCTCCCCTGCAAATATTCCACCATGCTGACATGTGGGATTAAAACTGGCAGGGAATTCTTTTCCATTTTCCCATCAGAAGGTGAGTAAACAGTGCAAGCCTTCACAACTCTTCACAACCCCTCCTCCCATACAGAAATCACCCAACTTCAATTTCTCTCCCCATCGGGTTTCAGACAGCAAATACTGTGTCACCCTCACCCAGCCCCTCTGGTGCAGCCTTCACCTCTGAAACAACATGCACTTAGGTGGCACACACAAAAAGCACTGTCCCTTTAACACCCTCTTTTCCAGGAGAGGGAAGAGACAATAAGCCAATCGACATCACGCATATTTGCATACAACGTATATTAACTGGATGAATAGCGCAAAGAGGATATGTTTGGTGGTCTTGTCTTAAACACAGATTTTAAAAATGAAATTGAGGTACACAAGGCTAAGATAGTACACAACTAACTGATATAAGCATACTAAACACAATTCCATAAAAAATCACCATACAGTGGACCCTCGATTAACGACGCGTTCAAATAGCATCATTTTCGATTAACGACACTATTGACGCACCTATGTGAGCATTCAAATAATGACAAAAAAGTTATTTGGATATTTTACCATCATTATTCGAATAATGACAAAAAACATCGTTATTCAAATAATGATGTTATTTGAATAGTGACGCTACTTGGGGAACCAAGTAACGTTATTAATCGAGGGTCCACTGTATTGTGAAAAACTAAGGCAGAGAAGCGGGAAAGGCAGTTGCAATTGGGGATACCACTTGCCTCTTCCATTTTCCTTTTCTTGTTGCAGCTGTGGCATCAGCTGCCCATGGTCAATTCCAGGGGGTGCCACTGGCCAGAGGAGGTCCAAAGGGGTGGTGCAAGTTGGAAACACTGCTGCCTTCAGAGCACTCCCAACCCTCCCCTTTAGAGTGCTTCTGACCCTTCCTTGCCACCGCCAGATGTGTGGGGAGGAAAATGGGTGTGGCCAGTGGAAAATTTTACTACCAGTTCACCCGAACCTGTAGAATCCCATCACTGGCTATGGGTGGATAAGCCACTTTATGATGGTCCCCCTCGGAGGAGGAAGTGCCACTGGAAACCATCATATTGGGCCCAACGGCAAAATGAGCAGAGGAAGAACTATATTACATCCCATTTACTTCAGTGAGGCTACCTAGTAAGTTGTAAAGCGGGGGGGGGGGCTGTAAACATCAGGTATGGACTGGGTTTGACACATGCAATTATAATATACAAAGTATTCATGATTAATTCAAAAGTCTGAACTGTTTAAATCCCTAAAGCTGTCAGACAAAGCATGTGTAGTTCTGTGTGTCTTACTTGCCCATTGTCCTTCCACAACAACTATGGGTACATGGAGAATTTGAGAGCTGTCACAATTCCACCAGTGAGAGACTGGTGGCCCCATATCTCACCTAGGCAGTCACCTCCCACTTCTAGAACAGCAGGCACATCACCAATCTTTTGTATGGGCTACACTACTCTCCAGACTCTTCTTCCAGAGGATAGTTTCCTAATAGACTCATTTATCTGCTGTTCTGTTAGAAGAGATTATTCATATTTGGGTAGCTTTTTGTCAAAAATTCACTGCAGTTTTTTACATTTAAAAGGATATTTTGTGCAGAAAACCATACATTTCACACAAAATGTAAGGCTCTGGACAAAACATGATTCTTGAACTTTCCCCCAAATGCTGATGCTGATGGGGAAAAGGCCATATTTTTGTTCTCATGTAAGACCTACAGCTCTTGCAGCTGCTGAATATTTTACTAACAGCACTTGAGCATTTTGCCTGAATGTTGTGAAGCTCCGTTTAGTTGAAGATGAGGATAAAATGTATAAGTATTCACTGAATCCTTAGCAATGTTGATGGCATTTTTATTTATTTTTAAAGTAATAAAATGACTGAAAATACATTGGGTTTTTTTTTACTGATATGATGGGAATCGTTTCTTCATTAACTTTTAGGCATACTAACACTTGTTACTTTGGTGAATCACTGGAAGATGTTCCATCCAAATGTATTTTTTTTTTAAAAAAAAAAAGTTTTAAAAGGCATAACTAAGTCAATAGGAATTTCCTATTTCAATGAGAAAATGTCTTTAAAGCAGTAAGTGTCACATTAATTTTAAAAATCAAAGTCCAAAATCTTTATCGAAGAGCTTAAATGGGATTTGCTAGGTAGCTCAGTGGTTTAGGTTTCTGGCTGAGGAGCCAGAGATTTGGAGTTTGATTCTCCTCTGTGCTTCCCTGCAGGGATTGAACTTGATCCATAGTGTCTTTTCCAGCTCTGGAGTTCTAAGATAATGATAAGGAAGAACATTCAGTCTATAAAATGAAAGGAAAGTATTCTACTAGCCAACAAAGAGATGCAATACCTATTTGAAAGACTGAAGCAACTATGTGATTAGCCTGTTTTCTTCCTTATACAAATAACTGACTTAAATCACCTAGAAATTATCACTCTACCCGAATAGTAACTCAGTCATAATTTCCAGGACTTTAGCTACAGGGCCGCCGTTAACTACTTTGTAAGTAAAATAGACTTGTGTTTTTGTGCACTAAATTTATAAAATGTGTCTTGTGCTGATCAAGGATTGCCAACATTTTTGTACACAGTCCATGTGTTGCCAATGTAATACTTTACAATGTCTTTGAGTATTACATGTTTTTCACACCAGGGCTGTACAAAATTCTTTAAAAAATCATGAGATCCTATAGAGTCAGATAGCTGGATTTTTAAATCTGATCTGCAAACACAGAAGTCCAGCAAGTCAGCTCACATAATCATGCTATCCGCACGCCAAACACATCTTCAGATACTTCCATCAAATATAAAAAACTTCTCATTCATGTTTCTAAAATACATAAAGGCAGAATGGAAGAAACATATGATCCCACTGAATGTATTACTTCAGGAACAATTCATACTCTCACAAATATATAAAGCATTTAAAGGAAATGCATTTATATAAATTGCTGCAGAATAATCAAACAAATTCTAATTCCAAAAATTCAATGACCTCATATAGTTGCAGATATTCTACACTGTCTACATTTGACATATTTATGCCTTAGCCTTTGTATTTTTCAAACAACATGACTGTAATAGTGTATATTATGAAAACATAAACTAGAATGATAAATCAGGATCTTCTGATTTATTTTTCAATATTAAAAGATGCTTAACATTTCTTAAATTACTGTAACTTACATTAAAAAGTTGCCTTTAAAATATTCAGGAGATATTAGGTATACTGTACAATCTTACCTAATATTTCTTATTTAGGATGTCATTTTAATGTGCTGTATTTTGGAAAGAAGCATGTAAAGTGGTCGGTCAGAAATGTCATTTTTGTGTGTGGTAAATACATTTGACAGACATTTGTTTATAAATACAGGTTGAATAGATACACACTGCCATCTAGACAAAGTTTGGAGAGCAGCACTTACAGTGACAATTATTTACAGTCATGAATGCAATTACTGTACTCCTAGTCTTCTTTTTTGAATGAATTAAAACATATACTTTACTTTTTATAGAACCAAACATTAGAAAGTAGATTTAAATAGTTTTAAGAGATAAGGCTATTTAGAGGAACAAACATTTTTCTTTAAAGATACAAATACTGTACAAAACTACTTTCCAAGTTCTACATGCAATGCAAAATCAGGATGATCTTCAATAACCAGATCTCAAACTCAGAAGTATTTATCTTACTTTTCTGAATATTGTGAAGCATGGAAGAGCAATTGTGGCCCTCCAGTGTTGGACTTCAGCTCCCATTAATCCTCTTAATGGGTTGTGCTGATAAGGATTCAAGTCGAAAGATATCTGGTGGGTTACATTTTGCTTACCACACTGCAAAGGCACACATGCTCAAAATATATTCTGAAAGAAACACCGTACACATCCAGTAAAATGCCTTGAAATAAGAATGAGACTTTTCAGAAGCAGCATTTCCTAAAAGCTATCAAATGGCTGATACCATCCCACATATATTTTTTTCTGAAGAGTAGTTATGTGCCATCAAGTCGGAACTAACTTATAGCAATGCTACTAGACCCTTTCAAGGTAAATGGGTTATCTGTATGGTGTGGCTTTACCAGTTCTATTTCTCCAGTGAGTTTCCATGACCAAGGGAGGATTTGAGTCCTGGTCTCCAGGATCCGAGCTCATCCACTATACTACACTGGAAACCTACTCTGATTCTTACTGGTTTATCAACACAATTCTGACATGTACTAGTATATTTGCATTTGCATACAAAATGAAGACAAAAACACTTGGGTCATTTAAAAAGGCTGTATGTGCATTTATACCACTTTAACCATTCCTTCGCGCGCACACACAAAAAGATCCAGCATCTAATTGTTGTGTCAAGCTAGCTGACACATTCTGACTTCTCTGTAGGCACTTAATCATATTTTGAAGTTCATATGATGTAAAGCTACTGCTATGTCCTGCCTTGCTTAGGGAAGAACAGACGTGAATACATATTCATGTGCTGGCTTATTATGACAAAGATGTTTTACTTAACATTATGTGCAGGTCAGTGTGTAGAATGCTTTTCTCTCACCACATACCCAGTTTCCTCATTTTGGAGACATAAATCCATAGGCCTTCCAAACTAATATTTTCAACATCAGCTAAAATAAAATCAGTTCATCTTCTTTCATCTGTTATTAGCAATAGAGAAAGGAAGAATATAATTTTAAAAGATCTTTAGATAATAGGTGCATTTTTTACCTTTCAGATTACTATTGTCATGCCCAAAGTGGATCCAAGCAAGAGGTCTATCACTTAGAATACAAGTGGCTCAAGACTGCAATTATTCAACAACAAAGATCTGGGCAGCTTCCATGGAGTAATATTCAAAGTCATTTTACCCTGCCATTGCTGTTCCACCAAAATTAGATGTTGCAGCAGTTCCAAACAAACCTGCTTTTTTTAAATTTGCTGTTGACAAAATCTGATAGCGCTATAGTGACAGAAAAAGGCAATTCTTTGAGAAAAAGCTGTGTAGGAACTGTGCATGTCAATAGTTTGAGAGCTTTAAAAACAATAGTGAGCTGTTTGAGCCTCAGCCAACTCTATGTTAGTAAGAATGGAGAGGAACCATTAACTGTGTAGCCTATAAAACCATATACGACTGAGCCTGTAGGTTTAATGTTCTATCTACAGAAACCCATGACAAATGGATAGGGCCAGATTTTGGACTCCTTTTGTCATCTCCATCTCCTAATTTTGTACCATCTTGCAAAAAGTTGTGCAAACTCAAACGTTTGCATCACTTTGGGAATATTTTAGCAACCTTCATGAAAAGTAATTTGGGTGCCATGTGCTATCAAATCAATTCCAGAGTCTGGTAACCCTAGCAGACACTCTAAAGCAGGGATCGGCAACCTATGGCCCACAGGCTGGATCTGGCCAGTGGTGCCAAATAATCTGGCCCGCGCCCTCGCTCTAGCCGCCGCCACAGGAATTTGTCGCAGATTTATTTACGGCAGCTGTGGACACGTTTACAGCAGCCATAAACCCCAGGGGGCATCACCAGTACGGCCTCCTCAACTGTCTGAGGGAGAATAACCCGGGCCCCAACTTAAAAAGGTTGGTGATCCCTGCTCTAAAGAATGTGAACTCTCTAAGAGGTGGTTTAATTGAGTCTAATTTCCCCCCTACTAATTGACCGTACACGTTTGGATTTTATTATTTTAATAAATTACCCTCCTTCAAGATCAATGTTAAAGGCAACTAGTCCAAAAATACAACAAGAAATAAACAAATCAAAAAACTGAACCTATTCTGAACATTTTAAAATGGTACCTTTATGAAATTGGTCCTTCACTAAATACTGGCAAGGACAAACACAGGCAGCAAATCGATTTTTGGCACTTCCCATCAAAATGCTACTCTTGCACAAAGCCTTCTATATTTGGAAAGTAGCAAAATTCATACTCAGAAAGGGTACCAAGCTTGCAAATCTTATCTAGATATATCAAAAAGTAACATTATAGTCTTTACTGCACAAATCGCTGCATCTCTGTGATATAAGCAAAGTGGTCCAAACTAACGTGGCTTATCACCAAAGCAGGGTATGAAGTCAGTGATACACTGTGAAAAATTTTACTACCCACTCGGTGGGCATGGCTATTGGTGGGCGTGGCTATCAGTGTGCGTGGCTATCGATGGGCATGGATATCAGTTGCCATGGCTTCAAACCCACCAACACCACCCCAAAAGAAGGAAACCTAACTTGCTCTTTCTTCGCGGAGATGAGGACGACGGAGGAGTCCCAGAGCAGCGGCGCTGCTGGGAGGTGAGCGGGTGAGTTGGTGGGCTGGCACTGGCTGGGCTCCCCCTCCCAGCGCTGCCGGAAACACGTCCAATTTGCCTTGCCCAGGGCCGAAGGTGCAAGAGAAGTGCGGAGATGAAGGCGCGCCTTCGGCCCTGGGCGAGGCAAATGGGACACGTTTCCGGCAGCGCTGGGAGGGGGAGGCCAAGAGGTGGGCATGGCCAGCCAAGTGGGCATGGCCTAGAATTTATACTACCGGTTCGCCAGAACTGGGGAGAACCAGCCACAGTACCACACTGTATGAAGTGTATACAGTAGGCATTAGGAACATCCACAGAGAAAGCCTTCAAAGTTTATTTGTTTCTGGTTCTTTCAGGGAAGAGGCTATTCATTTGATTCAGGTCCTTTCAAGAAATCCAAAAGGAGTCAGTTTCCTTGTTTCAAGGTTTCCATTTTAGTTTCTGGTACTGGGCAAGGCAAAGGGAAGGAGAGGAAAAGGTGGGGGGGGGGGGGAAATGTCGGTCAAAAACATGAAAGGGAAGATGAAAAAGAGGGATTGAAAAACCACAGCAGTCGGGAGGCAAAGATAGAAAAGGGAACAGACCAGCAAACAGAGGAAAAGAGAATTCACATACATATCAAATGGAGGTAACTCAACAGAAAAATTGTGTTTTCAGAAGCTTCTCTTTCAGGAAGCTGAAATTATTGAAATTAGGAGGTTCTTTCAAAAAAATATTAAAAATCTGAAAACAACCCCCCTATGTATTTGCTTTAATTTGTATTTTCAGAACAGACATTCGTAACAGGAACCACAACTCAAGTATGCATGCACATAGCAAATAAGAGTTGGGGACAATATTTCAAGGCAATGTTACATACTCATTTCATTTGCAATGTACCTTCATTTGTCTTACTATCTCCCAGCCATTTAAACCAAATTTCAGACAACAAACTATATGAATATCATGTTTCTCTTTATATTCATTACAACCAGCATGAAATAATAGGTTATCTTATAATTTCAATGTATGGATACTGAGCTTTAAAAAAACACATTTTATAAAATGTTTGTGTTCTGTGTTAATAACATAATGGCAAATAATCAATGCTAATGTTATGTTAATACACATGACGGTCACACTGTAAGTATAGATTTATTAATTAAGGCAAGAAATTGAGATCATTCTGAGATTAAGTCTAAATCCAAAAGCAGGGGTTCCCAACCCACAGCAAAATTTCATGTGCTCCCCCACCCCTCCAAGAGAAACAAAATGGCATTCGAGAAACAAAATGACCACCCCTTTGAAGCTGTTAGGACAAAATGGCCATCCAGCCCTCAAAGCTGACTGAGAGAGCGTGACCCGGCCCCTGGATTGAAAAGACTGGGAGCCCCTGTCCTAAAGAAAAGGATGTTGCTCATGGACCAAACCACCAGACCAGTGCACAATGAAGAATCAAAGCAGTGCCTGATTAATAATGGAAGTTTACCACTGTGAGTTATGACATTTTCTTTATGCCAGCATAATTCACCAACGAGATTTGGGATTTAAATTAGATGATAAAATATTCAAGTCTTATTTTTGATTCCGTAGTTAGCAGAAATTCTGATTTTTTGATGGACAGATGAGAATACTACAATCAGAAGAATTATCTCACAGTTCTTATCTACAAAAATAAAATAAATCTGAATGTAACACTAATAAATCTGTAGATATCAATATCATCTTCTTCTTGTTCTTCTCTCTTTTGTAAAAACAGAAGCAGAATAGGTTACATACTATTTCAGCATAGTTTTAAACAGCATATCTTTCAGTATTTAGACTGTACTATCATGCTAGTTTGCTTAGAATTATTACTGAGTACAATGTTACTTACTTGTGAGTAAAGGCAAATAAGATTAACCTAAGTATAGTATCTCATGTTTGATACGGCAGTACGTGAAAGCCTATTTACCTCACATAACATATACAGACATGCATCTCAATTAAACTTGGTTCCTTTATTCATACACACAGAGAAAGAGAAACTGTAGAAAAAAACTTTGTCCTAATCAAACTTTCTGCTAGGCTTAATCTATTTGTCTGATTATAAGCAGGCATCCGTATACCAAATGGCAATAAATCTCATACTATGTGCCAAGAAATATACAATAAATATGCTGCAAAAATTAAGCTAACTCATCTGTGATAAGAGTTAGGATGCCTCAGGTAGCATTGATTTCCATATTCAATAAGGTTGGATTCAAAGAATATGAGACATCTGCTTAAATAGGGCTTTCCTGCTGCTCTTCATGTCAAAAATTAATAGATCCGGCCTGCACCAATTAATCCAGCCTGCACCACCCTCAGAAGTGGAAGTAAAATGTGCATGTGTGTTTTACTTCTGCTTCCAGGTGGGAGGAACCATGTGACTGGCATGCAACCTGAAAAGTTTGGCCACCCCTGCTCTAAATAGTAATTTGTGCTGGATTCACTGAGACTTACTCCCTTGCAAGTATAAGAATATGAATGTTATACAATTGTATAAAAACAAAAAATGCTAAGAATTTACAATAGCTATTTTCAACTTGTTGCAGATAGCTTTTTCTTACCTGTATAATCAATAATTAATCATTTTCCGAAGTGCATCATAGCATTTCCATTTGTCTGGGATATAAAATGGCTCAAATATGTGAGGAAACGGGGTGTCATACCCACACACTCTTGAAATAGGAGCTTCTAGATTCAAGAAACATTCTTCCTGTTAATAATGAATAAATAAATAATATCAACAGTTCCAAAGCCACATTTTAATACTTGTTGAGCTATGCAGAGCTGAGTATCCTGGGATAGGAAATATATAATTAAATGAAGCATTCAGTACTTCAAGATTCAGTAGCAACTATTATCTTAAACAGCTTTTTAAGAACCACTTCATGAAAAATGAACTTGTCATCAACTATTAGCCTAGAGATCTAAAATAGAACCTGTGCATTTAAAAGCAAATTTTCCTGATTACCTAATGCAAAAAGGAAGAGGACAATTAGTGCAATTTTGCTCTGCTTATTATGAACTTCCCCAAAACATCTGGACAACTTCTGCTTGAGTTTGACCCAATAAGTGAATTCTCACCCTCTTATTCCTGCAGGTTTGCCTTAGCAAAACAAACTGCCATTTAACCGGAATAAACATTTACATTTCTTGTGTAAAAGAACAAAGCAAATAACACAAATAAACAGGGTGATATGCATATGGAGATGTGATGTACTAAGGGATTGGAACAATATGCTTGAAGATTGGTTTTGAAAACTATTAGTTAAAATAAGCAATCAATTTTTTTAAAAGATAAGCATTTATTTTTTTCTTCTTGTATGTGTTAAATAAAACATGAAAGACAATTCAAAAACCTGGTGAATGGATTGGACTAAGACCAAAAGGTTGAGGCTGAATCAAGAAAACCATAAACAAGGTTTATAAATGACACACTAATTAGAATATCACACTCAGAATAAAAGTATTACTGTTAATGACCTAGCACAGAAACAGGAGTCTGCTCTCAAATACAGTACTTATAATTTAGTTTGTTGAATTTTACTTTTATAACATAATCAGAGATGCATCACATGCCTAATATATATTCTAATTACATTTTAGCCAGGTACTTCCACTGGCCACATTGGACATATCCAGGGATCTTATATGAATTTAAATGGGAAAAGGCCATAGGGCCCAAATATTCTATTTATTCAGTCACATCTTATTTATTTACTCACTTGTTCACTCACTTACTCACACTTACTCTGGGAAGTTAATCAATAGTTAAGAGCAACATAGGCCAAGCCCAAAAAAAATAAAAATGCAGAAAAACAAACAATCTATACCTATAAAAGAGAGATGTAACCATGTGGGTCTGGCATGCGCTCCCACACCCCTCGCCCACCCACCCTGAAATTTGGCACACATGCACTTTGTGTGTGCAATTTCCGGGATGGCTGGGTCCGGCACGCGGGGGGAGGGGGGGCTGTGCCCCCAAAAGTGAAAAATCAACAACAAAAACTACTACCCCTGGTGTCCCTAAAGATAGAATTAATAGGCACATAGAAGAGAATGTGCTGCTAAAGGAGAGCCAACATGGCTTTTACAAGGGCAAATCATGCCTCACTAATCTGTTGGAATTTTTTGAGAGTGTCAACAAGCATGTGGATAAGGGGGATCCAGTTGACATTGTTTATCTGGACTTTCAGAAGGCTTTTGACAAGGTCCCACACCAAAGGCTCTTGAATAAACTTACCAGCCATGGAATAAAGGGACAGGTCTTGTCCTGGATCAGCAACTGCCTAAGGGCAGGAAACAGAGGGTAGCACTAAATGGACACTTCTCCAAGTGGAGGGAAGTAAAGAGTGGGGTCCCCCAAGGTTCAGTACTGGGACCCCTGCTTTTCAACCTCTTCATAAATGATCTAGAGGTAGGAGTAAAAAGCAAGGTAGCCAAATTTGCTGACGACACTAAATTATACAGGGTAGTGAAAACTGTGAGAGATTGTGAGGAGCTCCAGAGGGATCTCTTGACACTGGGGGAGTGGGCAAAACAGTGGCAAATGAGCTTCAACATTAGTAAGTGCAGAGTGATGCATGTTGGGGCAAAAAACCCCAATTACATTTATAAACTGATGGGGTCTGAACTCTCTGCGACAATCCAGGAAAGAGACCTTGGTGTCCTGGTGGACAACTCAATGAAGGTGTTAACCCAGTGTGCCTCAGCAGTGAAAAAAGCAAACTCAATGCTAGGGATCATTAGGAAGGGTATAGAAAATAAGTCAGCAAGTGTCATTTTGCCTCTTTATAAATCTATGGTGAGGCCCCATCTGGAATACTGTGTACAGTTCTGGTCGCCATACCTCCAGAAGGATATTATGGAGTTGGAGAAAGTGCAGAGGAGGGCAACCAGAATGATTAGGGGACTAGAACACCTTCCTTACCATCTGAGGCTGCAATGGTTGGGCCTTTTCACTCTTGAACGACGGCGTCTAAGAGGTGACCTGATTGAAGTTTGTAAAATCATGCACGGTGTGGACAAAGTAGATAAGGAAAAACTGTTTTCCCTATCGCATAACACTAAAACTAGGGGGCACTCCATGAAACTTTTGGGTACTAGTTCTCAAACAAATAAGAGAAAGTACTTTTTCACCCAGAGGATTACTGGTCTATGGAACTCCCTGCCATAAGAAGTGGTGACAGCTGTCAGTCTTGACAGCTTTAAGAAAGGACTAGACAAGTTCATGGAGGACAAGGGTATCAATGGCTATAATAATGGATACTTAAGGACAACCTCGGGGTTGGAGAGATAGGCAGGATATCTCTCAATATCATTTCCAGGGAATCCTAAGCAGGTGAAGGCATCTCCTTGGGAATACCCTGAAGGAAATGGTGAGCCACTGTGTGAGACAGAATGCTGGACTGGATGGGCTGTGGCCTGTTCCAGCAAGGCTGTTCTTATGTTCTTATGTCCCCTGCAGCCCGCTTCAGCCAATCAGGAGCCCAGACTGAGCGAGCGTGAGAGGCAGGACAACGGATGAGCATGCGGGAGAGGCGGGGCAGCGGACGCACGGGCACCAGCCCAACGACCACCATGCTGAGCAAAAGGTGCCCCGAGTCAGCAGGACATGAGAAAGAGAGGGGGTAAGACCGGGGCACAGCTGAGGGGGGTGCCAAGGAGTAGGAGACGGCCCCCACGGCCCGCGCTTGCCGGTGAAACCAATTAATTCTGGCCCCAGCCCCGGGCGCAAGCCTCCTATACGGCCTTTCAATGGCTCTGGAGGCGCCTCTGCAAGGCCCTCCTTGGTCTGCTGAACATGAGAAGGGGCGGGATCCAGAGGAGGAACGTCTGGCCGGGGGAAGAGGGGAAAACAACAGCTGCCGGCAGCAGGGCCCCCCTGAATGGCCACCTAGCCAGCTAAACCCCTCCTCCCCGACCTACTTCCTGCCTGGCCGGCCAACTCAATCCCTCACCGCAGTTCCTTTCCTCCTCCTTTCAGCACAAGACGCAATGGAGATCACGGTGGAGAAAAGGTCTCCCAGGGGAGGCTGGAATGCATACCCGCTCCACACACCCCTCTCTTTGTCTCTGTCTCTCTGTGTGTGAGGAAGGGAGGGAGGGGAGAGTCGAGATCAGAGTGTGACGGGGAGCAATACAGCAAAATTTAACCACAAGTGTTGCATTTAAATAAAAAAATTCCCGAGTGAAGCTGGGCCCTAAGCTAGTACATATATAAGCTAATAAATGAACAGACATTAAACAATCCAATGACGGTAATTGCAAATTAAGAGTTCATTTCGGTAAAGGATAAAATCATTCCAGGAGCATAATGTGACTAAATGGCTTCTTAAACAATTCAGCATTTATTTATTTATTTATTTATTTATTTATTTATTTATTTAAATTTATATATTGCCACTTGCAGTGATGGGTCCTGTTGAATGTGAGTAGATAAATGTTCCACAAAGACACCGAAAAGCATAGATTCATCAAAATGGTTTGTCAAGCTTTCCTCAGGTGAGTAGCCTTATTCCACCTGTCTGGGGGGGAACAGTCCATTTGGTTATGATTTATCAAGGAGGGATTCTTTTTCCTATGGGTTTGCTTCAAGTTATGTAAAAATTCATTTCCCTATGGGTTTGCTTTGAGTTACTTAAAAAAAAATTGTTCCTATGGGGTTTGCTTTGAGTTACATAAAAAAAACGGTTTAAGCCGAAGCCTACGGAACGGAACTTTTGCGTAAGTAGGGGTTTTACTGTATTACCATGTTACCACATTAAAAGTCATACATTTGAATTAGCTTGAATTTGGGATGTGAAAGTTTAATTTGAAGGCAGTTTATGTCAAAGAATCACAAAGCATGTTAGGTCTAGAAATAATAAAGATGGAGACAGACATATCTAGCCTATATACACAATTGACATTGCATCTCCTTTCTTTATTACTCTTAAAATAAATGACATTATTATGTGGGCATATGCAACGTTTTGGGGCAAGAATGGACCAAATAATGGGTAACTGCATGTTTCTGAATAACTATGGGAGAAGGATTAAGGAGCTTGTCCTCAAATTAGAAAAACATTATAATGGCTGAAATCTTTTGCTTAAGGCAGCAAGTTGCAACTAGAGTAGGCCCACTGAGTCAGTGATTTGTGAATCACTTCTCCATAACTTCCCACTATTTTAATGGGTCTCCCATCATGATCATGATGGTGATGATGACAATGATGACGATGGGCTATGACAGTGGTGGCGAGCCTATGGCACGCATCAGAGGTGGCACTCGGAGCCCTCTCTGTGAGCACCCATGTAGTCACCCCTTCACAGAGTTTGGCCTGCCCCTCTGCCCAGCAGCCCAATGGGAGTGCTTCTTCCCTCTCCCCAACAGAGTTCACCCCACCCCTCTGCCCAGCAGCCCAATGGGACGCTTCCTCTTCCCTCAGCACAGTGCTCACCTCACCACTCTGCCCAGCAGCCCAATGGGAGCGTTTCTTCACTCCCCTGTTGCTGTGTTGGTACTTTGCGATAAATAAGTGGGTTTGGGGTTGCAGTTTGGGCACTTGGTCTCTAAAAGGTTCGCCATCACTGGGCTATCAAGTTGACCCTTTACAGAGTTTTCTAGGTATACTGTACATTACTTAGACATGATGTGCCATTCCTTCTTCTGGGGGCATCCTGGAACTGTTCAGCTAGCCCAGGGCCACACAGTCTGGCTCTTCTTCCAGGTAGCACAGTGAAGTTTTTGAACTCCTAATCTCTGGCACCACAGCCAGATACTTAACTCACAAAGTTATCTATTCAGCTAGGCCTCCTCTAACTGCAAATTATTATGCTAAGCAACAGGATTTCAGCCACTAATCTCTTGTATCACATTTCATATTTGTGGTTTCAAAGAGGGAAATCCAACATAATATAGTAGGTTAAATTGTTCACACTAAACGAAAATGTGAATGGCATGTAATTCCCACTAAAACCCCAAGACTAAAATCACAGTGGGGTACCTTTATCCCTCTGCATCCACACTATAAGCCATTTTACAGAACTACAGACTGAAGAGAAAACGTTATGTTCAGGAATATACTTTTTCTTTGTTCTCTTATTCAAACTCAAGTTTGCAATCTTTGCTGAAATATTAGAAATAGATGTGTGATTGTGGAAGGACGATTGCCTTGGGAGAGTACTGTATCTATATAAATAAAATGGAAAGGTACGTCCGTATGTCCCGAATGCGTTTTCACGCCCCTGAACGGAGCCCCCTGAAAGCTTGTACACGCCTACCTTTGGCGTCACAGATTGCATAGCTCGAGTCTGGGGGCCGCAGGCGGGGCGGGAACCCCACAACATCGGAAAAACTAACCGGACTACATCTCCCAACAGGCACTGCAGCACGCAGTACCCAATCGGAAAGTCCGGAACGAGGCCAGAAGAGGTGTGGCCACGTCCCCGCACATAGAACACCAATGGCCACTTCAAGGCACTCACTCACTCCCCCGCCTCACAGCGTGAATGTGTGCCTGTGCCTGTGTGTCTCTACATACAAAATAGCTTCCAGGTAACACTGCGCTGCTTCAACGGGTGGCTCTCTGTGTGTGTGCATGTGCGCGCGCGCACACACACGCACACACACGCACACACACACACGATTGTGTGATTGTGTGGGTGAATGCACTACCGGCTGAGGATACGAGGCTAACTCGGTTCTCTCTCTCTCTCTCTCTGTGTGTGTGTTTGTGCGTGTGAGAGAGAGAGAGCTTGAGTGTGTGCCTCTGTATGTGTGTGTGTGTGTGTGTGTGTGTGTGTGTGTGTGTGTGTGTGTGTGTGTGTGTGTGTCCACACAATGGCAAACTGCAACATCCCACTAAAGGAGAACACAGAGCGAGCCAGACCACGCAACGCACAGACACAGACACAGCACCCGGGGAGCCGCCACCACCACGGAATGTGTGCCCCAAAGCCCCCCCCCCCCGCAAAGCCGGGCAACTCTGTTACTGTTACATAATTCCATCACTGTGCAAATTCCTAGACCACAGCCATCTTCTTTGTAAAAAAAATTTAAAACTGCAATCCAGAAACACATAGATAATGTAATGGGCTCAGGGACAAAGCAGGTGACAATATGTCTTAAAGTATACAGATTTGGTTAGACGTGACATATGTGGCCTTTATTGGGGTCCAGAGTGGATTGGAAGCTTACACACATTCCTTTTATGGTATACTGTATTTTAAAAAGCAGCACAAGGAGAAGCAAAAAAAGCCCATCTGCTTCTTGGTGACAGCAACCAGATTTCAGTCAGTATTTTATTTTATTTCTATACCATTCATCTAACTAATCGATTACTCCAGGGCCAGGCAGTTAACACAATAAAATAACATATACAGTGGAAACCCAAATAACGACAAGACTTGGTTCCCCAAGTCACATCGTTATTCAGATTTCATCGTTGTTCGGGCAGAATTTTTGGTAGCCCATTTTGGGGTCTCCGCCACCCCTGCCACCTCCAGAGGCTCAGGGTAGCCGATGGGGCTTTTTCCAAATCCCCCCCCCCCACCTGGACGCTGCTGCAAGCCCAAACGTGCAGCCAACAAAGGAGTTTTCCCTACTGTTTTGCCTTCCAGCAGTCCAGGCAGGTGTGTGTGGGGGTGTTTGGAAAAAGCCCCAATCGGCTCCCCCTAGGATCAGAGAGGCACACTCAAACTCTCTCTCTCTCATTACTAAAAGTCAGTAGTTTTGTTCTTAAATGTTACAGAATGTCTTAAAGCAGCACCACGCTGGCAGCCTAAAGACAGTTTGGAAAACTGAAATAGTGTCCCACGAGAGCTGGAGGAAGCAGGCATCTACATTAGTAAGCCTTGCAAATGTGGGCAACAACCTAATTGTGCTAGGTGCTGATATTACACCAGCAAAGTACTTCACTTCACACCCAATGGTTTTACTAAAGACTGGAACAAGGCATACACCTGAGACTGCAAGGATTAAATGCACTGGCTCAGTACACCAAAGCACATGAACATGGTATTATGAGGAAATTGCACACGGTGAATACAAGGCAATTACTTTCCTAGCACTGAATGGACAAAAAGAAAGACCTTTCATTTCCACTGAGATATTCATAAAGAAACAACAAGAAGAAAGTACAGGTGAAACTCGAAAAATTAGAATATCGTGCAAATGTTCATTCATTTCACTTAAAAGGTGAAACAGATATATGAGATATACATGCAAAGCGAGATGTGTCATGCCTTAATTCGTTATAATTGTGATGATCATGGCATACAGCGTACATGAGATTATGTGATGATTATGGGGTACATGAGATTGGGGGGTTGGGATTTTCATAAGCTGTAAACCATAAGCATCAATATGATAACAAAGTAAGGCTTGAACTATCTCGCTTTGCATGTAATGTTGTTGTTGTTGTTCAGTCGCACAGTCGGTTCCGACCCTTTGCGACCCTATGGACCATTGTTCTCCAGGCGCCTCTGTCCTCCACCATCCCCCTCAGCCCTCCCAGCTCTGTGCCCATTGCGTCCACAATGCCATCTAGCCATCTCATCCTTGGCCTCCCCCTTCTTCTTTTGCCCTCCACCTTTCCCAACATCAATGCCTTCTCGAGTGAATCCTCCCTTCTCATTTGATGTCCAAAGTATTTTAGCTTCATCTTTACTATTTGACCTTCCAATGAGCAGTTAATTTCTTCTAAGATTGACCTATTTGTTCTCCTCGCTGTCCAGGGGACTCTCAAAACCCTCCTCCAACACCACATTTCAAAGGCATCTATTCTTCTGCGTTCAGCCTTCCTAATTGTCCAGCTCTCACATCCGTACATTACTACTGGGAAAACCATTGCTTTGACTATTCTAATTTTTGTTTTCAATGTGATGTCTCTGCTTTTCACTATGTTCCCCAGGTTTCTCATTGCTTGTCTCCCAAGAATCAGTCGCCTTTTTATTTCATGGCTACAATCCCCATCTGCAGTGATCTTTGATCCTAAGAAAGTAAAATCTGTCACTGCTTCTACTTCTTCCCCGTCTATTTTCCAGGAACTGATTGGGCCTGTTGCCATTATCTTAGTTTTCTTGATATTGAGTCTCAAGCCAGCTTTTGCACTCTCCTCCTTCAGCCCAATCAAGAGATTCTTTAGGTCTTCCTCACTTTCTGCCATTAGGGTGGTATCGTCTGCATATCTCAGATTATTGATGTTTCTCCCAGCGATTTTAATCCCATATTGTGATTCCTCCATCCCTGCACTGCGCATTATGTGCTCTGTGTATAGGTTGAATAGGCATGGTGACAAAATGCAGCCTTGTCTTACTCCTTTTCCTATTCCAAACCACTCTGTCATTCCATGTTCTGTCCTAACTGTTGCTTCTTGGTTCATGTACAGATTTCTCAGGAGGCATATGAGGTGCTCTGGTATTCCCATCTCTTTAATTACTTGCCACATCTTGTTGTGGTCCACACAGTCAAATGCCTTAGTGTAGTCAATAAAACAATAGTAAACTTGTTTCTGGTATTCCTTTGTTTTCTCCATGATCCAGCGTATGTTTGCAATGTGGTCTCTAGTCCCCCTGCCTCTTCTGAAACCTGCCTGCACCTCTGGTAATTCTCTTTCCACATGCTGCTGAAGTCTATCCTGTATTATCTTGAGCATCACCTTACTGGCGTGTGAGATGAGCGCGATTGTTCGATAATTTGAACATTCTTTGGCATTGCCCTTTTTTGGGATTGGGACGTATACTGATATTTTCCAATCCTGTGGCCATTGTTTTGTTTTCCAAATCTGCTGGCATATTGAATGCAGTAATTTGACGCCGTCATCTTTTAGCGCTTTGAAAAATTCAACTGGGATACCATCATCTCCACTAGCTTTGTTGTTTGCAGTGCTCTTTAGGGCCTTTATGACTTCGCTCTCCAGGATGTCTGGCTCAAGTTCTACTTCTTCATCATTGTGATTGTCAGGAGTGTTGAGGTCCTTTTTGTAGAGTTCCTCTGTGTACTCTTTCCATCTTTTCTTAATCTCTTCTGCATCAGCTAGCTCCTTTCCTTCTTTGTCCCTTATCATGGTCATTTTTGCTTTAAATGTTCCCTTAATTTCCCCGATTTTTTTGAAAAGATCTCTGGTTCTGCCTCTTTTGTTGTTTTCCTCCATTTCTCTGCACTGTTCTTTTAGGTAGTTTTCCTTATCTCTCCTTGCTTTTCTTTGAAATTCTGTGTTCAAATGATTGTAGTTTTTCCTTTCTCCTTTGGCTTTTGCGTTCCTTCTTTCCTCTGCTATTTTAAGAGCCTCATCAGACAACCACTTTGCTTTCTTACTCTTCTTTTCTTTTGGTATGGTTTTCTTTGCTGCTTCCTGCATGATGTCCCTCATCTCTGTCCATAATTCTTCTGGCACTCTGTCTATTGAGTCTAAGCCATTGAATCTGTTCATCACCTCCACAGTGTATTCTTTAGGGATGCTGTCTAGGTGATATCTTTCTGGTCTCCGTGTTTTCCTTATTTTCTTTAGTCTAAGCCTGAATTTTGCGATCAATAGGTTGTGATCTGAGCCACAGTCTGCTCCAGGTCTTGTTTTTGCTGACTGTATGGAGGTTCTCCATCTTTGGCTGCAGAGTATGTAGTCAATCTGGTTTCGGTGTTGGCCATCTGGTGATGTCCATGTGTAAAGTCGCCTCTTGTGTTGCTGGAAGAGAGTGTTTGCTATGACCAGTGCGTTCTCTTGGCAGAACTCTATCAATCTTTGCCCTGCTTCATTCTGTGTTCCAAGACCAAATTTGCCTGTTATTCCCTCCACTTTTTGATTTCCTACTTTGGCATTCCAGTCTCCTAATATAATTTGGACATCATTTCTTGGTGTCTGTTCTATGAGGTGTTGTAAGTCCTCATAGAACTGGTCCATTGTGGCTTCATCTGCACCAGTGGTTGGCGCGTATATTTGGATCACAGTGACATTGAAAGGTTTGCCTTGAATTCTGACTGACATCATTCTATCATTTTTGAGATTGTATCCCATTACTGCTCTTCTCACTCTTTTATTGACAATTATGGCTACTCCATTTCTTCTAAGGTTTTCTTGCCCACAGTAGTAGATATGATGGTTTCCAGAGATGAATTCACCCATCCCTGTCCATTTTAGCTCACTGATGCCCAAGATGTCAATGCTTATTCTTTCCATCTCATTTTTTACCACTTCCAGTTTACCTTGGTTCATTGATCTCACATTCCATGTCCCTATGCAGTATTTCTCCTTGCAACATTGCATTTCCCCTCCCCCTTTCCTGTCCCTCCCCTTTCTCCCCTCTGTGGTGTTAAGCATCCTGTATCACCTAGCCTGCCCTTTTGTTTTGCCTTTTGTTTTGGTCAATAGGGTTCTCTTGGCAAGATTTGTGGCGTGGTTTGCCAGTGTCTACGCCATTTTTCCCTCCTCATACATTTTATCACAGTTTTTAAAAGTTTAAAACATTTAAGACAGCATATTATCATGCATATTATCACACTTTAAAACACAGTCTCTATGTCAGTTTCTATGTTTAGTCAGTATAAAGTCTCTATGTCAGTTGCTATATTAGGTCTTCTACATTTGCATATCAGCTACTTATCCTTTGCCTGGGACTCTGGCTCTCCTCCTCCTCCTCATCCCCCCACCCCCCCTGGGGGTGGCTGCCCGGCGGCGGCGACGGCAGGCCCTTTTGCCGCTCGCCCGGCTCTCCTCCTCTTCCTCACCCCCCGGCTGGGGATGGCTGCCCGGCGGCGGCGGCGGCAGGCCCTTTCGCCGCTCGCCCGGCTCTCCCCCTCTTCCTCACCCCCCGGCTGGGGATGGCTGCCCAGCGGCGGCGGCGGCAGGCCCTTTTGCCGCTCGCCCGGCTCTCCCCCTCTTCCTCACCCCCCGGCTGGGGATGGCTGCCCGGCGGCGGCGGCGGCGGCAGGCCCTTTTGCCGCTCACCCGGCTCTCCTCCTCTTCCTCACCCTCCGGCTGGGGATGGCTGCCCGGCGGCGCTGGCGGCAGGCCCTTTTGCCGCTCGCCCGGCTCTCCTCCTCTTCCTCACCCTCCGGCTGGGGGTGGCTGCCCGGCGGCGGCAGCGGCAGGCCCTTTTGCCGCTCGCCCGGTTCTCCTCCTCTTCCTCACCCCCCGGCTGGGGATGGCTGCCTGGCGGCGGCGGCGGCAGGTCCTTTTGCCGCTCGCCTGGCTCTCCCCCTCTTCCTCACCCCCTGGCTGGGGATGGCTGCCCGGCGGCGGCGGCGGCGGCAGGCCCTTTTGCCGCTCGCCCGGCTCTCCCCCTCTTCCTCACCCCCCGGCTGGGGATGGCTGCCCGGCGGCGGCGGCAGGCCCTTTTGCCGCTCGCCCGGCTCTCCCCCTCTTCCTCGCCCCCTGGCTGGGGATGGCTGCCCGGCGGCGGTGGCGGCAGGCCCTTTTGCCGCTCGCCCGGCTCTCCCCCTCTTCCTCGCCCCCCGGCTGGGGATGGCTGCCCGGCGGCGGTGGCGGCAGGCCCTTTTGCCGCTCGCCCGGCTCTCCCCCTCTTCCTCACCCCCCGGCTGGGGATGGCTGCCCGGCGGCGGTGGCGGCAGGCCCTTTTGCCACTCGCCCGGCTCTCCCCCTCTTCCTCACCCCCCGGCTGGGGATGGCTGCCCGGCGGCGGCGGCGGCGGCAGGCCCTTTTGCCGCTCGCCCGGCTCTCCCCCTCTTCCTCACCCCCCGGCTGGGGATGGCTGCCCGGCGGCGGCGGCGGCAGGCCCTTTTGCCGCTCGCCCGGCTCTCCCCCTCTTCCTCGCCCCCCGGCTGGGGATGGCTGCCCGCCGGCGCCGGCGGCGGCAGGCCCTTTTGCCGCTCGCCCGGCTCTCCTCCTCTTCCTCACCCTCCGGCTGGGGATGGCTGCCCGGCGGCGGTGGCGGCAGGCCCTTTTGCCGCTCGCCCGGCTCTCCCCCTCTTCCTCACCCCCCGGCTGGGGATGGCTGCCCGGCGGCGGCGGCAGGCCCTTTTGCCGCTCGCCCGGCTCTCCTCCTCTTCCTCTGAATGAACATTTGCACGATATTCTAATTTTCCGAGTTTCACCTGTATTAGGCCAGGAACTGGTTTGGGACAAGACGGTCATATAACGACATTAGTTTTGCTTTTACCCAGAAACTCCCTGAGTACACGTAACCTGGTCCACTATAATGGGGACCTCAGCTGGTATAAGGTTAATGTTTACACAAGCAGGAGATTGTATGTTACTGCACTGGTGGTGTGTTAATAATATCCTGATGACAAACATTTCCCTGCCTTAATCTACTCCATGGCTTTTTATGTTTAGCATTATAAAATGCTTCCTGTGCTGATTCAGAAATACACTTTTTATTCACTTCCTTTCAAAATAATAAACATACAGTACCTTGTAAACATTATGGATTGTTTCTAGAGGATTTTGAATTGCTCTTGTTTTGCAGTTAATAAATCTATTCAATAAGATTTAGTATTTCTGCTTCAGTTTAGAGTTTTATTTTCTTTTATCCAAGAATAACAATATAAAAACCAAAGACAAAACCACAGTTCTGCTGACAAAGTGAAATGAAATTAGAAAGAAAATTACTACTTGTATTTTTAAATAATATTATGAAAACTGAATACATAAAAAATATCTAGCTAGCACATTTGTATTATCGTGAAAGACTGAAAAGAATTAACTCATTAAAAACCCTCAGACAATTCTTTCTAATATCAACAGGAAATACCAGAGGAGTTATTCAACTAATGTGGAATAGTTTTCAAATCATGCTGCACACTAATTAAGACAGCTAAATCACTGATGAAAATCAGAGACTTAAAGAAAGAAATCCCTGGTTCCAAACCAGCTTGTACACTAAAGTCACAAGGTCACTTTCAGCAAGATATCACTGCCGATGCTCAGTCTCTGAATTACAATGTAGAAAAAATAATAATGACAATCTATCTTATGCAGCATAGGTTTCCATAGGCTGGCCCCGGCCCATGGCACCATTTCATGTGGCCCACCACTGCCGCCGCCACACCCAGAATTGGAAGCGGACGCATTTATGTTAGCCATAAATGTGCCCGTGCATGCATAAATGCGTCTACTGTAAATGTACCCTCGGCTGTCATAAACACATTTACGACAGCCACGAACACATTTTATGGCAGCATTTACAGCAGGAGGAACCACATGACTGGCCTGCTCAGCTATCCAGGGGGCGTGGTCAGGCCCGAGGCATGAAAAGTTTGGGAACCCCGGTTATACAGTTAACAAAAAGCACTGAACCACTTTCAGCTGCAATCCATACTCAACCTGCCATTCTAACCCAACTTACAAAAATAAAATTTTAAGGGCACACAGAGGACTGCAGACTGGCCTATGAAAAGTTAACTTACATCACATAAATTAGGGAACCAGCCATCATACATATGGCTATAAAAATGTAACTTAGAAGTATATTAATATGTTACTGGGAAGGGAAATTAAAACTTTAGCCTATAACACTATGGAAGATGAACAGTGCATAATGGGAAACATGTGAAAATTTACAGCTGTTTAAAGCCATTTCACAAATGAAATGTTATGAATTGTCATAAGAAGTGCTGCTGCTGCTGCAGAACAAAGGCATCTATTCCCTCCCCTCTTTTTATTCTACATCTCCAAACACTCTTCTTGTAAGCAAGGGCAGTCAGCAGCAACCAACTTTTTTTGTACCACAAACCTATGAAACAATAAAAAGGCATGCTGAATAGGACTTTTTAATTTATAAAATAACTTTTTTGTAGCAGTTGTAATTCTAATTCATTTGGATGTTCTATGTGCTTCTACCATGAAATCCTCTCCCACCAAATTAACTCCTGGAAGAGAAATCGGCCATGCTAAAAAGGTGGTCTCTCATGTTTCAGAGGCTAAAATTGTAACATTTGTATTTTAGAAAACTGAATTTTAAAACACAGAGATATGTCAATTTAATACTATCCCAATAGAAAATGGCACAGAAAGATCTAATATATTTTCAAATAAATTTAAATCCAAGTGTATTCGTACAAAAAGCTAGTACATCACATAAAACGGCATATGGTATTGTAACAGGCATGCTTCTTAAATTAAATGAGACCTCAGTAGCCTCTTTAGAGTAATGCACCATTCAAGGCTAGCCACCCAAGGGACCTTCCAGTAGAAAGTAGGGCTTGAAGATAACTCTATAGTGAGACAATATTCAACAATAAAAGTTTGGCTGCATTTGAATGATCCGTCAGCCCTTAAATATTTCAGGATTCAATCATTTCCAGCTTTCCAATATAAGCACGAAGCTTTCAAATTAAATACACAAAGACAGACAGACAGACAGACAGACACACACACACAAAGTATATTTCAAAATCAGTATCTGCATTGTCCTAGGACTCATATAAGCAAGCTTTTGTGTACACCTTTCAAACTACAGATGCTATACTTCAACTGTCTTGCAATAAATTATAAAACATCCTTCTTAATTTAAAGCAATTTAAAAGTAAACCAGAAGTTCAACATTCATTTTTGCAACATGTGAATTCCTCACAGCAATATGTTAAGTAATCTCATCATAACAAAACATAACAGTTATTTACTATCTTGTTTAACTATTTTTCTTACTTTTGCATAAGATGCATTGCATTATCTTCAGGAGATATTGTTCAATGCTTGTGATAATATACATTTGTTACATAAAAGTGCACATGGAACACCAATCTTTTGGAGACTATTTAAACAAAATCTTGAGCAAAATTTTCTTGTGTTTAAATGCCCTCTTACCTGCAGAATCCCACTCTGTCACGTCAAACGATTTATGCAAGCTAGATGTTTGTTCAATATTATTTTCTTCAACACTTTTATTTTAAAAAAATTGAGCAGGGAGAGCATGAAAAGCACTTCTTTTGTCAATCTACTGAATGTTTGGTGAAATATTAAAATAATCTCCAGCCAAATATGTCTTCTTAAAATACAGAATAAAAGGCTATTTATTGCATTTGAGAAATAAAAAGTGATTTTCAGAAAGTGAATGTGCACTATTTATAGCAACTGTATTTATGTTACATGGCATTTGATTTAAATAAACATAAGATATTTAATGCTAACTGCTGTTAAATTCCAAACATTGTATAAAGTTATTTTATTGTATTAACTTGCAGATGTGAAAATAATTAACTACATATGTATTTATTTTTTAATATTCCACCAAAGGAAATAATGTATTTTTAATAATATGACTTTCAAAAAAATACTCTAGAAGGAATGGAATTTTCAGTATCAATTAAGCAACGAAGCAAACCACTGCATATAAATCTAGCACGATTTTCCCCCCATTTAAAATGATGAAACCAAGCATTCAATTTTTCTGCAATTTATGAAAAACAATAACCTTCCATGCTGGAAACTGGTGCCCTATTACATGCATTCCATCAAACTGGAAAATAAATCAGATTGAATAAACAGAAGCAAATGCCTGATTTTAGCTGAAATATTGTAACTTTAATGCAGAATGTTTTCTGAAATGCTCAGAATGATGCTTTGGAAATAGACGTACGGAAGCCACAGTCAAGTACATCAATAATTGAGGTAATCACCTAACAGTGTCAAGGCACTTAAATCTTTCACTCGACTGTGGAATATCTTGATGTTTGAATGAATAAATTTCCTCGTTAATGTATATTTTGTGCAGAAGAAATATTTGATTATTGCAGATGTTTCAGAAGTAACAGAAATTAAAGAAGACAGACTTAACCATCTAAGAATGATTAATTAGAAAATTATCAATAGCACAGTTATTTAACTCACAAAATAAATGCAGAACTGTTGTTCTATCTACACCTACGGAATTACCAGATCTTATGTTACAATGCTTTGCACAATCCCAAATTCTTAACAAAGCCAGTAAATCAATAACAAATCTTACAATAAAACAGCAAAATGTAAATCAATTGGAGCTACTAAGGAGCTAAGCAACTGAAATCCAAGAAACCACGTATAAGACCTGAACAATCACATTCAGCAGAAGGTTTTTGGCATTAAATAAGGTACTAAAATAACAATTTTGCAGTTGACATGTTTCTTTACAACACACTTGCATATTAGCACACTCAGAATCATAGATATATTTACTTAACCTGATTTATCTTTTCAGTGATTAATTTTTCTATATTGTACTTAACATTCACAAAGGCTAAAGAATCTGAGAGACAGGAGTGGAATGTCATCAGAAGAACTGTTCCGAGGAGTTAAGAACAGAAAGGCTATCCACCAATATCGCCAATATCCAGAACGGATACACCACCTGAAGAAGAACAACCACAGAGAGCATTCTTTTCTGCTCCACCAAATGTCCTTGATTTTACCTTAGATTATGCAACTCGGCTTGACTGTCATCAGAATCATGGGATAACTAGCCACTAAACTTTAGTGGATTTCACACTTTCAAAGGGTTTTCTGAACAACTTTACCGACCATGTTCAAAATTAACAACGGTTTAATTTTCTAAAGATCTGCATGTCTGCTGAAGACATGGCTCTTCCAGCAGGTTTGGGGCACGCTTGACACTACCAGTCAAGCCCGGTGGCTGATTTAGCCTATGTGAGGGGCTGCCCCATGGCTTGGTTATTCTGTTTTAACGGGGGGTAGGGTGGGGGTGGGTTGTTTGTTTAATGATGATATGTTTGTGTTTTTAATGTTGGTTTTAATTGGGGCTGTTAGATCTGTTTAACTAGTGTTGCTTAATTGTTTTTATTGTAATTTTTATTATTATGTTGTCAGCCGCAGGTAAGACGCTGACTGGGAAGTGGAAGGTCAGCAGTTCGATTCCTGAGTACTGCAGGACGGAAATGAGCTCCCGTCTTCGTCTCAACTCCTGCCAACCTAGCAGTTCGAAAGCAAGAAATTGCAAGTAGATAAATAGGGACCACTTCGGTGGGAAGGTAACAGCGTTCCGTGCGCTCTGGTGTCTAGTCATGCCTGCCACATGACCACGGAAACGTCTGCAGAAGCAGACAGCACTGGGCTCTTCGGCTTGGAAACAGAGATGAGCACTGCACCCTAGAGTCGGATACGACTAGCTTTCGAGCAAGGGAAACCTTTACCTTTACTATCCGCCCTGAGTGGTGTACCCACCAGGAGGGCCAGATATAAATGTGCAGAAATAAATAAATAAATAAAATATTGAATTGTGAAAATTCCTTCCACAAAATAAAGGTTTTAATATTACACTCAACAAAACAAGTGTAAGATCACATAGTTGATATTTAGTTTTATACACAATCTGCAAACAGATTTCTATTTTAACAGAAAGCCCTCCAGTAGATAAATGTTTATCATATAGGAAGTTAAAAACATAACTTAAAGATGGTACAGTGGAACCCCATATAAGGATTGCCTCATACAACGAAAAATTTGTACAAGAGGATTTGCGAAAACCATTATACCCCGTATAACGATTTTTTTTCATTATACAAAGCAATGCATCTCTATGGGGAAAATCGTACTGTATAACAAAAATCCCTATGGGATGCATTGTACAGCGAAAATTTTTCGTTGTACTATTTTTCACATAGAGATTTTTGTTGTACGATGCATCCCATAGGGATTTTCATTATACAAGGCACACTTCGTATAACCAAAAAATCGTATAACAAAGGAAAACGTGGAACCAACTTTTTCATTATACGGGGTTCTACTGTATAAAGTACTACCATACAAAAATAAATCTAACTGAATTAGTTACCTTGGGTACCTACTTCAGCAAACTATTTACCATCATCGCTGAAGACTAAAATTGTCAAACACCCTACCATTTCAAAGAATAATTAAGTCCTGTCTGCACATATGTCTTACACAGATTGCAGGAAATGATTTTCATGATTCATTGGGTAGAGGATGTGAATTTGTAGAGGGAAACATTTAAACAAGTCTTGAACTATATCCTACTCACCTTCTACTACTTCTATAAAGGTAGTTAAACAGTTGTTTCTGCAGTCTAGAATTCACTTAACTTTTGCTTACAAAATAAATGCTTTCATTTAGGTATTTTTACATGTTGTCCTAACAGAATATTTGTTTTGTGTTCAATTTCAAGTTTCACTTATGACACAGAGCACCTGAATACACCTCATGCTTAGAGTAGGCATGCATCCACAAGCAAGACTGATGATATTTCCTAAATGCCTTCATTAATTTCTTATTGCCCTGCAATCAAAAATAATAACTACCGATAAGTCTACTTAGCTTTACTTACTGTATTTGCTGGTGTATAAGACCCATACACACCCTTAAAATACACTGGAAAAATGGAATGTTCTACTGTATATAGTGGCCTTCTTCTTGTTGTTCTGCCATATGTGAATCTGAATATTGAAGATCCTAATGGTGATCAGCCATGAAGACTGTCCTGAGAATATAATGCAGTGGCCTTTCATCTGCCTTCCGCATCGCAGCATGACACACGTACCACTGATCAAGTTTCATGAGTCACTTTCTGGTCCTGAGACATTTTGGCATGCAAAGTCCTCATCAGCCTCAGGCCAGTATTGATTAAGTTGCTGCCCTCCATCAAAATGGATTCAAGTGGGATTTAATCCACTTGGGGACCATCACCCTTTCCTGTGGACTTTGGCACCCAAGCCGTTAGTCCTCTGGGTTGTCCGATTAGTAAACTGCCGCCTGACACTCGGCGCTGAGTCACTGGCAGTATGGCCTACTCTATTATCATAGGAGGATAACCTGGCCTATAGTGGGCTCTTTTGATAATAACGGGGCACGTCTTATACTCCGATATGTCTTATATGCCGTCAAATATGGTAAATGTACTGGAGGAGAATTTTGAGAGTACCCTGGACAGCAAAGAGAACAAATAGAGAAATTTCATTGTTCCTGCAAGGGGACAATGACAATAAAGATTTATCTTATCTTAAACAGATCAATCTTAAAAGAAATCAACCCTGACTGATCCTTTGAAAGCCAAATATTGAACATGAAGCTAAAGTACTTTAGACATAAAAAGAGAAGAGAGGGTTCACTTGAGAAAGTTTTGATGCTGGGAAAGGTCGAGGGCAAAAGAAGAAAGGGCGACAGAGAATGAGATGGCTAGGTGACATTGTTGACGCAATGGGCACAAAGCTGGGCAGGTTGAGGAGGATGGTGCAGGGTAGGGGTGCCTGGCATGTGGTGGTGCATGGGGTCACACTGGGTCGGAATCTACTGTGTGACTGAACAACAACAAAAATGTTAATTGAATACACTACTATTTAGAAGACACTGAATTCATAATTACGGTTATGGAAATAAACATGTGGAAGCATAGAAGAATTACAGAAGATTATTAGGATTATTATTCCTATGGGAACATAGGAAGTTCACCTCTTGCTCAATCAAAAGCTAATCAAAAGCTACTCTTTTGTGCATAACCTCCACATGGCAGAGTCATACAACACAATCACACACAAAAAGGTCTCTTAGGTCTCCCCTGTACATCAAAATGGATAAACTCATATAACAATCACTACAGAAATTTGGTTTTAATTTAAAACAGATTTTAGCATTGAAATGAAAATGAAATATGAAATTTCTAGTTTTAATTTTACTCTGGTAGATAGTTTTAAATATCTGTTTTCCTTTAAAAGTATGTTATTTCCCAAAAATTGAAGTAACTTGACAAGCTAAAGATTTAAGCAAAATTAAAACAGCAGCTCTGTTGGATTCATATCTAAATCCAGTGTTACAGCAGAAATTTATGCATTAAAAAAAACTGGGTTTGTGGGTGAGCATCCCCACTTTATACCATCTTCTCCAGGAAAAATGCACCAAAAATTGTCTATCTCTGAAAGAGCGCTTATCTACCGTAAAACCAGGAGCGATCTGTGGAATAAACAATAAATGGTAAAGATTTTAAAAATCAGAGTAAAGCTGGAGAAGAATACTAAAATAATATTGATGCAGACATGAAATAAAAAGGCGACTGATTCTTGGGTGACAAGCTATGAGAAACCTGGGGAACATAGTCAAAAGTAGACACATCACCTTGCAAACAAAAGTCCGCATAATCAAAGCAATGGTATTTCCGGTAGTAATGTATGGTTGTGAGAGCTGGACCATTAAGAAAGCTGCACGCAGAAGAATAGAGGCCTTTGAAATGTGGTGCTGCAGAATTTTGAGAGTACCCTGGACAGCAAGGAGAATGAATAGGTCAATCCTAAAAGAAATCAACCCTGACTGCTCCTTGGAAGGTCAAATATTGAAGCTGAAGCTAAAGTACTTTGGTCATCCAATGAGAAGAGAGGATTCACTTGAGAAAGCCTTGATGTTGGGAAACATTGAGGGCAAAAGAAGAAAGAGACGGCAGAGAATGAGATCTCTAGATGGTATTGTTGACACAGTGGGCACAAACCTGGGAGGGTTGATGAGGATGATAGAGGATGGGGTGCCTGGCGTGCAATGGTCCATGGGGTCACAAAGGGTCGGACTTGACTATGTGACTGATCAACAAAAAATATAAATTAACATTCCTGAACAATTTAAAGACCTCTTATAGAACAGATTTGTGATATTAACTGCCAGTAACCATGAACCAGAAGAACAGTTGTTTGAAACCACAGATACTATCAAGGAAGAATGCAAAAAAGACTATTTCTATAATCAAAATAAAATAAAAGCCTTACTGGCTTGTAACAGTCTTGAACTCTCTTGAAATAATGAACCCACTAGAAGTTAAAATGATTATACAGTAAAACCCCAACTTACATATGCCTCGAGTTACATAAAATTTGACTTACATAATGATTTTGTGCTAAAACCATATCCCGATTTACACGATTTCCTATGAGTTTGCTTCAAGTTACATAAAGATACTTTTTCCTATGGGTTTGCTTTGAGTTACATAAAAATTCATTTCCCTATGAGTTTGCTTCAATTTACATAAAAAACTGATTTAAGCAAAAGCCTACGGAACGGACTTTTTTCATAAGTAGGGGTTTTACTGTACTAACACTATCGAAGTGGCCACTGGAAAAGACAATAACACTATGAAAAGTGTACGGCAGTAGGGAAAGGAACCATTACATGAGTACAAGCAACTTAACAAAGAAAGCCACAGTTTTAATTTGTGAGATTTGAGTCAAGATTTAAGTAAATTATAGAACATTACAAAGATCATTAATTCATATGCTCACCATAAATCAGAAATGTGGCATAGTGCCTTGACACACTTATGACGTGCCATACTTCAGTTTTAGCTTAAAAAATGATCCTGTACGGTTACAGGGACAAAAGAGTAAGAATCCAAAAAAACATTAACAGCCACTTTTTGGCCATTTTTTCCGTCAATACTCTCACCACAATCTTACAAATGGAGAGTTAATTATATTTGTAAATTAAAGTCCTTCTCATGCATCAAGAAGGAAGCATTACCAACAGATATGAAAATTGCAATACATGTCATTCACAATCATCTTACACTGTGATTGTTGACCAAAGTATGGCAAGGGGAATGTTTTATAAGGAGAAAACTCACTGGTGATGAATGAAACTGGGAACATCTGATGCTTGATATGATTTAACGGCTAAAACATTTTATCAACACATGGGGAGGGGGATGGAAACATTATTTCAATCACTGACTTTTACTGTCATACTTCTTGTACTTTTTGATACCACTGAGTGATATAATCCTTATTTTTCATTTCTAATGCTATGCCAGTAGTGTTCTCCCATCAGCAACAAGTAAACAATTTTAAATAGTTGTCTGATGATACTTAAATTTTTGTAATGATTGTACAGGTTGACATGCCCCATTCCAGGTGCAGTATCCAGTTATCCTGGGTGTAAAAGTATTCATATTTGGTTTTTAAAAACTATATTTCTGTGTATTTCTATGGCACATTACCAGAACGGAACACTAGAGGCCATTGATGCAATATCAAATTTAGGGTTTGTTGTTATCCATAGTTTCAGATATCTGTGATAGTTCCTGGAACATATCCCCCACTGATATGGGGGGGGACTGACCTGTACTCTTATACAGTTCACTTTTCAAACCATTATGGAATTTTTCCATTAATATCTTACTAAAATTCCGAACAATTAAGTCCAAACTGGTGTATTTAGTATGCCCAGGTATTTCTAAATAGTTGTAGATCTTGTATGTTAGTGATTTAAATGATAAATTACAGGGAAAGGTAATTACTGTAATCACATTTAGTAATTCCATCTCCTGGACAGAACAAAATAAATGTTTGACAATGAGGAAAATACTGATTTCTAATGAACTAAAAACTACCAAAATTACACTAGCCAAACTTTCCATACTTCAGTATGCCCTTACAGAGTTAAAAAAGCAATGAGTTCATTTATTTTTAAAAACCAAGCCCTTTCTTACCGTGCCCTTTGAGCCACTAAATTTGGCATTTCCATTGGAACAAAGATCCTGCAAATAAAGCCTTTCCCATAATCTTCCATACACTTTTATTCCAGTAAGATAAATGTAGCAGTCCTCCTGAACCTCATGATTCATGACTAGTTTTGTATATGTATTTTAAATGAAGCATTTTTCGTTCCACTACAATTTCATGGACGCTCTGATTGTGAGAACAGAAATACTTGGCAACCCATTGATAGCAACTCTGGCTAACAAATGTTGGAAAAATTGAAAGGGGTTTTGTATCTTAACCTATAAATCCAAGGGTTAACCGTTGGAACTGGCTATAGGTTGCTATGCCTCGCCCTACTTGCCTGCACTCACCCTTCGTGCACACGGCCGATCTGGGTACGCAGGTCAACGAAGGATTGAAAAAACCGGCAGTGGGGCAACAGCCCCACAAACGCAAAGAAAGGGAAACAACTTCACTTCCCAACATTCCTTGCGCCGCGCCGCGCCAGAGCCAATCAGGCTGAGAGGCTCTCGCACGGGGCAGCGTTCGGTAACGCGCCGCAGCCAATCAAAATAAAACCATTTTTTAAAAACGCAGCACAAACAGAAAGCACCAACCCATTACTACAAGCCCCAGCGTCCTGCGCGCCATGAGCACGCAGAACGCTGAGGAAAACGGCGCCCGAAAATTAAAAAGAAAAACAACTCACTGCGTCACAGCCAAACACACACCAGCCGGCTTTCTATCCCTCACCCACAGCGCCTGAAGGACCCGACTGGAGTTTCCCCTTTAATATCAGTGGGTGGGGGTTGCGCTCCCCCTCTCCGCTGGCTACCCTAGGGTTCGGAGGTTTGTGGGAACAAAAGGGGAATGTTTCCCAAACCCTTCTGGACTCAGGACACCAGGGAGAGGGGATCGATTCCCACCCCCCTCCTTAAAAAAACTCCGTCTTTTCTACTCTTTAAAAACGGAGTTGTTTTAAGGAGGGGGGAGGGAATCATCCACTGTGCCTGGTCTACTGGGTCCAGAAGAGTTGGGGGGACATACCTCTTTTGTCCCCACAAACCTCCCAACCCCAGGGGAGCAAGCGGAGAGAGGGGATCGCAAGCCCCACCCACTGATATTAAAGGGGAAACTCCCATCTACTTTCACAACTACACACAAAAAAGCACCATAAAACAATAAAGCCCCCCTCCCCACCACCTAACCCACCCTTACTAACCCCCAATGACCATGCCCCCCTCCCCACCACCTAGCCCACCCTTCCTAACCCCCAACGACCATGCCCCCCTCCCCACCACCTAGCCCACCCTTCCTAACCCCCAACGACCATGCCCCCCTCCCCACCACCTAGCCCACCCTTCCAAACCCCCAATGACCACGTACCTTCCCCACCACCAAATAAATAATTTTTTAAAAATTACTAACAACACTCAAACACAGCCAAAAATACACAAAAACAAAAACACCAAAAACAATACGAAGTAAACAAAGACACAATCAAAAACAAAACAAACAGACAAAAAATACAAACTCCAACCCCCCCTCCCCCCCCCCGCCCACACACACACACACAAAAGAAAGAAAACAAGCAAACTTACCAAAACAGGTGCTACCTCCACCAGGACTGCAAAAGAAATGAATACAGAAAGACCCTACTTACCAGAAGAAGCTCCACTCAGAGGCCAGGAGAGAAACAAAAGTCAAAATACAATAACCCCTACCAGCACCACCTGCTGGCCACAATAGTAAAAACAATTCAAAAACACACAACAGCCCCAAACAAAACACAAATTCACAATTTTACACAAAAGGTCACACCCAAAAAAAACAAGTAAAAAAAATTACACTAAACACACTTTCACACAAATCACAAATATATGTCAATAAAATACAATAGAAACTTTAAAAAATCCTGTGCTGAGTTATTATATCATACTTTCTTCTTTTATTAATCCTCAAAAAAACCCAAAAAAGCAGATCACAGTTAATAACAGCCAAGCCAAACAAATTTAACATAAATAAACATTTAAAAAATTAAAATTACAGACTAAGCAATTTTTTAAAAAAAAACAACACAATTTAACCTTCCAACACAATGTAACACTATTGCAAAAAAAAAAATTGGCTCATTTTTAATTAAAAAACACGGGGGGGGAAAGCCCGGCAACGCCGGGCAACCCTTGCTAGTACTAAATATGCAGCAGTGTAGACATAAGTATTATGTTATAAGTATTAAATACTTAAGTTATAAGTATTAAAAATGGATCTTCCAACAACTGAAGTTCCCTATGATATGAACAGAGAGGTAATTCATCTTTCTTAATAGCATAAGATCGTATTATGGAATGTTAACTTTCCCAAATGGCAGAGTGGAAACTCCTTTAATTTGGCAAACAACATCAATTGCACGTCTTTTTGAATAACAATGCCAGACAAAATAAAAGATGTTTCCGAGACCAACCTTTTTGAACTAGGATGTGTCAAATACATAATGCTTTGAGTATGTTACAGAACAAT
Organism: Bradypodion pumilum; assembly: GCA_035047305.1. NCBI lineage: Eukaryota > Metazoa > Chordata > Lepidosauria > Squamata > Chamaeleonidae > Bradypodion > Bradypodion pumilum. Next base: position 185,920,206 of record JAWDJD010000001.1, on the reverse strand, counting down.
TTAATAGCTAAGTCTGTCACAATTAATCTATGTTAGGAAAATAATAATCAATACAAACAATCAGAAGCCAATTAAAGTGGCATTTTTTTACTTAATATAAAAAAGAACTATGGCTTAATGGTGTGACAAAGTGTAGTATACTTGGTCAGGCGAAAGGAACTGCAGAATGAATTCAGCAAAAGGTGCCTTCATTTTGGCAGTTTCAAGTCTGACCTAGACACATAAGAACTTAACTGAAAAAGCCATGGGATCTCTCTGAACTTAAATCTCAATGGTTTTTTAGTGAAAGAATTCACCACACATTTCATATCACTCCAAAAACAACTCTACTCAAATAAAACTACTGTGGTACCTTGCTTAAAGAGCATAATGTGTTCCACGGGATTGCTTTTTAAGCGAGTTTGCTCTTTAAGCGAAACACCATTGTAAGTGACCAATGGTGACTTCTGGAGTGGGGTATTGCAAACTCCGATTTAGTTGTTAAGTGAGTTTTTGGTTGGTTTTAGTTGTTAAGCGAGGCGACCATTCAGAGAAAATGCTGCTCTTTAAGTGAGTTAGTCTCTAAATGAGGTATTCTTTATGCAAGGTTTTACTGTACATTTAAAAACCATCTAAAGATATCTACTCCATTCCTAGGTAAAGGTAAAGGTTTCCCTTGCTCGAAAACCAGTCGTATACGACTCTAGGGTTCAGTGTTCATCTCTGTTTCATTCCTACTTCATCCCATATCTACAGACTCTGGGGAGGGAGCTACTAATAGATAGTCTTTATAACTCTTTACTAAACATTGCAACATGTTAAAATTTCTTCCTTTGGGTATCTTATTTGCAAAAGACACAACCAGGTCAAACCTAGTTGGGAGCAAATCTGACTGAACTCAGTGGGTCTTAACTTTCAAGTAGAATGGTTCTACAGTAAAAAAAACCCTACTTACGAAAAAAAAGTCCATTCCATAGGCTTTTGCTTAAGTCGGTTTTTTATGTAACAAATAGGGAAAATGAATATTTGATGTAAATCAAAGCAAACCCATAGGGAAATGAATTTTCAGACTTCCAGAACCAATTATTTGGTTTTCAATGCATTCCTATGGGAGACCACACTTCGAGATACGATTTTTTCAAGATACAAATAACCTTATGGAACAGATTGATTTCATATCTCAAGTTGTTACTGTAACAATGTAAAGCTGCACTGTTAAGGTTTCCCCCAATTAAGATACATTTTGATGTTACGCTTCTTTATAAGGACCAATATGTAAATGTCTGTAAGTTACAACCACATAGGTCCAACAGCAAAATGAGAAGAGTAGGAACTCTGATTCCCAACAGTCATGGAGGAGGAAGAGGCCTTGCCAGATGGGACTGGCTGTGAAGGCGCACCTTGTCCATATCCCCAAGGCTGCGGGTATTCCACTGCAATCCTGGAGTTAAATCCTGCATGTCTCATTTCATATGTGCCTCAGGAGATGGCTCTGTGATCAGTGTGGGTCACTTCATGGCAAGCTGGGATCCACCTTAAAAAAAAAATCACACCAATTGCATTTTTCCTGCTTCAGGAAAATAATGCATTCTCCGATACGAGTTGCAGCTGACGATAACCACATAACATACAAAATGGCAACATCCTTGTTAAAGGCCTGCACATTGTTACTTGATTTCTTCTATCTAGACCTCACAATAAGAATGAAATAATGATGTGGAAATAAAAACTTACCATCTACTCCAAATGGGCTCCCTTTATTTCAATTTTATTATTTCCATGTGCAAGAAGTAAAGGCCAATTTTAATCCCTGAGATTTTTGGCATTCCCATTTAAGTACTTTATCCAGCGCAAAAAAAAAAGGCGGATTTTGAGGCTTTTTTGTTTTGTTTTCATTGAATTGACATTTCAGACACAGAAACCTTACTTTCACCGTGAAGTGAATATGTGTTAGAAATTAATAATAAAGCTAAAGCTTTTGTGTGCCTAAAGCAACATTTTCCCTATGAAATATATCGTGTATTATGTGTTGGAAACAAATCTAGGCTTACGTATGTATTTCATGGAAGAAGGCAATAAGTTAGCCAACTAAGTAAATACAAATGCACAAAAGATAATAATTTACACACAAAGGTAAAAAAAGGAAAGCAAAGTAAGCAAGAAGGCAATTATGTCTGGAAAGGAAAAAAGCCACCACTTCCGAAGTCCTGTAAGGTTCTGTTAAGCAGAGAGAAAATGGATCATTTTACCATTTACGTGCTTCTGCCACTCATTTTCCCCCATGTACAGTACCTCTTTACTGACACAAAAAGGGAAATAATTATATGAGCTGGAGGGTGGTCCAATTTCTAACCTTTGTAATTTAACCAGAGAGGGGCAAACAGAATAAGATCTTACAGAACCCTGGTCTCCCCTCAGCCCTCCCAGAATGCTCCAATCCTGCCCTCACTATTGCTTGAAGCAGGTTCAGCAGTAGTTCCTTCCATTAATGCAGGACAGGGGACTTCTACTTGTCTACTGCATGTATATGGAGGTCTGCAGCACTGTAAGGCCTCTCTAGCATCTTCACTGACAGCAAAGAATCTCCAATCCCCTTCACCTCCACAAAGGTACAAAGGTTCCCTGTAGGATTCCTTTGGTTGAAGGAAAGCCATTGGGTGTAGGGAAGTCACATGGTTGTAGGGAATCCATAGCCTTTTCTTGTAGGGGACCCATAGGACATGTGGGATGTCTTTCATTTCTGAAAATCACCATATGGGTTTGCTTCGAGATACATTAAAAACCAATTTAAGCAAAAGCCTACGGAACAGACTTTTTTTCATAAGTACGGGTTTTACTGTACAGTATTATGGAACAGGATTTCAGCCAGTATGTTAGGCATAATTATATTAATGCTGATTTAAAAATACAGTTCTATATGGCAAAGATGTACATCCTAACATTTTGTATGTCTGATGGTGTCCATGCATTACAAACACTTATGATCATGTATAATGAATGACATGGGAGGATGCTGCCAAAACACTCGCCCAAGACTGAAGCTGCTGGAGATCCCTCCTTGCTGTCTGATATGCTACATAGTATGGGATGATCTAATTCTAAGTAATAATGCTATTAGTTCTGAAACTGAAATTTTAACCATCAATTTATGATATTAGAAATCCTTCAAGATACTGGTTCACCTAAATTACCTGAATCATTGCAGATAGGATTCTCTCCTCTGATCTGTCATCAGTTATAAACATTCAACTAATTATTACAAAACTATTAAATATTTTATCAAGGTGTCATCAGTGGAGCAATAAGGGATGAGGTATGTCTAAAGAAGGTACCTTGAGACCAAAAAACCTGACACTACATTACATTCATTGTTCTGGACTATATACTACCTGGTCTGGCTGTTGTGAAGTACCAACCAGGGAAGAACATTGTCTCTGGGTAAAGAAAGACAGGAAAACCTAGAGATTTCCCGAGACAAGTTGCTAGTAAATTCTAATATTTTAGAATTCTCAAAAATGCACCAAAATGCACAACCTATTCAAACCTATACCATTCATAATTCTTACCAAATCTCATAATATAGTCCTGTACAAACCAAACCAACATATTGAACATAGTACAAATTTGTAATCAAATGTATTTTAAAACTGCAAAAGCTGTGAATGTTAGAAACAAGTCATCATGTATTTCAACATCAGGGATGCTTAAGAAATGTATTTTGACTTATTGTGAGGGATATCCTTCTAAACTCCAACTACCAGATCAATCATCATTTTCTACTAAAGAGATATCTTTTATAGTTACATTACTGAAATGTTAGACTAGTGAAACATACACTAGGTCACTCAGAATTTACTCTGATAAACATTAAAATTGCTCTCAAATCTCCAAAATGAAACACTGATCTTTAAAAATGTCCACCTTCGGTCAGTTAATAGTTAATATTTGTTTTACTTTGTATGTTAGTTTGAAATACACACTTTTTAAGATTATGGATTTTTAATCAACTACCAAAGATAGAAATTGGGAGTAACAAATAGGATTTATTTCTCCACATTTGCCAGGAAACACTATACATTTCTGAAATCTCGCCTCAGTTATAACCTTTTATCCAAAATTAACATTTATTTGCCATTAAAAAACTATATTTTAATAAATAAAAATTAGCAACATTCATATCCTGAGGGAATATTTTAGAATAAGGAAGGACTTATGTTAAGGCTCCAAGAATCAAAAACAGAGCAGTGTTTTTGTATAATTATAGACTTCTGACAGGACCATGTTAACTGATGGTAGCAATTAAAGAAATTGTTTACCATCCACAATGTCCTGGCAATTAGATATGGATAGTGAGGTTAAGCTGAGAAGCCTTCAGCTTTTCTAAGGCTTTCTTAATGCAGTAAAGAATCTCCAAGTAAGCACAAAAATATTCTAATATCACAATTTGTACATTACCTGAACTGTGGAGCTAATTTCAGCTGCAAAGCCTCCTGTAACAGGAGCTTCATGACTGATCAACAAACGTCCAGTCTTCACCACTGACTAAAAGAAAAAAAGCACTTTTCTTTAGAAAATGCAAGCATATGAAATTTCATTTGACAACTAGAACATGCAAAATATGCATGGTTTCATTTTGAAATATTATTAAAGCCAGGTAACTATTGCTAAAAGATAAGCACCTATTGGTGGAGTACTTCACTACTGCCAGTAGTCTACAGATATCCCACCTCTGGACAGCACCAACTGTGGAGATGACACAACTAACCACAAATTAGTGGTAAGGGATCCAGATACTATAACCTACTGAGGATGAGAGGCAGTTGTACACAGAGCAAATTATGCTACTAGCTCTCTTTAATTTTCAGAGCACCTTATTACTGAGGAATAATAAATATTTATGGACTGTGGTGGCTTAGTGATTAAGCCACTAAACTTGATGATTGGAAGGTCCGCAGGTCAGCAGTTTGAGACCTGAATACTGTATGACGGAATGAGCTCCCATCTGTCCCAGCTTCTGTCAACCTAGCAGTTTGAAAGCAAGAAATTGCAAGTAATAATGCAAGCAATACAGTGATACCTCATGCAATGTCCAAACTTGGTTCCACAAGTTTAGACTTTATACGGATTTGGACTTTGTATGAGGCATGCAAAATCCTAGCTGCGATGCCTCATACAACGTCCAAATCCTTGCCGCGATGCCTCGTACAAAGTTGTTTCCATAGAGATACATTGTACTGTAACAGCACAGACTTCAGGGCAAAGTCAAGGAAACAGACAAGAAACTGACAGAACTTTAAGAAATCATTGTCTAAAGGCTAAAAACATTACAAAAACATGTCAAACAACCCTGATTTTAGGGGACAAACCACACAACAAGTTTTTAACTTTTGAAAACTTTATGAAGTGCAGGTTTAAAAGTTAACATGTCCCATCATGCAGCACAGTGTTAACCTGCAGCCATGTGGTCGATCATCCATTTTGTACAAGATACTGTAAACAATTACTGGATGGAATCAAGGACAAAATGGATGCCAACATGTCCCATCATGCAGCACAGTGTTAATCATCCAAACAGCAGCAAACACCAAACAATTGTTCACCCCACCAAACAGTGCCCCCCCCAAAAAGACCAACATAAGAAAAATTATGGAGCATGTAATCTGTTTTTAAAAACCACAGCAGCAAACACCAAACAATTGCCCACCCCAACAAAAAAAAAATTGCCCTCCCCCATCCACCTCACCACCCCAAGCCAATCGGAAATGGAAAACCTCATTTACCTACCTTTCCACTGTGCCAAAGAATGGTCCAAAAACCTGAAGAATGCTGCAAAAATCCCAGGAATGCTTCCAAAAATCTGACAAAAAATCCAAAAAAATCCAAAAACGTGCTCAAAACCACTCCTAAACACTCTTTGCCTCGTGCAAAACCCACAAGAGCAATGCACGCATGTGTCCTGCATTTTATACTGCCCAGGCACAATGCAACCTGGGGAAAAACCCAATGCCTCATACAAAGTTGCAGCGACTTTGCATGAGGCAACTTTTTCCAAGGAATTAGGCGATGTTGTATGAATTCGATGTTGTATGAAGCGGACTTTGTATGAGGTATTACTGTAGATAAATAGGTACCACTTTGGTTGGAAGGTGACTAGCGTTCCATGCACTCCAGCATCTAGCCACAGCTGTCACATGACCACAGAAACATCTGCGGACCCAGAGTGCTGACTCTTTGGCTGTAAACAGAGACTCAGCTGGCAACAAGAGAAAGCCCAAGACCTCTCCTGGACACTTCACTCTTTGCCTTGTTGGTGGAAGTGTGTCAGTAGATATGAGTTAAATCCTACTATACATGTTCAAAATTTAAAGTCTACAGTCTTCCTGAAAATGAAGGCACTAAGTAGTCTTATCCCAAATCATAGACTCTTGTCTTTCTCCTTCTATAAAGAATGTTCCCCCCCCCCTACAAAGATCCAGAAACACACAACCACTGTTATGGTCCCAGACAAGGATGAAGTCAGATTGCCATAAGAACAACACGGTAAATCAAAACTTATCTGTGTGCCTTTATTTAGATACAAATGGAATTGATGCATACAGTGCCAAGTCCATATGTTCTTTCGTTGCTGTAATAAAAACTTCACATAACAAATAAGGAAACCAAGGCCAAAGTTTCAATTGCATACAAACAAGCCGGATTCAAAGGTTGAAATCTTTTTCATCCCTAACACAAGCTCAAAAACTGGCTTGAGACTTAATAACAAGAAAACCAAGATAATGGCAACAGGCCCTATCACTCCCTGGAAAATAGATGGGGAAGAAGTAGAAGCAGTGACAGACTTTACTTTCTTAGGATCAAAAATCACTTCAGACGGAGATTGCAGCCATGAAATAAAAAGGCGACTAATTCTTGGGAGGCAAACTATGAGAAACCTGAAGAACATAGTCAAAAGTACAGGCAACACCTTGCAAACAAAAATTTGCATGGTCAAGGCAATGGTATTCCCGGTGGTAATGTACATATGTGAGAGCTGGACCATAAGGAAAGCTGAGTGCAGAAGAAAAGATGTCTTTGAAATGTGGTGTTGGAGGAGAGTTTTGAGAGTTCCCTGGACAGTGAGGAGAACAAATAGGTCGATCTTAGAAGAAATCAACCCTGACTGCTCCTTAGAAGATCAAATAGTAAAGATGAAGCTAAAGTACTTTGGACATCTGATGAGGAGAGGATTTACTTGAGAAAGCCTTGATGCTGGGAAAGGTGGAGGACAAAAGAAGGGGGTGGCCAAAGAGTTGGGGAGGATGGTGGAGGACAGAGGTGCCTGGCGGGAAATGGTCCATAGGGTAGCAAAGAGTCGGAGTCGACTGTGCAACTGAACAACAAAATAGGCTTATTTTAGAAATGCAAAATGGTATAAAACAATGCAGCTCAAGATGGATTTTGCATCATACAGGTTTGCTTTAGTTTCTTTATGAAGAAAATCTGCAGGTGTGTTTAAGAACTTATTTCAAATGCAAAAGATATTACCTATGGACTTTTGATCTAGGAACCAAGAAAGCCCTTATACACACAGGGAAAAAATAAAATAAAATATGAAAAGGCTAGCATCTTACATATAAAGAAGGGTATAATCAATAAGATTCCCCACTGTGCCTCCTGGGAGAAGAGCCAACCTCTGTAGTCGTTGGCAAGCTGTACAGTCCCAGGATGTCCCAGGAAAGGGAAATGGTAAACCATTTCTATGATTTCTTTACCTAGAAAACTCCAAAAAGAATCGCCATGAGTCAGAATTTACATGATGGTATGTAATTATAATTAATGTTATTATGAATCACATATTTAATTACATTACCATAAAAAGAACTGGTTCTGATTTCTGGAATTAAAGAATGCTGAAATGGAGCCTCAACCTGCTAATAAAGAACAGGAAAGCTGTTCTTTAGAAAGAGGAAAGTTACCAAAAGACAAAATGACCTATCCAAATTAGCCAATAAAAATATCTGAATATAATTATAAATTGACAACTGTGGAAAATGTGGTTGCTGCTGAAAGCATAGGTTTTAAAAATGTAATGTGTAACTATTTTAAAAAAATAAAAAGAATAAAGTAACAAAAGGTCACAGCTTCAACGATCAGAAAAAGAATTCCCTATTTGGGCAACATTTACCTGTTGTTTGCTAAACCTCTTGCTCTATGAATCTGGAGAAGCAGCACATACAATGTCAAATAAAATAATTAAACATCTACTCATCACAAAGGACATACAGTAAAACCCCAGTTAACGTTTGCACCGCATAACATTCAAACCGGATAATGAAGGGAAATCTGGGGGAAATTTGCACCGCACAACGTTACGTTAACGTTGTGCGTTGCATCCATTTCCCCCCAGATTTCCTCTGGAGATCTCTGCCCCAAAGCCTGCAGGGCTGCTCTCCACCTGGGAAGCGCCTTCCCAGAGGGAGACCAGCCCTGCCAGCTTTGGGGCAGAGACCTCCAAGATGCCCTCACTGTTTCGAGGCTTGGTTCGAAACAGTGAGGGCACCACTGGAGATCCAAGCCCCAAAGCCAGCAAGGCTGGTCTCCACCTAGTAGTCAATAAAGAGGATATCCTCTCGCCTGGCTCCTCGGAAAGGGAACCAGGGATCGGACTGAATACAGACTAACAAAATGGTTTTCAACTAATGAAGTTGTCAGAGAAGGATATATTTTGTTTCTAAGCTGTACTCTCTATATGTGCAAAAAATCATAACAAATGTTGGATTAAAATTTGTTGAAGCAGCAAAAATTGGTGGGAAAAGCTTATGATGTGCAGATATATAATATATTGCTGGAAGAAAAATTATTGAAATGACTGCTGGTGAAGGTTAACATAGAAAATCAATATGCAGAGTTACAGGTGAATCTTTATTGAATCTTAAGAATAATAACTGCAACAGCTTACAAGAAAAACTCGGAAAATTAGAATACTGTATCGTGTAAATGTTCATTCATTTCACTTAAAAGGTGAAACAAATATATGATAGACTCACTACATGCAAAGCAAGAGATGTCATGCCTTAATTTGTTACAATTGTGATGATCATGGCATACAGCGTACATTAGAGTATGTGATGATTAGGGGGTACATAAGATTGGTGGGGTTGGGATTTTCATAAGATGTAAATTATAAGCATCAATATTATAACAAAGTAAGTCTTGAACTATTTTGCTTTGCATGTAATGAGTCTATCTCACATATATGTTTCACCTTTTTAAATTGCATTACTGAACTGAATGAACATTTTCACGGTATTCCAATTTTGCGAGTTTCACCTGCAGATAACTTCAGTGCTGACAATGAGGAAATTTAAATTGTTTAAGATTTTCTGTACCTTGATTCAATTTCCAATCCAAATGGGAGCTGGCAGCCAAGAATATTAAGGTTTGGAAAGGCCGCTATAAATGATGAAACCAAGGTCTAATGCACCAATGTGAAAGATGGCTGATTAAGACAGCCAACAGGTTAAAATATGGTTGGTTCAAATTTTAATTTTGGAGAACAACTTTTAAGGACACCATAGACTATCAGAAAGGTTGCAGATCAAATAAATTTTAAGGGCTCACTAAAAGCTAAAGTGATTGAACTGAAGCATTGCACATTGGTCATATCATGAGAACACAAGACTAAGCATTGCTGAAAAAAGGAAAACCTCATGCGAAGTGGATTGATTCATTAAAGTAAGTTACAGCCTTTAGCCTATAAGACCAGCTGTTAATGACAGAACTTTCAGAGGTGATTAATTCATTGGCTCACCATAAAATGGAGGCATCTTGACAGCATACAACAAAGACACAGAATAGTGTAGTACAAAAACATCAGGAGACCACAAAGCTTGGGAAGTGTGACAAATACTTTATTTTGTAATAGACAAAGATTCCAACTTTGAAGTACAGTAGTCAATAAAGATAAACTATAACTCGGTTTATCTTGAGCTTATAGAGGCCTCTAGTGGTGACTTCTTAAGTGACTCAAGTAAAAAAATATAAATGCAGCATCAAAAAGTTATTAGATACTGTACCTTGGAGTTACTCCTTTGCAAACTATGAAAAGTGTTCCAATGACTAAAAGTGCTTAACTATAAATATCAAATTCCAGGCTGCAGTTACCAATATGTTTTTTGCCACACACAATGAAGGTAGTGCTTTTAAAGTAATTACTGTCATTGCTGCTAACATGTTATAATGTAGCTGTTATGAATGGGTTTATTTTTGATATGATTTTTTTGAATTGTAATTTGATTTTGTAAAGTGTTTTTTGAATTGTTTTTTGAATTGTACTGTATTATATGAATTGTATTGTATTATATTGTATTGATTGTGATGTTGTTGCCGCCTTGAGTCAGCCTCGGTCAGAGAAAGGCGGGGTATAAATTAAAATTTGATTTATTGATTGGATTAGCTGTGACGGAAATAGGCAAATTGGTTTCCACATCAAATGTTTTAGACTAGAAATCCCAGAATCCTTGAACAATGGCCATACTGGTAAGAATTATAGTCTAACACATCTGAATCAAAGCCCTCAGGTGGTAAAATAGCATCACACATACAACTAGTCAACAATAGCAGTTTTAAGAGCATCTGCTCATTCTTCCTAACTTTGAAGGAAGAATTTGGAAATCAATTCTAGAGACTTCTTTGGAATAACAGATGGATTGCACCTTGACACAATTTATTCATGCTTATAAAACCTATAATATTTTTTTCTTGACACTACAAAAGATGTGGAAGTCATCATTTAATATCACATCAATGATTAAGAGAAATAGTCCCACAGCTGTAAAACTCTCTCCTAAGAAGAGTCTGGGAGTCTCATGTCATCCCAGGTTTATGCTTCCCTAAAGATAATATTAAGAATTTCATAAAACAATGTTTAATATGCCAACCTGTTGCACAACATATTCATGATGGTCTAAATATAAACTAAATAATCAATAGCATATAGCTGCAGGGAATAATGAGTTTTATAAACCTACCTTGCAAACAGTTTCTACATCCCAAGGCAGAATAGTCTTCAGATCTATTACTTCACAGGATACACCAAGCTTTTCTTGAGCCATAACTGCTACCTCTTTCATAACATGAACCTAAACATTACAGGGAGAAATATGCAATAATATAGTAATAAATAATAATAATTTCATGTCAGAAAGTATTCTGGGTTGAAAAGATTTTTGCTGCAGAAACTCCGCTCAGAGGATGCCAGAATGAGGTTCCTTTCATGTCCCCAAGATCTTTTCCCACCAAAGTGGTCCCCATTTATCTACTTGCAATTTCTTGCTTTCAATCTACTAGGTTGGCAGGAGCTGAGAGACAGGCCCTCATTCCGTCTTGCAGTACCCGGGTCTCGAACTGCCGACTTGCAAGCCTTCCAGCTAACAAGGTGAGCTTCTTAACCACTGAGCCACTGCAGTCTCAACAATATAGTAAAAGATGAGTTTCATTAGCACTTCAAACATTAGCACTTTGGTGCATCATACAACTGAATATTCAAGCGCAACAAAACATACTCAACTTTCCCCAATGTCTTTCCTGTGAGAGAATTCCATAGTCCTAAAACTACAAATTGTTGTTACTGTGTATCATCAAGTCACTTCCTAGTTATGGTAAACCTTTGATAGATTTTCTAATCTAAATACTAGAGATCTTCAAAAAATGATATAGTATTGTCACCTCCCAGTGAGTGCCCAGGTGGATTGTCTGGGGAGTATAAAATTTTTGGCTTACAAATGTTGTAACCGCCTGTTCCATCATTCTATTTAAGCAAGCCACACTTCACAGCCTTTCTAATGGAAGGCTTGAGATCATGATGTATTAGCTACTAAAGCTTAAAGCAACCCTGAGCATCTACAATTAGGGTTGTTCAATATGCAAGTGAATACATACTTTTGTTGTTATTGTTGTTGTTCTATGCCATCACTGGTTTAAAACCAGTGAAAAAGTGGCTACATAAGTGGCAATGCATGAGGGGGCTCCACAACCATTCCCTCATCGCCCTAGCCCCACAATTCCTTCTGAAAATGTATTTTTTCATACCTCTGTTGAATAAATACAATATTTTATTTAATTTCACAGACCAAATGTATTTAAATATGTGTGTTTCAGCAGGATAATCTAATACAACTACTGCACTACAATCATCTTGTATGAAAACTCTCAATCAGAAAAAAATTAAACAAAGCCTAAGATTTTTATGGAATACATGTACAGTGAGTGGTACCTCGACATATGAATGGTTCTATTACAAAAAAACTCATGATATGAATGGAAATCTCGGGGGGGGGGGACAGGTTGAAGATACGAATTTTTAATGTAATTTTTTTAAGATAAGAATTTTTTTTTGGTTCTTCCAATGCTTCCCTCGGTATCAGAAGGATGTTTGGAGCATGTCCGCTCTGTTTTGGAAATTTTTGTCACATTTTGGCACCGCCAGAAGCTCTCTCCACAACCAGGAAGTGCCGGAAATTCCCCCTTCCCCATAACAGGTGATCAGCTGATCGGAAACTAGTCCTGCAATTATCACAGCTGGCCACTAGAGGGAGATGTCGGAATGTGCCAAATATGAACTGAAAACCAGGAAAAGTTTTTACAAACGTCTTTTTTTCTGTTCAAAAGTCTTTATAAAATTTCCCCAAGACTTTTGAACAGAAAAAAGTGTGTTTTATTACATTTTCCAACCTCCAGAACCAATTATTTGGTTTTCAATGCACATTCTGTTCAAAAGTCTTTATAAAATGCACTTTAAAGGCATAGATACTGCATGGTACAGTATCTATGCCTTTAAAGTGCACTTTATGAAGACTTTTGAACAGAAAAAAGTGTGGTTTTTTTTACATTTTCAGACCTCCAGAACCAATTATTTGTTTTCAATGCATTCCTATTGCAAACCACACTTTGAGATACAAATTTTTCAAGATACGAATAACCTCATGGAATGTATTAATTATGTATCTTGAGGTTTTACTGTATTTGTATAATTTTAGAGCTTCTACAGATGCTGAAATTTTAGACAAAAATGTTACTTAAATTACCTAAAAATACTGTACTGAATCTATACTACAATGTTTCACTTTGCTTCCACTGAAATCAATGAAAAATACTAGTACAGTAGAACTCCTGAGTCGTTAACCGGATTTGGGAGATGTTCCAGATAAAGTCACAAAAATGTCCAAAAACCGTCTTTATCCGGGATCTCCTATGGAGATGCTCCACATAAAGTCGGTTTTTAGCCTTTTTGCGTCGTTATCCAGAGCATCATGTGGTGCATAACGAACGCGATGTTATCAGGATTGGAAGTTATCAGGAGTTCCACTGTAATTAACTTAAATCCTTATGCCCTCAATGGAATCTAAATGCAACTAATTTGATTTGGATTTTGCACTGCTTTTTCTCAGATTATGTCTGATTTAATTCCCACACTTTCTGCTTAGAAAAACATTTCTAAAAATTACGCTAATATATTATTTTCTTCTCAAGCCCACCAACATCCCCCAAGTCTTACTGACCTGAGTACCCCAAGCCACCAATGTAACATCACTTCCACTCTGTAACACTTCAGCTTGAGAAAGTGGAATGTAGTAGGGTTCCACAGGAACGTGCTCCACTGAACAAATGCAAAGCAAAAAAGTTTAGATTCTCTTGATATAAAACATTTCATTTTACAGGAACTTAAAGCTATTTTATGCTTTATGCCAAGTGGTGGTATCGAAGAACATAATTAACACTTTCATCCCTTAGCAGCTACTGTTATTTCTCTTCCTAATATTAATTCAACATCTTGAGTATTATTTTCAGTTCTGTAACAAACAGTGAAAACTATCAAACCACTACCTATTATAGAACCACACTACTATTTATACTTTCTTTCATCCCTTCTGAACAAATCTATAGTAACATTTCACTTCACAAGAAATGTGCAAGGAATCAACAAATTCGATAAAGGCAGCCTAATACATTTCATACAGGCAGAGACCTAAACTAGAATTTCCCACATAAAAAAATAGTGCTTGCTAAATAATTATCCATAGCTTTTTGGAGCTAAATGAGTCTAATTCCTTCACATTCCAATTCAGTGATACAACCCATGGATTAAAAAATTACAGGAGAATGAAACCCCGCTCTCCCCAGCGTTCACACCACCAGCGTGGGGATGGAAGTTGCTTCAGCTGTGGGCGCCGTCGTTTCTCTCCCAGCCCCACCTGTCTGGGAGGTAGAAAAGACGCCCGCAGCCATGGAGGACTGCCCCGCTCTCCTCTGCGCTCACACCACCAGCGTGGGGGTGGAAGCTGCTTCAGCTGTGGCCGCCGTCACTTCTCTCCCAGCCCTGCCTGGCTGGAAGGTAGAAAACACGCCCATAGCTGGGGCAGTACGAACCGCGGCCCCAAAAGCAGCGCCGATGTTGACACATGTCTCGCCTTTGCTGGGTCCCGGGTTACATTGTGACTTTGTTAGGGACACTGACCCCGGCTCCATTGTGGATGCTGAGCTTGGGGTCTGTCATGGACAATTGAGCCCCAGCTCTATTGTGGACGTTGAGCCTTGGGCTCCGTCATGGATGGCGAGCCCTGTTGTGTATGTGTTTGATTTTTTTTCCCCTCCTGATGCTGTGTATGATGGATTTGATGCTTTAAAATTTATAAATTTGTAATTTGAATATTTTGTATCTTATTTTTATGTTACCTTGTTATATTCTGTATTTATTGCTTTACTCCATTGTATTTCTGTAGAATTATATTGCATCTTTATTTGAAATGCTGTTAGCCATCCTGAGTCGGCCTGTGCCAAGTAGGGTGGGATATAAATTTATTTTTATTTTATTGTTATTGTTGTTGTTGTTGTTATTGTTATTATTATTAGGACAAACGTAGTTAAGAGCAGCCTATAAGAGCAACCAATTATGTCACAGAATGCTGAGATACCATGCTGGATATCCCCAAACTGGGGCTGGAAACCTATTTATCTTCAAGACTATGGTTCTGGATTTCCTGCACTAGATTAAAAGCCCTGCCACGCTATGAATTTATGAACACCAACAAATGCTAATTCGTGCATTTTGCAAAACAAGACTTTAAAGTTTATTTCCCAGTACTTTCCCAGTACTTGCAAATAGAAAAACATCTGAACATCTGTGTGACCAAAACATTTTGAACACTGATTAAAAACAACTAGTTTTTCCATCTTACCTGCCATGTCACTATAACAACCATTGATGCAAGTCATTTATTTCTACACCACTCATGTCATATATGGTAGAATTAAATGAATCTGAAAAGGTCATAAGCCATAAGCAGATTCTCTATAAGACAGCCAAGATAATGTCAAGATGACTGGTATTTTCCACTGAATTACCACTACATGCTCTTGATCTCATTTATGTTCATTTGTCAGTGCAAAATACTATACTTTAAAAATAAACACACATTTATTTTAAGTGGCTTCTTAAAAGCAATTTAAACAATAGCATTAATAGTAGCATTCTAAATTTAACGATTCTCATGTTTTGTGAGAAAATGTCCAAGTTAGTAAGGATTACCTGTTTACTACATGTTAGATTATATTTTCACTAATAAACATAAGCTAAAAAAATCAATGTATGAAGTCAATAAACATCGCAATAATGAGCATAATATAGCTTAAAAGTTCCAATTGAAAATATTTCTTCAGATTCTTCTTAAAATCCCTAAGAGTGGGGGCTGACTACAATTCTGGGGGTGCATTCCAACTGTTTTGTGTTATATCCCCACCTGCATAGCCTTTCTCCCTCAAGAATAAAAGGTTGTGCATTTTACCCTTACCCTACAAGGCTCCTTGTGGTTCTATTTAAACTTCTTTACTCTTTTAAAATGTATATGAAGTCACTGGGATTGCTCATCTGAGACTAGTCCTCATCACTGCATCCATAACTTCTAATTCCACCTTTCTTTTTGGACTAATTCTGACCAGAACATGGAAGCCCAGACCCATTGTAGAATTCGACTTGGGGGGGGACGTTAAAAGTTGAGGACAACACTCAGCAGGCAATCTAGTAAAAAACTGAGACCAAAGCCTATCAAAGATGGGTTGCAATCTCTCAAAAATTAAGATTTATAGTTCAGGAATGCTCCTGAGTCCAGACGTACCACCAGGTGATCAGGTGCTGATTCTGGACAGACAGTTAATCTGTCCAACTCAGCATGAGGCAACAGTTGCATCCTTCATGAGGACTGATCTAGCTTCAGAGATGCATACCATTCACACTTCTATTTAGATTATCACAATGAGCTCAACTGAAGACCATTTTGAAAATATCATATACAGTAATACAAAATGCAGAGGTCAGATGATTTTATGGTTGTGCATATATAAGCCTAATAACAAATATACTAACTCTCATTATTTTCAAGCTCAATTCACTGTATTGTTTCCAAGTCCAATTTAAGGTGCTGATGCTTACCTAAAGACCTGAAAGGATTTGACATGGGCTATCTGAAAGATCAAACTGTTCCACATGAACCTGACAACACATTATGAATCTCCTTTGAGATCTAATCTAGGAATCTAAATTACTAGGAACTAAAAAATTCTATTTGATTTATTTATTTCATTGCTTAATATTGTTAACCACCCAGAGTAGTGCATGCACTAATTCTGGTTTGAAATAAATAAAATGAAAAATAGGCCCACTTCTGCTCCAATACTTTGGCTGGGAAATGTTAACCCACAAGAAATTAAACTGGTCAGGTTTAGGCAGGGAGTAAAAATATTTTGATCCACAAAGCAGTTTCATGCTTTTCCACCATACCTGGACATTAAAGGTGTGCCTCCACAACTCAACTGGAGTGAGCTAGAGTGGACTAAAGAGGTTCATGTAAGGTCAGAGAGAGGGCCAGTATGTTTGGTGCAATCCCTGCATTCACTTCCCTTAAGAAAACAGCAAAAATAAAACAACCCACCTCCTTGTCCCTTCTCTCTCCTCCTTCTGAAGGTCTTCAGTCTAAAAAATCTAAGTGATATTGCACATCGACTGTAGCTTAAGGGATATTTTATTATAAAAAACAACTTTGGCTTCCTTCCTCTGTCCCTAGGGATGCCATATTTCCCTCTCACAAAAACGGGACAGGAGTGGCCCTTGCTCAAAAGCCAGTCGTATCCGACTCTAGGGTTCAGTGCTCATCTCTATTTCAAAGCCGAAGAGCCAGCGTTCCTGTCAACTCTTTGCCTCACCACGCTCATGTTGCTGGAAGGCACTTCCCCCTAGCTTTACTCTTGGGAAAGGGGGGGGGGAGAAAGCCTGCTGGCTGGGGAAAGAGGCTCCTCCACCCCCAAACTCTGGGAGAGAGGCGGGAGAGAAAGAAAGAGTTGACAAGAGGGGGGAAGGAAAAAAATCCTCCCGAACACCTAGAGTTGGCGCCTCCCTTGCTGTGTTCATGTGACAGGCATCACTAGACACCTGATCGCACGGAACACTGTTTACCTCCACCCCCAATCGGTCCCTATTTGTCTACTTGCAGTTTCTTGCTTTAGAACTGCTAGGTTGGTAGGAGCTTGGGAAAAGACGACCAAATTGGAGCTCTTTGCGCATGATCTGCTGCTCACAGACGCGAGACGCCACCTGCTGGTAGTTCAATAGAATTGCCGCTCTAAGGTTAAAAAAATTCTTTCTTTTGAAACCAAGCTTGGTTTCAAAAGCGGGACATATCAATGTTTTTAATGCAGCCGGACAGGCAGTTTCAAACCGTGAAGTCCCCGGGTTTCCAGTACGTATGGCAACTCTATCTGTCCCTCAACAGAGATGTTTACCTCCCCAAAATTGTCAAGTAGCTGAGCTGTCTTCTTAAGCCATTTAATAATACCACAAGTTCTACTTCGGTTCAATCCCTACCACTGTGCGTGCTGGAAACAAACCACAATAATGACCCTAGTAAGGTAAGGTTTCCCTTGCTCAAAAGCCAGTCGTATCGGACTCTAGGGTGCAGTGCTCATCTGTTTCAAACCCTAAGAGCCAGCACTGTCTGCTGCTGCAGACGTTTCCATGGTCATGTGGCAGGCATGACTACACAATGGAAAGCATGGAACACTGTTGCCTTCCCACCGAAGTGGTCCCTATTTATCTACTTCCAATTTTTTGCTTATGAACTGCTAGGTTGGCAGGAGCTGGGACAAAGACGGGAGCTCATTCTGTCCTGCAGTACTCAGGAATCGAACTGCTGGCCTTCCGCCTCCCAGTCAGCGTCTTAGCCACTTGAGCCTATCTTCACCAAAAAGAGAGTATCCCGCAACAGGGTCCCAGAAATGTATGGCTAGGAATACTCTGTTGACGGGCTGCTTCAGTCTAGCAATTGCATTGTCTAATACAGGGATTCTCAACCTGCACCATTTTATTTGGGGAGCCCCACCACCTCCAACACACCAGGAAGTGCCATGTAGTGGAGGAAGGGCAAAATGGTGGTCAGGCCCCTGAAGCTGTCTGAGGGAGCATGACCCGGCCCCCAGCTTAAAAAGGTTGAGAACTCCTGGTCTAATAACTGGCAAAAGGAGAGAAACATTCCAACCCTGTAATGCTCCAGTAATTTAGGCCTTGTCTAAGATTGCTACAGGACTGTCTACTTTCCCAAGAAAGAGTTAACAGTAAAAATAAAAGAGAAAATGCATTATTATTTTTTTGCAAGCTGTCTTCCACAGGTGTTCTGATAAAGTGTGCACTGGCACAGAGATACAAGGACAGAGAAAGGTGAAAAAACACAGCAAGACCATATAAACTGCTGTACTGCAGCCA
Source organism: Bradypodion pumilum (assembly GCA_035047305.1). Taxonomy (NCBI): domain Eukaryota; kingdom Metazoa; phylum Chordata; class Lepidosauria; order Squamata; family Chamaeleonidae; genus Bradypodion; species Bradypodion pumilum. Next base: position 185,901,440 of record JAWDJD010000001.1, on the reverse strand, counting down.
AAACATTGAGTTTAATCCTGAAAGGGTTCCAGACTGACTCAGCCTTCCATCCTTCTGACGCCGGCAAAATGAGTACCCAGCATGTTGGGGGCAAAATGCTAATTACCTTGTGAACCATCCAGAAAGTCAACTAAGCATTATGGGGCAGTATATAAGTGTAATTGCTATTGCTTACTGGACATCACACATTCTCATGGGAAAGGGGATGGGGGGATAATTAACTGATTAGTTAATTATAGATTAGAAGCAAGAAGAAGAAGAATTAAGTGCAACTAGATGGGAGGCATAGTAGTTTTTCAAAGTGGTTTTTCAATGTAATTCTTTGGAATAGTTCTTCGTAGTTTTCTTGTTTAAGCCTTGTATAAAATAGTATGCTTTCAGCCAGAGAGGAATCATCTGCATCATGATTACTTAGAAGTGGAGACAAATAGATCTACAGTAATTAGCTTTTTATTATTTTACTCAAAGGACGTGGGAAGTATCTTTTGTTAAGACTATGGTTTTGGACTGCTGTTTTGTTTTGATTTTTGCAACTACTTTTTTGTAATCTTTTGGATTTTTATCTTTTTGAAACCTAACTTTTGTTTTATTTTTAACTAATAAATATTTTACCAAGGTGTCATCATTGGAGCAACAAGGGTTGGCATGTCTAAAGAAGGTGGTTTGAGACCAAAAGGCCTGGCAGTATATTACTTTCATTATTTTGGCCTCAAGTGGCTAAGACGCTGACTGGGAGGTGGAAGGTCAGCAGTTCGATTCCCGAGTACTGCAGGACGGAATGAGCTCCCGTCTTTGTCCCAGCTCCTGCCAACCTAGCAGTTCATAAGCAAAAAAATGCAAGTAGATAAATAGGGACCACTTCGTTGGGAAGGTAAACAGCGTTCTGTGCACTCCGGTGTCTAGTCATGCCTGCCACATGACCACGGAAACGTCTGCAGAAGCAGACAACGCTGCTTCTTCGGCTTTGAAACAGAGATTAGCACTGAACCATAGTCAGATATGACTGGCTTTCGAGCAAGGGAAACTTTTACCTTTACTTACCTGCTCTGGGTGTTGTGAAAGTCCAACCAGGATTGTCACTTGGTAAAGAGAGACAGGGAAATCTAAAGGAGATTACGCAGGGACCCTAAATCCATGCACTTCAAAGCAGCTGGAAGGGTTTATGGTTAGCTTCTGGAAGGAGAGGTAACAATTGGGTTGCGTGATCCTCCTCTAGTTGAATTCTGTGGATTAATTCCCTGGATTCATGACATGGTGGCAGGAGTGGGATCATCAAAGAACATTCAATCCTTGGAATTTTTATTCCTGAGAATAAAGAGCCGGCTGCTTGGAGTTGCCAGGGGATTTTCCCTAGAAGCAGAGTGCCTTGGATGGGAGTTGGCTTTTCCCTAGAGACTGTCTGGACTTAGAAGGGAGTTTTGCTCCAAGCAGCAGGGAGTCTGCAGAGAATTTTCTTTACCCTAGAGCAGTGTTTCCCAACCTTTGGCTTTTGGACTTCAATTCCCAGAAGCCAAAGTCAATTCTCCAAAGTACTGATCAGCCAGTGTAGTGACATTGGGAACCACTGCTCTAGAGTCAAACTGCTTTTGACTTGGACAGGGAACTTTATTTTTTCCTACGCAGCCAGAAGCTGTAGTATTTTTGTTTTGTAACTAAGATAAAGTACCACATTCCTGTATTTTATTTTATTTTTTTTTATTTTTTTTATTCAGGATGGCAGAGAAGGTTGGTGAAGATGTTACGTTCCAGGATTAAACAGATTATGTAGTGGATGCCAAGGGAGAGCTGCAAACAATTCCTGGGACACAACACCCTTCTTTGACTCCTTCAGAAATGAAGGTCTTGTGAACGCAGACTGTCAACTTTGGGGTTCAACCAACTTCACAATCCCTCCAACTGACCCAATAGCCGAACAAATGGATGTCTGACTACACTCTAATTCTACGTCCTTGCTATCAAGAGGTATTTGTTTTGTTTATAATACCTGTATTATACTTTGTAAATACCCAGGATTAACTATCCAGTTTTAATGCTTTATTTGGTTCCAGTGTTATTATTTGAGAAAAAAGGAGTTAAATATTCTAATAGGCACTTAATAAAAGCATAACAATGTTAGATATTAAGTTCAATTTAACTGCATAGCAATAGCGATTACACTTATACACCAGCCCACGGCATTTAGAGCACTCTCTGGGCAGAAACCTAAAGCTCAACTCCTCTGGATAGTTTAACTTTCCTTGAATAAGTTTCTTGGTCACTACTGTAACTTCTAAAATAAGACAGTGAAATAATCTTTGCTCTTAAATAACAAACTTCAGTGGGCATACAATATTTCTTGTTCATTCTTCAATCATTAAGGAAAAAAAATCTTCCATCTATTAAGCAACCTCTGCTCTGGCCTGGGAAATATGTGACTCCAAAAAGATATACCATCACACCCCACATTGACTATCAGACCAACACTGTACACAAGACGACTTACAAAATAAATATGCATAGGATTGTACTATGAGTAATTTAATTGTTTGTATTTACACTAATATTAGATAAACTACTTTTGAACAATAAGTAAAGATAAATGACTATGTTCACCCACATACCAGATTGATTGATTGATTTCCATTTGGGTGGTAGTCCCACTCTGAGTGGTGTACAGAATGTCTCTTTAAAGAGTGGTCTTTCATTATTATTTTTTAACAAAGACCCTACTCTTTCTCATAAGCAAATATAGATCAAGCTTTTTTATTTTAGGCTGCATATAGCAAGAACATATTTTACCTGCTGCTCGGTAAAGTATTTTAGGCTCAAAGAATATGCAGGGATTTTTATCTTCTATGCATGAGAGCAGCAATCCTTTGGCTTCAACAGGACCTCTTGGAACAACAATCTAGAAGGAAGGAAGAAACAAACACAATAGTTAAGGTCTGCCATTATTCAAACATCAAACCTCACTCAGAAACATCAGAAATTAATTTAATTGTTCGATTTCTATACTGCCCACTCAGCCTAGGCCAACTCAGGGCGGTTCATAATCACAGATAAAACATAATTAAAACTAATTAAAACTATCCACCCCCTAAAAAAGGGTGCAGAGACTGAAGGGACCGTGGGGGAAGGAATCTATACCAACCACCCAACGGAGGTTACCCTTCCACCTGCACCCCATAGTTGGCCTGCCAGCCAGGTTTTGAGTTCTTTTCTGAAGGGCAGCAATTCCGTCTGGAGACGTAACTCTGTTGACACCTATGTACCTATGTACCACCAAATACAGTTTTTTTGTAGGGGCACATCTCCTCAGCTATAGAAAAGGTTTTCCGTTGGGGTGGACGGGACAGTCAAACGTTATCACTAAGCTGCATCAGCTGTCAAAACCAAATATTTTCCAGACAGGTCTGATGGTATTTCAAAATATTCTGCACTCATCATGTTCCCAAATAAAGTTCCTACTATGGGAAGAGAAACATCCCAAGGACAAAGCTAGTGCTGTGTACAATATGGACATTAACTAATAATTGTTCACAATTAGTGTTTCTAGACGCCTTTGAAATGTGGTGTTGGAGGAGGGTTTTGAGAGTCCCCTGGACAGCAAAGAGGTCAACATTAGAAGAAATCAACCCTGACTGCTCTTTGGAAGGCCAAATAGTAAGGATGAGGCTGAAGTACTTTGGACATCAAATGAGAAGAAAGGATTCACTTGAGAAAGCTTTGATGCTATGAAAGGTAGAAAGCAAAAGAAGAAGGGGGCAGCCAAAGATGAGATGGCTAGATGGTATTGGACACACAATGGGCACAGAGCTGGGTGGGTTGAGGATGGTGGAGGACAGAGGTGCCTGGTGGACAATGGTCCATAGGGTCGCAAAGGGTCAATTGACGGTGCGATTGGACAACAAGAAGACTGACAGTAAATTGAATTGTCACAGTTCTGTCAGATACACATAGATTGGTTTCTGATATGGTTTATGAATTGCAGCACTGAACCCTCCATGATCTTGAATGAAATGCCAAGAAATTCTTAGCTGTTACTGATAACTTCTTAGGATTGCCACATACTTTTTTAGGCATATCAGATTCAATTTTGGCAGTATTTTGTGAAGTTTTTAATCAAATGATTCAAATACGTGATTTTCCTATTTAAAGCATCATATCCCGGCAAAAAACATCAAAGGAGTCTAAAATCACAACTAAACAATAAATTTTCCTCATAGTTATCTTGCTGTTAAATATGCCCATCATTTCCATTTATGTAAAAATAACTCCACCTCTAACACTGAAGATAAAGTAATTTAAAATCCCACTGATATGGAATCTCACAGTCTACTCACATTACCAGATCCAAATGCAACAATTCATTACCCACAGAGAAACTTTTAAAAGCACCCTAAATGTAAATACTCACAAGCTCTGATAAAACACATCTACCTAATTACTGTACCTTCAATCCTGGACAATGTGCAAAAAAGGCCTCTGGTGACTGGGAATGATATAATGCACCATGACCCACACAACCCCAAGGAGCTCTTATTGTCAAGCTTCCACAGTTAAACAGATCTCCAGAGCGATATCGATACTTTGCTGCCTCGTTAACAATCTGAAAACAATTATATGCATACATTTATATTTAAAACTGTCTGTACTTCTCCCTGCAAGCATTACATTTTTAGAATAAATGGCGATCTACAGAACAATAATAAAGACAAACAAAAAACTCAGATAAGAATGAAATACTCAATAAATAATTTTTTTAAAAAAGTAGCCGTGTTAGTCTGTGCAAGCATATTAGAGAATAAACAAAACAACAAGAAAATAACAAAGAAAAGTTGTAGCACCTTAAAGACTAACTCCTGTATTTAATTTTGAGCTCTTGTGGATCAAGTCCACTTCGTCAGACATAAGAGTGAGACCGCATGGCAAAATATCTGACAACCCCACAGCACCATGTCTGACAGCCCCCCAGCACCACTCGGAAAGGCTTTTTAGGCTGTGCAGTTGACTGCAGAAGAGGAATTGTAGAAAACTTTCCTTACACCAGACTGCGTTTCCCTTTGGCAACTTGAATGTTCACCCAAATACTAAGACATTTTGACATTGGTCATTTACTCATTTATTTGTGCTACCAAAAGATATAACATAGCTTCCTTGTATTTATCCTACACACAGGGAAGCTGAGAATCCTCAATTGGTACCCATAATTTTTCTAGCACAGCACATTTCATCAACTATGCAGCCAATGAACTCAGGAGCTAAACCCAAATACAACAGAAAAAGAATAGTGACTCTCAGATATTGCCCTGACCTTTCTGATTTTTCCACAGAGGGTCCTGATAAATTACTAGATGTAAAAGTAGCAAAATACTTGCATACTTTGTTTCCAACATGTTTTGTCACACTTAAAACTGAAATCGTACATCTCCCTGGAGATCTCTCTATTGAGATGGAAAGATCTGTAGATGATAGTGTCATGAATCATCATTTTGCATGTGAGAGGAATTAAAAGCGAACATCAGGGCATTTATATGTATTTGGTGCTTCTCACAACACATACAAATGTCCTCAATGTCTTAGCCATTCTATCTGGTGCAATTATACTTATGAATCTGTTTTTTTTTTTCAAATTCATTTCTAAGAAGAGAGCCTGGCAGTACCATCATGTCATGAATGGGACTTTCATTGATAATTGTCCTGCCCTTTCCACAAGAAACTGATGCATACCTGTCTGAAGAACTGATCTAGAATCATGAAAGCTCGCACAGTGATTGATTTTTTGAGTGATCCGATAAAGGTATCGCCTTCTTTCTGCATTTGTTTTGTGTATGGATCACATAGCTGTCTTTGTTTGTTTTATCTCTGATCAGGTTAAATCTAATCTCTAATTATTATTTTTATGATGGAAATAGATCCATAATTATTAGTTTTCCCCCCTTATATGCAACATGCTAAATTTTGTACTAGCCTGATCAAAGGCAGGAAAAATGTAGTCAGCAAACTGGATTTCTGCAATGGCAGTAGCTCCAGTGACTGCAACTCCAATGCCAAATCCTACAATTCCTTGTTCACATAAGGGAGTATTGAACACTCTATCTTTACCTGCCAAAAAAGAAAGGGAGGGAGAAAAGATTTTTAAATAACAACACTTGCAAATAAATATGTATGGTGATTCTGCAAACAACAGCATAGAATGTACAGTATATCAAAATACATGCACACAAACTCTAATGCTTAAATCATCATGCCTGAGAAAGAGTAATTCTTCTTCCATGTCTAGGCCAGATGTGAAACTGCCAACATAAAGGCACCTTTTGATGAGTTCATTCTGCAGTTCCTTTCGCCTGACCCAGTGTGAGAAAGATTAGCCAGTAACACAAGGTTGTCATTACCAGGGTATGCCCAATTGTGGTTCAAAAATACCACAATCTTCGAGGAGGCTCTTTCTGTGTACCACCAGAAATGGTAATAATGATTATTAGTGAATATTTTTGGGTAACGAAAGACTTCTTCAATCTCACAGAATGTCCAAATCATAGGTAATCTACTTCACTCTGTGACAGTTGGGGGGGAAGGGGACAGAACAGAAGGAGGAAGTTTTTAACTGCAGAGAATGCCTCCCTGCCATCATTCTTCTGCAACAAGACTGTTTCTATTATTTTATGAAATGCAGAATTTGCAATCTAAAAAATTATTTTATCAATTATTTTGTAGTTAGCAGTAGTACGAGACAAGGTGGATTATTTTTTAAGTACCAAGTTTAAAGTTTTGGGAGACAACAAAAACCTCTTTGGATTTTGAAATCTGAGAATGCTTTTTTTGGAATGAGTTTTTGGGAGAAACTCAAAAATATGCGGCTGAGATTTATTTATCAGATCCAAATTTACTTTATTCTCTCGAGTATCACAAAGCCTGAATAAAATTTGGCATATAAAATTTGGGTTCAATTCATGTGCATGTATCCCAGTTTTACTCAGACAATAATTATAGAAAGCATACTCAGTGACAGACGTACACTTTAAAGACTATGTAGACTGAACCCTAGAGTTGGATATGACTAGCCTTCAAGCAAGGGAAACCTTTACCTTTTAGATATCAATATTATAAAGAAATAAAATAAAATATTTTTACAAAACAGATACCTCTGCTGGTAATTGTTTGCTAACACTGCTGTTACAAAACATTACGCTGCACTACAGCATTTATACATTTCCCTACAAATTCTGCAACTACTGTAGCTTCATTTTGTGTCTCTGTGTTTATTTATTTGAATTTATATCCCACCCTCTTGCCCTAAGGCAACCCACTTGTCACTCTAGCAGCTAGCTCCATTAAATATTTGATGATTTCTCTGTTAAAGGGGGTGGAAACAATTGATTGATGGCTAAAAACACCCTGCCCACTAGCACAATAAGAAAAATGAATGGAGGAGAGATATGTAAGATTGATTTATTGATCTCTATTTATATCCTAGGGGACTGCAGTGGCTTAGTGGTTAAAACACTGAACTTGACTACTGGAAGGTCAGTAGGTCAGCAATTCGAGACCCGAGTGCTGCACATCGGAGTGAGCTCAGTGGTGGGCATCAGCGGGTTCGCACCAATATGCGTGTACCAGTAGTAAAAATGGCCGGCCCTGACCACCTCCCTGCCCCACCCACCACCTCCTCCTCCTAGAAGAGCCTTCGGAGGAGGCTGGCTCCATTTCCTCCTTCATCAAAGGCTTTTCCTGGGCTCAGTTTCAACCCAAAGTGCATCCCCAGCCACTCCAGAGTGGTTGGGGAGGCACTTTGGAGTGAAACACAGCCCTTGAAAAGTCTTGGACGAAGGGGGAAATGGCTTCGGAGGGGGCTCTTTGCTATAGAGCTATGAAAATAGAGCCTCTTCCATTTTCATCACTTTATAGCGAACCTTTGAAGCCATTTCCCCCCAAAGATGGAGCTTGACCAATATGGAGTGGGACAGCATTCTGTAGTGTCAGTGCCATCACAAAAAGGGACTGGTTTCTAGCGTAGATCTCTCTCACTTCCCTCAGGGTGGGTATCCTAAGTTCCCACAACTAAGAAAACTGTGTAGTCAAGGCATGATTTATCAAGAGAGGCACTCCAGCACATATAAAGGCACTACTTAGGGATTTATAGGTTACTTCCAGGATCTTGAATTGGGCAAGGAAGCTTACAGGTAAAAAATACAGGCATGATAATATCAGGAAAACATGGTCAAATCTACAAACCCCACCAATAGCCACATGTTGCACCTCCTGCAATTTCCATACCATCTTCATAGGTAGCCCCACATACAATGCACTAAAGTAATTAATCCTTGAGATTAACAATGCATGAATAGGTGTCAAGAGGGATTTCCTATCTAGGAAGCCGAGCAATTTGCCTAAGATGGAAAAAAGCAGATATTTGCCTCTATAGAGAGAGCCAAGTTCAAGATCATGCTCAGATCCCCAACCTGGTCTTTCAGGCGGAGAACAACCTCATCCAAAAAAGGATAGTAATCACCCAAATAAGCAGGAGTCCCTCCAACCAACAGATTTCCATCCTGTCTCGGTTCAACCTCAACCTGTTTCCGTCTCCTGTCATTACTGTGGCAGACAGCAGTCTACGACCTACCCAGCATCCACTGCTAACAATGAAAAGGAGAGATTGGGGTTTCTTTTCCAATGCCCCCGCAATGCTTATAAAGTTATTTTTCTCATGTTAACCTACAAGATATTCTCTCTAGACATCCACAATCTGCAGTTTGGTTAGGCGATTTTATTATTACCAGTCACTGACAGTTTCCGATAAAATCATCTCTATTCTGCTTCACAACTTATTCACACTGATAACAATAAAGGCACCGTTTTAAGAATAGAACAGTCCCTTTTAAAGATCAGCTACTAATACTGAGTGTTCTCATGGCTTTACTAGATATAAAGAGAAGTTCTCGAATGTGCCTATAGCAGTGATGGCGAACCTTTTTAGAGACCGAGTGCCCAAGGAGAAAGAGGAAGTGCACAGGTAGGCACCATGCATGTGCACGGTGACGTCAATGGGGCACTTTAAGCAGCACACGTACGTACACACATGCACCCACCACCTCCCAGGTGGGATTTCAGCCTCCCTTCTCACCTCACCATTGGCGGAGGGAGAGGGGTGGGTGGGGAAGCGGCACTGCCATTAGTACCAGCAGTGCGAGGTAGGACTTGACCGTGATGGCACATATGCCAACAAAAAGGGCTCTGCATGCCACCTCTGGCACATGTGCCATAGGTTCACCAACACTGGCTTACAGGTTTTTTTTAAAACAAACAATAGCTGTCCAATAGACCACATATCACACAAGAAATAAACTTACCATATTTGTCTCTCAAACCAACAGTGCATCTGAAGACACCACCAAAGGATACATCTTCCCCAAATATTACTGCAAGCATACAATGAAGTAAATATATTATCAAGAATGCAAAACAGGCCGAACAATAATGATTAACAATTTAAAGGAGTCTTAAGTTCAACCTGTGTTTCCTCGTGAAACAACACTACTCATTTCCTAATTCTTGCATTAAAAGTAACCTTTTGCTTCACCCACCCACACACCCACCCCTCTAACTATGGCTATGAGAATTTATTACAATTAAGGCAGTAAAGCTAAAATATAACAAAACCTACTGTAATCAAGAGATCTGTAAACTATAAATCACCTCTGCTGCAAAGCTCTAGCTGAAATAATTGTCTCTATTAAATAATAATGATGGAGGCTGGCATGAGCTCCTCCTTTTGACAACACACCTAGCCTGTAATGAATGAAGTGTCTCTTCTGAATGGATGGATATATGAAAGTCACATTCTTGGCTTTGTCGTTGGCCAAACTTAAGTCCTTGTCAGTGCATGTTTCTGACAGTAATTGGCAGAACAGTAAATGAGTCAGATTCTGTATCTCTCCATATTCACACAACATGTTGATGTCTGCCAGTGACCCCCACTTGAGCATACTGATCTTACATTTAGACACTCCAACCCTCTGCCTATTCAGGATCCTCCAAGTTACGTAGGGGAGGTTGAGTTCCTCAGCTATATCCTCTTTTAATGATGCTCCTTGTCCAGTGAGCTCCTTCCTCCATCTTCTAATTTGGTTTTCCTCGTGTACCCTCAAGAATGTTTGTTCTTGCCATAAAGCTTTTCCTGGATCTGAGCCAGCGGACTAGTGGCTTGTTCAAAAGATGCCGAGGGTCATTCTCTTGCTTAGTTATCTCAGCGTCTGCTGCCTTATCTTAGGTGGAGTGATACCAACAAGAGGGTATATTTTCCCAACTGGTGTAGGTTTGAGGCATCCTGTCACTATATGCATGCTTCATTAACAGCAATGTCAACTTGTTTTTCATGTGTGGATGTGCTCCATACTGGAGCAGAATACTCTGCTGCGGAGATGCTCAGGGCCAGGTCTGATGTACACAGCGTGGCTGGTGGAGTTGCCAATTTATAATTTGTGAGTTTCCTGATGATTATGTTTCGTGTAATAAAGGTAGAAAGTACAGTTGAGTCTTTCTTGGATTAGGCTTCAAATGATTGATTTCGTAATGCTGTCCTAATTCTTCAAGTGTTCTAGTAAGATTTCCAGCTACGTCATCAAAAGCTTAAACCCTTAGTTTCAGCTATCTATTGTCACTACCAGAAGAAATAAAATGATACCAGTTTATTTATGAGATGTAAAACAAAATGGCATCTAGAAAGGCTTCTGAAGGATCTTTTCAAACTTGGGAAATAAGAATGGGAAATGGAAATGCAAAATCAAAACAGAATTGACCAGAGGTTAGCATTCAGTTTTGAACTCTTTTTTCTCTCTTCTTTGCTTCTTCTTTTACTCCATCAGGTGTCAAGGGAACTCTAGGTAAAAAAGAAGGGGGAGGTCTTTGTGTCCTTTTCAAGTGCAACACCAGGAAATTCAACATCTCTCTCCAAAATTCCACACAATAATAATAATAATAATAATAATAATAATAATAATAATAATAATAATAATAATAATAATAATAATAATAATAATAATAATAATAATAATAATAATAATAATAATAATAATAATAATAATAATAATAAATTTTAATTTATATCCCACCCTACTCGGCACAGGCCGACTCAGGGCGGCTAACAGCATTTCAAATAAAGATACAATATAATTATACAGAAATACAATGGAGTAAAGCAATAAATACAGAATATAACAAGGTAACATAAAAATAAGATACAAAATATACAAATTACAAATATATAAATGTTACAGTACATGTACAGTAGAATGGATAGATGTTACAGTAGAATGGACTGTATAGATGTTACAGAAGAATGGACTGTCCCCTGCTCAACTCTCAGTCCTTGAAGATTTTGAAACCAAGATAGGATAGCTATTTGTCAGGGATGTTTTAGCTGTACACTGCCTGCTTTATCAGGCAGCTGGATCTGATTGACCTTGGGTTCTTTTCCAGGTCTTCATTTCTCTGATACTGTAATGCTACATTATATGTTTAAATGTACCATGGGTTGGGCCATTAGAATTCCATTTAACAGTGCAGGCAATGATGGCAGAGGCAGTGATGAAGAAAGCAGAACTACAAGGCAGGACATGCCAACAGAACTATACTTCCTTTAAAGAAAAAACACAACCTGAGCAAGGCCAGGTAATCAGCTAGTACTGTAATAAATCACAAGTTGAGAAAAAATGTTCTCCACCTCACCTGCATGCAAAGAGTTTCTCGGGTGATTAATCGGGTAATTAATAATGATTGATAAAGGAGGAAGCTCTTGCTGGCAGAACAGTGTTGAGATTTCATGCAGGAGCTTGGAAGAAACATTTTGTCTTCCCTTCTTATGGGTATCTACTTGACTACTCTGAAAACAGAAGAGTAGATAGACAGGCCTTTGATCACCTCTAGCATAGCTACGCCTACGACAGATAAAAGGAAAACACCTTAGTTTGTTGTTGTTGTTCAGTCGCACAGTCGATTCCGACCCTTTGCGACCCTATAGAACATTGTTCTCCAGGTGCCTCTATCCTCCACCATCCCCCTCAGCACTCCCAGTTCTGTACCCATTGTGTCTACAATCCCATCTAGCCATCTCATCTTTGGCCTCCCCCTTCTTCTTTTGCCCTCCACCTTTCCCAACATCAAGGCCTTCTCAAGCGAATCCTCCCTTCTCATTTGATGTCCAAAGTACTTTAGCTTCGTCTTTACTATTAGACCTTCCAATGAGCAGTCAGGGTTGATTTCTTCTAAGATTGACCTATTTGTTCTCCTCGCTGTCCAGGGTACCCTCAAAACTCTCCTCCAACACCACATTTCAAAGGCATCTATTCTTCTGCGTTCAGCTTTCCTTATTGTCCAGCTCTCGCAGCCGTACATTACCACTGGGAATACCATTGCTTTGACTATTCTAATTTTTGTTTGCAATGTGATATCTCTGCTTTTCACTATGTTCCCCAGGTTTCTCATGGCTTGTCTCCCAAGAATCAGCCGCCTTTTTATTTCATGGCTGCAATCCCCATCTGCAGTGATCTTTGATCCCAGGAATGTAAAATCTTTCACTGCTTCTACTTCTTCCCCATCTATTTTCCAGGAACTGATGGAGCCTGTTGCCATTATCTTGGTTTTCTTGATATTGAGTCTCAGGCCTGCTTTTGCACTCTCCTCCTTCAGCCCAATCAAGAGATTCTTTAGATCTTCCTCACTTTCTGCCATCAGGGTGGTATCGTCTGCATATCTCAGATTGTTGATGTTTCTCCCAGCAATTTTAATCCCATTTTGTGATTCCTCCATCCCTGCATTGCGCATTATGTGCTCTGTGTATAGATTGAATAAACAGGGTGATAAAATGCAGCCTTGTCTTACTCCTTTTCCTATTCCAAACCACTCTGTCATTCCGTGTTCTGTCCTAACTGTTGCTTCTTGGTTCATGTACAGATTTCTCAGGAGACATATGAGGTGCTCTGGTATTCCCATCTCTTTAATTACTTGCCACATCTTGTTGTGGTCCACACAGTCAAATGCCTTAGTGTAGTCAATAAAACAAAAGTAAACTTGTTTCTGGTATTCCTTTGTTTTCTCCATGATCCAACGTATGTTGGCAATATGGTCTCTAGTCCCCCTACCTCTTCTGAAACCGGCCTGCACCTCTGGTAGTTCTCTCTCCACATGTTGCTGAAGTCTATTCTGTATTATCTTGAGCATCACCTTGCTGGCGTGTGGGATGAGTGCAATTGTTCGATAATTTGAGCATTCTTTGGCATTGCCCTTTTTTGGGATTGGGATGTATACTGATCTTTTCCAATCCTGTGGCCACTGTTTTGTTTTCCAAATTTGCTGGCATATTGAATGTAGTAATTTGACGCCATCATCTTTTAGCGCTTTGAAAAATTCAACTGGGATACCATCATCTCCACTAGCTTTGTTGTTTGCAGTGCTCTTTAGGGCCTTTATAACTTCGCTCTCCAGAATGTCTGGCTCAAGTTCAATTTTTTCATCATTGTGGTTATCAGGGGTGTTGAGGTCCTTTTTGTAGAGTTCCTCTGTGTACTCTTTCCATCTTTTCTTAATCTCTTCTGCATCAGCTAGCTCTTTTCCGTCTTTGTCCCTTATCATGGTCATTTTTGCTTTAAATGTTCCCTTTATTTCCCCGATTTTTCTGAAGAGATCTCTAGTCCTGCCTCTTTTGTTGTTTTCCTCCATTTCTTTGCACTGTTCTTTTAGGTAGTTTTCCTTATCTCTCCTTGCTTTTCTTTGAAATTCTGTGTTCAAAAGATTGTATTTTTTCCTTTCTCTTTTGACTTTTGCATTCCTTCTTTCCTCTGCTATTTTAAGAGCCTCATCAGACAACCATTTTGCTTTCTTATGCTTCTTTTCTTTTGGTATGGTTTTCTTTGCTGCTTCCTGCATGATGTCCCTTATCTCTGTCCATAATTCTTCTGGCACTCTGTCTATTGAGTCTAGGCCATTATATCTGTTCATCACCTCCACCGTGTATTCTTTAGGGATACTTTCTAGGTGATATCTGTCTGGTCTCCTTGTTTTCCCTATTTTCTTTAGTCTTAACCTGAATTTTGCGATCAGTAGGTTGTGATCTGAGCCACAGTCTGCTCCGGGTCTTGTTTTTGCTGACTGTATGGAGGTTCTCCATCTTTGGCTGCAGAGTATGTAGTCAATTTGGTTTCGGTGTTGGCCATCTGGTGATGTCCATGTGTAAAGTCGCCTCTTGTGTTGCTGGAAGAGAGTGTTTGCTATGACCAGTGCGTTCTCTTGGCAGAACTCTATCAATCTTTGCCCTGCTTCATTCTGTGTTCCAAGACCAAATTTGCCTGTTATTCCCTCCACTTTTTGATTTCCTACTTTGGCATTCCAGTCTCCTAATATAATTTGGACATCATTTCTTGGTGTCTGTTGTATGAGGTGTTCTAGGTCCTCATAGAACTGGTCCATTGTGGCTTCATCTGCACCAGTGGTTGGTGCGTATATTTGAATCACAGTGACATTGAAGGGTTTGCCTTAAATTCTGACTGACATCATTCTGTCATTTTTGAGATTGTATCCCATTACTGCTTTTCTCACTCTTTTATTGATAATTATGGCTACTCCATTTCTTCTAAGGTTTTCTTGTCCACAATAGTAGATATGATGGTTTCCAGAGCTGAATTCACCCATCCCTGTCCATTTTAGCTCACTGATGCCCAAGATGTCAATGCTTATTCTTTCCATCTCATTTTTTACCACTTCCAGTTTACCTTGGTTCATTGATCTCACATTCCATGTCCCTATGCAGTATTGTTCCTTGCAACATTGCATTTCCCCTCCCCCTTTCCTGTCCCTCCCCTTCCTCCCCTCTGTGGTGTTAAGCATCCTGTATCACCTAGCCTGCTCCTTTGTTTTGCCTTTTGTTTTGGTCAATAGGGTTCTCTTGGCAAGCTTTGTGGCGTGGTTTGCCGATTTCTACGCCATTTTTCCCCCTCATACAGTTTATCACAGTTTTAAAAATTGTAGACCATTTTAAACAACATATTATCATGCATATTATTACACTTTAAACACAGTCTCTATGTCAGTTGCTATATTAAGTCAGCATAAAGTCTTTAGGTGAGTTATTATATTAAGTCATCAAAAAATTTCATATCAGCTACTTATCCTTTGCATGGGGCTCTGAGTCTCGCCCCCTGGTTTTCCTCCTCTGCCTTCTTCTGTCAATTGGTCCTCTCCTTCGGCGCTCGGTTGGTGCCAGGAGGCTGGAGATGGTGGCTCCCGGGCTCGGGAGGGCTCGCGGTGGGGCAAACGGCTGGCCTCCCCCGCCCGGCTGGTCCTCCTCCTCTTCCCTGTCCCGGCTGGAGATGGTGGCTCCCGGGCTCGGAAGGGCTCGTGGTGGGGCGAATGGCTGGCCTCTCCCCGCCCGGCTGGTCTTCCTCCTCTTCCCTGGCCCGGCCGGAGATGGTGGCTCCCGGGCTCGGAAGGGCTTGCGGTGGGGCAAATGGCTGGCCTCCCCCCGCCCGGCTGGTCCTCCTCCTCTTCCCTGGCCCGGCTGGACTTCCCTGTCCCGGCTGGAGATGGTGGCTCCCGGGCTCGGAAGGGCTCGCGGTGGGGCAAATGGCTGGCCTCCCCCCGCCAGGCTGGTCCTCCTCCTCTTCCCTGGCCCGGCTGGAGATGGTGGCTCCCGGGCTCGGAAGGGCTCGCGGTGGGGCGAATGGCTGGCCTCCCCCCGCCCGGCTGGTCTTCCTCCTCTTCCCTGGCCTGGCCGGAGATGGTGGCTCCCGGGCTCGGAAGGGCTCGCGGTGGGGCAAATGGCTGGCCTCCCCCCGCCCGGCTGGTCCTCCTCCTCTTCCCTGGCCCGGCTGGACTTCCCTGTCCCGGCTGGAGATGGTGGCTCCCGGGCTCTGAAGGGCTCGCGGTGGGGCAAATGGCTGGCCTCCCCCGCCCGGCTGGTCCTCCTCCTCTTCCCTGTCCCGGCTGGAGATGGTGGCTTCCGGGCTCGGAAGGGCTCGTGGTAATGAAAAAGATTTGAATCAGGAACATTTTTGTCTTCTACAAGCAGAAATGGTGTTTAAATGTTCAAATCACTGTCTTTCACATATCTACTACCCAATTCTGGTAACTACTCCAATCAAGCAGAAGTTTTACATTCCTAACATTTAAAGAAAAAAATTGATCAAGGAGTCTGTACAATGAAATCTAAGTACTCAACAGAAGATGCTTCCAACAAAACCATTCCTATAAATACAACAGTATAAAAATTATACCTGCAGTTTGATCTCTGGACAAAGCATTATCCAAGGCACTTGTGATAGATTGGAAAAGGTTCATTTTCTGTGTCGGACCTGTGGAGATTTTTAAGAAAAATAAGCCAAACTGTATAGCTAATTTTTTAAATCTGCTAAACACCAAAAACTGAAAAATTGGCTAAGGATAGCATGATCCATTCGAAAATCTTTAAGATTGGTCATTACCCATACACAACCTCCTTTTTGCACTCTTTGTCTAACTTTCATCAAGTGTCTACTACAATATATGGGCAAACATCCATTTGCTAACTAACAATTATCACTAAATCCAAATTAGTATGGTATTAAGTGAGGTAGCATGCAATTCTCACCAGGTATCAATATATTTATAATGTGCTGTACATAATTCATACATCAAAAATTTAGTACAATGAAATGTCAGCACCCCAACAATTCTTAACAAGACACATATAACTAAACTATACCAAACAAATATTGCTAAAGTCAGGATTCCAATATTTCCAAATGAATTTTAAAGAGCAGCAACATAAAGCGCATGTTGGGGTATGCTGCTTCTTCCTTTATAGGTTAGCAGAGTGTGGTATTAAACAGCACAAGGAAAAGCATGAGAGAATAAGCCTCAGTCCTAACCAGCCCCTTCTCACACTGATTAGCACTTTGAATAAAAAATCATTTAAAATAGAAAGGAGTTTTCTTTACAGTTGTGACCTATAAAGAAATAAATCAGAAGGGAAAAGTGGGAGGAAATGGGTTGTAGTTTGCCTGGTGGGAGAGATGTCCTTCAATGCCTGTCACATGGAGCTTGGAATTTTTTTAAAAAGGACAATGGAGAAACAATTAATTACATCCCCTAACTCCTTGACAGGCAATAATAAACATTAAATGTTCATTATTGCTTCTGCTATATAAACACTGATCTTCATCACCTTCCTTAAAATCTTGTTGCAGCAGCATTTTTTGTTTCAATTTCTCATTCCAGGCCCAAGCAGTTTGCTTCAGGCCTTTCTTTATTTTGCAGACTAAATCAGAATATTTTTGGTTAACAAAGCCAGGTAGCTACTCCATGTGCAATTCTTCTGGAATCTCAAGTAGAAATACAGTCTTGACACCTAGGCGATTGAGCTGCATCTTTCTGGATAAGAGGCATCCTTATTGTGCTGTTCTGGACAACAGGAGAAAACGTTTCATTAAAAACACTCCATACTTCTGCAGGAATTATCTGACAACCAGTCTCCCCTTGTAGTGTTCCCACTTATGCTTCTGCACTCTGCTTCATCTTTAAGAATCACTTGCACCAATGGCTTTCTTCCTGATAGTAGTTTGGTCCAGGACTATGTCTCAATCATGTGTTGTGTGTCCACCTCTTCTCTTGTTCTCTTATGTCTGATGAAGTGGACTCGATCCACAAAAGCTAACATTAAAATACAGTAGTAAGCCTGTAAGGTGCACGTTTTTTGTCTTTTTTATTTTATTTACTCTCCGATATACTTGCACAGACTAAAATAGCTACCACTTCAAACATTAACCTTTCTTCACTGATCTCATAATGTTTACTTTTGATCTAAAGGGGTAGATTATTTGTTTCACTACATTTTTAAGATGTGTCCCTCATTAGGCACTGAGCACTCAAGTACAGTATGGGTTAGGGACCACTGATGTAGAGCTATCAGATCTTATAAAAGTACACCAATATTGTTGCCTTTATTTACATGAACAAAGCTATGACAGTATTATAGTACCTGCCAACATTCATTCAGGATATGAGATTTGTTTTACTTCCAGTTCCACTACTATCTCTATATAAAAGACTTATAACAAAACTGTATGAATATCTATTTAAAAAATAAGCCACTGAGTTTCATGGGACTTCCTGATTAGCTGTTGTTACATGCCATCAAGTCCCTTCCAGTCTATGGCGACCCAATGAATGGGTGATCTCCAAAATGTCCTGTCATCAACAGCAATGTAAGGCAGTGGCTTCTTTTAAGTCTACATAACCAGTATGTAGGCCCATACAGTACTGCAATCTAAAGCATTTAAGAAAGTAGAATTACTAGAAGACGCAGCAGATTGTACCAGTCTGGCCAAGTTATCCTGCTACGGTAATAGAGTAGACCATACTGCCAGCAACTCAACACCAAGTGTCAGGCAGTGGTTAACTAACCTGACAACCCTGAGGATTAATGGCCTTGGGAGTGAAAGTCCACAGGGAAAGGTGATGGTCCCCAAGTGGATAAAACCCCACTTTACTCCATCTTGATGGAGGGCAGCAGCTTCATCAATACTGGCCTGGGGCTGATGAGGACTTTGCCAAAAGGGCCGAGGACCAGAAAGTGGCTCACGGAACTGGATCAGTGGCACAGGGGTCATGCTGCGATGTGGAAGGCAGATGAAAGGCCACTGCATTATATTTTCAGGACAGTCTTCATGGCTGATCACCATGAGGATAGCCAAGCACATTGTATGCAAGTTGTTTTTCTTTCTACTTGAACATCCTACACAAGAATAGTTTTATTTTAAAAATTATAATTCTAAAACCTAATTGAAGCAATTTCTGTTCAAACAAGAGTATGTGCAAACCTTGGTATATATATATATATAATCATTATTATTATTATTATTATTATTATTATTATTATTATTATTATTATTATTATTATTATTATTATTATTATTATTATTATTATTATTATTATTATTATTATTATTATTATTATTATTATTATTATTATTATTATTATTATTATGTGCAAAATTAATGTGCAATTTTTTAAAAAATCTGAGTTCTTTTCTGCAAAACCAATACAGAAGGATGCTCTTATACAACATCAAGAATGGCAAACATTGAACATATATCACATATATGTCTGGTCCGCCTGGCCAGTGGGTGACATGATCTAAATGGCTAGAAAACCATAAGTTGTGCAGAGTGTCATCGTGGAGATGTCTACTCATCCAGGCACTCCTCGCTGAATAACAACGGCAGGCTGTTTCGTTTAGCACTGATTTAACTGTCATCCCCTCCACAGATTTGCATGTTAGATTTCCAATAAGATCTTCCATAATAATTTCACGTCAGAAATTATTCTGGGTTGCAAGGATTTTTGTGGGAGAAACTCTGCTCAGGAAACGCCCAAATGAGGCTCCTTTCCATGCCAGACCAAGAGACTTGGTTTAGTAATTAAAAAATAAAGGATATGGAACCCGCCATTCAACAACTGTGTTATCCTGGTTTTCCTTTCTGGAGGGCCGGACCGTCGGTGTGGTTGGAGAGTGAGAGGTCCAGCCCTAGGCCCCTGCATTATGGGGTGCCTCAGGGCTCGGTGCTCTCTCCTCTCCTATTCAACATCTACATGAAGCCACTGGGCGAGATTATCCATTCCCATGGGGTGAGGTATCATCAGTATGCTGATGATACCCAGCTGTACATCTCAGCCCGTGGGGACCCCAGGGATGCGGTCAATGTCCTATCCAGATGTCTGGAGGCTGTTGGGGTCTGGATGGGGGACAACGGGCTACAATTGAATCCCTCCAAAACTAAGTGGCTATGGATAGGGGGTCCCGCGTTATCCAGGGAACTGCCAACTTTGGTCTTGGATGGGGCTGCTTTGCCCCAGACAGACCCGGTACGCAACTTAGGGGTCCTCCTGGATTTGGGACTGCTACTTGTAGATCAGGTGGTGGCCGTGGCCAGGAGGGCTTTTGCACAGCTTTGTGTCATCCGTCAGTTGCGTTCGCTCCTTGACCGGGACTCCTTGCTCATGGTCACACATGCTCTGGTGACCTCTACATGGGGCTGCCCTTGATGACCTTGATGTGGCAGGCATGACCAGACACCGAAGCGCACAGAACGCTGTTACCTTCCCACTGAAGTGGTCCCTATTTATCTACTTGCAGTTTTTTGCTTTCAAACTGCTAGGTTGGCAGTTGCCTTTAAAATGACATAATCTAGAGCTGAATCTGTCAATTAGAAACAGACTGCACAAGCAATTCAATAATCTCAAATCGGATCAAAATTCCAAGATCATTTTTAAACCTAAAAAAGCGTCATATTTTGAAACCACAACAGCTCCAAATGGATTACATAGTCCTTGACCTGACCCGCCCACCCCGCCACCACAATTCTCCGTAATTCAGATGGCAGAACCCTTTTTTTCCCCCTCGAGGATCACGTAATTGTTGAATGGCCCCTAAAGCAAAGTACTGTACTCTACATTACAGACAGAACTGCTCCAAACTGTGATGGCAACAGACTAAAGCAGGGGTTCTCACCCTTTTAAAGCTGGGGGCCGGGCCACACTCCCTCAGACAGCTTTGGGGGCTGGATGGCCATTTTGCCCTTCGTCCACCACATGGCACTTCCTGGTGTGGTGGAGGCAGTGGGGGGGCACATGAAATGGTGCTGCAGGCCGCATCCGGCCCATGGGCCGCAGGTTGAGCATCCTTGGTCTAAAGGACCCTTCCCTCTAAGGTCCTTCCTCTGACTGCCAATGTCAGGCAATGAATTTCAGAAAGCCTGTCATGCTCACTCGAGCACAACAAGCACCATCTCTTACACAGGTAACTTTGGAACATTGCATGTTATTTCTGCAATCTTTTTTATTATTATTTTTGTACTAGACGAGTCTACGTGGGATGGCCTTTTAATTGTTGTAAGCCGCCCAGAGTGAAAACTTATTCCAGGCAGGCGGGACATAAATCTAATAAACCGACCTGTTTTTCTTGCTTCCTCCTGACAGAGAGAATCCAGAACGTCAAAGGAGAAACAAGTGCCAAGAACACACAATGAGCTTGAAATGGCCCCACATTTACTACACATTTACTACACAATCTTAAGGTTAAGGTCTCATTTGCTCGTAAACCAGTCGTGTTCGACTCGTGGGGGCGGGGGGGGGGGGGGGAGACGGCATTTAATCCGTTTATATCCAAAGAGCCTGCGCTGTGTGCGTCTGCAGATGTTTCCGTGGTCATGTGGCAGGCACGACTAGACACCGAAACGCACGGAACTCTGTTACCTTTCCCGCCAAAGCGGCACCTATTTATCTACTTGCAATTTATTTTATTTTATTTTTGCTTTCGAACTGGGACAGATAGCAGGGGCTCCCTCGGTCGCGCAGCACTCGGGTCTCGAACTGCTGACCTGCCAGGGCGTCAAGCTCAGCATTTTAACCGCTAAGCTACTGGGGCAGAGTGAGAGCGAAAGGGAGGGGGGGGAGCTGAGTTCGCCTCTGCCCCCCCCCTTCCCTTGGCGGAAGAGCCGCGCGGAGCCTCCGAGGAGACGAAGGCGACGCCGAGGCGCTCACCATACTGGGTGGGCTCCGGGTCCGGCTGGAAGGTGAAATGCGCCGCGTGCCGGCGGGGCGGGGCCAACCGCGCCCGAAAGTTCGAAACCGTTGCCCGGCGAAGCGCGAGCCCAACGACCGCCATGCTGCCCCCGCCCCCTGACGAGGAAGCAGCTGGCCAGTGGTACACGGCTATCTTCTCTCCCCTCCGCAGTGCTAGCACGTTGTAAAGAGGCGGGGATGGGCATCGGCCATTCTCATAGGCGGCGGTGGGAAGGCGAGACGGGCCAATCAGAACCCTCCCATACGCGGGGCGGTGGCGTTCAGAGCACGGAGGTATAAAAAACAGATGACATGACGTCACAATCTTGAAGCCGACTAATCTGACAGTCCGCCATGTTAGTTGGCCCAAAACATTGCCTTATGGTGCTTTGATTGTGTGGTCGTGAAAGTAGATCGGGGTTTCCCCTTTAATATCAATGGGTCGGGGGTTGCGATCCCCCTCTCCGCTGGCTCCCCTGGGTCCAGAAGGGTTGGGGGACAGACCCCTTTTGTCCGCCCAAACCTCCAGGGGACCAGGGAGAGGGGATCGAATCCATCCCACACCCTGATATTATTTAAAAGGGAAAACCCGATCTGGGTTTCCCCTTTAATATCAGTGGGTGGGGGGTTGCGATCCCCCTCTCCGCTGGCTCCCCTGGGTTTGGGAGGGACAAAAGGGGTCTGTCCCGCAACCCTTCTGGACCCAGGGGAGCCAGCGGAGAGGGGGATTGCTAACCCCCCAAACACTCCGTTTTTAAAGAGAAGAAACCAAGCGGTTTCTTCTCTTTAACAACGGAAGGGTGGGGGTGGATTCGTTCCCCTCTCCCTGGTCCCCTAGGTTTGGAAGGGTTGGGGGGGGACAAAAGGGGTCTGTCCCCCCAACCCTTCTGGACCCAGGAGACCCGGGAGAGGGGATCGATTCCACCCCCTTCCAACACTCCATTTTTAAAGAGAAGAAACGGCTTGGTTTCTTCTCTTTAATAACGGGGTGTCCTGCGGGGGGATCCCCTCTCTGCCAGGTCCCCTGGCTCTGGAAGGGTTGGGCAGGGACAGACCCTTTTTGTCCCCCCAACCCCTCCCCCAACCCAGGGGACCCAGGAGAGGGGATCAATCCACCACGCCCCCTCCAACACAAGAAGCAATCATAAACGGGAGTCTGCTAATGTTTTGGTCCACCTAATATGGCGGCAGGCCACGCCCACTGGCTTCAAAAAACGTACAGCATGAAGCCTGTAGTGCCATCTCCTGTTTTTTATACCTCCATGCTAGTAGTGCTCTACTCCGCATGCGCACAGAGTGACTAGACTAGAGAAGGCTGATTTGTTGCTGGGACGTCACGAAAGGCACAAGTTGTCAGGAAGGGAAAGGAGGATATGGGGAGGAGCGGGTGTGGGTGGAGTAAATTTCCCCAAAGCACTGATCAGCCAGTGTACTGACTTAGGCTTCTGGGAATTGAAGTCCACCAGTGTTCCTCAGAATGTAGCTCGAGAATCTAGATCCGTGATGGCGAACCTTGGCACTCCAGATGTTCTTGGACTTCATTTCCCAGAAGCCCCCGTGAATCCACACGAAGGGGTTTACTGCGATTCATCCGGCCCGCACCGCCCTCGTCGCTCCTGGAGGCGGAAGCAAAACACACCCATACGGAGGAAGGGTTAACCTAGAAGAGTCTTAACTATATGAGCGCGTTTTACTTCCGCTTCCAGGAGCGACGAGGGCGGCACGGGCTGGATGAATCACAGTAAACCCATTCGTGTGGATTCACAGGGGCTTCTGGGAATTGAAGTCCAAGAACATCTGGAGTGCCAAGGTTCGCCATCACGGATCTAGAGAACACTGGTCTGCTGCAACTTGTATACAAGAATGCATTTATTTTTTCCTGGAGCAGGAACAATGCCCTTGGCATGGATTTGTTGAAGGTGGATTCCATTCCAGCTTGCCATGAAGTGACCCAGACCCACACACTGTGATCACGGAGCCAACTCTTGCGGCACATATGAAATGAGACATGCAGGATTTAACTCCAGGATTGAAATGGATTGCCACAGCCTTGAGGATATGGACAAGGTGCACCTTCACAGCCAGTCCATCTGGCATGGCTAGAACACTAATCATAGTAGATTGATACTTCCATTGCTTGGCTTAATCTGGTGTGAGGAAGATTAGATGGCAGCACAAAGCAAAACACACTTCTATACTGCCTCAGTCATAGCACTTAGTGCACTCTCTTGGCGGTTCACAAGTTAATTAGCATTTATAGACAAGATCGAAAAATGAGCCTTCAAACTGTAACCCCATTTTCAGAAAATGCACCCCCCAGTCTTTTATTCCTATCTTTCTATTCCCCTTTATTAAAGTTATTCCGTTTTATTCCTCTCAAATAAACTTATTTCACTCACTTTATTCTGCCACCTACGTTTAGGATTGATTAGGCTTATGTGTACACAACCACCACTCTGACCATGCACAAATTCACACACTCTTGAAGGTATATACTGCAAGGGTTGACACAACAGACTTGGCCCCTTTCACTCCTAATAAATATTATTTCATTGGCAGTTATACCTGGGATGTTAGATAACTTAATAAAAATGTTTTCAAATGGAAACTGTTCTATTCCTCGTTCTTGGGAGAAGGGCTCCACCAGTGACTCGAACCGAAGTTGCAACTGTATCCAGTAGCCATTTTTTTGGTAACAAAACAACAGGGTCCATCGTTACCCGTAATCTCGAACAAGCAGCCAAGAAATCAAGTTAAAGCTCCAAAAAAAAAGTGTTGAGCCTGTTGGCAAATCTAGCTACTTTACAATTAGGTTAATTAAACAGTAGGCTCATAGACATCAAATAAAAAAGAGAATTGAGGTATCTAAGAGCAGCTTCCTGACGATACATAGCTTATTTGTGCAAAAACTGTCCAGAGGTTTATAACATTAGAAGTGCAGACCTAGAAGGGACCCTGCAAATCAGGGGTGGCCAAACTTTTTGGGTTGCGGGCCAGTCACGTGGTTGAGCATGCCAATCATGTGGTTTCTCCCACTGGAAGCAGAAGTAAAGTGAATGCATGTTCACATAACATGCTTGTGCATGCTCATAACACTGCTATAAATGACCCATGGCTATCATAAATACATTTACAACAGCCGCAGGTCATTTACTACAGCGTTATGCGCATGCATGGGCGTGGTATGCGCGCACACAGGCACATTTTACTTCTGGGAGTGGTGTGGGCCAGATAATTTGGTGCTGCAGGCTGCATCTGGTGCTCAGGACGTAGTTTGTGCACCCCTGCAATAAATTGTCAAACACAACACCTGTCAAAGTGGCACAGGGGGGGAACTAAACCCCCAAACACTGGCTCTGCACCCAGATACTTTGATGTTCGAAGATTGATACGCGGTAGGCAGCATTCAGGGGGCCAAACACATCTTTATTGCAGGGTATGCAATCTGAACATGAGGTAATGGCGGAGTCACAGCTCCTTATATACGCTTACAGTACATTTGAATTTCGCCCTATGGGCGCCTATTGGTTGTGGTATCAGTGACGTCATTGGTACGTACTGAATAACTTACAAGGTTTACCTGTGGCGGGAATGTTTCCCGCGGTATTCCGTGATTGGGTGATCTGAACCATGTGGGCGGAGCTCTGCAGCTGCCTCTAGTGGCAGCTGAATCGCTAGCAAGAACAGCTGAATTACAATGTAATCACTGGCACTCATTCACAGTTCATTTGGATACAAGGGTACATTTCTTAAAGGCACAAGTTTCATACACAACAGATACCTAAACCAATGAGCATTCCAGGAGTGTAATTCCTTACATTCCGACCACATATGAAAATATGTCCCATTACACTCTTTACATCTCCAGCATTTTTATCATAATTTTTTATCATATTGATTTAACTGAACTGGTGTCATATACCATCTCCATATCATCTTATAGCATTGTTCTTTTATTCTCACTGACATGATTTTCATTATTCTTTACCAAATTCTCTCTTTAATTTTCTCTTTTAGGTCCTGCTCCTCCATCTGATAAAATGTTGTAGATTTTACTAAATATTCCCTTTGTTGTGTTGCCTTTCTGTTCTAGCCGATTTAGTAATTCTTCAAATCCCGTCAAATCTGCATGGACTGTAATTTTTAACACAATTTTCACTCCACTTCTCCATTTGAACTCTTTTGAACCAATTTAATTTTGGCATTGAATATATCTTCTCTCTATCTTCTCTAGTAATAACTTTATCCAATTTTTAATAGTTTCTAAACCTTCCCACCCCACCCACCCCAAACTCTATTACTGTATGTCCTTTTCTCTGTTTGATCGGGAACTCACTCCTGTTTCCTAAATCTAACATCAGAATTTCCCTTCTTGATTCTTCCGGACTTTCAAACCCATTTCTTCAGTAGTAACATAAGCTGCTGAATACATTAACTGATTTGTTTTAGCTTGTGTTTCTGCTGAAACAATCTGGAAAGCTTCATTCACTTCAATATTTTATCCAAATTTTCCTTACTAACTTGGTTCAATTTTGACAGTCAAGTTCTTACTACCATTTTCATTTGAAATGTGGTTCAGTGGTTAAGAAGCTCTCCTTGTTAGCTGGAAGGCCGGTAAGTCGGCAGTTCGAGACCTGGGTACTGCATGATGGATTGAGTGCCTGTCTCTGTCCCGGCTCTTGGGGACATGAAAGGATCCTCATTTGGGCATTCTCTGAGCGGAGTTTCTTCTGCAGAAATCATTTCAACCCAGAATAATTTCTGACACAAAATTATTATTATTTGAAACATGATCTCAGGTAATTCATCACAGACCATTGGTTCTTCAAGATCTTGTTACTTTTTGATTATCAGTTGCCCTTCTGGTCTCCTCTCTTTCCTCCACTTCTCTATTAGTAAATTAGTTGCCTTATAAGTTATGCTTGGACCTAGATCTTGTAGTCCTCTGCTTATAATCTCTTGTAATTCGACATTCGTGTAGAACTTCTGTTTCAAAATATTGTGCCTCTGGTCCATTATTCTTTACTCACTAACTTCCATATTGCTGTGTGGGACCTATATTTTTGAGTGCTGTGCATGTTTTGGTAGTGCGTATGTTGCTGGGTGAAGGGATCACTGCTGCCATACACACCCAATTAGCAGACACCAAATGACTCTCTTTGTTTCTCAGTCATGAAGGGTGAAAGTCCTTCTCCTGAATCCTAGGATTGGTAGCTGGTGTCAGGTCTGAAGGGATGTTTGTGGTGCACTGGAGATGACTGTGGTTTTATTTTCTGTTGTTTATCCCTGTCTTACTTGACTGAAAGACATATTGGTTACAGTGGCTGTGGTGCTAGCCAGAGTTTGGGAAATTTAAATTTTTTGAGCTTCAGCTATGAGAATTTCCCAGGTACTGGCCATTATCCCTCACCAACAAAAATGCTAGCTAGAGGAATTTTGGGAGTTACAATCCTAAACAACAAGAATAACTTTTCAAGCGATCCCGTTAGCATAGCAGCAGAACTATTGCCGGCTCTGGGGTAATTAAAAAATGGAATTGCTCTTCCCACTTCTTAAAACTTCCATATTCAAAGTCCCATGTTTGGGTGGAAGGTGCAGAGCACGATGCAGGCTGTAATTCTCTCACAAACCTGTTGTGTTCTGTAAAGCAGTGCCTTTAACAATGTACCTTTACCATGTGTTATCAATGTAACCTTTCTGTGTGCAACATTATAACCATCACCTGTATCAATGTAAGCCTAATAAGGGAACGCGAGCTAGTGACCACCAGAGGGCAGTAGCGAGCGTCCAGCTCTAATGAATCATAGCCACCTGGTTCAGCAGCGCGGGAAGATTCCCCGCGACTTCCTCACCTGGTCAAGAAGGGCGTGACCTCCCACGACGTCACACAGGCAGCAACCAATAGTCTGTCAACGAGCCACATTCAAATGTATAGCCAGCTGTATATATTGAGCTACCCATCCGCCATTACCACATGTTCCCCCGGATCATCATGCAATAAACCTGTGTTAAGCCAACCCTTCGGCTGTTTCATTGTCTTTGGTCCCTTACACTAAAAAACCTCAGAATGGCACAGAAAAACAAGGGACAGTAATATCTGGAACACATGTCTTGGTGTTGGAGCATATTAAAGCATCATGCAAGCTTTTTGTTCCATTTCTTCATCAATTGATGTATTAATATGGCATGTACTTCTGAAGCAATGAGTTCTCATCCTTCTTCAGGACTATGGTGGAATTTGATAATAACCTGCCTGCATGGTTATTGGCAAATGAGGAGGAGGTGGTGGTATGTGACCATGATAGAGGGCACTCCCCTGTTTATTCCAGAAGCCACCCTTACACAAATGATCGGTTGCAATCAGATAGCAATTTAGCTTACTTTTCATTGTTGGTTTGCTCTATTTTCTGGTAACCAGATAGCATATAAGACATTGCGAAACAGGCTGAACTTTCTCCATGCCCCTTTTGGTCCAACAGCAGGACTACTGTTGTATATGGGGTGAGCTGGGCTGGAGCAATTGGGAGCAGGTTGTGTCACTTTGAACATCACACCCAGCAAAACAACTCTTTCCCCTGTGCAATCCAATATTGCCATCTGCTTGCTCCAATGGCATTCAGCAAAACCCCAGTTCATTTTTGCTCTAGATTTTGCACTGCATGGTTTCTAAAAAAATAATTCCCATGAGCACTTGAGGAATAGCCATGTTGAAATTCATAGTCCTCTTTTAAAGGTCAGAATTTCTGTCAGGAAGAAAAAAAATAACAAATCTGCAGCCTTAATGGGAAAAAATTGGGAGATGATTTCTCAGATTGGCTCAGGATATGACAGTTTTGTTTTGCAACAGGGATTTCCAACCTTTTTAGGCCAGGGGCTGGGTCATACTCCTTCAGACAGTTAAGGGTCATTTACGGCTGTTGTAAACACATTTACAACAGCCATGGACATGTTTACGACAGCCATAGATGAGTCTGCGGTTGATTTCAGCAGCAGCAGCAGCAGCTGGAGGGAGGGCGAGGGTGGACTATTTGGGGCTGCAGGCCCATGGGCTGTAGGTTGCCTACCCATGTTTTAGAACAACAAAGTTCCCATGATCCAGAACTAAGGTTGCTCCTATGATGGCATCCCAAAGGTTTATCTAGCTAACCAGTTAGCCAAACCACCTTTCATTTCCTGAGCTTGTGTGAGACTCTGGCAAGCAATCTATGGCTTTTGCTACAAACCACTGGGGCAGTGGTGGTGAACCTTGGCACTCCAGGTGTTCTTGGACTTCAATTGACAAAAGCCCAAGTCAGCACTCCTGCTGATCAGGGCTTCTGGGAATTGAAGTTCAAGAACACCTGGAGTAGGAAGGTTCACCAGCACTGCTAGGGAAAATCTCAAATCTAAGCAACCTAGCCTCACTTTGTGTTGAGTGTTTTAGTGCAAACCCAGCATGCAATGGGTTGTTAATGTTAATTTATCCCTGACTAAACAATAGGAAAGTATTCAATCTTCCCGCCTCTAGG
Source organism: Bradypodion pumilum (assembly GCA_035047305.1). Taxonomy (NCBI): domain Eukaryota; kingdom Metazoa; phylum Chordata; class Lepidosauria; order Squamata; family Chamaeleonidae; genus Bradypodion; species Bradypodion pumilum. Next base: position 185,872,361 of record JAWDJD010000001.1, on the reverse strand, counting down.
GTCACCTGACATGTTTTGCATGTATTAAGCCCTTACTATTCAGGTCTCTCTCCTCTTGCTTTTTTAGCCTTACAAGCAGAAGCATGTATGTTTATGCTCACCATTTTGTTTTGCCATATGGCAGGTCTTCTTAAAGACTTTACAAAGCAGAGCACATGTCCATCTCTCTGGGTTAATTGTAAGTAAAGACTACTATGGTTACCTTTCTAAATATCTTGTGGAGTGTTTACCATATTTGCTGGTGTATAATATGCACTCCCCCCACTTAAAATGCACCGGACAAATGGAGTGTGTCTTGTGTCCCGGTAATCAAAAATATTATGTTAATAATTCAGTCAACCCACCTCTCTCAGGTTTTAAAGACCCTGTTCCCTGGCTCCAGCCGCCACCAATCTCAACGAGCAGTGCCCCTCGCCCCAGCAATTGGCAATCAGAGAAGGAAGAGGGGTCTTTGTGAAGACACCCTTTCCACGGCTGGTGGGGATAGGAATTGGTTGGAGATGGGGAAAGGGTAACTTATCAGTCCCTGGAAAATAGATGGGGAAGAAGCAGAAGCAGTGACAGACTTTACTTTCTTAGGATTTAAGATCTCTGCAGATGGTGACTGCAGCCATGAAATAAAAAGGCGACTGATTCTTGGGAGACAAGCTATGACTTGGGAAACCTGAGGAACACAGTGAAAAGTAGAGACATCACCTTGTAAACAAAATTCATATAATCAAAGCAATGGTATTCCCGGTGGTAATGTATGGGTGTGAGAGCCTGAACATTAGGAAAGCTGAACGCAGAAGAATAGATGCCTTTGCAATGTGGTGTTGGAGGAGTTTTGAGAGTCCCCTGGACAGTGAGGAGAACAAATAGGTCAATCTTAGAAGAAATCAACCCTTACTGCTCCTTAGAAGGTCAAATAGTAAAGATGAAGATGAAGTACTTTGGACATGAAATGAGAAGAGAGGATTCACTTGAGAAGGCCTTGATGCTAGGAAAGGTGGAGGGCAAAAGAAGAAAGGGACGGCCAAAGAAGAGATGGCTAGATGGTATTTTAGACACAATGGGCACAGAACTGGGCGGGCTGAGGAAGATGATGAAGGACAGAGGTGCCTGGAGGACAATGGTCCATAGGGTCACAAAGGGTCAGAATCGACTGCACGACTGAACAACAAAAATACCCCTCTCCCCAGCTTGTGGGGATCAGCAGGGGCAGATTGATCTTTTTTGAAGCTGCCCTTCCCTCGGCTCCAGCCACCACCAATCCTCCCCCCCCCACCCTCTCCATTTTTCATACAATAAATCATTTTGGAAATTCATGAACAAATGTAGAAAATTGTTTTCCCCTTAAAATGTGTATAAAGATGGGGTGCATTGTAGGAATCGGGGCCACTGGGGTGGCCTTAAGGTCCCGGAGGAGACTGATCAAGCGACGACACGAGGCAAATGGAGCGAGATCAGATCAGTACTTTATTGGAAAAAGGCAACATCATTTATAGGGAAGAAAGCGCAACGGTGGCGAAACTGTCATCGGACAGGAAAATTACCTCACCCACGTACCCGGGTTAATGGGAAACCTCTCAAAGGGAAGTTAATTAACTTGGATAAACACGGGGCAAGGAAGACCATTGTTTAGGGTTTAAGCAAGGGTAAATATGGCTGATATTTACACCGGGGATTACCTTGGCCAGAGGATGAGTGATTACTCTAATAGGTAACTGAGGTCTGCAAGGTGCTTGCTCGGCAGAATCGTCGGTCAGGCTACAAGCGGCCGAATTAATCCCTATCATTAATTCACCCCCCTTACGCCCTGACAAGGGCCAGAGGCCAGGAGTTTGCTCACTGGTTTAACCTCTTCCAGAAGCCACTGATGCCCAACCGGGCACGGGGAATCTTCAGTGCATCTTATATGCCAGCAAATATAGTAATTGCTTGGCTAGAGCAGGGAGTAAAAGCCTTGGAGAGCTTGCATTTCAAACTGAAGCTGCCTGAAAAAACTGTCCTGCTTTACTGCTGCTGAATAAAACTTATCACTTTAACTAGGCTGTGTCACCATGAACTTCAAGAGCTGGAATCTTTCATGTAGCAGACCCACTCTGTGAGGTAGAAATTCTGCTGCTACACACAAAAGAAAGCAACACATTTCAGAATGTACTACCTTCTAGTTGAGTTTTGAAGATACGGTGGTGCATTCCTTGTGCTGTCATTTCTTATATGCCAATATCCAGAGATAATAGAATTGTTCAGGTAGGGCATGACTGGAGAACATCAATGTAGAATTCTTCATTAAGAACATTTAAACCTGTATGCACAAACATGGAAAATGCAGACTAACCAACCAACTAAGAGTTATGAACACTGCCCAGGAATGTAACACCAGGCTTGTAAGTGTCTGAGAAATGTGAGATAACTACAGTGGAACCCCGCATAACGAACGCTTCATATAAAGAAAAATGCGTACAGCGAAGCATTCATGTGCTCTGCGTTATACCCCGCATAACAATTCTTTTTTCATTATATGGGGTTTTCATTAACCCTGTATCACAAAATAAAATATGTATGAAAGGACATTCAGAAATATAACTGCAAATGCTCAAGTGTGAGATATTTCTCTCCAGGTATGCTGTCCTTTACTTCATCTTCAGAGATTTTACCTGAAGCCACAGCAAGAACAACACTAGCAGCTACAATACCAGGAAGAAAACTTACACAGAGAAATCTCCCTGTTAGGAGAATAGAGAGAATCATCCTCTCTCCACTTATGAGTGGCTATTAGATTCATATCCCTACTGTTTATTGTAAAGGGTATCTACAAGGAACCTGCTCAAACTGACATCTCCTAAGAGGGGTGCAAAGAAGAGTTCCTCAACAATATCTGTATGGAAGCTCCTTAGAAAGAGAAGCAATCCCATTAGCCACGTATATCTTCTCAAGCTTCTACTATAAATCATTGAGATGCTCTCCACCAGGGCATGCTGGGCTCCCTGCTGAAGAGTCTGGACATGATGGCAGTATTTTAGATCCTTGAGGTCTGTAAAAGAGGAAAGAAAGGAATGTCAATATTTCAGATAACTAGCGTCTGTAAACTTATTTGCAATATATCTTTTATTACATCTTACCCACTGAAAACCTTATTGAGCTAGGCTGAGCTATGAGGTAATGACTTAGCCAAGGTCAGTTCTACAATAAAAACAATTAGCAAAAGTTAAGTAAGGTTTCCCACTCTGTCTCCTTGACACACACATCCCACTCATCCTTCTGTGCTGCTCCCTTGACGATTTAATAGCTTTGCAAGGGCCAGACCTCCAGTTATAAATTATCCAGGATCAAGGTAACTCTTCACCACTAAAGTAAACCTTCTTTTTAAAGTGTAAGGTAAAGCTCTCCCTTGCTCAAAAGTCAGTCATGTTTACAGCCAAAGATCCAATGTTATCTTCGTTTGCAAATGATTCTGTGATAATGTGGCAGATAGGACTAGACGCTGGAGTGCATGGAACACTGTTACCTTTCCCACTAAAGTGGTACCTATTTATCTACTTGCATTTTCTTGCTTTCGAACTGCTAGATTGGCAGGAGCTGGGACAGAGACGGGAGCTCATTCCACCGTGGCGCACTTGGGTCTTGAATTGTTGACCTGCCGAACTTCTAGTCATCAAGTTCAGCATCTTAACCACTAAGCCACTGCAGTCCCCTTTTAACTTGTATTAAAGTTCAATTGAAAGTGGAACTAATGGTCCTCTCCTTTCATGAACATGAAACATTAATTTTAATGTACGACTTGACTCAACATTTATTTTTGAACAGGCTCTTGTTCCAGATATTCATTGTTAATGTTGTACCCAATTTGGAGCAGGAAAATTATATATTATATGAATTTTCCACTGTCTCTCCTGCATGTACATTCATTCAGAACTTGGAAACGCCCCCAACAGAACCTGGAAGTTGTGGTCCAAAATAATAAAAGTCTCCTAAGGTCTGAATTCATTTAAATAGATGGATTTAAATTGATCATTCCCAAGACAAACGGACACAAAGGTGTTTTCATTTATAACTCATACACACTTCAGTATTTACCATGTGTAGCACATATCTACAAAAGTATCCATCCTGCCTCCCTCCCCCAAATAAACTGTATTATATACTTCATAAATTGTCAAATTGTGTATGTTGAACAGAGGGAAAATTAGAACCCAGTGCAAGATATGGGAGTATCTTTTTTGAAAGAGCTTTCAGGTGTGTTTCTAGAATTAACTCAGACCTATACACAACTGGGATGTCAGTCTCCCAAAAGCATTAACTACAAGTGAAAATCCCTTTGATTTTAGTAAGTTCAAGACGCAAAGAATTTAATGCATATCAGTAGCCACTGCATTTATTCGGAAGGGACTTACCAGGATTAAAAAGGACAATTCCTTTGAGGTAGGCATATTCCTTTGCAGAAATGTCTGCTTCCCAGAATTTTCCCAGGAAAGTCTTTATTTTCTGAACTTCCACAAATGATGATCCCAAAGGAGAGTCCTCCACCTTCATGTGATCTAGCACAGACTGATGAAGAAGGATTGTTTTTAACAAGCTAGGAGCGGAGAGCATTTCTAGTTCAAAATCTACCTGTTCCTGAGCCAGGCCCAGTATGAAGAGTGGTGCACAACTATGTTGTATCAGTAGGATTTAGTCTTCTGGGGGCAGGTGGAAAAAAGAAGGCAGGTTCCTGATAAAAGTGATAGTTTTCAGAAGTACCTCTGAAGCTCTGATACAGGTGATATCGGGAGTTTTCAGGATGACTCGTCTGCTCACCTCACAGGGGCAGCCAGTCTTTGGAAGCAGAACAGGGAGAGGGAGACGTTGATGGGCCATTTGTGTCTTCTGCTGTTCTTCACAGTTAAGCATCTGGTAGAGGATGCTGCTGGGAGATGCTGTGTCCTTGCAACACTTGCCGTTCTTCTCAAAAGGTGCTGGAGTACCCATAGCAGCTTCTTGGAGGTGTGCTTAATCGGGAATCTTTTGCAGCTGAAAAAAACTGCTTGGTGCAGCACTATAATAATGGCAAAAACCAGGAGCATTTGGGTCAACATGCTTTGCATCCTGTGCACTTTATACATAACAAGCTGATCAGTAACATGGCCTTGAGAACTTGCCTTGAACTTTATTTGCTCTGAGCTGTGTTCATTCACAGCCAACCAAGGTGTGGCTGTATCAATTCTAGCACTGCTAAAACGACCTGAATCTGCATGGAAGAGAGAGGTGGGGAGAGAAAAATGATTATTTAGCTTAGTTGCCTCTGACAAAAATCAGGGCTTGGCTGTAATAATTGTAAATAACTAGTTACAGTACTTGTAATTGGTTCCCATTTCCATCAAAGAAGGTATAACTAAGTTGTATTGACCAGAATCCTGTTACTCATGGCTGTCACCACCCCCGCCCCTGCTGTACACCTCAAATCCGAGCTCCCAAGCAGAACACGCAGGTGAAGAGGGCGAGGAACCAAGTGCTACCTATTATGGGACAGTTAGGCTATGTGTTGTGTTCTGTAAAGCTGTGCCTTTAACAATGTACCTTAGCCATGTGGTAACAATGTAACCTTTCTGTGTGCAACATTATAACCTTCAGCTGTATCAATGTAAACCTGATAAGGGGACGCGAGCTAGTGACCACTAGATGGCAATAGCGAGCGTCCAGCTCTCATGGCTCAGATTCACCTGGATCAGCAGCGCGGGAAGATTCCCCGCCACCTCTTCACCTGGTCAAGAAGGGCGTGACCTTCTACGACGTCACGCAGGCAGCAACCAATAGTCTGTCGACGAGCCACATTCAAATGTATAGCCAGCTGTATATATTGAGCTACCCATCCGCCATTACCACATGTTCCTCCGGATCATCATGCAATAAACCTGTGTTAAGCCAACCCTTCGGCTGTTTCGTTGTCTTTGGTCCCTTACACTAAATTGGCGACGAGGGTGGGATAATGGCAGCCCACAGGACCAAGACATGCGCCGGTTTCGAAATCAGGAAACCGGGCGACTGGGAGATCTTCGAAATGGACTTCCAGGCAGCACTGATTGAGTCCGAAGTCACAGAAGAGGCAAAGAAAAGGGCCATCTTCACCAGGATGCTCGGACAAGAAACCAAAAGGACCTTGGTGGACCTGATCGCACCGAGGAGGGTGAGCGAATTCAAGGCCAAGGAACTCATGCAGATGCTGCGTGAGCACGTCCGGCCCGCCACGGCGATGTTTCCCGCTCGGAGTGCGTTCTGGAGGCAAGTCCAAGCGCCCGGGGAGACGGCCGCTGCATTCGTGGCGGCCCTGCGGCTGGCGGCCGGCCCGTGCAAATGGGAGAATGCCGAAATCACCCTCCGGGACTGTGTGCTGTGCGGCCTGAACGACGCCGAAACCCAGCACACATTAATGAACCAAGAGCCGCCTCCCACGTTGCAGGAGGTCGTCAGAGCGGCACAGGCCGCGGAAGCTACAAAGGCTGGGGTCCAAGAACTCCAGGACTGGCGGCCGAAGTCGAGCAAGGCAGAGACTCCGGTGCATGCGGCCCGGCGAGCTTCGAGGTCGTCCGCAGAGAGCAGCGACGACGAGGACGTCCGGAGGGTCCGGAAAGAGAGCCGGCGGTGCGACGGCCGTGGAGCGGCCCACGACCGCGTAAAATGCCCGTTTTGGAAGGCCGAGTGCCACAACTGCGGCCACCGCGGGCACATCGCCAAGGTGTGCAGGAAGAGGCGCGAGACCCGGAGAAGCTCAGCAGACCGTTCCGCGGGACAAGGCCGCTCAACGAGACCCAAGGACGGCGCTCAGGCCACGCGGAAGCAGGACGGCGTGGGCCGCATCTCCGACGGTAGCGAGGACGACGCCCCAGTATTCAGCGAGTCCATAGGACACCCCCGCTACTTTGTTGAGGTACTAGTTCAAGGGGTTCCCATTAGCATGGAAATTGACTCGGGGTCCTCATAGTCAATCATTTCCCAGAGGGAGTTTTTGAGAATTGCCCCCCACAGGCGACCCAAGCTCAAAGCGTTGAGGTCCACACTACGGGATGTGCAAGGGAACAGCATTCCAGTGTTGGGGGTTGGAGAATTTCAGGTCAAATTCAAGAAGCACGCCGCGTCCCTCCCTCTAGTCGTGCTAAAAGGGGGAGATTGCAGCCTCCTCGGGACTCAATGGTTCCAGCCCCTGGGGTTGTTTATTGGGGGGGGTGCACGCCGTTGGGATGCACGCCGTTGGGTCTGACCCGATTCAGGAGGTGTGCGAGGCGCACCCCGAAGTTTTCAAAAAGGGACTGGGGAAATTCAAGGGGCCCCCAGTGACTTTCGACCTGGACCCGGAGGTCCGCCCAATTCGACTCAAACCACGCCGGGTGCCGTTCGCACTCAAGGACAAGATAGAGGCGGAACTGGACAAATTGGTGGGCCAGGGAATCCTTGTGCCTGTTGATTCTGCGGAGTGGGAAACTCCAATTGTAACCGCACTAAAGGCCAATGGGGAGGTCCGCATATGTGCCGATTACAAGTGCACCATCAACAAGGCGATCCGCCCGAATGCGTATCCGGTGCCGGTAGTCAGCCATCTGCTGGCCAGGTTACACTGGGGAAAGTGTTTCGCTAAGCTCGATTTAGCACAGGCCTACCAGCAGCTCACGGTGTCCCCTGCCGCAGCTGCTGCGCAGACCATAGTCACCCATAAGGGGGCGTTCCAGGTGACGCGCCTTCAGTTCGGCGTGAATTCGGCGCCTGGAATTTTCCAATCACTCGTGGAACGCCTCCTGAAGGGGCTAGAGGGGGTGTTGCCTTATTTTGATGACGTGTTAATAACGGGGGGGAGTCGGGTCGAATTGGCCAAGAGGTTGGGGAAGGTCCTGACAATATTCGAAAAAGCGGGGTTGAGACTGCGAAAGGACAAATGCGTCTTCTTCGCGACCGAGGTTGAGTTCCTGGGGTTTTGTGTGACTCCTGAGGGGATAAAACCATCCAAATCCAAGGTGGCCGCCATTAAGAAAGCCCCCCGCCCCACCTCCAAGCCCGAGCTGCAGTCGTTTACACTAAACTATGCATCAAGGCCCTCTTTTCAGACTGCCAGGCAACAGAACGTTACTCCCATGGTAGGCCTGTGAAGATATCTACAGTCTGAGTCGTTTCTTTGATCCCCCCCCCCCCCGTTCTCCTGGGTGAACTTCCAAGGTCTTGCAATGGGAGTATTGCAAGATCTTGCACTCCAGTAGCACGGTTTATCTCGACACTTGAACCAACAATCCCGTTCACAAAACAAAACGTCTGTTTGTCTTTTGTGGAAGTGAAACCAATCCTGGCTTCATCCTCCTTTTTATTGTAGAAGCGATGAGAAGCAAAGAATAATCCATTGAGAAATCCGAACAGAAAGCATAGCTAAACTTAAGCTAATAATCTCATAACACACTCTAGAAATAAAAGTTCCCATTCCTGGGTTCCTAATCTAATTCTACTCTAACACGCAATTTATACTGAACAATAAGAAAGCACACAGATTCTAAGTATCAACCTGGACTCATCTCCCAATTTCAAAGTCTAGCCTTGATGAAATTCCGACTGTCAGCCTGGCAAGATTTCTTCTATCTCCCAAATAGCGGCATGGCTTGAACCCATGGATCAAAGCCACATCTCCCAATGTCCTTCCGAAGCACAGGGCTTCGCCTCCTTTCAAGAAACACTTTCTAACTGAACAAATTCAGGGGGTTTTATACACAATTTCCCCCTTTTCCTCCCTCCTAAGCAATTTTTAGGTGGTCTTGGACCCATATCTTGAGATAAGTCTTATCTTCTCAAAATATTTCAAGGTCAAGGTTTGTTGGCAAAGTGCCAAGCTCTCATTTTGGGCCCCCTCCCATCTTCTGGCGAGGTTAATGACCAATGGTTCAAAAGGACAATGAACTTTGATTACACAGTTCACTCCAGAGCAATGAACTCTGAGATTCCTCCAGGTGTTTCTCTGTCCACTAGAGGCACTAATACTGATGACATAATGTATCCAGGAATCACTTTGAATCATTGCGCTTTTTAAAGCTCTGTTTCTCCACCTTGAGACTTGGTGACAAGTAACTTAAAACAAAGTAATGTTTCTCAAGTTCATGACAATGGCCACCAGCATACGTCCAGTAGCATAAATCCCAGTGGCAAATTGCCAATAGATAAGAGGTCAGTGTTTGTTTCTGGTGTTGCTAGTCAGTCACATGATGACATGGTGCACAGGAACAAATATCAATACAACACAAGGGAAAAGGTTCTGGCTGGAAGGGATTCAGCTAGCTACAGTCCTAGAAAGTAACTTTCTAAACCTTTTCTATTTGATTCTGAATGTTTCTCCTTGTTACTTTGTCCTAAGCCAAAGAAGGCTTCCATGATGCAGTACACCTTCCATTTCACAGGAAATGAGAAGACACATTGAACTCATCTATGGTTTTTAAAAAGGCTTATTTGGTATTTTAAGCTGACATAAATGTTAAGCCTAATAGACATCAGGTCCCCACCCCCACCCCATTACATCGAGACAGTTGTCAAGCTATTATTCTGATAGAAGTGAACTGAGCAATTCTATGAGCTCACCATCTCATTCTCTATTGCTCTGACTGTCAAAGGCTTGTCTTTCAAGGGCCTGCAGTTGAGCTTAAAATCGCATCTTTCTGAGCCTTCCATTAAATCCTCCTGATAAGCAAGTTTGGCTAAGCCCTGCTGGTACAGTAGTTAAACTGCTGTATTGCAGCCACAATGTTGTCAATTTGATCCTGACTTGGACTCAAGGTGGACTCAGCCTTCCATCTTTCTGAGGTCAGTAAAATGAGTACCCAGCATGTTGGGGGCAAAATACTAATTACCTTATGAACTGCCCAGAACTGCTATGGGGTAGTATATAAGTGTAATTGCTATTGCTATTGACTGCAGTTTGTGAAGCCTGAGCTGCTGGTTGAAGGGTCAGAGTCTGGAGGAACCCTATCACCTCTTTGTCATCACATGCCCAGAGCTTTTTACTCTGCTGTTTGGGCTATCAGTTTTGCCAACTCACTTAATTCTTCCCAAAGCTACTTCATTTTTGCTGGCGGTACTCAGCTACATGTCCATGCCAAGATATGATGTCTGCCTCCCTAAGTAGGACTATGCTACCCTCCCTACTGGAAAGATTCATCTTATGCCAGACACAAAATGCAATTAGATACAGTCATTTGATGGTCCTGTGTATTGGCTCACTTCTCCTTTTTTATATCTCTATCCAGGAATTGATTCTCTATTTGCCTTTACAGCACAGATATCTGCCAACCTATTTCCATTATTCCAGTCTCACAGGCAGGCAAGTGCCTTAACTTCACAAACAGAAATCTAGCTGTGGTTGTCATGTGCCACCAAGTCACTTTCAATTTACTGTGAACCGAATAGAGCAGGGGTCCTCAACCTATGGCCCGTGGGTCAGATCTGGCCCATGTCACCAAATCAACTGGTCCATGTCCTCGCTCCAGCTGCCATTGCCACCACCGGAATTGGCCATGAACTCATTTCCTGATGTTGTAAAAGAATTCATGACAGCCGCAGACGCATTTACAGCTGTTGTAAATGCATTTACAACAGCTGTAAATGAGTCTGCGGCTAATTCCAGCGGTGGCAGCGGCTGGATGACCAGTCCAGCCCACCAAATGTCTGAGGGAGCGTGACCTGGGCCCCGACTTGAAAAGGTTGAGAACCCCTGGAATAGAAGCTTTTGAGATGTTCATGGAATGGTGTGACATTGCCAGCAACTAATTAGTTGCCTTGACTGAACAAAGATTTGAACCCGGGTCTCAGGAGTCTTAGGCTGACACTCTGCTACAGAAAAGAAATCACAGGAACTGTTGCATCCACTCAATAGTGAGGATAAAAGGGAAAGTGTAGTTTCAGGTTGTAAACAATTTTATTTTAGAAGATCTTTTTAAAGGCCGATATGTTTCGCCCCAGGGTCTTTGACCTTCCTTGGGCATAAATTACAAATCTTAATGCCTTTCTTAGTCTTTACTCCTGCATTTTTTAAAAAAAATCCTCCAAAATAAGGTGTTTTTTTACATGCTGAAAATATTGTTTCCCTTTAATCACCATCACTCTATCCACTACACCAGAATGGTTCTCAGGTATCTTACCTTTAAAAATAAGCTGCCATCATTTTGCCCAGGGAACCAGGATTGGTTCAAGGCATGACAGTAAAATTCAAACCAAATTTGTTGTGTTAAAAGAACTTCACCCCACTACCCTCTTTCCTGATATGTGCAATATCAAAACACACCTAGAGCACCAGGGATAGGTAACATAACCTATACAAGCAGGCCTGGTTTTAACTGATGGCATTCTTTGTTAATTGTTGAGGCCTCAAGGCCCCCTCCTAAGGATGAAGGTCTGTGTTTGGGGCAAAGACCTGAGTGACAATTTAATGCCTTGCAAAGCTGCAGAGCTGTGCAACATCTCATGTGTTATAGGAAATCGTTCTAATCCCTGTTTTCTCTTCTCTATACAACACACCAAGAGCAGATAGGGTTCCTGTTAAAAACAAATAGCCATGTTTCTCTGCTGCACTTTAGCACCTTTACGATCGTTTGACAGATGATTTAGAACAAAGGCTAAAGTTGAGGAAAGGTTTCCATTAGTAAGTGTGGCATGAGTTCCTCAACATTTGTTGCTGTGACAGATTTCTGTTTAAATTTCTAAGATCAAGATCCATACCTTGGAAACTGGAAAATACACTCACGAATCATATAGAGCAGGCTTTTTCAAACTTTTCGGTGTGGGGGCCGGATCACTCCCCTCAGAATGGCTGCACGGGCTGGTCACATGTTTCCGTGCGAGTTCTCATGTGAAAATGCACATGATTTCAGTGAGATCTCATGAGATTTTGGTGAGATCTTGTGAGATTTTGGTGAGGTCTCACGAGATCTCACTGAAATCTCATCATACCTTGCCAAAAACATGTATTTTTGCTGGTTTTCACTGCTTCCAGGTGGCAGTGGCAGGAACGAGGAGGATGTCGGGGGCTGGATGAAAAGGCTTCAGGGGCCGGGTCTGGCCCACGGGCCCTAGGTTGAGAATGCCTGATATAGACTCACATAGTAAGGTGTCATTTTTCTTCTCCTCTTCCAAAATGGCTTTTTAAACATGGATGGGAAAGGTGAAATATATATACCAGGCCAAAATCAGCTGCTGGTCAACATATCATGGGAGGGGTGTGTGGCAGGCAGGAATTGCACTGATTCTCAGTCTGTCGCCTATCCTCACACAGTGAGAAACCACTTTCATCCACCTCTCCTGAAATCCTGCTTCATGCTTGCTGAATAATAGGAAGGGGGATCAGTTCCCAATTGCATGAGCATGAGAGCTCATGGACCCCCCACATGGCCACACAATTACATTGGTGACAGGAGATCTTTGTATTGCTCTTCCCACTGTTCATAGATTTTATTTCGAAGACATTTCGTGCTCTCTTATTCTTCAAAATAAAGAATGAAGAGAAATTGGTGTGTGTGTGTTTGATTAATCATAGAAATCACAAATAAAACTAGTTGCGAGTTAACCTTCCTTTCCTTTAAAGAGCCATATTTCTGTTTGTCTTTTTCAATGAAACTTTTTAATTAATGCAAGATGACCCTTGGGATACAATCATGATTAGATGTCATCACCTCAACCCAACAATAGCTCAGTTTGGCAGATCTGGATTTGACTAGCTTCAGGACCCTGGACAATACTGCAGGTACTTGCCCCCCAAACTATTGGAATTGATTCAGGACCATGGCTAGCAATCCTGCAGTTGAAATAAAAGAAAAGCTTCACTAGCACCAGCCTAGATTGGAGGTCCTCCTGAGGTTTTTGTTTTACTGAGGTTTCTGGTTTCTTTCTTTCATTCCCATTAATAAATCTTTATCAGTTATCCATGTCTCTGTTTTCATATCCTCTTCTTTCAGAAAAGCTTCATGCAGTGACAACTACAATGGTATTAAGGTAAAGGTAAAAGTAAAGGTTTCCCTTGCTCGAAAGCCAGTCAAATCTGACTCTAGGGTTCAGTGCTCATCTCTGTTTCAAAGCTGAAGAGCCAGTGCTGTCTGCTTCTGCAGATGTTTCTGTGGTCATGTGGCAGGCATGACTAGACACTGGAGCGCATGAAACATTGTTACCTTTCCACCAAAGTGATCCCTATTTATCTACTTGCAATTTCTTGCTTTCGAACTGCTAGGTTGGCAGGAGCTTGGACAAAGACGGGGGCTCATTCCATCCTGCAGTACTCGGAAATCGAACTGCTGACCTTCCACCTCCCAGTCAGCGTCTTAACCACTTGAGCCACTGCAGACAATGGTATTGCTCAATAGAATTTTATAGTTAATCTTTCCCAAACCTTCAAGAAGGCTTTTCTTATCCAATTAGCATCAAATTCTTTATATAGTTTCCTCTTTTTTTACCATAAATATGCATGAAATCCATATCTCAAGTCTTTGCCTTCTAAGGTCAAAATTGATTTATTTGTTAATATAATCCATTTGTAATATAATCCATTCTCATATCCTAAATAGGGCAGCTGCATCCTAATAAAGTTTTAGGTTTGGTAAACCCCACACACTTCTTGTTTTGTCCTCTTGCAAATATCCCATTCTAGTCCTAGGCTTTTCCCCTCGCCATATATACTCTGACAATTGTTTCTTCCAAATCAGAAGAATTTTTATTGTTTGCCAGAATTCGTATATTTTGAAATAATAATTTAAAAAGTTTTGGCAAGACCATCATTTTGATGATGGCAATGCTTCCCATCAATAAAATCCTCAGGTTTCCCCAACTCTCCAACTTTTATTTATTTATTTATTTAAATTCAAATTTTTATGCCGCCCAATCAGGTAAACCTGACTCTGGGTGGCTCACAACAAGTTAAAACATACATAAAAAACAATTGAGCCATTAAAAACTCAACATACCCACGCACCTATCCCATTCATCTTTAAAAGACTACCCACTTTAAAACTGCCTACATTGGAATTAAAAGAAATGGGGGCTTATTTAATAAGCCAACAGGTGGGGACCATCCTTCCATCTGGGCCCCACACCTGTCCCGCCAATGCCAACCAGGTTTTTAGGTCTTTTCTGAAAGGTAGCAGCTCCTCCTGCAGCTCTACTGGTAGGAGGTTCCACAAGGCTGGTGTGGACACGGAAAAGGCCCTCCTTCATGTACCAGAGAGACGAACCCCTCTGGCAGATGGGACAATTAGGGAGCCCCTCCGGTCCGCTCTGGTTGGACGGGCAGACACTCTTGGGACGATGCGGTCTCTAAGGTATCCTGTCCCACTACCATGAAGGGCTTTAAAAGTCAAAACCAGCACCTTGTACTGCACCCGGAGGCAAACTGGTAACCAGTTCAGCTTCCGAAGTAATGGTGAGGCACAGGCATAATGCCCGCACCCCATCACCACCCAGGCTGCTGCATTCCTTACTAACATAATTATTTTCAAAAAATCTTTAGTCCTTTTTGATATAATTATCCCCAATTATTTCAGTTTCTTTGCTATTTTATAACTTGACTAGTAGAGGTTGTCCAGCATTGCCGGGCTGTTTTAAATGGTATTTGTATTTATTTATTTTTGTTAATGTTTGTAAAGGAGAGGCTAGTCTATATTTTAACATGTTTTTTTATTTATTGCCAGACTGTTATAAACTGTGATTAGTTGTGTTTGTTTTTTTGTTTTTGTGGATTAAGAAAAAAACAAAGGATGATATAATTTTACAAAAAAAAAATAACCAAATAATGTTTTATTATGTGTGTTTTTAATAGTTGTACCGCAGGTAATAATTTTAAAAATGTGAAAGTACATGTTTTTTACAATAAATGTTTTTATACTGTGTTTAGATGTTTTGGGTTTTTATTTTAGTTAAAATTCGGCACAGGATTTTTGAAAAGTTTTTATTTTATTGTCATGTTTGTGATTTGTGTTAAATTGTGATTTTTTGGTTTTTTTACTTGTTTTTACTGTTGGGGCCTTTTGTTTGGGGCTGTTGTGTCTTTATGAATTGTTTTTACTTTTGTGGCCAGCAGGTGGTGCTGGTAAGGTGTTTTCTTGTATTTTGACTGTTTTTTCTCTCATGGCCTCTGGGTGGAGCTTCTTCCGGTAAGTAGTCTGTTTCTTTATTCATTTCATTTCCAACCATTGTGGAGTGAGGATGTCTGCTGGTGAGTTCCCTTGTTTTATTTATTTTGTGTGTGTGTGGGGGGGGGTTGGATTTTGTGTTGTTTTGGTGTATTTTTTGTGGTGTTTGGCTGGGTGCTGTTTGTGTTTTGTTATTTTTGTGTGTGTTTACTTTATGTTTTTGGTGTTTATTTTGGTTGTTTCTGTTTATTTTTGGATGTTTTTGATTGTTGTTTTGTTTTAAGGGGGTCTTTCCTTCCCGCGGGCTGGGCTCGATGCCTGGCCCATGGAAAGGAAGGGCAGTGGCGGGGGATCTTTCCTTCCCACAGGCTGGGCTCGATGCCTGGCCCGTGAAAAGGAAGGGCAGTGGCGGGGTGGTCTTTCCTTCCTGTGGGCTGGGCTCGATGCCTGGCCTGTGGAAAGGAAGGGCAGCGGCGGCGGGGGGGTCTTTCCTTCCCACGGCCTGGGCTCGATGCCTGGCCCATGGAAAGGAAGGGCAGTGGCGGGGGATCTTTCCTTCCCACAGGCTGGGCTCAATGCCTGGCCCATGGAAAGGAAGGGCAGTGGCGGGGGATCTTTCCTTCCCACAGGCTGGGCTCAATGCCTGGCCCGTGAAAAGGAAGGGCAGTGGCGGGGTGGTCTTTCCTTCCTGCGGGCTGGGCTCGATGCTTGGCCTGTGGAAAGGAAGAGCGGGGGTGGGGGTCTTTCCTTCCCATGGGCTGGGCTCGATGCCTGGCCCATGGAAAGGAAGGGCAGCGGCGGGGTTTTTTTTCCTTACCGTGGCCTATGTTGCTGTGATGTGCTGCGTTTTTTTTCGCGCAATGGCTTTCTCAGTGTTCTGCACGCTCATGGCGTGCAGGACACTGGGGATTGTAGTTTTTATTTTTGTTTTCCATTTGTGCTCTGTTTTTTTTCTGTGGCTCATTTTTGATTGGCCACGGCGCATTTCCAAACGTTCTTTGTGCTGGCGCCTCTCAGCCTGATTGGCTGTGGCACGGCACGGTGCAAAGAATGTTGGGAAATGAAGTTGTTTCCCTTTTTCGTGTTTGTGGGGCTGTTGCCCCACTGGCGCATTTCTCAATCCTTCGTTGACCTGCGGACCCAGTTCACCCGTGTGCATGAATGGTGGGTGCGGGTTAGTAGGGCCAGGCTTAGGAACCTATACGAACTTCCAACGGTTAACCCTTGATTTTATAGGTTAAGTTTCTTGTTCTATTTCTTCTTTCTTGGTCTTATTTTTGTAAATATTTTAATCTTATCTTCATTTATTTTAAATTATTATATTAGTAACCAGCATCACAAGCAGTGAAGAAATTCTGGAGGTCCACTCTTTGCTCACGTCAGCTCTTCACAATGGATGAAGAAACATAGATCCGGCTTCCCTTGATTTGCTGTAGCAAATAACAATTGCTGCAGCCATGCGATTCTATGGAATCACACCATTAGCCATTAGCTTAGTACGTATCAAAGATAAGGGGGAAAAAACAGAAACAAAATGGGCCAAGCAGCATTTGTCCTTACAGTCTTTTCATGCAAATATCTCCTCTGGTCACTCCAAGATGTGTTCATTTCAGCAACACAGCTATTGTAAGTAGACAAGTATTGGTGTGAGTATTATTTTTTCAATGCTAAAATTTAAAAATGGGACTCAACAACCCTTGCCAACCTACTAAAAATTGGCCCAAGATCCACCAGCAAATTCTATCTTCCTTGCCTATTCCTGCTATATAGGGGACTAGTTTGAGTGCCCGGCTGCCCCTGGGTGTTTTCTGGGGTGGCTTTGCCCTCCCTCCCGGGGCCCGTTGGGGGTGGGGGTGTTTGGTTTTTTTGGGGTGGAGTCTTTTGGGGGTGGTGACCGTGGCCGGCCTCCAGGCGGTAATTTATCTAGCATTTATCCCACACAGAGACACACACATACAGACATATACCCCACATCCTCCCCGCAACCCCTGCACTCCCACCCTGCACCCCCCACGCACACATAAACCTGCCCTCCTGTGCCCCCTTGCCTCCCACCCCAGGCGCACAGACACCTACCCACACACCTCGCCCTCAGAGTGCTCTCCCCCTTTCTGGACACACACACACGCATGCATACATACCCCACACTCCTCTTTCCTTTCCACCTCGCCCTTTGTGGTTTCACCTGCAGGTGAGCTGCAGAACCCTTAGCTCCACCGTGGCTCTGGGATGGCTGCCGCTGCCCCGGGAGGCCTGCCATGGCCTCTGCCGCTGTCGTGGCCACCTCCCTCATGGCTAGTCTTGGGATGCCCACCAAGGCTTGCGTTGCTGCTGTGAACTCCACCCTGAGGGCGAGGTGCACCCCGTGGCCTCAGGCTGTGCCTTATCTCGGGCCATGGAAGGGCCAGGTCAGGTTGAACCAGGGACGCAGGAGCACATCATGTCCACGTTCTTGGCTTGCGGTGGCTGTTGATCTAGTGGCCACATGGCTATAGCCCTGCCCCTCCCGCACCTGCACCCGCGCCGGCCTCCCCAATTGGCTGTGGTGTGGTGCAGTGACCGCTGGATGGTGTAGTTTTTTGTTTTGTCCAGTTTGTGGAGTGCAGGGGCCCCCTTCTATTCCTGACCCAGACAGTCTGGGGTGTGCACACGCAAGGTACGTGTGTGCCGAATTGGGGGGGATCGCTCAAGGGGTGTGGGAGCCTTTCCCAGACCCACAAATGTTACACCTTGCTTTTATATATAGATTTCCATTAACATATCACAACTGTAATCTTTGGCCATCTGTTGAGATTAGGCAAATCAACCCATACATTTCAATATTCCTATGTGGTTCTTAAGCTACAATGAATTGTCCTCTCAGTTATACACAACTGAATTTTCACCACCACCCCATTGTAATTGCAGATAGCATGGTTGTGACAATTTACAAGCAACTACCATGCATTGTTTTGTCAACTGAAGCTACTTTAAAGAGTGCAATAACCTATGAACGGCTGATAGGATTCATAAAAATAGATTGAGGGAGCAAGAAGGTTTTAACCTAGAGTGACCTGTGATCCAGGTGGAGAGATTTAAGCCAAAAGCAATTATAAACTGACATCTCCACCCACTTGTGGCACTTACTGCCTGTTTGCTAAAGAGGAAGCCAGTGTCTTTCCTGTGGCCTACCTTTACCTTGAGATATTGCAATCAGACAATGACAACAAGCCATGCTAAAGACTCAGGACCAAAAATGCCAATTAGGAGGCTGGAAAGATACAGGAATGGCAACCTTGGGCCAGGCCTCCCTGGAAATGAATGAGAAGAAGATGGGAAAGACAAGCAGTGTGGGAGGGAGGAAAGAGATGGAAAAAGTGGAGGTTGGGCAAATAGTAGCCTTGAAGACCAAATTGCAAGTGGGGGAAATGCCACCAGGAAAGAGCTCAACTTCCCTATGTCATCCATGCTCACTTATGCATGCATATCCACACCCTAGGACTGGAATTTATACAGATATGTTGGTCACTTGCCCACAGAAACAAAGCAACTTACTCCATATATTATAGTTTGATTGCAAACCAGTGAGTTGCTGAGTGCATTATTGTGGTCTTCTTATTAGTTGTGCTTTAAACAAAGAAGTGAATCTATATTCAGTTTGGTTTGGTGTATTTTATGCCCTAAAGCTGTCTGGCTATGATGCATTGATATAGGCCAGACTCCTATGGCATATTGTTTTCTCTGTCAGCATAAATGTCATTGGCTTAACTTTCACCAGTGGATTCCTGCAGGTTAAGAAATCAGCCTAGTTATTTCCTGTGTCAAACTAAATCCTTTGGCTAAAGGTTGCACTGATGACATCAAGGCAATGGGAGTTGCAGCTAGAATCCCAGTCACTGAGATACAATTTATAGGTTATACATTCGTGAGTCTTGGGAGGAGGTGCTGTCAATTATAAAAAATGTATCATTGGCAAATGGCCATTCAGAACAAACATCATCATATTGTGTGTGAAACTGCACAATATTAGCATTGTAGGACACCGTAATCTGATCATGTCACTATCTTTGCATTTGGAGGAGGTGCTGTTGTGCCCTACACCCCCAGAAAGTGCATCAATTATAAAAAATGTATCATTGGCAAATAGCCATTCAGAACAAACATCATTACTGAAAGCATCCCTCTGTGTGAAACTGCACATTAGCATTGTAGGACACCGTAATCTGATCTTGTCACTATCTTTGCATTTGGAATGCAAAGCCTTATTGACAACTGACATTTTATTCAATAAACATAGTCTTGCATATGATGCAAAGCACAATGGGTCAACACATCCAAGCATAATCCTCATTGAATGCACATTTACATATCCATTAGAGATTACCCACTTGATGCTTTTGCAGTTTCTAAATTTCTCAGGCCATGGCCATTCTGATCAGCAAGTGCTGAGTTGGACCCCTTAAGGCAAATCTGTTGAAATTTTGGTATTTTTATTTTTAGTACAAAACAAAAAAAGTAGCCAACAAACAGTAGCAAGTGGAACTGTAAATAATTGCTTAAAGTCTCAATATCCCATCCCTTCTTTCAGTAACTGGTACTGTAAGACTTAACAAATCACTCCAAAAACACCCTAAATAGAGAGAGAAAACATTTTACTTAAAATTACAGCCAGAAGTTACAAACTACTGGGTGTGAGAGCTGGACCATTAGGAAAGCTGAACGCAGAAGAATAGACGCCTTTGAAATGTGGTGTTGGAGGAGAGTTTTGAGAGTCCCCTGGACAGCGAGGAGAACAAATAGGTCAATCTTAGAAGAAATCAATCCTGACTGCTCCTTAGCAGGTCAAATAGTAAAGATGAAGCTGAAGTACTTTGGACATCAAATGAGAAGGGAGGATTCACTTGAGAAGGCCTTGATGCTGGGAAAGGTGGAGGGCAAAGAGAAGAAGGGTGCGGCCAAAGATGAGATGGCTAGATGGCATTGTAGACACAATGGGCACAGAGCTGGACGGGCTGAGGAGGAGGGTGGAGGACAGAGGTGCCTGGAAGACAATGGTCCATAGGGTCGCAAAGGGTCAGAATTGACTATGCAACTGAACAACAACAAGTTACAAACAGAAGAGTAAAAGGGAAAAAATCAATCTCTCAACCATGTGGCAGAGAGAGATCCATTGTTGACCACTGGGTCTTTGGTGTTCTGGGAATCAAGACAATGGAAGCAGCCGTACTAGGCTTAACACATCTTTATTGCATGGCATACAGTACGAACACGAGGTAATGGCGGTGATACAGCTCCTTTTATACAGTACTATACATTTTGAGTGTGGCTACACGATAGCCTATTGGCTACTGTCCGTGTGACGTCATCTGGAGTCACGCCCTTCTTGTCCAGGTGTGTCTGTGGCGGGAATGTTTCCCGCGGCTGGAGATGGTTGGGGAATTTGTACCATGTGAGCTGAATGCTCGCTGCTCCCCTCGCATTCTCATACAGCTGAAATACATTGTGTTCTATTACAGATTGCTTAAGGATAAATTCTTTCCTGAAGTAGTTACATTCATCTTAAAGGTATAATGCAGCAGTTATATTCCATACACAACAGGGTCAGAAAGGTCAGCAGAGAAAGGATATTTAACTATCAAACAAGAAGCGAGAAGGAGAAAACCAGATGTGGAAAAAGGGACTTTAGTAATAAGGTAGTAGGAAGGGAGAATGCTGCTGGATCCTAAAGCCACCAGATCCCCAGATCCCCAGTATTAATTACATGCAAGATTATCCCTACTTCTACTCAAGTAGAAGCCTCTTTCTAAAATGAGCAATCCAACATAGGAAAGATTACTTTCATCTGTTCTGAACAAACTCAGCCAAAATTTCTATTTCTTTTTTTTATTTTTGAATGTCAATATGTTCATTTCCTTTCAGGATCCTAAAACTGTATTTCTCAATCATCAAGAAAGAAAGAAAACATTGAACCTAACAGGTATTTATGAGCATGAAACAGTTTATTGAACACATTAATCCCCTGCCAAAACTTTAAATCAAGATTAGTAGGATTCAGCTCATAGGTATGACAGCTGCTCCTAATATCCAGATGAATTCCTCTAGAAAAGTTAATTTCATGAAGTACAGATGGCTACTAGCTATTAGGGTCCAGAGCATGGGCAGCCGGCAAGCAGGGCCGTAGCCAGGATTCTAGAAGTGGGTGGGCAATCTGCGGTTTCCAATAGGAATGCATGCGGGAAAGTTTCTTTTCAATGCATTCATATGGGAAACCATGCTTTGCACCCTCTAGTGGACAGCTGTGGTACAGTACAGAGACAATGGAAAGCAGCAGGAAGTTTGAGGGTGGGCAAACTGCTAAGTCAGGGTGGGCAAAGACCTCCTGGTCGTGTCCCCCCCCCCCCTTGCTGTCAAGAAACACTATCACCAGGACACAGGGTGACCAGGCAAAGGCAAAACAGTAACTGTATCACAATCCAGAGTCCAAGTCCAAAATCAAGTCCAAGGTAGACATGGATACAGGGTTTATCTGAAGAATAGGACATAGTGCAAGCAAGCCGGTAGTCAGGTGACCAAGGCAGCAGACAAGGCAGAGTACCTTTTGGGGCTGGAGTAGGGTAAAGATGGGGTTCAAGGGGCAAGGTGAGGCACGGCAACAGTCCACAGGAACCAGGAACAGGGCATGAGATTTTCTAAAGCAAGAGATATTTAGAAACCCGAACCAACAGTAATTCAGGAACCAATCAACTACAAGTCCAATGACTTTTGTTGTTGAGACAGCTTCTAAAGCAGGGATCCCCAACCTTCTTTGCACCATGAACAGGTTTCATGCTAAACAATGTTTCCACAGACCGGTAAGTGGGGGTGGTAGGATTGGATGGTGCAAGTGCATAATAAAATACAATAAAGTGCATAATATATAATTTTATTACATGCAGTATATCATTCCTTTCCAACCTAGATTACTATGTAACTATGTAACTAAAATATTCTCAAAATATACTCACGGAGTATATATTTCAGTTTTGCTAAATTTTCTTTTTAAAAATCTCTCCTGTCTGCCAGTCACAGCTTGAATATGGGAGGTGTGATACCTCATTATGCACAGGCAGGGGGAGGAGCCCCACTGTAGTTCAAAAACAAGGAGGGGCCCAACCACCTGCCAGTCACACCATTAGACTTGGGAGGCGAGATATCACACTGCACAGATGGGGGCAGAGCCCCCCCCCTACTTAAGCAACATAGAGGAGGGGCCCGGGCACATGCGTATCTGCTGTGTCTGAAGCTTGTGGTCTCACTCCATTCGCAGGGCGGACTCAGTGGATCATGTTGAGGGCAGAAGACTGTCATCGGGGCTCCCAGCACCACCCACCCCAATGGCCTGGTTTGGGACAGCCTGTGGCTCAGTAGTAGTCCACAGCCTGGTGGTTGGGGGACTCATGTTCTAGAGGAAAGAGCCAGTTTTCATATAGTTCAGCCACTCAAGGCCTCCAGGTGGAGCTTATGATGGTCCTCCAGAACTTCCTCGGGGCTCTCAGATGGGGCCTAGCAGCTGCTAAAACAAATAGATTTTTGGTTCAATAGCAATTACACTTATATACTGCCCCATAGTGATTAGAGCACTCTCTGGGAGGTTCACAAGGTAGTTAGCATTCCCCCCCAACATGTTGGGTACTCATTTTACCAACCTCAGAAGGATGGAAGGCTGAGTCAACCTTGTTCTCCATCAGGATCGAACTCACAACATCAGCAGTTTTGGCTGCAATACAGCAATTTAACCAATGCATCACCAGTGCTTATTAACATGGCTTGACTAATATTGACTAACACAGTTTGTCTTAATGTTTTTAGGATGTTGGGCAGAGTGACTGGAGGCAGAGTAAGTAATACAGTAGGACC
The DNA here is from genome assembly GCA_035047305.1 of Bradypodion pumilum. Classification (NCBI taxonomy): domain Eukaryota; kingdom Metazoa; phylum Chordata; class Lepidosauria; order Squamata; family Chamaeleonidae; genus Bradypodion; species Bradypodion pumilum. Next base: position 185,849,394 of record JAWDJD010000001.1, on the reverse strand, counting down.
CCGTATAACAAAAAATCTCTGTTCCTCGGGGCTCTTCGTTATACAGTACAAGTTTTTTCGTAATACGAAGCACTATTGGCGACCCCCCGTATAACAAAAAAAGTTTGTTATACGGGGTGTACCCCGTATAGTAAAAAAAGAAAGTTTGCGGTATTGCTAATAGTGAAAAAATGCTTCGTTATACGAAGCGTTCATTATACGGTGTTCCACTGCACTGGGCTGCTTTGTATTAACATTCTTCTGACTCAATGTGCAAATCAATTTCATAAGTTTGCATATATTCAAACAACTGTTACAGATCAGGCATTAAGGACAGAGCTTTCAAAGTACTTGGGATTGTTTCCCACACAATGTTTAGCAGTAAAATATTGTGGGTGGAGACATATGAATGAGCCAAAAGATAAAAGAAGGAATGCCACAAGTGAACTTGCATTTGACGTTTAGCTGGAAATTTCACAGAATGGCACAGACCATGGCTGATATATCTTTTTTTAAAAAGTTTTTATTAATATCAACAACAAACAACATAAAAACAGAAATACAACACTAATAATAATTAAAAAATAACATGACATCTAAAGCATGTGCACCCACCACCAATGGGACATTATTCTCTTACCCTTATAATCCAAACAAAGGTTTCCCTTTCTTATTTTTACCCCCTATTTCCAAAAGTTTAAATATTCTTCTCCTGATTTTATCCATTTTGTTTTAACAAAGACATAGTTAACAAACTCTACAAAATAATTTTTTAAAAAAAATCAGACCTTGCTTTAGTTTTAATTTGCATATCAATTTATCATTTATAGCCATGTTCCATCGAAATAAGAGGAGGTGACAGATGAAGCATAGAAGGAGTGCCTTTGGCAGAGCTGCTGGAAGCAAGGAGGACTGTAATCACCTAACACAACTGTCCCTCTTTAGAGAACATCATTAGGCTGCAGTCGGTGTGAAGCTAGCCATGGACTGTTCGGTGGATCGGCCCAGTGACCAGGAACTTGAGCTTGGATGAGGACTAGGGGCAAGTGGAGAAAACTGATCCCACTGTGGACTGTCAGAACTAGATGTGCCAGGCACCCCATCACACTTTGTACCTTGTCCTCTCACCTAAATAAAGTCTAATTCCAACAGTAATGTGAATCTTGATTTATGGAGCCTACGGCCAAGGAGGTCCTCCCACCATTTCTATCTGGGAGGTGTGGCAGCAGTCACACAGCATTATTTCAGAATAGTTACAAGTATCTCAGAGGCCAAGTTGGTCAGGTTTTTGTTTGACCCTGGACTTTGTTGATGACAGGCATAAGGAAATTCTATATTTTCCCAGCCTTGGCAGGTCTGAACTAGTTATCTGTTCTCTACCGTGTTAGACACAAGGTGTTAGTATTATCATATAAGGCCCTATACTGTTTGGGACCTTGTTATCTGTCGGAGCGTCTCTCCCTCAGAACAACTCCCCGCATCACCCGCTCATCACAATCTGCACAGCTCCAGGTACCAACCCTGAGGATGGCGAGAAAGTCTATAACTTTCAGTGGCGGCACCAATTCTTTGGAACACACTACTGGTGGAGCTGCACCCAGGCCCCATCTCTGGACATCTTTTTAAAAAACAACTTAAAACTTTCCTATTCAAGGAAGCCTTTAAGAATACAGTATTACACCCTTAACAATACATTAGCATTTGTATTGTATTGTATTGTATTGTAACAATACAGTTGACCCCATGTGCCCAGACACCAGGTATCTTATTTTATCTTGATTTTTTGATGTAGTTATTTTGTTGTTTTATTTTGTTTTGTTGTTTGTTTTATTGTGTTATTTTGTTATTTGTATGTGCACTGCCCAGAGTAGAAAATATCCCAGATGGACGGTATTTAAAAAATGCAATAAGTAAATAAATAAATAAATGATGTTGAGGGGAGGAAGCAAACCTTTGACACCTTTGGATCATTATAATATACCTACATGCAATATCAGATAACAAAGAGTAAACTATGCTTGACATGTTAGGGTGCAGTCATAACAAGCCAATATGGCCAAGGGCCATCTTAGCCAATGCTACATCAACCAAAGCTGTGCTCGACCCACACCCCTCCTATTCTAGGAAAACTGGAAATGTTCCTTGCCCTGACTGTGGTCCAGAAGAGGAATATCTCGGCTCCTCTTTGGTTTTTTCTCCTTCTTCTGTTGTCAATACAACAGTTCAAAGGTGGTTCTCCTGGGAAAGGAGCATTTTGTTCCAGCAGAAGCTTCTGCGTCTTCCAAATCCACTACAGCTGTTCCTCTTTGAGTCAGGACTGTACTGTTAGTCTATTACAGTGTTCTTGAGCTTCTAATCCCTCTTTTTTAAATCCACTTAGTGTGCAAATCCATTTACATTAACATGCTGAGAAAGGCCTCAGATGAAGCAACACTTAGAGCTCTGCTAATTTATAATTGTCTCCATAAAACTGGAACATTTCTCTCTCTTTTTTTAAAATGTAATCAGGTACCATTATTATTGTTTAGGGGTAACAAACAAAAAGTGTGTGCGTGTGTGTGTGTGGGGGGGAAGGACCCTTGCTACTCCAGTTCTACAGCCTTAACCACCAGCCCTGAGGGAGAAATTATGCCTAATCTCAGTTTGGGAGGGCCTGAAAATAATCCTTTATTTCACTAGTCTCTTGTCAAGACATGGATCTGACTTGGGGCTAAAAATCTCTTAGAATCAGAACCCGTTTTCAGATCAAGTGTTTTCCTTCCTAACTGGTTGTGCTTGCATCATGCCATTGAGAAGAAAAGAGCATGAAGACCATTCCTCCCCTGGTGGAACAGAACCATGTTGTTTTCAGGGACAAATCAAGTAACATTTCTCACCCTCACCACTAAAAGTAAGGGAGTATCTTACTGTGGTTGGTCTAAATGTGTGAGATGAGCCGCATCTCATCTGAAGTGGTGCAAGTCAGGTATCTTATGATATCCAAAGCACATGAAACCCAAGGCCAGAATGATCTGGTTGAGGGACTTGTTTTCATTCATTTAAGTTAAATTTCTGTCAAAGGTCAGACATTTAGATAAAGGCTTCATCTTCCTCATCCCCCCCCCCCCCTCAGATGGATGTCATAATGGCCATTCTTACTTTGAATGCAGTAGCTCTAAACAGCGTTGATGGTGTTGCATCCAAATCAGTCTCTGAAGTTTTTCAACCAGTATTTTTTCTGGTATTGCATCTCAATTACTTTACCTTGGATGACCCCATTAACCATCTATACAGTACTTTTTGTTTCTCATTACGTGACCGAAGTACATACTCTGCATTTTATGATTTCTTGAACTTTGTTTATTGTAGCGTATCTTGATTGGCTATCCTCTCAATCCAGGGTATGCTTAGCATCCTGCAATAAATCCAATTTCAAAAGCTTGTACATATTTTTTTTACCAGTTGTCTGTGTTAAAGTCCATCCCATATACAACATGCCAGATGGCAGAACCATCCAGTGCGTATTCTCAAAGCAAATTTCAATTTTTGTTGTACCTCATGCTCTTCAGTTTCAGGAAGCTGCCCCAGGTCTGTTCATTTCTAACTTCTGTTGCATGCCTATGATTTCACTGTTTATGCAAACACATTTCAAAGTTCTTTTATCATAAAAACTAGCGTTACTAAAATAGAATAATTACCAGTAATTATTATCTTGCTTATTTATAATTTCATTTAGCATACTCACAGTAAACAGTGGGAGTTCCCGTGAATGTAGTGTATAGTGCCTACTCATGGGATCTCTTGATCTGAATCTTACATTTGTGGAATCAAGATGGTGAATGATGACTCTACTGAGGGCTAGGTGAAAGCTGGAACAAGTCAGAAGAGGCACTTACTAGCAATAATTGATGTCCATACTAGTGGAACATAATGGGCAAACATCAGAACAATATTATAGAAACCAAAACCATCAAATATTACTCTTTCATCAATACTTTACAGTTATCTGAAAAAAGCAACTTCCAACTAGGATAAACCAACCACATACTCAGATAAAGTCCGATTCAGATAAAGTCACAGTTTTCATGCACACGTGATCCATCACATAAAGTCCAAAACTGCTAAAATGGATGTTATCTGAGGTATTTGGTAAAGGAACCTTGGACAAAGTCCATTTTTGGATGTTATCGGATGATTCGGATAAAGCCCAAAACCGGATAAAGTCCAAACTTGTGGAACGGAGTTTGGACTTTATCTGAGGTTCTACTGTATATGACTAAATAAGATGGATGCTACAAACCATTAGCAATAAAAATTATCTATTGCCACATAGTGCTTAGTACAATCTCTGGGTGGTTCACAAGGTAATATTTTGCCCCCAAAATGCTGGGTATTCATTTTACCAACCTCGGGAGGACGGAAGGCTGAGTCAACCTTGATCCCAACCAGGATCCAACTCACAACATCAGCAGTTTTGGCTGCAGTACAGCAGTTTAATAAATGAGCCACCAGGCCTCTTCTCAAACATCCCCCAGTAACCATTCCAAGCAGAAATTCTATGTTACACAAAACAGCCATAATAACAAAGTCTAAGTAGGACAACCCAACAAAATTCATCTGTCCCATCAAATTAGAGAGGACTGATGCAATAGGTCTAAGAATTCATCAGGAACCCATATCCTTGAACCCATTTTGCGCAGAAAATCCATATTGCACAAAACAGCCTGAAAAAACAACCACCAGGCAGGACAACCCAACAAAGATAAAAACCATCTCATCAGACTATAGAGAACTGTTATAACTAAATTCACATTCCACTACTTGTTCCAAGTGGAAAATCCATGTTGCCCTTAACAGTTTGGAATGGCATCTTCTGAGTAGGATAAGCCAAACAAATTGACGGCTCACATGGTGCTGATGCAGCTAACTGTAAACATTCCTAGGAAATGTCGGATATGACTGGCTTTCGAGCAAGGGAAACCTTTACCTTCACCCATGCTGGGCCTAAAAATTAAAGGGGAATGGAATTGGAAATGTAAGTTTTGAGCAGGAAAACCTAACCTTCTTTACTTATCATACAGGTCTCAATAAGAGTGATATAATAGGCCACTAAATGTTCTAAAGTACTTTCTCATCTAAAACCTTGTGCTCCAGAAAACATCCTGGAATGGCAATTTCTGAAAAGGGCATGTCTACCAAATCAAGTGTGACTAGCCACAAAGTATCCACATGAACCGCATTTGGGTTCCTTTTTACAGCACTTTTGAGTAATGCAAAGCAGGTCACTATGCATGTGCTAAAAAAGTTCGGTTTCACTTACCAGTGATAACTTTCGTTCTTCGACTATATAGTTTGTGAATACACACTCATGGGGTTATGCGCCTGCGCAGAACGGCCGATCGGAGGCTTGAAAAGCTATTGGTCAAAAGTTTTGGCGGTAAGACCGCCCACCGTACCGCCCACCCTGAGGCGCCCGCGCGCCATTTTACCTCAGTTCCATACTTAAGCCAAGCACAGGATAAACCAACTGATCTCATCCGTGCAGCTCAAGAGGGGAGGCAGGGTGGGTAGTGTGTATTCACAAACTATATACTCGAAGAACGAAAGTTATCACTGGTAAGTGAAACCGAACTTTCTCCTTCGTATAGTTTGTGAATCCACACTCATGGGAGATTAGCAAGCTCACACTTACTTGGTCGGTGGGCAGTCGGATGAGATGATCCCACGATGAGCTGAAGATCCTCTAGGCGGACCCGTCAGGGGCGTTGAGTCCGGAGCCCTCTGGTGAGGACGACACGGCCAAGCCTGGCGTCCGCAGTGGCTCTGGTGTCCACCCTGTAGTGCTGGACAAATGTGGAAGGTCTGGACCAGGTGGCAGCCTTACATATGTCCTCAAGCGGTGTGCCCTCCAGAAAGGCAGTGGATGTGGCAACCGCCCTGGTGGAATGCGCCCTGACATGCGGTGGAGGTGGCAGTGAGGCTGACTCGTAGGCCAGGTAGATGGTAGAGGTGATCCATTTGGAGAACCTTTGAGCAGAGATGGGTCCACCCTTGGACTTTCCCCCATAAGCCACAAAGAGGCGTTGTGACTTCCTGAACTCTCTAGTCCTGCTGGTGTAAAACAATAAAGCTCGTTTCACATCCAGTGTGTGCCAAGTCCTTTCTTGGGTGTTAGTGGGGTTCTGGAAGAAGGTTGGCAAGGAGATAGTTTGTGCCATGTGAAACTTGGAGACCACCTTGGGTAGGAAGGTGACGTCTGCTTGGAGGACGACGCGGTCGTTGAAGAACTGGAGAAACGGTGCGTCTGCTCGCAGGGCAACCAGTTCACCAGCTCGACGTGCAGACGTGATAGCCACCAGGAATGCCGTCTTCCATGTGAGGAGACGAACATCGGCGGTAGCCATGGGCTCGAAGGGGGTCCTAGTGAGCGCGTTGAGGACGGTGGACAGTGACCATTGAGCCGTCGGTGTCCGGGCCGGCGGAAAAGCGTTCCTTAGCCCCTTGAGGAAGCGCTTTACCGTTTGGTCGCGGAAGGCCCCAGAAGCGGGCGAGCCAGCAGGAGAGTGCGCTACTATTGCTGCGAGATGCACTCGGATGGAGGTGATGCTAAGGCCAGACTCCGCCAGCTGGAGGAGGTAGGTTAAAATGTCCTGCAGTCCCACCTGCGGGGGGGGGGGCGTTTGCCGGGAGGCCAGGAAAGCACAAAAACGCCTGTATTTGGAAGCGTAGGACTTCCTTGTGGAAGGGCGCCGCGCTAATTCAAGGATCCTGGACAGTCTGGGGTTATCCTCCACGCGGTGAGGTGGAGGCTGGGCAGGTCCGAATGGTGTAGCTGACCATGCTCCATTTGGAGGAGCGTCGGTGACTCCGGCAGTGTGCGATACTGCGACGACATGCGCAACAGTAGCGGAAACCAGGGTTGGCGCGGCCATGCTGGCGCCACCAGAATTGCATTGGTTCTGTGTTGGTGCATCCTGGTGAGTACCTTCTGGACCAGAGGAAACGGAGGAAAGGCATAGAGATAATCCTGATCCCACCGTTTCATGAAGGCATCGCCTTCGGAGTTCAGTCCGATGCCTGCTCTGGAGCAGTACCTGCTGAGCTTCCTGTTGGACTCCGATGCAAAGAGGTCGATGGTCGGCGTCCCCCAGGCCTCGCAAAGCGACTGGAACACTCCGTCGTCCAGCTCCCATTCGTGGGTCGTCGAAGTGAGACGGCTCAGGTGGTCTGCCAGGACATTCAGTGTGCCCTGAATGTGTACTCCAATTGGGAAAATGTGCCTCTCCAGGCACCATTCCCACAACTGCACTGCCAGGTACAGGAGGGTGGTGGACCGTGTTCCTCCCTGCTTGTTGAGGTACGCCACCGCCGTGGTATTGTCCGAGGCCACTTGAACCGCCTTGCCGGTGAGCAGAGTCTCGAAGGAACGCAGGGCCTTCCAAATGGCCAGCAGCTCCAAGTAATTTATGTGGTGCACCGTTTCGTGCGGTGTCCAGGTGTCGTTGACCGTGAGAGTCCCGCAAGCAGCGCCCCAGCCGAGGTTGCTCGCGTCGGTCAGTATCTGCAACGAGGGTTGCGGGGGGTAGAAACTCTTCCCCGTGGCCACGTTGAGTGGTGTGGACCACCACAGCAGTTGGTCCCTCAGTTCTGGAGATGGGGTCAACCGTTTGGACTGGCTCTCCCGAAGTGCGTCGAACTCGTGAAGGAGCCACGATTGCAGGGACCTGAATTTCAACTTGGCATGGGGAATCACTGCCGTCGTTGAGGCCATCAGGCCTAGAAGTCTCTGAGCCTTCTTCGCCCGGACGCACGGTTTGGTGCGCAGTTCGCTCACCCCCTGCGCAATGTCCTGTAAGCGTTTCTGGGGGGCGTAGGCTCTCGTAGCAAGCGAGTCGAGTACCGCTCCGATGTACTCGACGCGTTGGGAGGGGATCAACTTCGATTTGGTGAAGTTGATCCTGAGGCCGAGACTCTCCATGAGGTGGACTGTGTATTGTGTGTCCCGAACGGCCGACGATTTGGTCGGGGAGACGATCAACCAGTCGTCGATGTACGGGAAGACCCTGATGCTCCGTTGGCGGAGGAACGCGGCCACCGGAGCCATGCATTTGGTGAAGACCCGCGGTGCCGTGGCCAGACCGAACGGTAGGCATCGGTACTGGTACACGGAATTGCCGATGCGGAAGCGGAGAAACCGTCTGTGTTCCTCGAGGATGGAGACGTGGAAGTAGGCATCCTTGAGGTCTATGACTGTGAACCAGTCCCCTTTGTCGATGAGGGGAAGGACGGTCTGTAGGGTCACCATCCGGAACTTCCTGGTGTGGATGCATTTGTTCAGGCGGCGCAGGTCCAGGATAGGGCGAAGGCCTCCGTCCTTCTTCTGGACCACGAAGTACCTCGAGTAGAAGCCGTTGTCCCAGTCGGACGGTGTTACCCGCTCGATGGCTCCCTTGGAGAGAAGGGTTGATATCTCTTCCTCCAAATGGGGGGACGAGGTGGTGAGACGATGTCTTCCTACCCGAGGCACCCGCACGAACTCGATGGCGTAGCCAGAGGACAAGATCTTTAAGACCCACTGGTCGTCCGTGATGCTCGACCATACCTGGAGGAAGTTCCGGAGGGGGAGGTACGGGATGTGGAGCGAGAGAGACTCGGCCGTCGCAGCTTCAAACGCGGGGCTTGGGCCTCGCGCCCGAACGTTTGTCCTGTCCGTAGGGCCGGTAGCGGGGCTTGTGCTGTCGCCGCTGTTTGTAGGAGCTGGATCTAGGCTGCTCCGTCGGTCCCTGCTGCTGTGGGTTGCCCTGGAACCACCGTGTGAAGGGCTGGAACCTCGGCCTGGCGGGCGGAGCCGGCGTGGTGAGCCCCAGGAACTTTGCCGTGGAATTGGTCTGGCGCATCTCATTCAGGACCTTGTCGGTGTCCTGACCGAAGAGGCCCTGCCCGTCGAAGGGAAACTCCTCGATGAGCTTCTTCATAGCGTCATCGAGGGAGGTGTCCCTGAGCCAAGCGTGGCGACGGAGGTAGATTGCGGAGGCCATGTCCTTCGCCGCATAGTCGTTGATATGCCGGGCAGTGCGCATCAACTTCTCGGCGACGAAGTCCCCCTCGGTGGCCAGAGCGTCAATGCGCTTTTGGGCGTCGGAGGGCAGTTTCGCTATCTCAACCTTCACCTGCTCCCAGAGGTGAGATTGATACAGGCCCATGGCGGCCGAGTAGTTGGCGGCACGGAAGAATAGGGAGCCGGTGGCGTAGAACTTACGCCCCACCGCGTCCAGTTTCTTTCCCTCCGGCGTCGACGGGACCGGGAACCCGCTGGTGGCCGTCCTGTGCTGGAAGGCCTTGACCACCAGGGAATTCGGCAGGGGGTGAGCCTGCAAGAACTCGACGTTCTCGTCCAGGACCCGGTACATGTTGTCGAGCCTGGACGAAACGGAGTGCGCCGCCAAAGGTTTCCTCCACGTCGCCCTCGCCGAAGTCATCATGGAGGGGAGCATGGTTATGTGGACCGGCCGCACAGCACGTCTGTCGGGCTTCGCGGTCATCTGATCCTCACCCTCCAACGGCGGCTGATCGACCTTCAGGTTGAGTGCGGTGCCCAGCCTTGTGAGCATGGCGGTCAGTGAGCGCTGGTCCTCACCACGCGGTGGGTCCACTGAGGCGATAGCCTGCTCCGGCGTGCGCTCGGCGTCGACGTCTCCCTCGTCCTCCTCCGACGACGAGCTGGAGTCATCGGAGGACGAGGGAGGCAGCCTTTCATCCACGTCGGGACCGCGCCAGTACGGCCTGGGCGGGCCCGCGGGACGGGAGTCCACCGCATCGACGTCCGGACCACACCATGACGGGTTGGGTGGGCCGGCGGAGCGGGCACTCGACCCACGTGAGGTCGGTGGGGCCACGGCAGGGCCGGGATGCCCGGGGCTTGCGGTGGTCGGGACCGGAGCCGCAGAGGCCGCAGGCATGGAGGCCTGGAACTTGGTCGCAAACGACGCCATGACCTGGAACATTTCTCGGACGAGGGCCATCTGAGATCCGTCCGAGTCCGCTGATGGTGGAGCCCCGGCAGCCGGCGGGATGGTGGCCCACGAAACGGTGGGCGTCGAAACGGTGGCCGGTGTCGGCGTCGGCGAAACGGTCGTCGGGACGTTGACGACCGCATCGTCTGTCGGCGTCCTGGGCCTTGGGGAGACGGAGGCCTGCCTCGGCGAGGAGTTTCTTCCCCGAGGAGGAGAGGGAAGCACCTGAAGTGGGCGAGCTGGAGCCCCAGCCCTGCGTCCTTTATCAGGTGACCCGGAAGACGACCGTCCTCCCCAGATGGAGGATCCCGGAGAAGGACATCGGGCAGTCGAGAACGGCGGCGAGGGCCCGGGAGAGGCGGGTGTGCGTGGGGTGGGAGGAAGCGACCGTCTCTTCTCCGACCCATGCTTGCGCTTCTTCTCACCGTTCTTGTCCTTCTTTTTCTTCTTCCTCATCGGAAGCATGGAGGAAGAGGCCGGCGGCGGCTGGGCGGCAGCGGCAGATGTGGAAGCGGACGCGGCGGGAGCCAGAGCGAGCTCCATCAGATGAGCCTTGAGGCGATTGCTTCGGTTCTGCACCGCGAGGCGCGTAAACTTTTTGCAATGCGGGCAAGACTGGCTCTGATGCGACTCTCCCAAACAAAAAAGGCACAGGCTGTGTCCGTCGGAAGCCGGGAACTTCTTAAGGCAAGCCGTGCACTGTTTAAACGCTGCAGCCATCAACCGCGGAAAAAATTCTTCCAGTGGAAGTTTCTGGATGTAAGTACCCCGAAGGGCGGACCAGCCGCCACCCCCTTGAGGGGGGAGACGGTGATCGATGCGAAAAAATTGGCTACTGAATCCACTCGAGAGAAGAGACAGAGCCGGGGTGGCGATCCTGCCCGGAGGACAAGATCACCGAGAAAAATTGTAGAAATTTGCCAAAAGACTTTCCCTCAGAAGGGCGAAAAAATTGAGGAAGCTCTCAACGATCGTCCTGCTGCTACGGCGGAAAGAAGAGAACTGAGGTAAAATGGCGCGCGGGCGCCTCAGGGTGGGCGGTACGGTGGGCGGTCTTACCGCCAAAACTTTTGACCAATAGCTTTTCAAGCCTCCGATCGGCCGTTCTGCGCAGGCGCATAACCCCATGAGTGTGGATTCACAAACTATACGAAGGAGAACAAACAGGATTTGGGCTATTTTATTTTCATCATTTTAGATGTGTCCCACCTAGCCTCCAGATGAGATGTGGTATGGGCACTTCTCAAAAATATTGTGACACCTATCAGAATGACAAATTTTATTTCATGGATTAATGTCAATTTCTCGAGAGGCATACATGAGTGGATATTTCTTCACAGCATCACATACACACACAGTGATGCACTGTGAATTTTTTTACTACCCACTTGGTGGCCATGGTTATCTGTGGGTGTGGCCTCAAACCGCACCACCCCACCCCCAAGAAAAAAGAAAGAAAAAACCTACCTTGCTGTCTTTCTTCGTGGAGATGAGGAGGAGGAGTCCCACAGCAGCTGCACTGCTAGGAGGTGAGCGGGGCTGTTTGCCTAATTGGTTGCTGGCTGGGCTCCCCTTCCCAGCACCACCAGAAATGTGTCCCTGCTGGCGGCGCAGCTGGGAGGTGAGCGAGACTGTTTGCTGGGCTGATTTCTGGCTGGCTCCCCTTCCCAGCGCTGCTGGAAATGCGTCCCTGCTGGTGGCGCTGCTTGGGGTGAGTGGGGCTGGTTGGTGGCCTGCCGCTGGCTGGCCTCCCTCTCCCAGCACCGCCAGAAACATGGCCCATTTGCCTTGCCCAGGGCCAAAGGGGCAAGGGAAGTGCGGAGATGAAAGCGCGCCTTCGGCCCTGAGCGAAGCAAATGGGACACATTTCTGGCGGTGCTGGGAGGGGGAGGCCGAGAGGTATGTGTGGCCGGCCAAGTGGGTGTGGACTGGGATTTCCACTACTGATTTGGTAGAACCAGTGAGAACCGGCTACAGTGCATCACTGTGCACACACAAACCCACCCTCACCAGTGATTTGTCAAGCCAAAGGGTTGCCATTCTTGCCAATTTTCTGGCTTGATGGTTGACTCTAATAACCTGCTACAAATTGTAAACCATTCAAGGACATAGAGCAACAAATCTATGGAATTTATGGGTTTACTACCATAGTCAGGTAATTCCAAGTATCAGTTAGGAAACGGCTGATAAGAGGTGCAAGTAAAGTGACAGTGTGGGGTAGTTAATATTTGATTGAAGAGCATTGAGATGACTGTGCATTGTGGTGGAAACAATGGCACCCATAATTCTATCAGGACCTGAAAGCCAGACACAGATTAAGCAAAATGGCAAGTCCCAAAGGCCACTTCAGAAGGGGAAATGGTACTCTTGCACTCAGAGACAAGTTTCATGGTGCTCTTCCAGATACAAATATACAACAATCACATCCAATAAACAGACTCTCCTGAGCTGAAGGTATAGCCAGGTATACCTAGCAGAATGATGTATTTGTGGATGTGTGCATGTCAGCATGTGTATACATGCATAGACTTACCCATATCTGCTTGATGCTGACAGAGCTATCAGCAAAACAAGTTTCCTCAAGGATAGCTATATGCCCTACATTAAACAGAGCAGTTGATTTAAAGGGCTACCAGAAGACCATCTTTAACTGCAAACATCCTGTACGGGAACGATTGTATATCCCACATTTTGATTCAATCTGGAGAGCCAAAGAAGCAAAGCAATTACACTTCTATACCACCCCGTGGTGCTTAGTCTACACTAAGGTGGTTCATAAGTTAATTAGCATTTTGCCCCCAGCATGCTGGGTACTCATTTTACCAACCTCAGAAGGATGGAAGGCTGAGTCAACCTTGATCCCTTGCCAGGATCGAACTCACAACAGAACAGCAGTTTAACCACTGTGCCACCAGGGCTCCATCATCAGTCTGTGCCTGGACAGCAGGCTGAGCAGGTATATGGTTCACCAGGGAATAGAGTTCCCTACTATGGTAAGGTATATTGTACTGTGACATAAATTAAAACAACATTTTAACAATGATCGTCTACAGTTATAAATTACACTATGCACATCTTTTCCTACTTTGAAGAGGCCATAGTGACTGGTCCCAACCTTTTCCCATCCTGATAATGAGGTTGCAATCTGAGTTACAGATTTCCATGGTCCTGGCAAAGGATACCTATTCTACCATCAGCCCCTCCCTTGTGCTCTGATGTAGATGACTACAGGTCTATATTCATAGCAACTGCATTAATGTGGCAGGTGTAAAGCATGCATTTTCTGTGTTTTAATTTCCTTTGACTCCACTGATGACACCTTCCACCTGCAAGAATTCATCAAGTAGTTCATCTCTTTCTCCTGTTTCCTGAATATGAATAGAGGTCTTATATCATACCACCTGTGCAATCTGCTCATCTCTTCAACAGCAGCTGTGTTACCACCCAACTAACATTTGTTAATGTTTACTGTGAAGATAATGATAACCACATTTTGATTTCCGGATCCCTGTAACCTCACAAAATACAGCTCTGTACCCACACAAGCATGCATATACAGTAGTACCTTGCTTAAAGAGCATAATGCATTCCAAAGGATTGCTCTTTAAGTGAGTTTGCTCTTTGAGCTAAACACCATTGTAAGTGACCGATTTTGACTTCTGGCGGGGGGATTGCGAACCCCAATTTAGTCGTTAAGAGAGTTTTTGGTTGGTTTTAGTTGTTAAGCTAGGCAACAAATCAGAGAAAATTCTGCTCTTTAATCAAGTTAATCTCTAAGCGAGGCACTCTTTATGCGAGGTTTTACTGTATAGTTAACATTGCCAAGTTGAGCAATGCTTCTGTGAATCTGAGGAAGTGGGACGCCGTCCACACAAGCATCTTACTTTACCTTCGATCCTTAGCATGCTAGAAGACTCATTGTTTACTCTGTCTGTTTGCATATATTTACTCAGCATGTCCTCACATACTCTTCTACTTATCTTATTACTAGGTCTCAACCCTGGAACTGCTGTCAGAAGAGAGGTGCTTTTGAGAAAACAATTGTTCCTGACTGAGAAATCAAACACCCATCTGTACCTGTATGGTTTAGCATTCCCAGTATGGATACCTGCCATCTAGACCTGAATTTGGTTTTAATCTTAACATTTCTTACCAATGAAAGTAGGTGCTACAGGCAGATAAATAACCAGAAGTAAGGAAGCAAACAAACAAATAGGATGTGTCTCATTCTCTCTCCCATCACAACTACTTAATGATGCAGCACTCTCCTATAATGTCAAGGAAAAAGTATTTGTAAAGGGTTTCCACATGTTCACCTAGGAAATCTGAAGTTTCAGGAATAATCCTGTCTGACACTCCCAAGCCTTTCTCAACTGAATTGCCCCCTTCATAAGGCTCTTGTCCATGCATTTTGCTCTCCACTATGTAGACACTCAATGAAATATTCAACATTCCTATTTCAACATGTAACTGTCACGGACCTTTCAGATTCCACTTCTCCCTGCGAAAGGACCTGGCTTTAGTCTCCTGTTAGGATTCTCACCCTTCAAGAGCACCTCCACTAGTTACCAAACTGAAAGCCTTTCACTAATTATACTTTTCTTCAGTTCCCTTGTTCCTGAGCTATGGTTAAGCAGCCAACATGTTGTTTGTTTCTTGATATCTGCATCAAAGAGCTAAAAAACAAAACAAAAACAAAGGCACAGTTACAAGATGAGCTAATATTTTGCTCAGTAATACTACGAGCGAGAAGGATCTTGGAATTATTGTAGATCACAAGCTGAACATGACTCAACAGTACAATGTAGCTGCAAGAAAAGCAAATGCTATTTCAGGCTGCATTAACTGTGGCTCATGTGGTTAAGATGCTGAACTTGATGACTGGACAGTCAGTAGGTCAGCAGTTCAAGATCCAAGTACTGCATGACAGAATGACCTACCATCTCTGTCCCAGTTCCTGCCAACCTAGCAGTTTAAAAGCAAGAAATTGCAAGTAGATGTACAGGTATCATTTCGGTGAGAAGGTAGTGTTCTGTGCACTCTGATGTCGAGGCATGCCTGCCACATGTACACAGAAACATCTGCAGACACAGACAGTGGCTGTAAACAGAGATGAGCACTGAACCCTAGAGACAGATATGACTGGCTTTCGAACAAGGGCAACCTTTACCTTTACCTAATAGATGTACAGTAAAAACCTTACTTACGAAAAAAAGTCCGTTCCGTAGGGTTTTGCTTAAATTGAATTTTTATGTAACTCGAAGCAAACCCATATGAACAATTTTTTTTAATGTAACTCAAAGCAAACCCATAGGAAAAATGAAATTTTATGTAAATCGAAGCAAACCCATAGGGAAATGAATTTTTACGTAACTCAAAGCAAATCTATAGGAAAAAGAATCTTTATGTAACTCGAAGCAAACCCATAGGAAATTGTGTAAATCGGGACATGGTTTTAGCACAAAATCATTATGTAAGTCGAATTTTATGTAACTCGAGGCATTTGTAAGTTGGGGTTTTACTGTACTGTATAGTCTCCAAATCCTGTGACGTATTAGTCCCTTTCTAGTCAGCAGTGGTCAGGCTTCAGTTTGAATATTGTGCTTAATTCTAAATACAATACTGTACTTTAAGAAGAATTCTGCTTTAAGATCATCTTCAGCCTGTTGACAAAGCTTTCCATGGATTTAACAGCCTGGATCAAAGGTGACAACACCAGCTAACAGAAAAACTTCCATCAGTCAAAGGCATAAAGGAATGGCTTTCTCATCACAATCCATTCCAGAGCATTAGGGGACCTTCTCCAGTGAATTTAGGCAATTGGGGACTGGAGACGGTGGAGAAGAGCAGAAAGGGCTGTTGGGAGGCTGAGGTCCATTTCCACCTACAGAACAGGCTGATTAGATTCAGAATTTATGACTTGTCTAAGTCCGATAGATAGCTCACACAAAAATCCAAATGAAGTTGATAAAAACAAAAGGCGTTTGAATCTCATCATATATGTTAGTCAGCTCATCAATGCAAGAATGTCGGTGTTACTACTCAGCTGTGTTTGCTATTTTTCTGCTAAAGTAATAATCATGTCTTGTATTTAAATTATCTATGGCCTCTTCTTCAGAGGCTCCCACCCACTCTGCCTCAAGTACATAAACTTGCCAAATGAAAACAACAACAACTCAGTGTAGTTGATGAAGTGGGGCAGTGTCTATAAAGGCTTTTGCCATAATGCAAGTGGTTCGTTTTTAAGGAGTCACCAGAACTTGGATAAAGGCCTGTGGTGGCTCAGTGGTTAAGAAGCTCGCCTTGTTAGCTGGAAGGCTGGCAAGTCGGCAGTTCGAGACCCAGCTAACTGCATGACGGTTTGAGCGCCCATCTCTGTCCCAGCTCCTGCCAACCTAGCAGTTAGAAAGCAAGAAATTGCAAGTAGATAAATAGGAACCATTTCGGTGGGAAAAGATCTTGGGGACATGAAAGGAGCCTCATTCGGGTGTCCCCTGAGCGGAGTTTCTCCAGCAAACATCCTTTCAACCCAAAACAATTTCTGACACGAAATTATTATTACCTTGGATGAGCCTTGTAGATCCTAAACATGAATAACTGTGTGATTTTGTTATTGAGATGGATGCTGTTGAGTTGGGAATGAAAGAGCTCAGTCAAATATCTGCGACACTCCTAGAAATTACAAAAGAGAGAGGTGATATTTCTACAAGAAAGATACTTGCTCTTAAATGCAGCTTCACAATATCAGAAGCAGTGTAAGGGTGCCCCCAGGTGGATGCAGCATATTTGGAAGTTTGATTTCTTCCCTCAGTTGTCTCTGTGTTTCGGTCATCCCATAGTCTGAATTGCAAGAGGTAGAGAGGTGGTGATGGCCTTGACTAGGAGTTCTCAACTTTTCAAAGCCAATGGCAGGGTCACGGTCCCTCAGACAGCTTCAGGGGCCTCACAACCATTTTGCCCTTCCTCCACCACATGGCACTTCCTGGTGTGGTGGAGGCGGTGGGGGCCACATGAAATGGTGTCACGGGCCACATCCAGCCCATGGGCTGCAGGTTGGGCCTGACCTTGACATTTGGGCATGAACACTGGTGCATCTTGGCAAGGTTTCTCTTCTCCTCAATGTGACTGTACAATCATTAGGATGTCCTACTGTCTGGAATCAGGCACAAAAACAATGGCTCAATCAGCGATGTACACCTAACAATTAAGGGAGAAGGCTTCTCAAAGCACACAAACCGGAGGAGGAAGAATTTGTTTTCGTTGTCAGAACTGAGTATGCAGTCCTTTCACATGGAGATGTGCCTGTGGTTTTTGATTTCCCGACTTTCATAATTTTCACACTGTAACTGGGGATGTGAGTAGAGGCAGGAAGCCTTGTTGCGGTTGCGCCAGTGGAAATCAGAAACCGTTAAAAGATTTATAGCAGATAAAGTAGTAGTTTCTGATCTACCACCTCCAGCCAGGTCTGGTACAAACAGTAGCAAAAGAGCTCTGAAGCCATTCTAATCAAACTCCAGATCTAAATGCTTGTCTCATTGTTGCATTTACGCAATACAATGCTTACTTCCATGCTTCTACCTTACCATGCTTTGCCCTATAGGTAGGAGAGGCAGGCATAATTCTATGTGTGCTTTGGAATGTTCAAGAGAGCTGAAATGTAGTCTGGAACATTTTTAGGGTAAGTAAGGGTAAAAGTCACCCTTGCTCAAAAGCCAGTCGTATCTGACTCTAGGGTTCTGTGCTCATCTGTTTCATAGCCGAAAAGCCAGCACTGTCTGCTTCTGCAGACGTTTCCGTGGTCATGTGGCAGGCACGACTAGCTCACAGAATGCTGTTTACCTTCCCACCAAAGTGATCCCTATTTATCTACTTGCAATTTCTTGCTTTCGAACTGCTAGGTTGGCAGGAGCCGGGACAAAGACGGGAGCTCATTCCGTCCTGCAGTTATTCGGGTATCTAACTGCTGACCTGCCACCTCCCAGTCAGCGACCGTCTTAGCCACTCGAGTCCATTTTTAACACCATGCAAATTTCATAAACTGAGCAGAGCAGTTTCATAGCCACTGCCCCCTACCCCACAAGCCCTATATATCATTCATCTTTAAAACATACCGCTTTCTGGATTGTTCATGCTCCTTTTTTATTTTTTTGGGAGGAAAAGTGGCTGAGTGCATGGTTTCATAAGCACAAGAAACCTTCCCTGTTTGGTTAGCTGATATTGCTAAGTATATTTATATAGTCCGTGTACCTTAGCAGCCCTGGTCTGGGAAGAGCAAGGAGACATTTTGTTTCTGGACTGCAGGTCCTAGAATCCCTCAGGCAGCATTGCCACATAACATTCATTATGGGGTGAAAAATTGGTAGCTGGCCCATAGTACCTCAAAGAATTGGGATATGTAACAAAATTCCTAGCAATGAAAAATAAGGGACGATTTTGGAAGATTTCAGGGATTATGTGTGTCTAGTCAAACCAGTTTAACATGGAAAACGTGCACTTGATTGTGCACTGCTTTTTATTACTAGCACTCTGCATGACTAATTAAAGGATCTTCATGTATGTGGTAAAGTGCCTGAAACGATACTTAGATCTCTTTGATAAAGGAGAATAAGCCACTCTAAGATTACTCCAAAATAACCTTAGGTAAACTGGAGGACAATGTGTACATTTTCTCTGCGCAGAGGATGTGAGAGATAAAATATAAATAACGTGAAATAGTGAAACTATTGGGGAATTTTGGTCATTTCTTTTAGTTACCAGAGTATGAGGTAGAAAAAACAACCACAGCAACACAGAGGAACATGAAGAGATTAGCCGAGTCTCATCATTGCCCCGTTGATTTTCCCACACCAACTAGCACTTTGTATGATTCAAGTAACTCTAGAAGCATCAAGAAAACCAAGATAATGGCAACAGGCCATATCAGTCCCTGGAAAATAGATGGGGAAGAAGTAGAAGCAGTGACAGATTTTACTTTCCTGGGATCTAAGATCACTGCAGATGGCGACTTTAGCCATGAAATAAAAAGATGACTGATTATGGGGAGACAAGCAATGAGAAACCTGGGGAATATAGTGAAAAGCAGAGACATCACCTTGAAAACAAAAATTCGCATAGTCAAAGCAATGGTATTCCCAGTGGTAATGTATGGGTGTGAGAGCTGGACCATTAGGAAGGTTGAGCGTAGAAGAATAGATGCCTTTGAGATGTGGTGTTAGAGGAGAGTCCTGAGAGTCCCTTGGACAGCAAAGAGAACAAATAGGTCAATACTGGAAGAAGTCAATCCTGACTGTTCATTGGAGGGACAAATAGTGAAGATGAAGCTAAATACTTTGGACATCAAATGAGAAGCGAGGACTCACTTGAGAAGGCCTTGATGCTGGGAAAGGTGGAGGGAAAGAGAAGAAGGGGGCGTCCAAAGATGAGATGGATAGATGGTATTGTGGACACAATGGGCACAGAGCTTGGTGGGCTGAGGAGAATGGTGGAGGACAGAGGTGCCTGGAGGAAAATGGTCCATGGGGTCGCAAAGGGTAGGAATCGACTGTGCGACTGAACAACAAGAAGAAGCATTTAAAGTAGAAAAAAGTATCTTTATTGACAGTTTCCATCTGTGGTTAATCAGAGGAAAAAATAGGGGGAATAGAGTCTCCAACTCATGGAGAGAACTTCCATGCTTGTTACTTGATCAGAATTCAGAGAAAGAAGAAATGACTGTGAACAAAAGAAGAAAAAAGAAAAAGAAAAACAGGAAGACAAGGCAGGAGCTTGTTCAAATGCCAGAGAGGGGAAAGAAATTTACCAATCAAGCTAGTGGCAAGGAACAATCATATTACACTGCTATGTGCCCTCCCGCTGACACCCAATGTTAGTATATGCAAGATTGCTATTTAATTTAATTTAATCTTCATGTTTATATGCTGCCCACTCAGGAAACCTGACTCAGGGCGGCTCACATAGCAGTTAACAAAATCCACAATATATACATAGTCACAAATAACAAATTAAACACAAGCAGCTAAAAGCATAAAAAAATATAAAAAACAGATAAAAAACTTTCCCTATTAAAACCCACCCATCCCATTCATAGAAGATAGGGGGGATCTTGATTATTGTACATGCCAGCAGACGGGGGTCACATTTCCATCAGGGCCCCAC
This sequence comes from Bradypodion pumilum, assembly GCA_035047305.1. Taxonomy (NCBI): domain Eukaryota; kingdom Metazoa; phylum Chordata; class Lepidosauria; order Squamata; family Chamaeleonidae; genus Bradypodion; species Bradypodion pumilum. The sequence continues at coordinate 185,829,268 of JAWDJD010000001.1, read as the reverse complement.
ACCTGCTCCACCAGCCAGGTTTTAAGATTTTTCCTAAAGGGCAGCAATTCTGTCTGTAGCTGTAGCTCTATTGTCAGGAGGTTCCAGAGGGCCGGTGCGGACACAGAGAAGGTCCTCCTTCGTGTGCTAGAGAGATGAGCACCTCTAGCTGATGGTACAATTAGAGAGCCCCTCCAGTCTGCTCTGGTTGGATGGACAGACGTCCTTGGGGCGATGAGGTCTCTTAGGTATCCTGGCCCACTACCATGTAGGGCTTTAAAGGTCATCACCAGCACCTTGAATTGCACCCAGAGGCAAACTGTTAACCAGTGCAGCGCCTGGAGCAATAGCGAGGCATGGGCATAATGCCCGCATCCCATCACCACCCAGACAGCCGCATTCTGGACCAGCTGCAGCCTCTGAATGGTCATCAAGGGCAGCCCCATGTAGAGCGCATTACAATAATATAGTCTGGAGGTGACCAGAGCATGTGTTACCATGAGTAAGGAGTCCCAGTCCAGGAGCAGGCGCAACTGTCGAATTACATGAAGTTCTGCAAAAGCCCTCCTGGCCACAACTGCCATCTGCTCTTCGAGCAATAATTGTTAGTCCAGGAGGACCCCCAAGTTGTGCACCAGGTCTGTCTGGGGCAAAACAGCCCCATCCAAAACCAAAGATGGCAGCTCACTAGACAACGTAGGGCCCCTAATCCATGGCCACTCAGTCTTGCCAGGATTCAGTTGTAGCCCGTTGTTCCCCATCCAGACCCCAGGATTGGTGCTATTATCCCAACAGTTGCTATTATCCCAACAGAAACAAAATCACATGTCCACTTCTAGAACTGGGAAAGCCATATTTCTTTCGACTATGTACCATATTGAGCATAGGATTCTCGAAGCATAATTCAAGGGTGTGTGTGTCTTCAAACTCTTGTTGTTTACAACTTATATTTGAGAACGCTTCTTTTTCAGCAAGGGAAGCAATGACCTGTATTAAAGGAACCACAGGATTGTTTTATCTTACTTCAGAATGAATTAGCACACACTTAAACAAACTCCTTGACAGAGAGACAAAATGGTGAAACAACAATCAGTTTACATTTGAAATTTACTCCACTGTTTCAAATACGGTATAGAAGTGATAATGATAAGTGACTCTGAGGCATTGTAGGAAGAAAGAGGTATGTCTGGATATGCAGTAAATTTCCCAATGGAATCAAATTTTAACTGCTTAAAAAAAACATTTTGCCCATAGAATAGAGCAGGGATTTGCAACCTATGGCCCATGGGCCGGGTCCAGCCTGGAGCACCAATAATCCGGCCCATGGTGAGGACCCCGCCGCTGCCAGAAGTGTAGAAAACGCATCTAAAACACACTGCAAATGTAACAAAAATGTTGCAAATGCAACAAAATGCAAATGCAACAAAAATGCCAGAAGTGAAGAAACCCTGCTGAAAACCACTGGAAATTTGCCGCCACCGCTCCCGCTGCCACGAGAAGCAGCAAAAGCAGCATAAACATCTGAAAATGCACCATGAATGGAAATGGCAGAAGCAGTAGGAGGAACCACACCTCCGACCCGCACAACTGTTTGAGGGGGCGTGGTCCAGCCCATGGCACTAAAAGATTGTGAACCCCTGGGATAGAATACTCTTGAAAGCTTTCTCTCTCTCTCTCTGGTTGACCTAATAAAGTTATTACCTTAACACATGTTTAAAAAGGAAACAGAAATGTAACATTTGCACACGCTTATGGCATAGTGGGTAGAGGCTCAGACTAGAAATCAAGAAACCTAGGATCTTATCTCTGATTTACCATGGAAATTCAGTGTGGGGTGGCAATGGTTAGACTACTACTTAAGTATCTCACATACCTTGAAACCCTTATTATGGTCACCGTAGCTCAAAAACAATTTGACAGTACACAACAACACTTGCACACTTTAGAATTACTATAATTTAAGCAAAACACAGCCTCCTCAAAATTGTGGTATCTTTGAACCACAGTCAGGCGTACCCTGGGCAATGGCCGCCTTGTGCCGGCTAATCTTTCTCACCTGGGTCAGGTGACAGGAACTATGCCTACACAGAAGAAGCAAAACACAGCACCTCTTACCATAGTGTGGGAGGTTGTAACTAGGTGACCTCTATCTTTGCTGGTCCAGATGCTTTATTCTTGATGGATCAGCCTATCCAACCACTTACTCTATCTAGATCAGGGATTCTCAACCTGTGGCCCATGGGACAGATGTGGCCCACGGCACCATTTCATGTGGATTCCCACCGCCTCCACCATACCAGGAAGTGCCATATGGTGGAGGAAGGGCAAAATGGCTGTCCAGCCAGTGGTGGGCATCAGCAGGTTTGTACCAGCTCGCCAGAGCCGGTAGCAGAAATTCTGGCTGGCCGTGGCCATCCAAGTTTTGAAATAAAGTAGCCCTAATTTGGGTGCAACGCAGGGCTTTCCCCTTGGCCACACACACCATACCACTCCCACAGTGTGATAGCAAAAATTTTTAGAGCCCACCACTGTGTCCGGCCCCTAAAGATGTCTGAGGGAGCATGACCTGGCTCCCGGCTTAAAAAGGTTGAGAATTCCTGATATAGATGCTCAGTTAATGGACACTTCTCTTTCTTCTTATGGTCCTTTACCTTTGAACCGGACTGATGACTGTTGTACAATCCTTCAAACAGAGAATTCCTGCGAATATATGACTTGTTCTGGGACAGCACCTCAAACTGCAGACTCCCCTGTGTAAACTAAGGCACACATCATGGCCGTTCTAGTCCCAGTACAACCTCTACACTTTCTCACCTCAAGGCATGGTAAAGGTCACCCTTGCTCGAAAACCAGTTGTATCCGATTCTAGATTTCAATGGTCATTCTGTTTCAAAGCCAAAGAGCCAGCGCTGTCTGCTTCGGCAGACGTTTCCGTGGTCATGTGGCAGGCACACAGAACACTGTTTACCTTCCCACCAAAGTGGTCCCTATTTATCTGCTTGCAATTTCTTGCTCTCGAACTGCTAGGTTGGCAGGAGCTGGGAAAAAGGCAAGAGCTCATTCCGTCCTGCAGTATTCGGGTATTGAACTGCTGACCTGCCACCTTCCAGTCAGCATCTTAGCCACTTGAGCCACAGCAGTTCCTTACAGCTAAAGTGCCATGCATGTTGTATCTGAGGGCGATGAATAATTGGAAGCATTCAGTTCTGAAGGTTAATCCTTCTCCTTCTGTCAATGCACACATTACGTTCTCTAAGTCTTACTTCAGAAAGTTTGCAATTTCAGGATGCTTTTGGAGACATTTACTTCACCTTTGACAAGAATCGGAGTGGAAAATCCAAAACCTCTGGTCTCCCTGTTGACTATATTGAATATCTGCATTTTCCCCCGGACAGAATTGCTGTTTGTTTATTTTAAATTAATAAATTGCCTGAAAAATGTTAGAAAAATAGGCACAAGGAAAGGGTAATTTGTGGGGAAATGGCATGCATTGGCCTTAGATAGCGTTCCGAAACTCCTTGGTCATTTGCAGTGACTAACAAAAAGGTTGGGACTATTTTCATCCCTTGCAAATTCTTCTCCTGAGCAGTTGCGATCCAAATCAATACAATCAAGACAATCGGGGTTTTTTTGCAATGCAGGTGTTAATTTTCATTTCAGTCTCAGGATGCTTATCAATATTATTTTGGTAATTATTTTACACACATCTGTGGTGTAACATAATTATCACTGTAGCTGTTGTTTCTTCTTCCCCCTCAGAACTTAGACAATATATCAACTATCCGATAACATGAGATTTCAGGGAGGGTTAATTTGTGAGGGATGTTTCAGAGCTCTCCTCACAGAGGTCTGCATTGGTATATTACTCAAATAAAATGAGAGCATACCGAAATCATGTATGTAGGTATACCGATTTGAGATACAATTTGAGATACGCTGATGATACCACCCTAATGGCAGAAAGTGAGGAAGACCTAAAGAAGCTCCTGATTAGGTTGAAAGAAGAGAGTGGAAAAGCTGGCTTGAGACTCAACATCAAGAAAACCAAGATAATGGCAACAGGCCCTATCAGTCCCTGGAAAATAGATGGGGAAGAAGTAGAAGCAGTGACAGACTTTACTTTCTTAGGATCAAAGATCACTGCAGATGGGGATTGCAGCCATGAAATAAAAAGGCGACTGATTCTAGGGAGACAAGTTATGAGAAACCTGGAGAACATAGTTAAAAGCAGACACATCACCTTGCAAACAAAAATTTGCATAGTCAAAGCAATGGTATTCCCGGTGGTAATGTATGGTTCTGAGAGCTGGACCCAGGGTCGGCCCTGCCATAAGGCGAATGGAGCGGTCGCTCCAGGTGCCCACTCCCAGGGGGCGCCGCAGTGGTAAAGCATGTGTAAAGTTTCGCCAAGTAACTTAATTTAACCACATATATTAGGGGTGATCAAGGGGGCGTCATTGTTGGATCTCGCTCCATCCTAAAACTTGCCTCGGGCCGGCACTGGCTGGACCATTAGGAAAGCTAAGCGCAAAAGAATAGAGGCCTTTGAGATGTGGTGTTGGAGAAGGGTTTGAGAGTCCCCTGGACAGCGAGGAGAACCAATAGGTCAATCTTAGAAGAAATCAACCCTGACTGCTCCTTAGAAGGTCAAACAGTAAAGATGAAGCTAAAGTACTTTGGACATCAAATGAGAAGAGAGGATTCACTTGAGAAGGCCTTGATGCTGGGAAAGATGGAGGGCAAATGAAGAAAGGGATGGCCAAAGAAGAGATGGCTAGATGGTATTTTAGACACAATGGGCACAGAACTGGGCGGGCTGAGGAAGATGATGAAGGACAGAGGTGCCTGGAGGACAATGGTCCATAGGGTCACAAAGGGTCAGAATCGACTGCGCAACTGAACAACAACAACAAATGTGTACTTATACTATTTATTATTTATGTTGGTGACTCAGTATTTAGCAGTCCCATATTCAAAGCATAGACTTCTGAGCATTTCTGAGCAATTTCTTCTGCAGCAGTCAGCACCACTCAAAGGCAAGTCCTACTGAGTTAATATGCTCTAACTGCCTGCTAAATGTGTACAGATTCTCTAGCTCTAATTGCTCAGGCCACTGGCACAGCCTTAGTCATCCCACTTCCCTCACAAGAACCACCCATATTTTAGCAATCCATCTGATGAAAGTTGGCGTCCCACGATTGCACCACTGCAAGCATTCTTCCAGCCAGTGAAAGGAATTGAGGTGAACAGTTAGATTTTTATCATAGATTTCAACAAGTCCCAGGACAGAACAAGAAAGGGAACACCCATTAAAACTCCCTCCTACTGCTAATCACTCTTTAGCATTTGGGGTGTCACCTTTGCTTGGATCTTTTCCATTTCTGGAAAAACTGCATTTGCTCCCTCAGAGATCCTCAGCCAGTAGCATGTTTCTTCTTCTATCTCGTCTGAGAGGTCCTATTTTATACCCCATACTACTAGCTTACAAATGTATATACACCATACCTATCAAGTATCCCGGATTGGTTGGGAAATACCATATATTGGTGCAGGTTCCTCCCCTTTCCCGGCGCCATCCCGTATTTAGAACGGTGGGGAAAGGGGTTATTGCGCACGCACGCAGAACCCATCTGCGCATGCGCAAATGTGTTCTGCACATGCACAAAGGGGTTCTGTGCATGTGCAATGGAGTTTTTCCTGCGCATGCGCATCCGGGCCAGAGCAGTTCCCGTATTTTCCAGAGCGGCGCTTGACCGGTATGATATATACATTACACATTCTGATTGTGTTAGGACAAGTCATCCTAATGGAAGCTCCTTTTACTTTCTTCTACACTTCAGGGTACTATTTATATCCTATAAAGCAGTGTTTGGGATTGTGCTGTTGGACTACATATCCCATTAGCTTTATGATGAGAGATTCCAGCCAATAGCGAGTCTGGCAGTTGAGTCCCATGCTATTGGGAGGGCCACATTGTGATGGAAAGATATTGTTGCCTTTCATAAAGTAAGAGTGATAGGGACCAATTTATACAGCTGCCGGGTAACCCAAAAGGAAACATATATATCTCTGCTGTATACAACTGAGAAAACACAAGCCTGTTTTTCATATTTGTTTACCACAACATTTACCAAACTATGTGGAGCTCAGTTTTCACTGAAGAGCACATCTGACTTCTCCTGTCCCCCATTTAACTGTACCTTTGCTGAGGGAAGCAAACAACTCTGGCTCTTCGTTTATGAAACAGAGATGAGCAATGAACCCTAGAGTCGGATATGACTGGCTTTCGAGCACTTTACCTTTACCGAGGGACTAATGCTTCACACATACTTTTGCAGCAAGACTACAGTTAGTATCTTAATCCTATTATATTTATTTGGAAAGAGGTTCAAAGAAATCTGGTAATCTCAGTGACACGTAACTGTGCATAGGATTATAGTCAGCAATTTGGGTGTAAATCAGATTGAAAACAGCGCTATATATCTGTGGTAGAGATGTACTTTCCTGAAGTTTTGAAGCCACGAAGAAAAATACCTTTTTCTTTAGGGTGGGAGGGAGTAAAGGTCGGGGGATTAAATTTTGGGTGGAAAATAAAATGTAAACTACAGTGGTACCTCCGATAAAGTCCGATTCGGATAAAGTCCTGGTTTTCATGCACACGTGATGCATCGCATAAAGTCCAAAACTGCTAAAAGATGGATGTTATCCGAGGTATTTGGTATAGGAACCTCGGATAAAGTCCATTTTTGGACGTTATCTGATGCATCGCCCATTTGATTCAGATAAAGTCCAAAATTGGATAAAGTCCAAACACGTGGAATGGAGTTTGGACTTTATCCGAGGTTCTACTGTATTTTCCTATCAGACCTAAACTTATTTACTGCTTGAGCAACATACAATGATCAATTCATAACTTAGTTTGTGTATAAAACTTACTATTTGGCATATATATGAAATTTTAAAATATAAATGCTTTTGTTTGGTAGGAATATGACAATAATAATTTTGTGTCAGAATTTTTTCTGGGTTGAAAGGATTTTTGCAGAAGAAACTCCTCTCAGGGGACTCCCAAATGAGACTCCTTTTGCGTCCCTAAGAGCTGGGACAGAGACAGGCGCTCAATCCATCATGCAGTACACGGATCTTGAACTGCCAGTTTGCCAGCCATCCAGCTAACAAGGCGAGCTTCTTAACCACTGAGCCACCACAGCCCCTGGTAGGAGTAAAATAGTGAATATGCCTATTTAGATATAGAACTACTGGTATATATGTTTGCCACCTAAGAAATAAGAGGAAAAAGAAAATTAGAAAATCAATCTTGTACTAAACATTATTTAAAAATGATAGAAACAGACTTCTTTGTCTTGTGACAGTCTCCAGCACACTGGAAAAAAGGTCACCACAAGAAGGCAGGATCTTGGCAGTGCCATAGACTTCTCCCTTTCAATTTATCTGCCAGGATGGAGTCATGAGATGGTATATAGTTAATCACAGAAAAGGTGAGGACATCAGGTGTGAAATATGAACAAGAGAGGGAAGATATGACAAAAGGGAATGCTATCAGTTAAAGGGCAATGCTAAGGGGCAAGACAAGTGGTTGCTTAAGTCCACTTAGAAGACAAGAGCACACAAACAGACTAGACCAATCTTGTCAAACACTAATCTCTTATTTGCAAGCTAAATTATCCAGTTTCACAACCTTTCTCTCATGGCTCCTCCTATGCAATGCCTCAAAGCTGAAGGCTTTTGCTTACTCGTTTCTGTTCTTGTCCCTTAGACCTTAAGGGAGTGGGGCTCAGTCATCACTGAGGATTCCTGAGGTCAGACCGTGCTTTGCAGGGTTGGGCTGTGAATCAGATTAAGAGCTGGGTTTGCAGGGGAGGTCTAGTGTCATATTCCCTAGCAAGGAAGTTAAACTTGGGAAATTATTTTTGGGACTAGTACACCCAGAAAGCCACCCAAAAGGTCTGGCAAGCAGTGCAAGATGTGAGACCAGTACATGCCATTGGAAAATTCCCATAGGCTCCAGGCTATGGGAACAAATTAGGTGTAGATTGCAGGCACATAATTCCTGGTGGAAACACAGAAGAGGTGTGGGTGGGGGGGTTGGAGGAGGAACACACACACAAATTGCTTCATAATGGTATGAGTGGAAGCAATCTGGGCCAAATGATGTTCCAATGTGTGCTGAAAAGAAAGGACGATTGGGGAAGCTGGGAAATGGGACAGAACAAGGGAGCCCCTTTGATTGCCATCTGACTGTTTTGCCACAATAGTAAAATTATGATTGGTAACATAGTGGTGACAACTGTTTTGTGACTGGACCCTGCCTCACCTTGGAAGTAATGGCATATCTGTAATATGGCATCTATTGTGGGTAAACAAGGTGAAATAATATAAAAGCTAATGAAGCCATGCTGTTAAAAGCACAGTGAACAATGTTTTATTTGTTAGCCCTAAAACACTGCTGAAATTATTTTTGGGAGATATTTTTGCATTTTTAAGTGCACTCTTAAATAATAAGAATGTAACTAAAAAGCAAGACCTTACTGTATGCATAGTATATACAATGAGTAAAGTAACCTCTTCTTCCGTGTCTAGGCCATACCTGAAACTGCCAAAAACCTTTTGGTGAGTTCACACTGCAATTCCTTTCACCTGACCTAGTGTGAGAAAGATTAACTGGTAAGGACTCAATGAAATAATTTAAAATCCAGACTTGGATTACGTGCGTCCAAAATACTCTTCTTCTGCTGCTGCTGCTGTGTCTAGGCCAGATGTGAAAATGCCAAAATGAAGACACCTTTAGGTGAGTTATTACATAGGTGGCAGTGGCCAAAAATAAGGTTGGGAATCTCTGGGTAAGAGCCACTTAAATTGGTTATGTAACAATTGCTCTTTAATCTTTATTTGATCCAGCCAATGTGTCTCCATTAGTGCCAATCAGCAGTAAAACTGGCAAAACTGACAACTGCTTGTATAGAAGTGGCCTTTTTGCATGTCAACATATGGCTTAGAAACTTACTAGTCTCTGGGGAAGACCAATATCCGGTAGCAACCCATTAGCGATTGCATCAAAAAGCTCCATAAGGAGGTGGATTAAAATATTTATCACTAACTCCTCTCAGAACAAAGCTCCTTTCAGATCTCTGGTTCTCCTAAGTTACTCAGAGTGCGGCTACACTAACAGCAGAGGCGAGCTTGTGTGGGCTTCTTTAGAATAGCTGGCGTTGATTGGAACAATCTAATGAAGCCTGACCATTCACATGGAAATAGATCCTGCCAATATCATACAATCACTTCAAGGGATTGGCAAATTAATAGTTTCCCTTGTTTGGCTAAAGATAGAGGAAGTGGTTTCTAAACTTTATATACACTATCGCTGATGTGCTACATCAGCAAAGCATTCAAGAGAGAATCTGACAACCATTTATCATACTGGCTTTGATTAGGATTCCTGCATTGAGCAGGGGGTTGGACTCAATGGCCTAAAAGGCCCCTTCCAACTCAGTTACAGTAGACAGTCGCATAACAACGTTACTTGGTTCCCCAAGTAGCGTTGCTAAGCGATTTTTGGTTATGCGGGTTTCTATGGAGTTTCCTGCATAACGACATTTTTAGCAAATAATGACGGTTATTTTAGCATTGTTGTCCGGACGACACTAAAAACGTTGTTATGCGGGGGAACACGTGGTGCATAACGACACGTTGTTAAGCGAAAATGATGTTATTCGAACGCATTGTTATGTGAGGTTTGACTGTATTCTACGATTCTATGATCAGTTAACAATTTGTAAAATCTTTTCTTTGCCTTATCTTAAAGGTGCTGTTTGAGAAACCACCTTGAGCTGAATCCATGGTGTTAGCTTTGGGTGCAAGCAGTTTCCTAACTTAACTTTAAAGACATGGCAAACTTTTTTTATAATTGATGAAACAATCTTTACCTATAAGGGGGTAGGGTGATGCAGTCCGGCATTAGCGGCCACACCAGGCCCAACCATCCCGTACCGAGCCAGCCACACTTACCTTTAGACCGTACAAGGGTCGCTGGGTCTGGTTGCTGAGAGTGGGGCAACTGCCCCACAAACATGAACAAAAAAAAGAACTACACATCCCAGCATCCTCCGTGTCACGCAACCCCTCATCCAATCAGGCTGAAGGGTGCGAGCACAGAGGAGGTGGGGCAAGCGCCACACGTGGAAAAACCCGCCAATGCATCCAGGCCCTGGCAGCGATGAAGGCTGGTGCCAGCCTTGCCACGGCTTCAGCGGGGTTACGGAAAGGGGGAGCCCCTCTTCTCTCCACGGCCCTGGCAATGAAGGTCAGCGCCAGCCCCGCCAGGCACACACGCGTGTGGCCTCGCCAAGGCTTCGGGGGAAGGGGAGCCCCTCCTCCCCCTGCGCAGCTTCAGCGTGTGTGTGTGTGATTGTGCCAAGGCTTCGGGGGGGGGGAGGAAGAGGAGCCCCTCCTCTCCCTGCACAGCTTCGGTGTGTGTGGCCTCGCCGAAGCTTCAGGGGGGAGGAAGGGCAGCCCCTCCTCTCCCCACACAGCTTCGGCGTGTGTGTATGTGTGGTTGTGTTGTGTGTGTGTGATCGTGTTGTGTGTGTATCCCCCAAAACCACCCCAACCACCAACACACACAAAACATGCTAGTAAACAAACAGACAAAAAACAATTTCCTCTGCCCTCTGCCAAGAAAAAGGGACTAATTTCCCAATATCCTAGTGGCCCACTTATTAAACCATTTCAAGATATCGACAAATTCTAACTGGAAGGCTTGCACTGGATTGGTTCTAGCTATCACGTGCTAGAATCGATCCAAGCTAGAGTGATCCTACTCACAACAGAAAAGGAGAAGCCCTTTTAACAAGGCCCAGAAAAGCGTAAGTAGGAATGCTTTGGAGGTGGGCTGGTGCGCTCTAGCAAAGGTGTTGTCTAATCTTTTTTAATGTTTCATGATATGTATAGTGTATTAGATGGGTACTGTTGTGAGCCGCCCTGAGTCGTGTTGTCGAGTGGGTGGCATACAAATGTAAATATAATAATAATAATAATAATAATAATAATAATAATAATAACAACAACAACAACAACAACCATCATCATCATCATCATCATCGCTGCCTTTAAGGGCCCACCAGCCCATCCCTGTTACTCTCCAAACGGCAGGCTAAACAACTCATGTAGTCAGGCTCTTGGACAAGGCCATGCAAAACAGAAAGTTTAAGCCACCTGTGCTTCCTAACAATATAAAGCTGACAGCTTTTCTACAAACTTTATGGGTTTTAACTGTTCAAACATGCATGTTGAACAGTGCAAATGCACCCTACGAGTTTTTAATTTTTTTAAAACTTTGGAGTCTTCACATAAGAACTCTGCTACCTGAGGACTCTCAGACGTAACTACACTGAGATCCAAATGTGTAGCATCTTCAATAGCTTCCCGGGGTCGCAGCATTGGTCAGCTGTAGCGAAATCAGCAAAGACTCTGGAGCCACCCTAAAATTATTATTTGGCTTAAAACTTTGCAGACTGTAGCCCACTTCATCAGGTTCAGTGCCCCAAGGAAGTTTGTTAAATAAAACCAATTTGTCTTTAAGGTATTAGAAAAATCTTTGTGTAGCATGTTGGCCATACCCTACTTTAAGCATCTCTAAAATCTCGATTCTCCCCCCTCCACCTGGTGACATATAATTCTTATTATTCATAGGCAAACAAACAAAATTAGCCCTATGATCCATATTCAAGTTACAAAAATTGCAGCAAATGCAGGAGGAAGGCAATACCCTTATTGGATCACTTAAAATAAACAAATAAATACAAGCGTGGCATGTTGTTTTGCCAGGTACACATTCATTCATTCATTCATTCATTCATTCATTTATTTATTTATTTATTCTTCAAATTTCTATTGCCACCCAACTCAGCAACGACTCTGGGTGGCTAACAACAATTGAAAGCAACATCAAACTAATTAAAAGCCCTTAAAACCCCCATTTTAAATTCTAAATAATTTACATTTTATAAATAAATGTTGAACAACAGCAAAAGGGCTTCTTGGCACAGCTAGGCGCTTGCTCATGGCCCCCTCCGAAGCATCAGCTTCCTTTTGTGGCCAGACAAAGGGAATACAAAACTCCATGTGTTTTCAAATTGGGGAGCAGTGGTTTATTATTCAAAAAGTGAACGGCTATTTACGAAATCTAAAAGGCCATTAACTTAGTCTAAAATCATTCTTGAATTGCCCCTTAAAAATAAAATTGCCTCACATTGGGAACCACGAGTCTATAACACAGTGACAGTGAATGTCATGAGATTGATGGAAGCCAAACAAAATAAAACAAAAGTTTCAGATTTCCCCCCCCCCCCCCAACTCAGAATTCTCAATGATTTTTGCATGTACTCTTTTCTGGAGCCCTCATTAAAATTTGAAGTCAAATAGAATCTGGCCAAAAGATGTGGAAAGGCCTATTTGATCTGGCCCAAGTGAAAGGCTCTTCCAAAAAGAGCACAAAGAGACAAAAATCCATCCAACAAAAAGTCCTTTACTGCAGGAAAATAGTGCCTCACTGGCCGAGAGAAAACGAAGCTCTCCGGTTTACAGCTTTTCGAAAATCTTCCACTGGTTTTCTACAATGATACATAAGTAATATTTTACACTGATATAAGGACTAATAATATATACATATTTACAAGCATGTTACACTCAAAAATTATACAGCATGTTACAATCAATGGATATGCTTACCTCTGATATAGTTTTTTTCAAGAAGTGTAAATATTCTTAATTTTATTCGCGTCAGGCTTTTATGGTAGAGTCTTATTTGCCCTAGACGTTACTTAAAGTAGTCAAAATGACTGCTTATATTCTTACTCCACCATACCCAGGTGAAATCATGCTAGAGAACACTGAAAGTTCTTAAAGATACAATGAGGATATTACATATAAGATGTAACCTAAGCCGACAGTTAACAATATTATAAGAAACAGCTGAGATCCTAATCAGAGTTTAATCCAAATGGTGCTAATGAATTGAATAAATGAATGAAATGTGCTTCCCTCCGTAATAATTTGTTGTTAGTGTCCATTTTATCATATAGGTTGGGAAGTATCTTTTCTAAGGCAATAAATTTAATGTCGTCTTCACTATGATTGTTGTCGAGAAAATGTGACACAAGAGGTGCAGTGAGTAAGTGGCTCCGGATCCGAGAGCAATGCTCAAGGATCCGGACCTTCAGGGGGCGTCCAGTGCAACCGATACAAAACTTAGCACATGGGCAGATGATAGCATACACCACATTCTGGGAGTTGCAATTAGTACACCCAGTAAGTAAATGTTCACGTTGTTCCCCAGGAATCCTCAAGGCCTTTTCACTCTTGAACGACGGCGTCTAAGAGGTGACCTGATTGAAGTTTATAAAATCATGCACGGTGTGGACAAAGTAGAGAAGGACAAACTGTTTTCCCTATCGCACAACACTAGAACTAGGGGACACTCGATGAAACTTTTGGGTACTAGTTCTCAAACAAATAAGAGAAAGTACTTTTTCACCCAGAGGATTACTGGTCTATGGAACTCCCTGCCAGAAGAAGTGGTGACAGCTGTCAGTCTTGACAACTTTAAGAAAGGATTAGACAAGTTCAAGGAGGACAAGGGTATCAATGGCTATAATTATGGATACTTAAGGACAACCTCCGGGTTGGAGAGATAGGCAGGATCTCTCTCAATGCCATTTCCAGGGAATCCTAAGCAGGTGAAGGCATCTGCTTGGGAATAATACCCTGAAGGAAATGGTGAGCCACTGTGTGAGACAGAATGCTGGACTGGATGGGCTGTGGCCTGTTCCAGTAAGGCTGTTCTTATGTTCTTAAGGTTTTGGCTTCGATAGCGAAGCGACATGCTGCACAGCCCCCACATCGAAAGTGCCCTCGAATTATAGAGGGAGTGGCACATAGAGTGTCTGCATGAACCACCATATTGCCTATGTTTTGCATCTTTTTGAAGCCTATAAAGGGCTTCTGGGAGCATCTTGGGATATCCTCAATGATGTGCCAATATTTTGAAATATTCTTGATTTTAAATGCCAAAGGCGAATATTCAAAGGCACAATGAATAAAGTGAGATTGTTCCCTGCTTTTGGGAGTCAAAAAAGCCTCCCTGGGGGTGTTACAGACGCGCTGAAATTGATTGTTAATGATATGGTTGGGATACCCTTTTTCTTCTAAGAAGTTTTTAATCGTGGCCGCTGATTTTATAAAGTCACCCTCCCTGGTGGAGTTCCGCATGGCCCTGGCTAGAAGACTAAAAGGTATATTCCTTTTTAGGTGGCCCGGGTGGAAGGAACGATAATCTAGATAGGTGTTCCTGTCCGTGGGTTTTCTAAAGAGGCGCATATGCAAACTGTTGTTATGAATATACACAGAGATATCAAGAAAAGGTACCACCACAGCATCATAATGCCCGGAAAAGCTTAAGTTGCTATCTAATGTATTAATCCACTTAATAAAATTAGGGATAACATTTATGTCATCAAATACGAAAAACAAGTCGTCAATAAATCTTTTATAAATCATCATATTGTGATGGAAGGGATTGATGTCACTATTGAACACACGAGGTTTCGAATTTAATCATATATAGATTCGCCACGGCTGGCGCAAGTGTAGTAAAGGACTTTTTGTTGGATGGATTTTTGTCTCTTTGTGCTTTAACTCTGTCCTGCCATTGTTTTTACATTCTTCCAAAAAGAGGCCTTAAAATTATACTGAAGTGAGTGTAAGGACTTCCTAATTAAGCACCAACGCGTGTTCTGTTATGTTTTTGATAAGAGGTTTGACACTAGTGTATCATTGGCCAGATTACCTATTTTTTACCTGGAGGACTCCCATGTGATATAAACTGCCCGTGGCTGTCACAATATGCTCATGTGATGTAAACAAACTGCATGTAACTGGAAGTAATGTGTGTGTGTGTTCTAATTCTGTGATTGGAAGGGGCATAATTTGTGCCATGTGACCAGATATGCCACCATAATGGAAATGTCCAACCTCTAGTATACCTCAAAAAAATTTAATCCTCAGAGTGGTCTTCTTCTTCTTCTACTACCTCTACTACCTCTACTACCACTACTACTACTACTACTACTACTACTACTACTACTGTGAAGTCATTTGGACTTTAGAATGCTTGAGCTGAAGGAATCCAGTCCTTCAAACCATTTCACTTTCTGAAACACAGGGGAAAAAATCATCCATGCTGAAGAGCTCCAAACTCTTGGTCATGTAATTCCTGATTTTTGGGGCAGCTTTTGGACACCTCCTTTTAGCTGACAGTGAAATGTTGAGAGAGAAGTAGTGTTTTATCTATCTATTCCTTATATTTATATACCACCCAGTAGCAAGCTACTCTGAACTGTGTACAAAACATAATTAAAAAGAAAACGAACAATAAATTAAATAAACATAAATCCCATAAGATAAAGCCACTAATTTACAAAATGAAACAACTGCATAAGAAAATGGCACAGCATTTTTTTCTTCAGGAGGAAAAGGTACCCACCCAATGATCTCAGGAACCACAGCACCACTCCCAAGTCTCAGTTTTGTATTCCTTGAATATTTAACAATGAATATTCAGAAGTCAAAGAGCAAAGTAGTCTGAAGCAAGTGGAGCGTGCTTTTTGTGGCACAAAAGCTTTGCTTTCCCCCTTACCATCATCAAAATAGGCTACCAAAGAATGGGGGCAGAAGGTAGGCCTGAAGATAATAACAACATGACTAGGATCTCCAAAAATGGCCAGGGAAAGACAATGCGTAACTTTGTTGGGGGAAAAGTTAAAAGTTTTCAATGTTTGAAAGATAGAGGCAATCCCCTTACTTTATTACCTGCCATTGTTTACCAGCATTTTCTATACAACTTTCCATTGTTTGGAGGGCAAAATGATAAATTGTTAATATAATGATAACTAGCCACCTCTAAAAGATGATGGAAATCAAATTATTGCATTCTAGATTCCAGAAGATTTGGAAAACAAAACATGGCCACAGGATTGGAAAAGATCAGCATATGTTCCAATCCCAAAAAAGGGTAATGTCAAAGAATGTTCAAATTATCGAACAATTGCGCTCATCCCACACACTAGCAAGGTCATGCTCAAGATAATACAGGATAGATTTCAGCAACATGTGGAGAGAGAACTACCAGAGGTGCAGGCTGTTTGCAGAAGAGACAGGGGAACTAGAGACCACATTGCCAACATACGTTGGATCATGGAGAAAACAAAGGTATATCAGAAACAAGTCAACTTCTGTTTCATTGACTACACCAAGGCCTTTGACTGTGTGGACCACAACAAAATGTGGCAAGTAATTAAAGATGGGAATACCAGAACACCTTATATGCCTCATGAGAAATCTATACATGAGTCAAGAAGCAACAGTTAGGACAGAATACGGAATGACGGAGTGGTTCAGAATAGGAAAAGGAGTCAGACAAGGCTGCATTTTATCACCCTGCTTATTCAACTTATACACAGAGCACGTAATGTGCAATGCAGAGATGGAGGAATTACAATTTGGGATAAAAATTGCAGAGAGAAACATCAACAATTTGAGATATGCAGATGACACCACCCTAATGACAGAAAGTGAGGAAGACCTAAAGAAGCCCCTGATTGGATTGAAGGAGGAGAGTGCAAAAGCTGGCTTGAGACTCACTATCAAGAAAACCAAGATAATGGCAACAGATCCAATCAGTCCCTGGAAAATCGATGGGGAAGAAGTAGAAGCAGTGACAGATTTTACTTTATTAGGATCTAAGATCACTGCAGATGGGGATTGCAGCCATGAAATAAAAAGGCGACTGATTCTTAGGAGACAAGCTATGGGAAACCTAGGGAACATAGTGAAAAACAGAGAATCACCTTGCAAAAAAAATTCGCATAGTCAAAGCAATGGTATTCCTGGTGGTAATGTATGGTTGTGAGAGCTGGACCATTAGGAAAGCTGAGCGCAGAAGAATAGATGCCTTTGCAATGTGTTGGAGGAGTTTTGAGAGTCCCCTGGACAGTGAGGAGAAAAATAGGTCAATCTTAGAAGAAATCAACCCTGACTGCTCCTTAGAAGGTCAAATAGTAAAGATGAAGGTAAAGTACTTTAGACATCAAATGAGAAGAGAGGATTCACTTGAGAAAGCCTTGATGCTGGGAAAGGTGGAGGGCAAACGAAGAAACTGAGATGGCTAGATGGTATTGTAGACGCAATGGGCAGAGCTGGTCGGGTTGTGGAGGATGGTGGAGGACAAAGGGTTGCAAAGGGTCGGAATTGACTGTGTGACTGAACAACAAACCCTATAAGAACTGTACAAGTATGGATAAAGAAATAAGTGCCGCCTACATTTTAAAAATCCATGTCACAATTTCTGAAGTTGCGCCAGGAACATGTGTGAACCTGCAAGCAGAATTATTTAGCTGTAATGAAGCCATAATTTGCTGTAGTTTTCCCTCTGCTCAGTATGACATCATAGTTATGTTTACAGTTAAAAGAAAACATCCTCTGCCAACATAACAGTAAATTAAGAACCTATTTACTGAATTTGCATAAGTATAAGAGAAGATTGGTAGGATCGATTGGACATGATTATTATTCTAATAACTTTTCCAAATCCAACAGATAATAATTACTTTCTGCTTTTTAACAAACACACTTTGAGAAGTTTAACTCGGTATAAATCATTTTTATTTGTATTTACACGGTTCAATTTTTTTTCTTGTTTGCCAGGACACCCTGTGTCATTTATAAACCAAAACATTTCCATGGTAGTATGTACAAAATAAAACAAGATAAAGTACAAACATTGCTAAACTGTGGTACTATCATACAGTTTTCCCACCAGAGGTATCTGAAAATTATTATTTTAATTACATCTGATGGAAAAGAAATGATGTATTTACTCTTTAGGATAAATATGGATAAGTAGTAAAACAATACTGATCAAAGTGGCCACTCCAATATTGTTGGCCTGCTCATCATTGCCTGTGGGTGATGGAAGCTGAAGGCCAAAACATCTGTGGGACTTTGCTTTATCCCCTGCTGGCTTACAACAAAGTCATTAGGTATTTTGTATTACTTTAGGAACCATAGCAAAAGATCATCTTTTAAGAAGTCCTGAACATGCAATTTTTAATCAAAGTACTGTAGCATTGAACCAGCCTGTCACAATTACACAACAAGACTGACTGTTCCATTGTGACCAATTTGCAAATATTGGATAAACAAAATTGGATAAACAAAAAGTGAAAAGTCTTTAGTTGATCTCAGTTTTTGGAGCGGCAAGACAGATTTGTTTAAACAAGACCAGACTTTACCTAAAATAGTATACCATATTTTCATTAACACCTGTAAAAACTGAACATTACATATCACTTTGTGCTCCAGGCTTCTTGATGATCAGAGATTGAAAAAGTAGACACATCTAAGTCTTCACCATTGTTGCACTGCTCATATAAAGTCTAAAAAACAACCAGAAAATAAAATATTACATGCCATCTTTCTTTTCAGAACTGTTTTCAGGTCGGCAGCCCAATGTAGAATATGTTATAATAATCCAGCTAGGATATGTGTCACCATGACCAGATCAAACTTCTCCAGGAACAAGCACAGCTGAAGCATTAGCTTTAAATGTACAAATGCACTCCTGGCTTCCATCAAAACCTGGACATCCTGGCTCAGAGAAAGATCCAAGAGCACAACCAAGCTGCACACCATTGTTTTCAGAAGGAGTGTGAAACCCCATCCAACACGGGCTGGATCCTTATTCCTTAATAATGATAATTTTGTGTCAGAAATTATTCTGGGTTGAAAGGATTTTTGCTGGAGAAACTCCGCTCAGAGTACGCCTGAATGAGGCTCCTTTCATGTCCCCAAGAGTTGGGACAGAGATGGGCACTCAAACCATCATGCAATACCCAAGTCTCGATCTGCCGACTTGCTGGCCTTCCAGCTAACAAGGCAAGCTTCTTAACCACTGAGCCACCGCAGCCCCATCCTTATTCCTTGATCTGCCTTCTGACAGACCCAGAGGACATTTATCTTGTCTGGATTAAGTTTCAATTTATTCATCCTCAGCCAGGCCATTACTGACACTGGACACTGTTCTAGAACCAAAATAGCCTCTTCAGGTTTAGAGAAAGGGAGAGATAGCATTGGGTATCATCAGCATACTGCTGACACCAAACCCCAAAACTCTGGGAAACCTTTCCCAATGTTTTATGTAGGTGTTAACTAGCATAAGGGACAGAACAGAACTCTAAGGGAGGTCACAGGTCAAGCCAGGGTGTTGAAGAGGAGTCCCTCAGCCCTAACATCTGAACTGTCCCCTCCAGGAAAGACTGGAACCACCATAAAACAATGCCTCCAAGTCCCATCCCAGAAAGGCTCCAGAAGGATATCATGGTTCATTGTATCAAAAGCCACTTAGAGGTCTAGCACAAACAAATTTTATGTGACATTCCTTATTTTATTATTATAAAACTGTTTAATTCCATTTATTATCTTGCTTCTTTGAAAATTGTGTGACCCCTAAACTTCTCTTGTATTTTATGCTACTTTCTATGGCCTCCACTGTCTATACATCATAACATTAACATTCCTGCTTTTTAAAATCCATTATTTTATCAACAATACATTTATTGTCCAGCTACATTCCATTCTCTTCACTGTTGCTCAATTTGCAATACCATTTCTCAATGCACATTTACCATACTCAGAGCCAAAATATC
Organism: Bradypodion pumilum; assembly: GCA_035047305.1. Taxonomy (NCBI): domain Eukaryota; kingdom Metazoa; phylum Chordata; class Lepidosauria; order Squamata; family Chamaeleonidae; genus Bradypodion; species Bradypodion pumilum. Next base: position 185,809,511 of record JAWDJD010000001.1, on the reverse strand, counting down.
TCTCTTGCTGAAAATGGGCCGGAAACAGAAATTCTGTCATTTTATTGCTAAAGGTTCCAACAATCACATTACTAATAGCTGTTATACTGTTTAAATATTTACTTACTCTAGCAGCTCTAGAAATTGAGTTAGGTGAGTTCAAGCCAATAAGATGGCCAAGGATACGCTTCATTTCCTCTGTTGTTCCTTTTGTAACAGAACGCCCTGCAAAAATAAATTTGGTTATTCTTGCTTTGCACAGATACTATTTTCTGAGAAATTCTGGAGACCAAAGTAATTGAGATTAATAGTTATATTATGGTCTATGAAAGCATTAGTCAATGGAATTAAAACAGAGGTTCACTTTTATAACAAACGTTCTATTGAAATTAAGTGAAATACAACAGCAAAATAAACGATGGATACAAAGCTAAAGTTACCTGTTAGTGAACTGGGTTGGATGTGCACATAAGGATGAACCAACAACTCAGAGATAGATATTCTTTGTTTAGGATCCCTTACTAAACAACTCTGGGGAAGAAAGCAATGAATATGTTTGTATGAGAAGGAAAATCAAACTTTCAAAAAGACAGATTCATGTTTTTGAAGAATGATACAACTTTTTCACATTTTACAAGGGATTATAATGCTGTCTTGCAGTAAAATACTTTGGGTGCAACTACACAAGTATTTGGCCTGCAGATTGGTCTGTGTTGGAGTGGGCTGATTCAATCCTTTTCCTGGCAATCATATGAAATAGGTGAAATTGTGAACAAGCCTGACCCTAATCAATACCTACCTACATCTTTTTTGTTCCCTGTCAAGAGCTATTGTTTTGATCAATATTTAGTTGCATTGTTTTGATCATCCTTGTTGCCCTCTCTGAACTAATTCATTTGTTGCCATCCTTCCTAAGCACAGTGTCCAGAACTGGACACAGTACTCTAGATGAGGCCTATTTAGTATCAAATAGAGAGAGACTAGTACCTCATGGGTTTGGGAAACTATACCTTTGTTAATGTAGCCTAAAACAGTATTTGCCTTTTTTGCAACCACATTGCACTATTGACTCATATTCAGCCTGTGATCTACAATAATTCCAAGATCCTTCTCACTTGTAGTATTACTGAGCAAAGTATCCCCCAACTTATAACTGTGTGTTTGACTCCGCCCCCCTAGGTGTAGAACAGTGTTTCCCAACCTTTGGTTTTTGAACTTCAATTCCCAGAAGCCTAAGTTAATTCCCCAAAGCACTGATCAGCCAATGTACTGACTTAGGCTTTTGGGAATTGAAGTTCATGAAGGTCGTGGGCTCCATGTTAGGAACCACTGTTGTAGAACTTTACACTTATCTCTGTTAAACTTTATTTTGTTGTTTCCAGTGCTCAAACCTACCAAGATCTTTTGGAATTTTGTTCCTGTCTTCCAAGGTATTATCTACTCCACCCAATTTGTGTAATTCATGAATTTGATGAGAATTTCCTTCACTCCTTCCTCCAAGTCATTAATGAAAATGTTGAAGAGCACCAGGCCCAGGACTGAGCCTTGTGGTATCCAACTTGTTTCTCTCTCCCAGTTTGAGAAGGAACAATTTATAAACATTCTCTGAATACAATTCTGTAACCAACTGTGTATCCACATGACACTTATGCTCTCCAGGCCACACATAGTTTGCTATTCAGAATATCAAGATCATTCAATTCTTCTGAATATGACTCCATGTTCAACTCAGACTTCAAAATACCTTCTTGGTAACACAGGAAGCATTTCAACTTAAAGTAAGATATGGTCACTTTCTAGAGGATTACAATGCTGGGGAAGATAAATTATTTTTACCCTAGCAATGATGTGCACCCATTCACAGCAAGATCAGCATTTTGAAAAATCTCCACTGTCAAATATGGAGGCTTTTTAAAAATCCTCTATACGGCATGCTGGGAGAGAAAAAGGAGATGGAAATCTCTTATCTCCAATCACCTGATCCAAATGAGCAATTTTCAAGTCTGGTGAACATGACAATGAGGAAGGAATCTATATGCATGCACTATGAAGGCTATATGTTTGTTCCTTTCCATGCTACATAGCATCTAAAATTACTGTTGTGAACCGCCTTGAGTTGCCCGTTGGGGAAGAAAGGCGGTATAGAAATAAACCTAATAATAATAATAAAATAGCTTCTGCTCAAACAATAAATTCATGTCATTTTTAGGCATTACTTTTGCTAAGCTTAAAGTACAATTTTTTTCTAACATAAATATTAACTATAGCTTCCATCAACCACTCTACATAACTTTGTTTTTACTGCACTATTTATTAGTGTCATATTGTCACATTTGACATCATTCCTTCTACAGTATTTTCAATGATGAGGCTGTGAGCATTGTTGCTTTTGTAGCCAAGATATCCATGATAAGAGGGAGGTCTTAGCAGGCTTACATGAGCCTCGAAAAGTACACTTAGTGGTGCAGAAAAGAAGAAACTCATAGGCAACTCAGTAAGACTGAATATACTGTGTCCTTGAAACAATGGCTTGTGGGGTGGAAGAGAAATTGGTTGAGAGGAATGGAATATGGTAAAAGACATAGTTTGCTCATTAGAACAGAGGACAGGGAAATTCTTTACTGCAATATTTAGTTGCATGTCTTGCTGGTTTATTCCGATGGAATTCCCAAGGAAAAAATGTGTTCAAACTTGCCACCCTAACTGCTCCGCCATATGTTAAAATGTGAGCACGTTAAATATTACAATAAGCCTCTGATGACATTTAATATATATTCATGTAAAATTATAAGGATTAAATGGCGACAGCAACTTTACTCTTTCCTTCATGATGGTATCTGGAGATGTGGGCAACATGTTAAACCTAGCACTGCAGTGATGAACCTTGGCACTCAAGTTGTTCTTGGACTTCAATTCCCAGAAGCCCTGATTAGCAGGTGTGCTTACTTTGACTATCAGTAACTGAAGTCTAAGAACAGCTGGAGTGCCGAGGTTCACCACCACTGCCCTATTCAATTTTTAAATGGGTTTAATCTTAACCTATAAATCCAAGGGTTCACCGTTGGAACTGGCTATAGGTTGCTATGCCTCGCCCTACTTGCCTGCACTCACCCTTCGTGCACACGGCCGATCTGGGTACGCAGGTCAACGAAGGATTGAAAAAACCGGCAGTGGGGCAACAGCCCCACAAACGCGAAGAAAGGGAAACAACTTCACTTCCCAACATTCCTTGCGCCGCGCCGCGCCGCGCCAGAGCCAATCAGGCTGAGAGGCTCTCGCACGGGGCAGCGTTCGGAAATGCGCCGCAGCCAATCAAAATAAAACCATTTTTAAAAAACGCAGCACAAACAGAAAGCACCAACCCATTACTACAAGCCCCAGCGTCCTGCGCGCCATGAGCACGCAGAACGCTGAGGAAACCGGCGCCCGAAAAATTAAAAAGAAAAACAACTCACCGCGTCACAGCCAAGCACACACCAGCTGGCTTTCTATCCCTCCCTGAAGGACCCGACTGGAGTTTCCCCTTTAATATCAGTGGGTGGGGGTTGCGATCCCCCTCTCCGCTGGCTAACCTAGCGTTGGGAGGTTTGTGGGGACAAAAGGGGAATGTTTCCCAAACCCTTCTGGACTCAGGACACCAGGGAGAGGGGATCGATTCCCACCCCCCTCCTTAAAAAAACTCCGTCTTTTCTACTCTTTAAAAACGGAGTTGTTTTAAGGAGGGGGGGAGGGAATCGATCCACTGTGCCTGGTGTACTGGGTCCAGAAGAGTTGGGGGGGGACATACCTCTTTTGTCCCCACAAACCTCCCAACCCCAGGGGAGCAAGCGGAGAGGGGGGTCGCAAGCCCCACCCACTGATATTAAAGGGGAAACCCCGATCTACTTTCACAACTACACACAAAAAAGCACCATAAAACAATAAAGCCCCCCTCCCCACCACCTAACCCACCCTTCCTAACCCCCAACGACCATGCCCCCTCCCCACCACCTAGCCCACCCTTCCAAACCCCCAATGACCACGTACCTTCCCCACCACCAAACAAATAATTTTTTAAAAATTACTAAAAACACTCAAACACAGCCAAAAATACACAAAAACAAAAACACCAAAAACAATACGAAGTAAACAAAGACACAATCAAAAACAAAACAAACAGACAAAAAATACAAACTCCAACCCCCCCCCCCACACACACACACACACAAAACAAAGAAAACAAGCAAACTTACCAGAACACGTGCTACCTACACCAGGACTGGAAAAGAAATGAATACAGAAAGACCCTACTTACCAGAAGAAGCTCCACCCAGAGGCCAGGAGAGAAACAAAAGTCAAAATACAATAACCCCTACCAGCACCACCTGCTGGCCACAATAGTAAAAACAATTCAAAAACACACAACAGCCCCAAACAAAACACAAACTCACAATTTTACACAAAAGGTCACACCAAAAAAACAAGTAAAAAAAATTACACTAAACACACTGTCACACAAATCACAAATATATATATGTCAATAAAATACAATAGAAGCTTTAAAAAATCCTGTGCTGAGTTATTATATCATACTTTCTTCTTTTATTAATCCTCAAAAAAACCCAAAAAAGCAGATCACAGTTAATAACAGCCAAGCCAAACAAATTTAACATAAATAAACATTTAAAAAATTAAAATTACAGACTAAGCAATTTTTTAAAAAAAACAACACAATTTAACCTTTCAACACAATGTAACACTATTGCAAAAAAAAAAATATGGCTCGTTTTTAATTAAAAAACACGGGGGGAAAAGCCCGGCAACGCCGGGCAACCCTTGCTAGTATGATAAATATTGAATAATAATTGTGTGCTATCAAGTCTGTTCTGACTTATGGCAACCTTTCCAGGTGTTTCTATCTAGAGAACCCTGGAAAGGTTGCCATAAATCAGAATGGACTTAACAGCATACAATTATTATAAAAATAAATAAATGGTTTCACATATACAGTTAATTTAACACTTAGTGTGGCAAAGCAAATGTATTATCAAAAGAAATAGCAGAGGTTACCTTTAAGACATCCCAAAGATCTTCTTCTGCAATCTCAGGAAATGATATTTCATAGTTAGGGTCAATTATGGCATGAAGCTTTGTGATATGATTTGTTATGTGCTGAAATGGAGTTCTTCCATAAGTCATGCAATACAATATGCAGCCTAAAGACCAAACATCACCTTTGGGACTGATCTAAAAACAAAAGCCAGAAGGAAAAAAAAACACCAAAATGTATTCCCTGACATTTGCTGTTATTATGATCAACATTACTTATTTAACATAATATGTATTAAGAAGTAAAGTATTTACAAATCTATATTATACTACTTGATCAATAAAACCCTCTGTTGTGATGTATACTATCAATGGCATTAATCATAACATAACATAAAACAAGTTTATTTACAGTACAGGACCAGAATAAAACATACCAATATACAAATGCACAGATTGGGTACTAAGAATTCCAAGCCATACAAATCGTAGTTTAAAATAACATTAAAACTGAAAGATAAAATTCATTACAGCTAGTAATTGACCTGTCTCCTTTGTAAATGGTTCTCTAATACTCGGTATTTTAGTTGCCCTACATGCAAAGTTAGCAACAGCAGCAGTCAGTTCAGTGGTATTAATCACTGAGGCAAGTAATTTTCTTCAGTTAGGTCATACTAAGAAAATATCCAAAAATTTTGATTTGTTTTTACTCTTGTGGCCTCTAGGTAGGGCTGTTGTGTCTTTTTGAGTTGTTTTTCTATTCTGCCCTGCAGGTGGGGCTGTTAGTGGTTTTGTTTTAGTTTCACTGTTTTTTCTCTCCTGGCCTCTGGGTGGGGCTTCTTCCGGTAAGTAGTCTCTTTGTTCCTTCATTTCTGTTCCGGTCGTCGTGGAGGGAGGACGTGCTGGTGAGTTGTCTGTGAAACTAAAACAAAACCACTACCAGCCCCACCTGCAGGGCAGAATAGTAAAAACAACTCAAAAAGACACAACAGCCCCACCTAGAGGCCACAAGAGTAAAAACAAGTCAAAAACATAACAATAAATCACAATTTTACACAAATCACAAACATATGTTAAAAAAAAAAAAGATTTATAACATCCTGTGTTGAGTTTTAACTCAAATGAAAACCCAAAACAAGTTAAACACTCTTAAACACTAAGCCACAACATCTCTTATATTTTTTCTTTTGTCAAACAACCTGATTTTTCAGATTCATTCACTGCAGAATTGTCATTGAGGCTCAGACGCGAATAAAATTTAATATTCATTAAAATTATAATACTTTGAAGAAACTATATCTACATTGCAAGCAGGTAATTTACTTTATATGGATTTCCCTGTTGTATATATGATGTATGTAATATTGTATATTGGTGTAGATATTGTATGGTTATGATATGTATATGTTTTTATGTGCATAGATTCCTGAGCAAGCTTGGAAAAGCCAATTTATCTGGAAAGGGCTTCGGGTCTACTTGCGCATTAAAGCACGCTTTAGAACATTGACAATTTGCATTACTCTGACATTTCGCCGCAAACGGTTTTCTGTTCCTGGGATTCTCACCGTTTGGCCCTCTTTTTCCTGATCTAGCTTCAATTTCAACATTTTTGCATTAAGATACAGTAAAACCCCTACTTACAAAAACAGTCCATTCCGCAGGATTTTGCTTTAATCTTTTTTTACGTAACTCGAAGCAAACACATAGGAAAAATGAAATCTTTATGTAACTCGAAGCAAACCCATAGGAAATCGTGTAAATCGGGACATGGTTTTAGCACAAAATCATTATGTAAGTCGAATTTTATGTAACTCGAAGCATATGTAAGTCGGGGTTTTACTGTATATCCAAAGCTAAGAAAACACACACATGGGAATTCTCTTTCTTCCTCCTTACTTCAGGCTGTCCTTGATTTTCTCCAATTTCTCTGTATTTGTATAATCTTTCCCCCTAAAACACCAGACCTTCCTGAGTCCACCCAAAATTTTGAGAAGGCACAGAAAGGTAAAAGGATGAGAAGGGGAAAGAAGCTCCCCTTGTGTGCATGTCTTTGCAGTTGTGCCAATACTGCTTATAACAAGCTCTTGCTCTTTACAGAAGTATCATTATCAATCTCAGCTTAAATACTTAATACTTCTCCTCCAACTATCATTTTACCAATTGCCTCAGGCCATCATTTTTCTGACTACTGTATCTTATTTCTGTTGCTATATCCAACAGCTCTGTATCAATTTTCTACAACTTCATATAATTTTCAAGCATTCTCCCTTTCCCACCATGGCGAGAATATTTTACCTTTGACCTTGGCTTGCCATTTTCTCCACAGGAAGACATATCTTTGATTGCCTCTGGTGGCATATAATTAACTGTGCCAACCTAACAGTAGAAAAATAGGATTAAATACATTTTAATGTCAGTTACTTACTAAACTGCCTTGCTCATCTTTTCTTTGAAAGTTCAATTTTAAAATGGCCTTAAAACAATGGTTGTATTTTTAAATAAAAATAATAATAATAATGTTATTATTAATCCTCTTGGAGTCCCCATTTAAGATAAGCAGGTTTCAGTAAATGGAGACAATAAGTAGGCTTATGCTAAAATTCATCAGAAATATTTGTACAGATGTAAAAGCTTGTTTAGAGTGACTTTCTGAGCACAGAATACTTAAAATTCTTAACACTAACTTGATTTGCCAGAGAAATAGTAATACAGAGTACTAGCAATTATCTATGCTGATTGAGACAATCAGATTGGTGTTTTCCAACCTTTGGTTTTTGGACCAATTCCCAGAAGCCTCAGTCAATTCCCCAAAGCACTGATCAATCAATGTACTAAGGCTTCAGGGAATTGAAGTCCCCCTCTGGGGCATGAGCCCCATTGTTGGGAACCACCGGCCTAGAGCAGGGGTGCCCAAACTATAGCCTGTGGGCTGGATCTGGCACTGACATCAATTCATCCGGCCCACAAAGCCCTCGTTGCTCCCGGAAGCAGAAGTAAAACGTGCATTTTACTTCTGCTTCCGGGCGCATTTTACTTCTGCTTCCAGGAGCGACGAGGGCATTGCGGGCCGGATGAATTGGTTTTGGGGGCTGGATCCGGCTCATGGGCCATAGTGACTGGCCCCCTGAACCACATGACCGGCCCATGGCCCGAAAAGTATGGGCACCCCGGTCTAGAGGAATGTGTTTCTCCAACTCTAAAATTCTATGCCACTACAACCTGTCAAGCCAGAAGTGGGAAAACTGCAGTCTTTCAGATTTTGTGGAATTCCTGCTTCCTTCAATCAGAATCAGCACATTCAGTTTCCAGGGATAATGATAGTCATAGCAAACACTATCTAGAGAACTACAGATCCCAATGCTTGAAGCTTTATTGGATGGATATATGATCTCTTGCCTAGATTCCTCTTTCCCCTTCAATACACAGCTGATTCCTTGCAATATTTCAAGCAACAACTTGAGGTACCTGGAGCAGCAACTATCATAGTTTTGCTCTCCCTCTTTTGAGAGATGGTTGTATACATAAGATATGGCTAATTGTGACTCCTCAGTGCATACTGAATCTAACAACCAATATCCTAAGACAAGGGTGCCCAAACTTTTTGTGCCCCAGGCAGTGGTGAGCATCTAACAGTTCACACCGGTTCGGGCAAACCAGTAGTAAAAATGGCCACCGGCATTACCCACTTCCCTATGCGCATATGGGCGACTGTGCACATGCACGACTACGCACCATTGTGCCTGGGAGCGCTCTGAATGCAGCAGCATCCCATGCTGCCCCTCTGACCTTCTCCAGCCAGGCAGAGCATGGGAGGCAACAGTGGGGTAGACGCCACCACAGTGCAGCAGGGTTCCCTGCACCCCCCCTTCTCCACCATGGCTTCGGGGCATCATTGGGGGAGGGGGAGGCCGGCGGTGGCTCTGACTCCCTCATTATCGTGGCCCACATCCTCCACTCCTGCACCTTCTGGGCAGTAAGTGAGTCTCCTCTGTGTGTGTGTGTGTGTGGGGGGAATATGTGTGTGTGTATGTGTAGGGATGGAGGGGGAGGTGTGGGGGGGATGGAGGGGGACATGTGTGTGTAGGGATGGAGGGGGATGTCTGTGTGAAGGTAAACAGTGTTCCGTGCATTCCAGTGTCAAGTCATGCCTGCCACATGACCACAGAAAACAGCACTGGCTCTTTGGCTGTAAGCAGAGAAGAGCACTGAACCCTAGAGTCGGATATGACTGGCTTTCGAGTAAGAGCAACCTTTACCTAATAACAGAAGATCCTTGATTGGTATTCAAATTTGCTGTGAAGTTTGGCCTTGTTTAGTTGCAAGTGGTTAGTAAAGGTAAAGGTCGCCTTGCTCAAAAGCCGGTCGTATCTGACTCTAGGGTGCAGTGCTCATCTCCATTTACAGCCAAGGAACCAGTGCTGTCTGTGCTTGCAGATGTTTTCATGGTCATGTGGTAGGCATGACTAGCTCACCCACCCAGTCGCATGGCCACGCCCACAGAGTAGGCCACACCCACAGCATGGTAGTAATTTTTTTGAAGCCCACCACTGGCTGCAGGCCAGTCATGTGGTTAAGGGGGCTGGTCACTATGGCCTATAGGCCAGATCCGGCCCATGACTCCTATTCATCCGGCCCTGACACCCTCATCCCTCCCAGAAGCAGAAGTAAAACGCATCTGTATGCCGTGGGATGGATGAATCGGTGTGGAGGCCGGATCCAGCCCATGGGCCGTAGTTTGAGCATCCCTGTCCTAAGATATTAGGAGTCTACTGCACCCAGGCTTTTGCATCAGATCCTGACAATTGCTACGAAGACACAAAATGCTTTACTGCTCCTGATGTCCACATGGTTTCCCTTCCACATTATGAGAAACCGAACCATGTTTCACTCAAGACAACCATATTAAGTCATAAAGTGTAATGATACCCCAATAGACTCACCTGTGAATCTTTAACAATACTAGTCACATCTGGCTGCATTTGGTTTGCAATGCCAAAATCTATTAGCTTTAGCATTCCATCCACTAATAGAAAGTTTGCAGGTTTCAGATCACTGTGAACAATACCTTTAAATTAAGATTTCTTCAGTTAGTCCACATCAAAATGTAAATTAAAGAGTTCAATTAGTAAGACACGTATTTATTTTATTCTCATCCCACTTCCACAATGCCAGTACACAAGGGATGGTAGAAATCTAAGTCCTAAGTAGCATCTATCTGGAGAATTCAGGATGTGGAGTTTACACATTCCTACATTGTATTTAAAAAAACTGCAATTTGGCTCTGGTATTCATCCTTCTTTAGGGACTACAGTGGCTCAAGTGGCTAAGACGCTGACTGGGAAGCGGAAGGTCAGCAGTTCAATTCCCAAGTACTGCAGGACGGAAATGAGCTCCCGTCTTCGTCCCAGCTCCTGCCAACCTAGCAGTTCGAAAGCAACAAATTGCAAGTAGATAAATAGGGACCACTTCGGTGGGAAGGTAAGTGTTCCGTGCGCTCCGGTGTCTAGTCATGCCTGCCACATGACCACGGAAACGTCTGCAGAAGCAGACAGTGCTGGCTCTTCGGCTTAGAAACAGAGATGAGCACTGAACCCTAGAGTCGGATACGACTAGCTTTCGAGCAAGGGAAACCTTTACCTTTACTATTCATCCTTCTTTAAGAAGCCAATTAACTTCAATTGTAGAATATTTTTCCCTCTTAGAATTGCAGAATCAAACTCTGAACAACAGTTCTGGATCAGTTTTTGCTTTTACAATTTGTATATATATCCCTGACCAGACAAACATGGAAGGGTGAACATAAGGAAGGCTGAACATATTATTTGAACACTGATTTGTGCACATTAATTTAAATTTGAAAATCAAAAAGAGATATAAATTGCTTTGCCAGCCAAGATAAATTTCATTATCTGAAAAAGAAGGGAATGCAGAGATTGAGAAATATATAATCCCAGCCAACAAGAATCACCCCTAGTTGATATATCTTGGAATTCTTTGTCATCAGCTTCCCTAATCTAAATAAACTTAGAAAAGTTATGTCCTGAAATGTTATGTTGTTAACACAAGAAGGCTATTCTTTCATCATGAATGGAAAATTAAAGATGAACAATAAAATCGTTTCGTGCTCCTCCGATGAAAAAGAAATTAATGGCAGAAATAATTTTCAAGAGGAAGGGGGGGGGCTGGAGAAATTGACTTTATTCTTTCACTTGCTGAGGAAGGGACTGCCAATTTCTTTTTTAAATGAATCATTCCATGCAGTGGCCTTCAACAGCAGCCTTGTTGAAGGGATCAGAGTGGGGCAAAAAGGCGTCTTATATTAGTGGTACCAATAGTAGTTCTCTAGGTGGAACAAAAAGAAAAAGAAAAGGGAGGAAAAATAGAAAGAGAAGAGAAACAGAACTAAGGAATGCAAATGGTTTAAAATACAGGTGAAACTCGGAAAATTAGAATATCGTGCAAATGATCATTCATTTCACTTAAAAGGTGAAACAAATATACAGTAATACCTCATACAAAGTCCGCTTCATACACATTGAATTCATACATCGCCTAATTCCTTGAAAAAAGTTGCCTCCTACAAAGTCGCTGTAACTTTGTATGAGGCATTGGGGTTTTTCCCAGGTTGCAATGTGCCTGGGCAGTATAAAAGGCAGGACATATGTGTGCATTGCTCTTGTGGGTTTTGCATGAGGCAAAGAGTGTTTAGGAGTGGTTTTGTGCGCGACTGTGGATTTTTTTGAATTTTTTTCATCCGAATTTTTAGAAGTATTCCTCAGATTTTTGCAGCATTCTTCAGGTTCTTGGACAATCAGGGTTGTTTGACATGTTTTTGTAATGTATTTAGCCTTTAGACAATGATTTCCTAAAGTTCTGTCAGTTTCCTGTCTGTTTCCTTGACTTTGCCCTGAAGCCTGTGCTGTTAGAGTACTGTGCTGTTAGTTGTACAAAGCATCACGGCAAGGATTTGGACGTTGTATGAGGCATCGCGGCTAGGATTTTGCATGCCTCATACAAAGTCCAAATCCGTATAAAGCCCAAACTTGTGGAACCAAGTTTGGACGTTGTATGAGGTATCACTGTATGAGATACTCACTACATGCAAAGCAAAATATGTCATGCCTTGATTCGTTATAGTTGTGATGATCATGGCATACAGCGTACATGAGATTATGTGATGATTATGGGGTACATGAGATTGGGGGGTTGGGGTTTTCATAAACTGTAAGCCATAACCATCAATATTATAACAAAGTAAGGCTTGAACTATCTCGCTTTGCATGCAATGAGTCTATCTCATATATTTGTTTCACCTTTTATGTTGCATTACTGAACTGAATTAACATTTGCACGATATTCTATTTTTCGAGTTTCACCTGCACTGTACTTTCAACTGTGTACTGTATTTGGAAACAGAAGACAATGAGATTTTGCTTCCATTGACATTGCAGGTATGTTGTGCAGCAATGCCAGAAAATGTCCAACCTGCTCAATTTCCAAAGTTTTCTGCGTACATGTGAGGATGACTAGGGCAGTGCAAAGAAAAAAGAGAAAAGAAGAAAGGCTTGTGGAAAGATTTAGGAAAACATTTGCATACAAAGGACAAAATATTATTAGTTACAAAAGCCAGAGTAAATAACACTATCTTTCTGGAAAATGGCCAGTAGTTAGGGATTTAGTATCAGCTTTTGCACACTTAGTTAGTTGTGTGACTGAGTGCGTAACAGCAAATATTTACACTTGGGGCAATTTGCCAATTAGACTTAAGCATCACACCAGCACAAAACCCTCAAGATGATTTTAGTTACTGTAAAATAACCAACTTTGTAATCCTTTATAATTGCAAAGAAAATGAAGCACATTTAGAATGATGAAAAGGGCTAACAAATATTGAAATACCAATGGTCAGTAGTTTGATCTGCTATAATAAATATATTCTATATTTCATCCTTGGAACGTTTGCTTATGCAGCACAACCAGCCTCAGACTTTGCTTAGTATCAGCAGGGGTTATAAATCATAGTTTTTTCGAGAACTAAACTAGACTCAGTGACATGTTTGAGAGCTTTGTTTGTTATAAAAGACTACATCCTGTCTTTGCAAGGCTTTTTGCCAAAGGAGCTCATTTGGGGTCAACTCTCACATCTGTTCAAAGCCACGCAAACACCTTTTTCTAAGTGCCTAACCATTTTGGGGGAACTCCATTTTAGTCTACTCTTGCTATTTTTGGCTTTTACTGTCTACTCTCTGTTATTGCTATTTGTGACTCTTAATATCGCTTTTAACTTTTTAATTTCTTTTGTTAGCTCTCCCCATGGGCAGCAATGTTAAAGGACTGGTTAGAATGTTTTCAAACAACACAAACCCAGCTTTCATAGATACCATGTTGGTGGATAGTATGGACAGCTTCTAACATGTTTTTCCAGTAGCTCTTCCGTTCCCATGGGTTGACTGTCTTTTTCTTTTTAAGCCAGCTATTAAGATCTATATTTCCGCACTCCATTAGCATGAGGATACTCTTCTCACCAATGTCACTAAAACAAGATTGTCATAGTTAAATTATGGCACTAAATTTCATAAAGTGTGGGGTGAGAATGGGGAATCAGTAGAAGTTTTAAAAAAATATTTACTCACTAGTCATACAGACGGATGATCTTATCACTATGTTGCTGAAGTTTATTTAAATGAGCAATCTCATTTTTATAGCTTTCTATAGTTTGATGGTCTGCCTCTTCTAAATTCACATATTTGATGGCATAAAGCTGCTTCTTTTCATCAATTACTTGGAATACCTAGGAGGAAATCAGATTATAGGAAGAGTAGTTTTTTTTTAACTTCATGAATAAATGCTTAAAACTAAAAACATTTCCAACATTTACTCAAAATACTTGTCTGGATTTCAAAGCATAAACTAAATATACACATGGGGATGGGACTTTTAAATCCCACTCCCAGAATGTGCCCAAACCCGCCCCCCCCCAGCAGAACTGTCGGAATGAAAGACACCAAACCAGAAGGGATTAGACCAGTGGTTCCCAACCTAAAATCCAGATCCCACCCCACCCCCCATGACGTATAATTTTTGTTATTCAAAAAGGGAACTCCTATTCACGTGGAGGAAGCATAAAAAGGCATTCACTGTTAATGACTCATTCTCAAATTGCTCCTTAAAAATCAAATTAGACCATCCATTCCTACCATTTTACACTTCCTATGCCGCTACGACTTTAAACAACTAGTAAAGAGTAACTCCAGCATTCTTTTTCCGCTTTAATGGTAGATCCCTGAATTTTGTGTTTAGCATCTAGGCCAGGGGTTCCCAACATGGGGCACAAACCCAAAGGGATATTTCAATTCCCAGAAGCCTAAGTCAGTACACTGGCTGATCAGTGCTTTAGGAATTGAAGTCCAAAAACCAAAGATTGAGAAAGTGATTTCTAGATGCTGAACTTGAAGACTGGAAGGTTTAAGACCTGAGTACTGCACAATGGGAGTGAGCTCCCGTCTCTGTCCCAGCTTCTGCCAACCTAGCAGTTCGAAAGCAAGAAATCGCAAGCAGCCAAATAGTGGTAAAATTAAAGTGTTCCGTGCACTCCGGTGTCTAGTCGTGTCTGCCAAATTTATTTTTTATTTATTTATTTTTCACGCTTATATACCGCCCACTCAGGTACAACCCAACTCAGGGCGGTTTACATAGCTGACAGTAAATACATAAAAGACACATAATAAAACAAAGTTAAAAGTTAAAAAACCCACCCCTAAAAGGTGCGCAAGTACTGAAGGGACCTTGGGGGAAGGCACACTTCTCTATACCAACCACCCAACGGTACCCCCATCCCCACCCGCACCCCAAACTTGGCCCGCCAGCCAGGTCTTTAGTTCCTTCCTAAAGGGCAGCAACTCCGTCTGGAGTCGTGAAAAAAATAAATAAATAAACACAGTGTTTCCCAAACTTTGGATTTTGGACTTCAATTCCAAGACACCTAAGTCATTTCCCCAAAGCACTGGTCAGCCAATGTATTGACTTAGGCTTCTGGGAATTCAAGTCCACCAGTGTTCCACAGAACAGTTTGGGGAACGCTGGACAGTTAACACAACCATTGTGGTTAATTCCTAAGGGACTGCTTAAATAAAAATATTTGCCCTTAAGTGTGCAAGAATCAATGAAGGGGATGAACGATTGACTTAAGAAAATGCATCTACAACTCAATGGGCACTGCTTCTTATGTGGTTCAGATGATCATCAGCTGATCTTAATATTCTAGGGGCACCATGTGTAAAATATCAAAGTTCAATTCATAAAGGGCTTTAAAAGGTGTGTGATATATATATATATATATATATATATATATATATATATATATATATATATATATATATATATATATATATATATATATATATATATATATATATATATATATATATATATATATATATATATATATATATATATATATATATATGTATAAACTGGATCTTGAAGCAATCAGAGTGCAATAAACAGAACCAGACTTTGAACCAGCTCCTAAGTGTTCTCTTCCAAACATGAAGTTTAAAAACTTACCTTACTTGAGCCTCCACTGCCAATTTGTTTCAACACAGAATACCATTTGCCTTTAATAGCAATACAGTCATTTGATGGTGTAGATGCTGAGATCTGATTAAAAAAATTAAATTATGTATCTGAAAAAATGCAAGTTAGGTGCATGGCTGAGTTTCCTTCTCACTGCTTCAGTTATTTCTGAAGGTTTATGTATATATACAATCCTCTATTAAAACACTCGGTTAAAATCAAAGTGCTTAATCACTCTGTACTATAATGACATTTATACTGAATACATGCTAGACTGGAGATTTATTGATCTATTGCAAATTAAGAAACCAGCTTATATCAACACTGAAACTTAATTTACTGAATATTATAATAAATAATAAATGAAAGAATTGTGCATTTCTAAAATTCAAGTCATTGAGGTACATCATGAAGGGGAGCAAAGGAATGGACTCAATTCTGTAAGTTAAATACAAGCTTCTAGCACCTTGTACTAGAAGAGGGGAAATGGTACAGGAATTAAATAGGGAGAGGGAAAATCAGCAAGAACCTCTGATGTATTGAAGTTTCATGTGCTCATAGAGAAAGATTTAGGTGCATGAAAGGCAACACTAGATCCAAGGCTGAAAAGCTGAACTAGTTCTGATATGAGATTAAGGTAGACTCTTTTCTTAACGTCTCACTTGTGCAAAGCAATGAATTGCTGTACCCAGTATTTGTGAACTAATTCTTCTGTGTTACTGCATCATGCGATTTCAGATTAACAAATTTTGGAAAGGCCATTTACCTGTATTCCAGTTTGCATTTGGAAAGGAGTTGATGGAGTACAAGGCTGCATATAAGGTAACTGGTTGTATGGTGTAGTTGCTTTTCCCGCCACGAGGAAATTATTTGTAACAACTGGAGTATGGAAACTGTCAGAAACATTAATAATTACAATTCTTAAAACACAAATCCTAAATTAACCAAACCTTCAAGCAGAGTATTAGACTGAAGTATTTTCCTTTAAGCGCAATATTAGAATGTATAGCTTTGCAGTGTTTGTAAAATATTTTATAATTTGCATTCCTCTAAAAAGATGTCCTAGGGCAGTGATGGCCAACCTTGGCACTCCAGATGTTCTTGAACTTCAATTCCCAAAATCCTTAATCAGCAGGTGTACTGACTTGGGCTTTTTGAAATTGATTGATTCATTCGATGTGTATGCCACCCACTCAGCACACACCGACTCAGGGCGGCTCACAAAAATCACAACACAAATCAACAATATACAAAGTAAATATACAATAATACAATATACAAAATTCTACAAAAAAAACGCATTAGTAAACATAATAATACAATATGCAATATAAACAATAATTATACCATATTCATCCTACAAAGCACAATCTATACCTATAAAATGGTGTGTTAACCGTTGGAATGTGACAAAGGATGTTGCACCAGGCCCCACTAGCCCCATCCGAGCCTCCGTGCACTCGCCCGAACGGGGTTCGCAGGTAACTGTCGGATTGAAATTTTCGGCTGGGGGGCAAGAGCCCCCCGGACGCAAAAAAAAGGGAACTTCAATTCCCAACGTTCCTTGCGCCGCACTGCACCAAAGCCAATCAGGCTGAGCGGCGCGGCAAATGGAACGTTCGGAAACGCGCCGCGGCCAATCAAACAAAAGCCGCAGGAAAAAACCATTGCACTACCTAAAATCACGCACGCCAAACTACAAGCGCCCAGCGTCCTGCGCGCAATGAGTGCACAGAACGCTGAGGCAGCCGGCGTGCAAAATATAAAAATAAAAATAAAAAAGGCAGGACGCGAAAATCAAACACACACACCCCACCGCCGCATACATCGGCGGTGGGAATCCTGTGGCCCGGCAAGCCAGGCCGGCGCAACAAAAGACCCCAACGCCTAAAACCAAAAAATTACAGAATAACATTACATTTCCTGATTACTTCTGCACAATGGTTCCATTAATACTGTTGTTGATAAAAAGGAGGCAAGCAATTTCCCAAAAGAATTCTAAAACTCAATAGAATTATCTGGTATGCCATCAACACGAACTCCTACTTAAAAAAGGAACACCTATCATTTCACTTAGAAATTTTAAACCAACAAACTTATGTAATGGCACAAGACTAACTGTAACACACTTACTGCAAAATTTAATACAAACAAAAATTAATTACAGAAAAAGGAGCAGGTGAAACAGTTTGTATCCCAAGAATTCCAATAACTCCATCACAGCAAACAATACCATTTAGAAGACACCAATTCCCAGTAAGACAATTAAACACAAAAACAATTAATAAATCACAAGGACAGGCACATCAATACTATGGAGTACACATGAATAAGCCATGTTTCGCACATGGAAAATTATATGGTGCATGCTCAGGAGTAGTTTGTGCAGACAATTTATTCATACAAGCACCAAACAATGAAACCAAAAACTTCGTTTTCAAACAAGTACTGCACAAAGAAAAGTAATAAACAAAAACTTAACTCATTTTAATAATCAGCAAGACTAACGCGATTTACAGGTTACAAACAGTAAGCCAACAACAATCATTAGGAATGCCTCATTAGGATCACCCACCCCAGAAAAATATAAACCAAAAAAGGAACGAACTTACCAAAACACGTCGAAAGCTTCCATCATTGAAGTTTCAGAATTAACCAAAATAGCGGAAGCAAAAATCCAAAACTCCAAACAAAAATAAATCCAAAAACAGGAGACTAATTTTAAACAAAACAACAAATGGAAACAACAAACATTTCATGCAGAAAAAAATTATACAATGCGAGCCAAAGTAAAGCCACGCAAACACAAATCGAAAACAGCGTGAAAAAGAAAAGGCACACAAACTAAGAATGAAGATAGTGAGACAAAGATCACTCCGCCAACACCACGAAGGAGGGGGCGAGCCAAAGTAAAGCCACGCCTACAAAAATAGAAAACAGCGAGAAAAAGAAAAGGCACACGAACTAAGAATGAAGATAGCGAGACAAAGATCACTCTGCCAACACCACGAAGGAGGGGGCGAGCCAAAGTAAAGCCACACCTACAGAAATAGAAAACAGCGAGAAAAAGAAAAGGCACACGAACTAAGAATTAAGATAGCGAGACAAAGATCACTCCGCCAATACCACGAAAGGGGGGGGGGATAATAAAAAAACCCCCATGATCAAACCAAAAAACTTAACTAATGCAATGAAAGGGAAACAAACAAAAACAAATAAATATATTCCAAAAATAATTGAACAAATACCATAAAAATGTATGAAAATAATTATCTGAAAACATCACAAAGCAGCGCGGGGAAAAACCCTTGCCAAACAACGCGATAACGAGAACCATAAAAAAAACCACATATTAAAGACACAGTACAAGCCTCCAAGGACCTCTGTGGTTAGAGACGTAACGGAAAGGACAACAAGTATGGAAAATAGAATAAAGGGACAGCATTGCAAAAAAATACAAGAGGAAAAATTAAACAGCAAAATAACAACGACCAAATATCGGAGGAGAAGAAAAAATTATGGAGGAAACAACAGAAAGTACAGGCAAGAAAGATTCTAAAAATAAAATAGAGAAAGAAAATGAATGTATAATGGGGGATGGTGAATCAAAACAAAATAATAATGAAGATACCATTAAAGCCAGTAAAAAAACTCTCCACCAATATGGACAGGTTACAAAAATAATAGATATTGAGGAAATGAAAAATGAAGACTACACAGTACTTTCATTCCAAGAATATTCTAGCAATGATGAGGAGGAGTGTGATGATGTGGAAGAAGAAAACTCACAAGAAATAAACACAAATAATTCAAGTGACAAATACAAGGACCTACCAGAAGATTCAAAAAATAAGATAAAAGAGATAATAGACAAAATTAATCAAAAACAAATTACAACAACAAAAGACCAAACTTGAGACAACATAAATACTCAAATAGATTGGCAAACAAAGAGAGAAAAAACAAGTGAGGAAAACAATACAACAATAACAGAACAACACAACATTAATAAAAATGAGAAACCAACCGAAAAACAAGAAATACAAATTGTAAGAAGAAAAGAAAAGCCACCACAACTATCTACACCAATTCAAAAATTAGATGAATACAAAACCAATAGCCAAGAAATAATACATGACTTTAAAAAGAATAGTGATTCCCCCAAAAATGTGTGGCCCAGGAGACCCCAAAAAATTCAAAAAATACCAGAAATTTTACCATGGAAACAGAACACAATAGACACTAAACAAAAAAAAACTAACCTCAGATCAGGGAAGTCAAATTGGGCTACAAAAAGACAAAACAACACAAACAGAACAAAATTACAACAAAGACAAATCTACACAAACAGAAACAAATACAGACACAAAAATAGAAACTATCCAGGAAAATGAGAAATTTAAAAAAAATAGATAAAATTAACAACAAATCAAGACAGGACAATACAAGAGCAAGTTACAAACCAATGGAAAACCCACCATTTGACCCAAATGACCAATACAACAACCAAAGAAAACTACTTCCCCAAAATTACACAGTAGATGAAATAATAAAAACAAATCTACTGTTCCTGATGAAGCCAACAAACAAATACAAAATGGAATCTCCATTGGAACTACTGGACAATTACATCAGCATGACTAAAGTACCATTAAGACCACCAACAGGTAAGAACAAGTATTATTACAACCAAAATTGACAATTATACAAAATAATACAAAACACTTATCAAATATATCTCTTTTCACAGCTTTACCAAAACAACAAAACCAAGATATATATATATATATATATATATATATATATATATATATATATATATATATATATATATATATATATATATATATATATATATATATATATATATATATATATATATATATATATATATATATATATATATATATATATATGAAAAAAAATATTAATTTAAAAAACAGAAACATTGCATATTTATCCAATAGATGAAAAGCGAAGAAAATGAAAACAAACAACAAAAATGTAACTAATATTTAACGTTCAGATATAACACTGAAAAATCTGTACCTGACACTAAATTTCCTTATATTGCAGATTCAACATAAACAAGGAACCGCCAGAACAACAACAGTTACTTCAAAAATTTAAAAACTACAGTTAGTTACATACTTAATTTTTTTAAAAAGTTATTCTTAGTAAATAGAAAAAATAAAAAAGTTAAATTTGAAAAATGTTAAAAAAGAAACTTCAAAAATATTTAAAAAACATTTATATTCCTGTACTATAAACAAAATATAAATAAAAAGAAAATTTATTTACAAAATTGGAAGCATTATCATTTTTAAAGGGGGAAAACCAACACTATCAGACACAAATTAAAATAGCCCGGCACCGCCGGGCAAACTATGCTAGTATCAAATATAAAACAATACAATAATACAAAAGTACAAGGACCTCTCCACTCTGGATTGAAGTGCAAGAACACCTGGAGTACCAAGGTTGGCCATCACTGTTCTAGGGGCCTGTGGTGGCTTAGTGCTTAAAATGCTGAACTTGATGACTGGGAGGTCGGCAGGTCAGCAGTTCAAGACCCAAGTGCTGCACGACGGAGTGAGCTCCTGTCTCTGTCCCAGCTGCTGCCAACCTAACAGTTTGAAAGCAAGAAATTGCAAATAGATAAATAGGTATCACTTCGGTGGAAAAGGTAACTGTGTTTCGTGTGCTTCTGCGTCTAGTCATGCCTGCCACATGACCTAGTCGGACACAACTGGCTTTCTAGCAGGGGTGACCAAAAAGCTGTCCAAATGTGTTCTTGCGCTTTAAAAGACTGGCTATACCATGTCCTATAGACCTATGGAGATATATCAAGAATTCCTGCACGTTAAGTCAAGGAATTCTTCATGTCACCAACAACTTATTTTCTAGTGTTCTCAGGAGAGTTTTCATTTGGCAAAATGACAGAGTACTGAATTTGCTAGTGCTGAAACAGTATCAGAACAGAAATGTTACTAAACAACTGGAAAGTAAAACTGAAAAGCTTAAAAGGGAGAATAAAGATGAGCTTTTCTGCTCATCCCATCCAGAGAGGCCTACAGGGGAGGTGAGTAAAGGATCCAGCCCCTCCCTCCCCATCCAAAGACCTGGGCCTGGAGAGGAAGAAAAGCAATCAGAAAGGCCCAGCTCTACTGCTCATTCCATCCAGAGAGGCCCACAGGGGAGGGGAGTAAAGGATCCAGCCCCTCCCTCCCCATCCAAAGACCTGGCCTAGAGAGGAAGAAAAGCAATCAGAAAGGCCCAGCTCTACTGCTCATTCCATCCAGAGAGGCCCACAGGGGAGGTGAGTAAAGGACCCTGCCCCTCCCTCCCCATCCAAAAACCTGGGGCTAGAGAGAAGGACACCTCCGGAGACCCCCGACCACCCCCAGGAGATACCATCCACAACCACCATCACAGCGAGGCCCGAGCCGGCACCTTTGACCGACTCCATGCGGCCGAAGGGAGGCAAGAGCTGCTGCGTGCATGCAAAGGATAAGTAATCGAACTGAAATAATATAGTTGACTAAACATAGATGGCTTATGGCAACTGACATAGTGACTGTACAAGAAACTGACTTACATAGAGTCCTGATATAGTGGACTTTTTCTTTCTTTCTTTCCCTTTCACTAATTAGTTCAACTGTTACTTTGATACTATGTGATAAACTGTGATATTATGCATGATAATACTTTGCTTTAAAACTGTTTAAACTGTGATAACATGTGTGATGGGAAAAGACTGGCGTAGAGACCGGCAAGGCACACCACAAAGTTTGCCAAGAGAACCCTATGGACTAAAACAAAAGGCAAAACAAGGGGATGCTCAGCACAGCAGATCTGAAAAGGGGGAGGGATATGAAAGGGGGAGGAGAAATACAGTGTTGCAGGGAACAATACTGCATAGGGACATGGAATGTGAGGTCTATGAATCAAGGAAAACTGGAAGTGGTAAAAAAATGAGATGGAAAGAATAAGCATTGACATCTTGGGCATCAGTGAGCTAAAATGGACAGGGATGGGTGAATTCAGCTCTGGAAACCATCATATCTACTACTGTGGGCAAGAAAACCTTAGAAGAAATGGAGTAGCCATAATTGTCAATAAAAGAGTGAGAAAAGCAGTAATGGGATACAATCTCAAAAATGACAGAATGATGTCAGTCAGATTTCAAGGCAAACCTTTCAATGTCACTGTGATCCAAATATACGCACCAACCACTGGTGCAGATGAAGCCACAATGGACCAGTTCTATGAGGACTTACAACACCTCATAGAACAGACACCAAGAAATGATGTCCAAATTATATTAGGAGACTGGAATGCCAAAGTAGGAAATCAAAAAGTGGAGGGAATAACAGGCAAATTTGGTCTTGGAACACAGAATGAAGCAGGGCAAAGATTGATAGAATTCTGCCAAGAGAACACACTGGTCATAGCAAACACTCTCTTCCAGCAACACAAGAGGCGACTTTACACATGGACATCACCAGATGGCCGGCACCGAAACCAGATTGACTACATACTCTGCAGTCAAAGATGGAGAACCTCCATACAGTCAGCAAAAACAAGACCTGGAGCAGACTGTGGCTCAGATCACAACCTACTGATCGCAAAATTCAGGCTTAGACTAAAGAAAATAGGGAAAACACGGAGACCAGAAAGATATCACCTAGACAGCATCCCTAAAGAATACACGGTGGAGGTGATGAACAGATTTAATGGCTTAGACTCGGTAGACAGAGTACCGGAAGAATTATGGACGGAGATGAGGGACATCATGCAGGAAGCAGCAAAGAAAACCATACCAAAAGAAAAGAAGAGTAAGAAAGCAAAGTGGTTGTCTGATGAGACACTTAAAATAGCAGAGGAAAGAAGAAACGCAAAAGTCAAAGGAGAAAGGAAAAACTACAATCATTTGAACACAGAATTTCAAAGAAAAGCAAGGAGAGATAAGGAAAACTACCTAAAAGAACAGTGCAGAGAAATGGAGGAAAACAACAAAAGAGGCAGAACCAGAGATCTTTTCAAAAAAATCGGGGAAATCAAGGGAACATTTAAAGCAAAAATGACCATGATAAGGGACAAAGACGGAAAGGAGCTAGCTGATGCAGAAGAAATTAAGAAAAGATGGAAAGAGTACACAGAGGAACTTTACAAAAAGGACCTCAACACTCCTGATAATCACAATGATGAAGAAATTGAACTTGAGCCAGACATCCTGGAGAGCGAAGTCATAAAGGCCCTAAAGAGCACTGCAAACAACAAAGCTAGTGGAGATGATGGTATCCCAGTTGAATTTTTCAAAGCGCTAAAAGATGATGGCGTCAAATTACTGCATTCAATATGCCAGCAGATTTGGAAAACAAAACAGTGGCCACAGGATTGGAAAAGATCAGTATACGTCCCAATCCCAAAAAAGGGCAATGCCAAAGAATGTTCAAATTATCGAACAATCGCGCTCATCCCACATGCCAGCAAGGTGATGCTCAAGATAATACAGAATAGACTTCAGCAGCATGTGGAGAGAGAATTACCAGAGGTGCAGGCTGGTTTCAGAAGAGGCAGGGGGACTAGAGACCACATCGCCAACATACGCTGGATCATGGAGAAAACAAAGGAATACCAGAAACAAGTTTACTTTTGTTTTATTGACTACACTAAGGCATTTGACTGTGTGGACCACAACAAGATGTGGCAAGTAATTAAAGAGATGGGAATACCAGAGCACCTCATATGCCTCCTGAGAAATCTGTACATGAACCAAGAAGCAACAGTTAGGACAGAACATGGAATAACAGAGTGGTTTGGAATAGGAAAAGGAGTAAGACAAGGCTGCATTTTGTCACCATGCTTATTCAACCTATACACAGAGCACATAATGCGCAGTGCAGGGATGGAGGAATCACAATATGGGATTAAAATCGCTGGGAGAAACATCAATAATCTGAGATATGCAGACGATACCACCCTAATGGCAGAAAGTGAGGAAGACCTAAAGAATCTCTTGATTGGGCTGAAGGAGGAGAGTGCAAAAGCTGGCTTGAGACTCAATATCAAGAAAACCAAGATAATGGCAACAGGCCCCATCAGTTCCTGGAAAATAGACGGGGAAGAGGTAGAAGCAGTGACAGATTTTACTTTCTTAGGATCAAAGATCACTGCAGATGGGGATTGCAGCCATGAAATAAAAAGGCGACTGATTCTTGGGAGACAAGCAATGAGAAATCTGGGGAACATAGTGAAAAGCAGAGACATCACATTGCAAACAAAAATTAGAATAGTCAAGGCAATGGTTTTCCCAGTAGTAATGTATGGATGTGAGAGCTGGACAATTAGGAAGGCTGAACGCAGAAGAATAGATGCCTTTGAAATGTGGTGCTGGAGGAGGGTTTTGAGAGTCCCCTGGACAGCGAGATCAAATAGGTCAATCTTAGAAGAAATTAACCCTGACTGCTCATTGGAAGGTCAAATAGTAAAGATGAAGCTAAAATACTTTGGACATCAAATGAGAAGGGAGGATTCACTTGAGAAGGCATTGATGTTGGGAAAGGTGGAGGGCAAAAGAAGAAGGGGGAGGCCAAGGATGAGATGGCTAGATGGTATTGTAGACACAATGGGCACAGAGCTGGGAGGGCTGAGGGGGATGGTGGAGGACAGAGGCGCCTGGAGGAAAATGGTCCATGGGGTCGCAAAGGGTCGGAACCGACTGTGCGACTGAACAACAACAACAGGTTTTATGCAAAAAGTTGCTTTTCATTTGGTGTAAAATAGCACTATAACTGCACAAGTTGTACAAATTGCCCAAAATTAGGATGACTCCTAGAATTATTATTTGCAGTTTTCATACTTATCAGCTCTTCTTTACATGTACCATGTTTGCTACTTACAGGGAAATGATATCAGACTTATTTTACACAAATTACAGATACCTTAAGGTATCTTGGCTGAGAGCTAGAAATCTTGTGAGACTTGATAATTCCATGGTCATGTGTCTCATTATGTTGACACAAATGAATTGAGGAGTATCAATTTAGTGATTATTTTATTCACCCCTGAACTTGTACTCAAAAGTGGCTTTGCCTTAACAGAAACTGCTTCTGTGCAAAATTTGGGACACACATTTTTCTTCTACTAGAAGCTCTCTGCCTTATATCATTTGGAAGGTCCTCAAAGCCTCAAAAGCAGCTTGTCATGAAAGCCTGGACCTCAGCAGTTTAAGAGAATTAGTCAAGATCAGCTACTTTAACGTACGTGAGCAGAGATGTTTTCCAGCAAGATGGAAGTGAGCAAAATGTGCTTCTCTAGATAAATGTTGGATTTAAGCTTTCAACCTAACCAACCCTTCTGGTAAAGCAAAGTCACCACTGCATAAAAATCTTGATAGCTCTAAAATCTTTCTTTATCTAGACACAAAAGGTGAAGCATTTACTTCAGGTATTACTGTAATTGAACTCATTGGCCTAGTATTTATTAGATCCTATTTCAATATTTGAAAGTACAGTGAACCCGCGCTTAACGACGCGTTCGGATAGCGTCATTTTTGCTTAACGATGCGTCATTATGCACCACGTATTCCCCTGCATGACGTTTTAGCGTCATTATCCGGATAACAATGCTACAAATAACTGTCGTTATCCGGATAACAATGCAAAAACGTCATTAAGTGGGAAACTCCACAGAAACCCACATAACGTTTTCTGCATAACGATGTTACTTGGGGAACCAAGAAACATCGTTATGCTAGGGTCTACTGTACAGTGGTACCTCATACAATGATTTTAATCCATTCCACGGGGCTCCTTGTTGTACGAAACAATTGGTATACGATGCATGCATCGTATAGCAATTTTCCCTATGGGATGCAGCGTACAATAATTTTTTTGCTAAGTAGTTTTCCCCATTGAAAAATTGTTGTACGATTTTTTCCATAGGGGAAATTGTTATGCAGGACGCCATTTCCCCCCAAAACCTAATTGTTATAGGAATTTGTTGCTATACGGGGCAATTGCTGTATGAGGTTCCACTGTACAGTGGTACCTCGCTTAAAGAGCACGGGATTTCTCTTTAAGCTAGTTTGCTCTTTAAGCGAAACACCATTGTAAGTGACCAATTGTGACTTCTGGGGGGGGGGGGGAGATTCTGAACCCCGATTTAATTGTTAAGCGAGTTTTTGGTTGGTTTTAGTTGTTAAGTGAGGCAACCATTCAGAGAAAATTTTGCTCTTTAAGCGAGTCAGTCTCTAAGCAAGGCGCTCTTTATGCAAGGTTTTACTGTACACTGAAGTAAAGTACACTAAAGATTAACCCAGAACTCCATATTCTTTTTCAACCACAAGCTCCAAATCAAATGCTGAACATATTTTAGCCAGCTATTAAGATGCATTTGTTAATAGCTGATAGTGTGTTTAATGGATAGGGAAGCAAATTCCTACAGAAATAAAATCTAAACATTTTAAATGAAACACCACACACACAGAAGTTACCGGGCCATATAATTCTGCAATGTGCTGTTGCTTGGCGTTGTGCCGACATATGATGAGCAGTTTCTATTTGAAGAGGTCTCCAGTGGTGAAGATTTTTGTGGAGTTGGCTTTGGTTCTGAAAATCGTTTAGAAACTGGGAATGCTGGTTTTTCGGAACTTGAGGATTTTCCCTACAAAGGGAAGGAAATAATACATACTGTACTTATATTGAACAATCCAGATTTGCCACACAAAGCTGGAATGTAAGTTGAGGTTTGATGAATTCACTTGGTCACTGTATTGCATCTTATTCACCTAAACCTTATTGCATACCTATGAACACTATGAACTGCATTAGCAATTTCCCAATGTCATTATGCAAACCAACGTCGAAGGAACTCTAAGGAAACTCAAAATTCAATAAAATCACTATTTATTTACAATATTTTATACTATTTTTCAGACAATTATTCTCATTTAGTTTATTTAGTTTGGTATAGTGACCCAGCATCTAAAACAATCTTCATTTTTGACATAGAGAAATTCTTTCCTGATGTCTTCCTATATAAAAGCTGTTGGTTTCACACTGATCTGAGACAACTCTGGGTTACACAGTCTTCTATTTTCAAAATGCAGATGCAAAGTTGCCATAGCTGGTTTTAGTAACTAACTACAGCAGGTGTTCCCAAACTACTGCCCACAGGCTGGATCCGCCCTGCGGCACCAAATCTACTGGTCTGGGCTGCCCTCACCACTCATGGAAGTGAAAGTAAAACATGTGCATGCATGTGCAAAAAGCTGCCATAAATGCAACAGCCGCGGGTCCATTTAAGACAGCGTTTTACACATGAGCGGGCACGTTTTACTATTGCTTACAGGTGGAACCACGTGACCAGCCTGCTAAACCACATGACCAGCTCGCAGCCCAAAAAAGTTGGGAACCCCTGAAAGTTAAGTTGTACTTACCAGTAATAACTTTCATTCTTCAAGTATGTTTTTTGTGGATTCACACTTTTGGGTTTCTGCGCCTGTGCGGAGCTGTTACTGGAGCTTCCAAGCTAATTGGATAGAGTTTTGATATTAGGACTGCCCAACGTACCGCCCACCCTTCTGTGAATCCTCACTTTTGGGAGATTAGCAAGCTCACACTTACTTGGTAGGCGATCAGCCGGATGAGATGAATCCACAGTCGTGTACACGGTCACTTCAGGTAGGTAGGATGGACCCTCAAAGGCGTGGAGCCTGGAGCCCTCTGGCAAGGACAGGACCATGTCTGGCGCCTGCAGTGGCTCTGGTGTCCATCTGATCTGATTTGTTGTTGTTCAGTTGCACAGTAGATTCTGACCCTTTGCGACCTCATGGACCATTGCCCGTCAGCACCCCTTTCTTCCACCATCCTCCTCTACCCGCCCAGCTCTATGCCCATTGTGTCTACAATACCATCTAGCCATCTTACTTTTGGCCGCCCCCTTCTTCTTTTGCCCTCCACCTTTCCCAGCATCAAGGCTTTCTCAAGTGAATCCTCTCTTCTCATTTGATGTCCAAAGTACAGTAACACCCCGACTTACAAATTGCCTCAAATTACATAAAATTCGACTTACATGATTTTGTGCTAAAACTATGTCCCAATTTACACAATTTCCTATGGGCTTGCTTCGAGTTACATAAAGATTCTTTTTCCTATGGATTTGCTTCAATTTACATAAAAAAATCATTTCCCTATGGGTTTGCTTCGAGTTACAAAAAAATTCAATTTAAGCAAAAGCCTACGGAATGGACTTTTTTTTTGGTAAGTAGGGATTTTATTGTACTTTAGCTTCATCTTTACTATTTGACCTTCTAAGGAGCAGTCAGGGTTTATTTCTTCTAAGATTGACCTATTTGTTCTCGCTGTCCAGGGGACTCTCAAAACTCTCCTCCAACACCTCATTTCAATTCTTCTGTGCTCAGCTTTCCTAATGGTCCAGCTCTCACAACTGTACATTACCACCGGGAATACCATTGCTTTGACTATGTGAATTTTTTTTTGCAAGGTCTACTTTTTCACTATGTCCCCTAGGTTTCTCATAGCTTGTCTCCCAAGAATCAGTCGCCTTTTTATTTCGTGGCTGCAATCCCCATCTGCAGTGTTCTTGGATCGTAAACATGTAAAGTCTGTCACTGCTTCTACTTCTTCCCCATCTATTTTCCAGGGACTGATTGGGCCTGTTGCCATTATCTTGGTTTTCTTGATATTGAGTCTCAAGCCAGCTTTTGCACTCTCTTCTTTTGAGAGCAGGAGCTTCTTTAGGTCTTCCTCACTTCAGGTAGGTAGGATGGACCCTCAAAGGCGTGGAGCCTGGAGCCCTCTGGCAAGGACAGGACCATGTCTGGCGCCTGCAGTGGCTCTGGTGTCTATCTGCTCTGATTTGTTGTTGTTCAGTTGCACAGTAGATTCTGACCCTTTGCGACCTCATGGACCATTGCCCGCCAGGCACCCCTTTCTTCCACCATCCTCCTCAACCCGCCCAGCTCTGTGCCCATTGTGTCTACAATACCATCTAGCCATCTCATTTTTGGCTTGTGTTTATTTAGTGGTTTATTCATTTAGTGTTTATTTATTTATTTAGTGTTTATTTAGTGGTTTGTGTCTGCTGGGAACTGCTCCCTGCAAGTAGAGCAGTCCAGAATAGGGCGAACCTGACCAGAGGACAAGATCACCCGGGGGGGGGGGGGAAATTGTGCAAAAAGCAGTCTTTTCCGAAGAAACGACGAAAAAAATTGAAGAGAGCTCTCAACCAACTCCTGCTGCTTGAGAGTAATTTGAAAGAAGAGAACTGAGGAAAGAGCGTGAAATGGCGCCAAAGGGTGGGTGGTACGGTGGGCGGTCCTAATATCAAAACTCTTTATCCAATTAGCTTGGAAGCTCTGGTAACGGCTCTGTACAGGTGCAGAAACCCAAAAGTGTGAATTCACAGAATACATGAAGGAGAACTACAGCAAGCCTCTCGGCTACTGTATATTCAACAAATATGTATGGACTCATTCTTTAGGTAACAAAAGGCTGACTGAGGTGGTCAGCACATAACACGCCAGTCTCCTATAAAGTTAACAGGTCTAAGAAGTGCATGATAGCTACCCTGAAAATTCAGATGGCGAAAGATGGGTCTTTCACATTTGTGCTCTACATATCACAAAGAATAACACAACAAAAATGTGCTACATATTACTTGAGTTTAAAACCACATATATTAAATGGATTACCTCTGAATATCTTTTACGCAATGCTTCATGCTGAGACCATTTATTTCCAGGTGCAATGTGATTTATTCTGAACCCTTCCTTTTGGCCATTTCTCTTTGGAATAAAATGCTGCTGCCTCCAATTTTCCAGACCATTTGTTTCTATGCTTCCTGGATCCTCATGTTCTTCAACTTCTGAAACGATAGTTCCAGTTATCAAAATGGTTATCGGAAATTCCTTCCAGGATACCATGGAAAGACAGCCTCTGCTGAAGAGTAGGGAACTCATGTGGATTATCGAAAGTCTGTGTTAAATGGATTAATGAAGGGAAACTGATGGTTGGTCATATTTTCATATTCTACTTGAGCACCAGGTTAAAGGCCCACTAAAAATAAAGATATTTATTACTTTAGCCCCACACAGGTTTAAAACAAACCTTTTATTTTATTACTGGAAGCGAAGTCATATTTATTCTTTAACGTTAGAGTTGAATCTGCAGCTAGTTCGAAGCTCTCTTCATCTGACAGCTGCAATTCTGCAAGGCGTTTGTTAGGTAAATGCTAAATAAAAAGGGAAAGAACAAAAATGAGGCCACAAAAATCCCCAAATATAGACCTGACTTAAATGCAGTAGTAGTTTATATATTAGCACCAGTTAACTTTAGACATCTAAAGATTTGCTTTCTTTTAAATGTCCCAGATACATAATTACTTTCCTTGTAGCAACCTTCCTAAAAATATACTAATCTTACTCATGTTGGAATTATAAATAGCCACTTATTCAATTGATTCAGTAGCTAGCTTACAACATAATTGAAAGCTCCCAGTCAATCTAGAGGCCTATATCACCTTTTCTTCTCTCATCATCCTTACAAATTGCAAATTGCTTGGAAAATAAACTTTTTTGTTCACAGTCCCATTTAAACCAACAATGTGAAAATACTGTTTAATGGCAACAAACTGTGGTCCTTATGCCATCAATTTTCATCAGCAATGTGGGGAGAAACATCAAGCAAGTGCTTGCTTTGGAATCATTTTCTGTTTGCTTCTGAATTTCGGCAGCACACAATTTGCCACTGAATTCTGGTGGCACAATTGTAGGATGTGCAGCAAAAATGGCTATATTCTAGCAAGATCTGCAATTTGCAAGTGTGCTTGAAATAAAATGCATCTTTGCCTTTAAAATATGATTGTATCACTAAATCTATGCATGTAAACATTTTGACAACACTTGGGGTTGCAGCACACTGGCCAATTTCAGTGTCGATATGATACCCAGTTTAGAATGTTTTACACCCTTCCTTCATCTCCTTTCAATTACATAGAATGCCATGACATGTGAGTGAAGAACAAACTATTTAATGGGCTGCAACTGATTTCAGAGCTAGTGCAATACATCAGCGAATGGTCAAGTATAATGAAAACCTTTCATTTAAATCTTACTTCATTTTGACATAACAAATAGTCAATCAGAGATAACAGATTCAGTACCTTTCTAAGTATAAGCTTTAACTTGTATTTCCTCATGTAAAACTCAATTATTTGAGCCTTGCTTCAAGAATAAATTTCTGTTTTGTCTATATGATCTAATTTTATTTTCCTTTCCTATCTACTGCTATTTTCCGAACACATAAGAAAGAGAACAGTCAAATTACCTCCAGATCTTCCAGTAGATATGAATCAATTCCATCAGGCTTTGATTTATGCAATGGCAAGTGGATCAACTTGGTATTAGATATTTGCCTGTTTCATCAAAATAGAAATACTAAGTTAAAAAAACTACATAATTATAGAAGTACAGTGGTATCTTGAGTTACAAAATTAATGCATTCCCCAGAACATTTCATATTACAAAAAATTCATAACTTGAGGCATTTTTTCACATCTAAAAAAATTGTAACTCAAGGCATTATTTTTTTCATATCTTGAAAAATTCGTAACTTGAGGCATTATTTTCATTGGATTTTCTTTCGTATTGCAAAATTTTTGTAACTCAAGGTACCACTGTAATTACATTCAGATATTAGCATGGAGAACAAGCTAAACTGTGGAGGTTTTTAAAAATCCCATATTTTACAATATTATGAAACCTTCTGCAGAAAATATTGATCAGAGGAATAAGAATAAACCAGAATAGCTCATGAAAATCAGACAATATCAAATGGAATGTATAAGAAAAGCCAGTGAAATGCTCTAGTGACTTGTATAAGGGAAAGTGTGAGATTTAAAAAAAAAATGACTGCAGAAGACAAATTCAATTCAATTCAATTCAAATTTTAATTTGTACCCCGCCCTACTCAGCTTGTAGGCCAACTCAGGG
The DNA here is from genome assembly GCA_035047305.1 of Bradypodion pumilum. Taxonomy (NCBI): domain Eukaryota; kingdom Metazoa; phylum Chordata; class Lepidosauria; order Squamata; family Chamaeleonidae; genus Bradypodion; species Bradypodion pumilum. The sequence goes on along the minus strand of JAWDJD010000001.1, from coordinate 185,776,909 downwards.
CGGCTTCCAACATAATTAAGAATACAACAAAACAAAATATAATAAACATACAAAATGTCAATAAAAATAAATATACATTCGGAACAAAAATGCAATGAACACAATTCCTATAAAAACAGCATATAAACTGAGTATCAGCAAACCCTGAAACACAGTAACAAAAATAAAGCAATCAGGCAAAGATGCATCATAAATACAATAATCAGAGCATGGATACATAAGTCATGCATCGAACAACAATACAATAATAATACAATACATTAATGAAATCAGAAAAGAAAACATCAGTCTCAAAAAAAAAATTAAGTTATAACATAGCAAAATTAATTACACAATCCTTCGGCCACCAATATCCCCAAAACAGAACCCCATGTCTTGCACGTCCCTGACGGAGCCAAAGAAGAGGACGACCTGGCCTTTAAGGCCAGGAAATGGACCGGCAACTCTGGTGGTACAACTTTGGTGGAAAAGTCCAGCCGCGGCAATACTGGTCAGCTGCGTTCCCACCACCCCCGCCGGACAGGGCGGGGGAGGGAGCCAAAGGTGGAATCACGGTCCTTTATACTCCCCGCCCGGCGGGCCAAGGGGAGAGGCTCAGCTGGGCTCCTCTTCCCTCCCCTGACTGTCTGAGCCAGAGGAGGGGGCCAAAGATGGTACGGGTGTCTCTAGTGCGCTGGCGGTGGCTTTTTCAAGCCTCGCTGCAGAGACGAGGCTCAGCTGGGCTCCTCTTCCCTCCCCTGACTGTCCGGGCCAGAGGAGGGGGCCAAAGATGGTGTGGGCGTCTCTAGTGCGCTGGCGGTGGCTTTTTCAAGCCTCGCTGCAGAGATGAGGCTCAGCTGGGCTCCTCTTCCCTCCCCTGACTGTCCGGGCCAGAGGAGGGGGCCAAAGATGGTGTGGGTGTCTCTAGTGCGCTGGCGGTGGCTTTTTCAAGCCTCGCTGCAGAGATGAGGCTCAGCTGGGCTCCTCTTCCCTCCCCTGACTGTCCAGGCCAGAGGAGGGGGCCAAAGATGGTGTGGGCGTCTCTGGTGCGCTGGCGGTGGCTTTTTCAAGCCTCGCTGCAGAGATGAGGCTCAGCTGGGCTCCTCTTCCCTCCCCTGACTGTCCGGGCCAGAGGAGGGGGCCAAAGATGGTGTGGGCGTCTCTGGTGCGCTGGCGGTGGCTTTTTCAAGCCTCGCTGCAGAGACGAGGCTCAGCTGGGCTCCTCTTCCCTCCCCTGACTGTCCGGGCCAGAGGAGGGGGCCAAAGATGGTGTGGGCGTCTCTGGTGCGGTGGCGGTGGCTTTTTCAAGCCTCGCTGCAGAGATGAGGCTCAGCTGGGCTCCTCTTCCCTCCCCTGACTGTCCGGGCCAGAGGAGGGGGCCAAACCAAAGTCTTTCAAACCACATTCATGCTTGTACTACTTTGTCCGCTGCCTAACCATTAAGTGAATGCAAGAGAGAGTTGGACCACCCTCTGTCAGATCTACTTTGATTCGGATTCCTGCATTGAGCAGGGGGCTGGACTCAATGGCCTAAAAGGCCCCTTCCAACTCAGTCATTCTATGATTCTATGAAAGACTCCTTGAATTGTCTGAGTAATTTTCCTGTGATCGTGCCAAGGTCTCAATCTTTCTTCAAACTAACAAAATAAAATTAACTTAGTGCTCTCTCTGGAGCATTGAAGTCTACCTGGTTCCCTGATATTCATGGAATAGACAGCAAGGGAACCGGCTGAATGACATCTTGAATACAGACAGGAGAAATCTGCTTGTAAAGTCAACCAAATACAAAGAACGCTACTTTGTACTGAACCAGACTATAGTAATGTCAGCTTTGATTGGCAACAATTCTCCAAGATATCAAGCAGTTTCCCTGACCCTGCATGGGTTCACCTAATACTTCCTCCTACTCTCTCATCCATGCAGAAACCAGGCCCAACCTGGCTTTAGCTTCTGAATAATTAATATAAAGAAACTGCTGTGAGGGCAGATAATGCAGAGTCCCCCTCAATACATCACCATAGCTTCTACAATATGACTACCAGAAAAACATAATACGTACAGTATTACCCCATATAGCAACGAAATCGCATAACAATTAGGGGTTGTTGTTGTTTTTTGTTTTTTGGTGTTTTTTTGCGGGGGGGATGGCATCCTACATAACAACTTTCATATGGAAAAAATCGTACAACAATTTTTCAGTGGGGAAAACCAATTGGCAAAAAAATCGTTGTACGATGCATCCCATAGGGGAAATCACTATACGATGCATGCATCATATAGCAATTGTTTTGTACAGCAATGAGCCCTGTGGAACAGATTAAAATTGTTGTATGAGGTACCACTGTATTTATATCAGGCATTTGCAACCTACAGCCTGTGGGCCTAATCCGACCCACAGCACCATTTAATCCAGCCCACTGTGAGTATCTAAGCACTGCCAGAAGTTCCCCGCCCCCACCACAGTGGAAATCGGAAGTGCCCAACAGCACGCTTTCACTGAAAAAATGTGGTGAAAATTTACAAAAATGGAGCAAAAATGCTCCGCACACCCTCTTGCGTAGGCTGCAAAAGCAGCCAAAAAATGCCACAATTGTGCATGCCGCTACAGAATCTGGAAGTGCACAAACACTGCATTTTCACTATGAAAATGCAGCAAAAACGTGGCAAAAATTACAAAAATGGAGTGTAAATGCTCTGCACATCCTCCCGCCACCATGGGAAGTGGCGTACGCTGCAAAAGCAGCCCCAAAATGCCGCAATTGTGCCACAATTTACAACAAAAAGGCGGTATGTACCTCAGATTTGCTAATTTGCCTCCTCATCTTTTCAGACTGCAAATTGTTTCATTTTTAGATGGACAAACTATGTTCTAAATATCTGAATACATCCATTTCCCCACCCCCACCCATTAGAGACAACAGACTTGTATACATTGTTTTATAGCATGAATCAGCAACAAGGCCTTTGAGCCACATAGTCCTTGACATTAATCTAAAAGCCTTCTACAAACTATCACTTCAAACACCTGAAGAAAGTAATCTCTCTTTTCTTGCAGTCAAGGGCAAAAGGGAAAGGAAATAAAGAGCAGACATGGCTACTCTTGGCCTGACATGCTTACTACAAGCATATGGCCCCAAAAGAATATCCCTAAGAAATGCAGCTTTATAACTGTGTAACTATACCTCTTTGGATCACGTGGAATGTCCAACTCTGTAGAAACATCAGTATCATCACTCTCACTTATTAATCTGATAGGGACTCTTCCAAAGGTGCACATCTAAACATTGAAGCATAACAGTAGTAAACAGATATCCAATGGTATCTTCTGCTAGTGCAAAGGTTCTACAGCTTGCAGAACCCCACTTTCATATTTGTACAAGCTTCTGATTGTTTAAGAAAGGCGGGGTATAAATTAAAATTGTATTGTATTAATTCAACTGACAGTCCCACAAGGTGTTGTACAAGCCCTTCCTCAAGACGTTGCCCAACTCTCAACTTAATTTCACTGCTTATTTCAATTATGTCACTGTCCTCTTGGTGCATGCACAGCAATACAAGGAACACTGTTACCCATACACTTTCCTGTTAGCTTAATATGCCTTGCATGTGCGTATCTGTACATAATATGGAAATATATATTTACCTGGTTAGATTTGTTTGATCCTTTCAAGGGTATGCATCCACCCAGCATCATCTCAGTCTCTTGAGTTGAACCATTCTTTTCCCTAAAGAGAGGAAGATGACTTTCCATTCATATCTAGACAGCAGAAATCATAAAAAATCTATGCAGTATTTTTAGATTACTTACTTGGGACAAAAGCTTGGAGCATCAGCAATAATTTCCCCAGAATCAACAGTGTTCTTCCCATTCAAGAAGCTTCCAACAATATTGAGAGAATTTGGATCTGTGACAACATAATTCACCAGGAGACAAATTAAAGTTTCAGCCATTATTAGGTTTATTTAAAGCTGGTTATTTTAAAACTGACTAGAACAAAGTATAGTATTGAGGTCTTGACTCTGCCAAGTCAGTATGTTTGCTAAGATTCCACCAGAAATGTGCTGAGCAATGCCATATGCAAATATCATATATGACCCTTGTCTATGGGGTCTAGCTATGTCTGACAGCATTCTATGTCCATTTATCCTTTCTCATTAAAACATAACTGATTAATTATGCATGGTAAAAACCGTACAGTATTTTCATTTTAAATTTTAAACTCAAGAAATTGACAATAAAGAAGTAGAGTTCAGAGATCTTCAGTTCATGACTATCCTGCCGTGTACATATAGAGTGAAAACTGACCAGAAAAGCCACTATTGCTGGGAAAAGTTTTGCTGGGGCTGGGAGAAGAGGAAGACTAACATGAGATGTGTTGACTCAATAAAGGAAACCAAAACTGTTACTTTGCAAGTCCTAAGCAAAAGTTACTGAAACAAATACAATGTGGCTAGGAAGGGTAAGCAAAGGGGGGGGGGGAACCTTACACAAGATGCTGTTGGTTTGCAAGATCTGAGCAGAGCTGTTAATGATAGGATAAGATATTTTGGAGCTCATATAGTCAACCAGACATCAGAGTGACTATAGTATCTTTTTATTGTATAGCAACAAAGTGGGTGGAATAAAAATCAAAGTTCTGCTAACATCAAGTAAGACCATTCGGAACCACAAAGCAAAAATTAGTAATTTCACAGCTTAGACACGTGAACTTTTGAATACTTCTTGTTTTTATATATCGTTTGAAATATTTTTATAACCAGAAACAAAATCCATTTTAAATTCCAGTTTAGCTGGAAGGAGTTAAAGTTGTCCACATGAGTTTCAGCTAATAAAGTCCTGATTGCCTGGGTTGAAAGTTTAGACTGCTCAAGAGCTCATATAACCTGCAATTTATCAATTCTTGGAAATGTTGGTGCTGGCAAGCCTTTTCCAGGCAGTTTATAACAATCACTGTTTTAACCTGTCTGAGGCCTTTTTTTAGTTCCAATATTTCAGCGGCTGCAACCAGGAGGCCTTCTAAATTAAAGAAAAACCTGGTGAAAAACCAACATTTTCCATCAAGAAAAACAAGATTTGTCTTTTCAATTTATATGAGCTATTTTAAATCTAGGGTCATAAAAGATCACTTGTTTTTGCACTGGAGGGGAAGTTTTACTTATAAACGATATCATAACTGGAAAATATTGCCCAAAGTTTGCCATACGTGGCAAAGCAAGAGCACACTGCTACATCTGTATCATGTTTGGTGCTGATCCAAAGTCTAGCTTCAACGTTAGGTTTATGTGAAGGGTTCCATCATTTTTAGAATTGCCTTATAGAATGGTGCTTTGTTGTGCAATAACATAGCTGCATTCCCATGCAGTTATAAATCAGTAACTAGGAAAGTTCACAGTATAATTATACCATAGCAAGTGAGAATTTGTCATTCCCAAGTGTATTACTTCACACTTGCTTACACAGAACTAAAATATTTTAAGAACTCTCCCCTATCTCTTTTCATTTCAGCTTTTTAAATAATATGGTATTGTCAGAAAAAGTGGACCTTTCACCTTACTCCTGTAACTAAATTTATGACATATTAGGAAATAACTGGTCACAGGAGCAACAGGGGCTCAACTCTTGACATTCATTAAATCAAAAAAATCAATGTAATTATACCAACTACTTTTTGATCTTTAGTCAGTTCCCTACATGTAAAAGGACTATTTTTTTACCCAGCAATGACTAGTTATCATAAACCGGGGATGAACTTTGTTTACTTAGTTTTACAAAGAAGGGTTTTGGCAGCAGCTATCAACATTATCAAGATGGCAAGAGTACACAGAGGAACTCTACAAAAAGGACCTCAACACCCCTGATAGTCACAGTGATGAGAACACTGAACTTGAGCCAGACATCCTAGAGAGGGAAGCCAGAAAGGCCCTAGAAAGCACTGCAAACAACAACGCCAGCGGAGATAATGGTATCCCAGTTGAAATTTTCAAAACTCTAAAAGACGATGTAATCAAAATATTGCATTCTATATGCCAGCAGATTTGGAAAACAAAACAATGGCCACAGGACTGGAAAAAATCAGCATACGTTCCAATCCCAAAAAAGGGCAATGACAACAAATGTTCAAACAAAGGAATATCAGAAACAAGTCAACTTCTGTTTCATTGACTACACCAAGGCCTTTGACTGTGTGGATCACAATAAAATGTGGCAAGTAAATAGAGATGGGAATACCAGAACACCTTATATGCCTCATGAGAAATCTGTACATGAGTCAAGAAGCAACAGTTAGGACAGAACATGGAATGACAGAGTGGTTTGGAATAGGAAAAGGAGTAAGACAAGGCTGCATTTTATCAGCCTGCTTATTCAACTTATACACAAAGCACATATGCGAAATGCAGGGATGGAGGAATCACAATATGGGATCAAAATTGCTGGGAAAAACATCAACAATTTGAGATATGTAGATGATACCACCCTAATGGCAGAAAGTGAGGAAGACCTAAAGAAGCTCCTGCTCTCAAAAGAGAGTGCAAAAGCTGGCTTGAGACTCAATATCAAGAAAACCAAGATAATGGCAACAGGCCCCATCAGTCCCTGGAAAATAGATGGGGAAGAAGTAGAAGCAGTGACAGACTTTACATTTTTAGGATCCAAGAACACTGCAGATGGGGATTGCAGCCATGAAATAAAAAGGCGACTGATTCTTGGGAGACAAGCTATGAGAAACCTAGGGAACATAGTGAAAAGTAGACCTTGCAAAAAAAAATCACATAGTCAAAGCAATGGTATTCCCGGTGGTAATGTACAGTTGTGATAGCTGGACCATTAGGAAAGCTGAGCACAGAAGAATTGAAATGAGGTGTTGGAGGAGAGTTTTGAGAGTCCCCTGGACAGCGAGAACAAATAGGTCAATCTTAGAAGAAATAAACCCTGACTGCTCCTTAGAAGGTCAAATAGTAAAGATGAAGCTAAAGTACAATAAAATCCCTACTTACCAAAAAAAGTCCATCCCGTAGGCTTTTGCTTAAATTGAATTTTTTTTGTAACTCGAAGCAAACCCATAGGGAAATGAATTTTTTTTGTAAATTGAAGCAAATCCATAAGAAAAAGAATCTTTATGTAACTCGAAGCAAGCCCATAGAAAATTGTGTAAATCGGGACATAGTTTTAGCACAAAATCATTATGTAAGTCGAATTTTATGTAATTTGAGGCAATTTGTAAGTCGGGGTGTTACTGTACTTTAGACATCAAATGAGAAGAGAGGATTCACTTGAGAAAGCCTTGATGCTGGGAAAGGTGGAGGGCAAAAGAAGAAGGGTGGCCAAAAGTAAGATGACTAGATGGTATTATAGACGCAAGGGGCACAGAGCTGGGCGGGTTGAGGAGGATGGTGGAGGACAGAGGTGCCTGGAGGTCAATGGTCCATAGGGTCGCAAAGGGTCGGAATCTACTGTGCAACTGAACAACAACAAATCAAATCCCTGCTATCCACAATCGCTGACATTTTCCAATAACTCCAAATGGTTAAGGGAGACAGGACTGGGACTTCTCTTTAAACATTAACATTAATATTCCCAGCAATTAATTCAGAAGATATTATTTGAGAAGTTCAGGCTTTCTGGACCCAGTTATTATTAATTTTTTCATCTTCAGATCTTAATTCATGAGTATATCACTTCAGACTCAGGAATCTATCCAACATGTTCTGGAGCAAAAACTAATGCCAAGAATCTATTCAGCTTCTCTGCAGCCTCTTTCTCTTCTTTCAGTACTGGAATTATATTCCAGTATAATTTCCTCGTACAATATTTCCACTGCCTCCTTAACCAGTTTCATGCTTCTAATGCACTTAAAAGTATATTTGTTGTGGTTGCAGCAGATTTGTGTTCCTTTTTATCATCCTGCTTTGGGGCAACACTTCTCTTTTTAAAGGAAACCTTTTCCTGTCGCTGACAGCCTCTTTGAATAATCTTTGTTAAGAATTATGGTCTCTTAACGAGTTTCTGTTCTCTCTCCTAATCTGCAATATAGATTCCATTTGTACTGTACTTCTATTACTATGGCTTTCTTCACACTTTGAATTTGATAGTATGTTTAATTAAGTAACAAATTTTTAGAACAAGGGTGGCCAAACTACAGCCTGCAGGCCAGATATAGCCTGCACCACCCCGTGTCGCTCCCCTCCCAGAAGCGCCCATGCGCCACACATGTGCAAACTTTGCCGTAAATGCACCTGCAGCTGTCATAAACGCATTTACAACAGCTGTGGACGTGTTTTATGGCAGTGTTTGCGCATGCGTGAGCACGTTTTACTTCCGCTTCCAGCAGGAGGAACCATGTGACTGGCTTGATCAGCTGTCCAGAGGGTGTGGTCAGGCCCAAGGCATGGAAAGTTTGGCCATCTCTGCTTTAGATACATCAAGTGAAAGCCTGACTTTGTTAAAGTGTTCTTCAAAGAAATAAAGCCACAAGCCTTTCTTTTAAAACCAGTTTGTTCAATAAGCTTGTTAGAATAATATTTTTCAAATTGTAAAAAATTTCCATTTGCTTCAGTATGGCATAAAATCTGAATGCATAAATACATTTGCATAGCAACATTGCATACTTAAAATTAACAATTAGGGCCCTTTCTATTAAAAACCAGTGTCTCTTTTAAGGAGATATCCAGTGAGGTGTAATGGATTGAATAATAGTTTAGGACTCAGTATGTCTGGGTTCAAATCCCTCTCAGCTAAGAAAACACGCTGAGAGAGTATATATATATCTCCCCCTTATAAAACTTACCTGCGAAATTCTCTTTTACCTCACTAGAAATTAGATGTTTCTTCTGTAATGTTAGGTTTCTTAGAGCAATTTCCAACATTTCTAATGGAACTGCCTTAGATTCTGCAGCTTTTTCAAGTAGCTGTTTAGCCTTTTTTACATTTCCTAGTAGAAAGTAAGAGAAAAATCATCACTTGTTTTCCAGAGAGGGAAACAAGAAATATTGCAAATTTCTTTAAAAACAGCATCCTTTTTAATGGTTGTTAGATTATATTTTCCAAAATAGCTCAGGTCTCTGACAAATAATATATATCCTTTAAAACAGATCCTACCTTTGTATTTGTAAAGCAAAGTTTTATTTAATCATTTTATTTAGCGTATGGCATCTACAGAGATTATGCAATTATTAATATACAAGTACTATATACATTTAGATAAAACAGCAACAAATTATTTTATATAAAATAGACATTACCCAATCACAAACTGGGATCCACCTTAAACAAATTCATGCCAGGGTCATTTTTCCTAAACCAGGAAAAATCTATACAGTACTTGGTTACAAGTACCAGCCAACGACGATAGACAATACAATTGGTAAAGATATTAAATTTTAAAAACTGATAAAAGAGAATTAAAATCATAATACAACATCATAGATTCAAGATGGGATAGCAGTTACAGTTCAAAATCTAAAGCAGGGGTTCCCAACCTTTTCCTTCCAGGGGCCTAACCATGCCCCCCCCAGTCAGCTGAGGGGCAGGTCACGTGGTTCTTCCCGCCACCGCCGGCACATGCTTTTGTGCTGCATTTCTGGGCATTTTTCTCACCTCCACCGCTTCCCTTAGAGGGAGCGAGGGAGGAACATTTTTGAGCCATTCTTGAATTTTTTGCCATTTTCACGGCGTCTCAGTGTGAAAACGTGGTGATTTCGGCACTTCCATTGACATCGTGCACTTCCAGGGTCAGCGGCAATGTGGCTCGGTGACCGGATCCAGCCCGCTGGTTGAGAACCCCAATCTAAAGAGACTAACTATATAACTGCTTCTGATGTGGCTGAAATGAGAACATCCCAAGTACCTTGAAATTTCCTGAGAGGACATTCACAAACTGTGTGTTATCATTTGTTCCAGCATACCAGTCGCATACTTGCCCATTCCCCACTTGAAGAACAGTTTTAGCTCTAGCATGACATGTCCTAATTCTATTCAGGCAGCTCCATATTTTTGTGGGGCAACTGCATTCCTAGAATTGGTTCTGTTGGATCTACATGATCTATCTGGTTATGATTGTTAAAGGTTACCCATTTAATCACCATTCTTCATCTCTAGGTCATAAAACTGTGGTATATCATCCCAAACTGGTTTCTTAGACTTGAGCCTGGAGTGAGGTAGAGGGTCTAATATTTTATGTATTCATAGGTCTCTAGATATTGACATTCTGTTTATCTTATTCCACTCTCAGACTGTCTGTTGTTGTCATCTAAGGAGCAATGTTAGAGAAGACATGAAGCCATGAAAACTGTAGATTTGAGGGTTACAGATCTTATGCTTATTGTGTCATTAAGATGAACATCAATCTTATTAGTATGGCAACTGCTTCCCATACAGGTGTGCAGTATTCAGTGACAGAAGAGACAAATTATGGTGCCACTGCATGCAATGTTTTTGCTTGTGTTTCCCAAACTGTTACTATGGTTTTCCTCCTTAAGTTATTCCTTGCTTTCAATTTTTGTTCAGTAACTTCAAGATGTAAGAAATTGATCAAGAATTATTCTGAGATTTTTTTTGGTGGAAATTATGTTTTATCCTCTTTCCACAAAAATACACATTTAGCTCTTTATTTGCTATTTGGTTACTTAAATGGAAGTCACACAGTTCAGTTTTATCCGGGTTTGGGCATAGCTTCCACTTCTCATAATATTGACTTAAAATGAAACTGATTTGGAACATACAAATTAATGCAGTACTCTTTAAGTTGCTTAAGTAAATTATGGATCTAACTATATATAAACAAAGTTCTCTGTTCTTAAAGCATCCACTACTCCCAGAATGGAGAACTGTCCATACCATTTAAAAATTGGCTTATAATCAGTCAATAAGACCATTATTCCAGTTATGTCAAGAATATCTTCGTATAATTACTCTATAAAATAATTCATTGAGTGGGAAAGAAAAAGTGGTCTGAGAATGCAAGATGAGGGACAATATTAGACCGAATACAAAGGGGAGCAAAATGTCATTTTACATTCAATCTGTTTTAGTATCATACTTGCTTAGAACAGACCATGCTCAGAAAAAGTCAGTTTATTGTACTGACATCCAAAATATGAGATAGAATGAGTATAGGCGACATATATAAATATCTAGGACCCCCAGATATTTCTCTTAATTGAATGTGGAATATTACAAAAATTCTTTACAAGACTCTCAGGGCCAAGTTTAATCACATGTGATAAAGATAATTGCTTCTAACAAATTTAATATGTCTCTTTAAGCCCAAAATCAGCATCGGTCTTCTCCCATGATCAGGCCATGACATAAAGCACCCAACTATATACTTCTGCTAGATCCTGCTATTTGTAAAAGCATTCCCGATACCCTTGCCTCCTGGAATGTGTGATGCATCCTAAAAATATCTGCTCCAGAAGGTTTGGAAAGTTTCTGGAGGAAGATTTGTACCATAAAGTTTGCAACAGGAGGGAAAGGGGAAGAAGTTCCAGTTCTATCGATAATGAAGATAGAAGATACTACTGTATCTTGGCCCTGATCACAGAAGGATATGATAGCATTCATAAAACAATGATAAGTTTAAAATGTTTTTGCAATACATGTCCTACACTTGAGACTAGCATTCCAACAAAAGGCAGGAAACATGGTCAGTCATTTAACACTATTCTACATTTAAGACTAAGAAGTTATATTATTCTTAGTAGCAAGTCTGTTTCTACCAACCTTGTGAGAGTTCAAACTGGGCAAAAGCTACATGGACAAAAGCAAATTTCTTGCAATTCAATCTAGCAAGATGGAACTGATCACGTGCTTCTTCTGGTTCTTCAATTCTGCAAAAAAATGCATTCATATATACAGAAAAAAAAGATTTCCAACTTTAGAATGGGCACAAAAGATGAAATATTAGCAAAATTAATATTCCACAAAGGGTATCCCACTAGAAAGAATGCTACTTGTTCACTGTAAACTCTATGAACACTCAAAGTCAATGTATTAAACTTATTAGCAAAGTCATACCTAGAAAGCTGCCTTCTATATATTGTATTCTAGATATGAGTGTCTAATAACTGGATTGAAAGTCATAATTCAATATAACCCATCTCTCTCATGTACGAATAATTAAAATTTCAACGAATAACAACTTTGCATCTTATCTAAAAACAGACGCTCATTTTGCCTCATTCTGAAGAAATGCTAAAAACTGTATTATGTGTTTTGGCATGTCATCCAAAGAGATGTTATTTTAAAAACCCACAGAATATTAAAAGGAAGCTGGAATAACCTGGAATAGCAGCTTAATAATTATGCCAGCCATTTATAAAGAAAAACAATAAATAATTGCCTTCAGATGTTTTTGTCAGATTCCAATACTCACGCTTTTAGTTCTGCAAATCTAACCAGAATGTGGGCATAGCTTTCATTATGACTATATTTTTCAGCAGATAATGCTGCAACTGCTTGGCTGTAACGACCAATCAATCTATTTAATAAGTTGGTGTCAGTCTGAGGAGTACCCTTTTTTTCTAATTTAAATAAAAAGCTCAACCAATCTTCAGGATTATTTGCAGTCATCATGATCTGGTTAACAGTTCCAGAGTTATCTAGAAGAACAATATAAAAGCATTTTTAGGTTTCAAGCACTTAATGTGTTGTACAGAGTAATCTCAGTACAGTAAAACCCCGGTTTACGAACACCCTGGTTTACGTTTGCTGTGGTTTATGACGGCAAATCCCTTGAAAATAATGTCCCGGTTAACAACAATTTTTCACCTAATGACCGGGAATTAGACCCCCAGCACCATTTTAGACTCTAAAATGGCGCCTGCCCCCCGCCAGAAGTCACGATTCATCATTTACCATTGTGGCAATCACAACAACATTTTTGCTGCTGTTTCCACAGTGCCCACCACTTCTACTGGCAGCTGCAGAGTGTGGGGACCATATCCACTCAGTTCCAGGCTTTGTCTGAGCTCCCTGCATGGCGCTACAGCCAGGGAAGCGCGCCTGGGCACCTGGTGCGTAACCAGGAAGTTCCAGAGAGGCACACGTTTCCAGCTGTAGTGCCGCGCAAGGAGCTCTGGCGAAGACCAGAACCGAGTGAATATGGTCCCCACACTCTCCTGCTGCCGGTAGCAACAGAGACTGGGCTCCCCCTGCAGCCAGACAAACTGCTCAGGAAGAAGCAGCAGCATGGAAAAGGTAGGGAGATCACGGTGTCCCTTCCCCCCCTCACCTCAATCGGTCTTCACCATTAGGGGTTGGCTGGGGGAGAAGGAGGGGTTGTTTTTAGGGGCTTCCCCTTTCTCTCCTGCACCTCAAGAACTTCCTCTTTTCTACCCCAGCCCCTAATCAGCTAGGGAGTTCAATCGATCGAGATGCAGCATAAAAAAAGGATAAATCCTTTAACAACCCATTTCCTCCACCTCAGCCCCTCACTAGCTGGTGAGATTGATCAAGGGCTGGGGGACGATCGTGTCTGGCTTTTTGTTGTTGTTTTAATTATTATTCTTGGTCCGGTCGGGACCATTTTTTAATTTTTCAGTGCATTCCTATGGGAAAATGTTCTTCAGTTTCCAATTGATCTGGTTTCCGACGAAAACAGTCAGAACAGACCACAATCGTAAACTGGGGTTTTACTGTATAGGATTGATACATAGTAAGATACCTTGAACTAGTATATAGACAGTTGCAGGTAAACTCCCTCTTTTAGGTGCACATCTTGATGAGATGAGGTGGTTTAAGTATGTTGGAGAACCTGAGGACAGAGGCTAAAAGGAACTGGTGGTGAACTGTTCAGTACCAGCACATGCACAGGGGTACCTTAACAGTATTTCTGACGTACATTCTAGAAATTTCTGATGGAATCTCTCACATAGGAACAGAAATCTATATTTGTGATTCATAGAAACCATTAAGAACTTTCATATTTTAGAGGTTTGTTCTGTATTGGCCTCGGTTAAAATAAAATACCATAACTGAAACAAATCAGCAACTATATTCTTCCACTTTTTTCTATAGACTGGACATTCAATACTCCAGAGTGTGCATGCTTCAGTTATGATGTGCCAGCTAGCAAACATCTTCCTTGTCTGAGCAAACATTCACTCTATCCGTTTGAAAGTCAGCCTTTTGTGAAAGGGAATCATCGCTTTTTTATGAGCTAAGCACAGGACCAACCCCACCCTGTCTACAAAGGACAGCTAAACAAAACAACTGAATAAACATTTAATTGTTTTAATTTATTTTTGGTGTGTATGTGTGTGATCTAAAGCAGTGAAGGTGAACCTTTTAGAGACCGAGTGCCCAAACTGCAACCCAAAACCCACTTATTTATCACAAAGTGGCAACACAGTAGCAGGGGGAAAAGGAAATGCTCCCGTTGGGTTACTGGGCAGAGGGGCGGGGTGAACTCTGTGCTTGGAGGGAGAGTAAGCACTCCCATTGAGCTGCTGGGCAGAGGGGCAGGGCAAACTCTGTACTGGAGTGACTGCATGGATGCCCACACTCCAAGTGCTGCCTCTGGCACGCGTGCCATAGGTTTGCCACCACTGATCTAAAGCAGTCCATTCCAAAGGATCACTCTGCACCTGTCTCAGAGAACCGATACAGTAAAACCAGCTCCAATTTGTCAGTAGGAAAAAGTAACTTCCTGTTTCTGCCGCTTAAAGAAAAATGAAAGGAACAATACAAGAACCACAATCTAAGCAGAAGCATAATCCAAGAACAAATTCAACTTCCATAGAAAATCTAAGAGAAAAATAAAGAACATAGTTCCACATAACCAGAGTTACATTTATTTCATATATCTATTCAAAGAAAATTATTAGCAACTGACATACATTTTCTGCTGAAATGTTAGCCAATCCAAGACACTTTACTACAAATTCATAATGACCCATATATACTCGAGTATAAGCAAATACAAATATAAGCCAAGGTTCCTAATTTTGACCTGAAAACCCAGGAAAATAGAATGACCCGAGTATAAGCTGAGGGTGGAAAATGCAACAGCTGCTAGTGAGTTTCGATAAGATGAAAATATGGTAAAATTAATTAAATTGTTGGTGCATCTCAATCCGGCATGGTCTTGGGACCCTCGTGATCTTTGACCTGAGTATAAGCCATGTCCCCTTTTGGGGACTTATTTTTGGGGCTAAAAAACTTATACTTGAATATATACGGTAAAGGAAAATTACTTACAGGGCAAACAGAAATTACCTTGCAAAACAAATCTTGCTATTCAGTAAAATATTTAGTTCAAAATGTATCATTAACAACATACCTGTTGTATCTGCTGATACCTTATTAAGCTCATCTGTAATATTTTCCTCATTTTTATATTTGCTTTTTAGATTTCTAACTCTACTCATAATAGAAGCAACAAACAGCCCCTTTTCACTTAAATCTTCTTCCTGCATCTCTAGAGGAGGAAAAAAAATAGAAATAAAAGTACAAAAAAGATCTTTTCAAAGATACAAATTTATAAGCCAGCACTTGAAGATAGAAGATTTTTGTACTACCAATATTTTCAATTAACATGCAGAAAAACAATAATGTTGGACACTTCAAGTCATTGCAACATAGAGTTCTGTTTGCTTAGAAAAAGTATTGTTGATCATCATAATTACTTAGAAACACATTCAATGAAATAAACAAGACATGCTTTTACTTCAAAAGATTAATGTCAAAATTAAATTGGAAAAATATTAAACATTTTGATCGGCAAAACCAAATAGCTATCCTTTATCTTACATTTCTAAATATTAAACAGAATATTTTATAAATTCTCAGAGCAAGACAAACAACTTTTCTGAGTCTGTGATACAACCACTTGCAAAATAGCAATTTAACAATCCACATACCATATTTTTCATACCATAAAATGCACTTTTCCCAAAAAAAGTGGGGGAAATTAGACCAAATGCTGTCCAGCTAGACTGTTGTAAAAGAGTATTTTACAACAGCCGCGACTGACTGAAGACCTCCACCGCCGCCGCCACAGCTGTTCCGGGGTCAGGGAAAGAAAAACGTATGTTCGGCAGGCCATTACTACAGGTGGCCACAAGAGGACACATCGTAATTTCCCATTTAAATGCATTGGAAATCAATTTCTTGTGCAGTATTCTAAAGCTTTTCTGTTTGCATGTTCCCAATGAATTTCAGTGGGAAACCAAACCTGTGCATAAAAAGGGTTTCATTTATCTTTCTTGCCTTTGTCCTGCTCCATGTGGTCAAAATGGAGGGGGAAGCCATGCTTCCTGGTTGAAGGGAGAGCAAGAGGCTAGGCTAGAATATCACTTCCTGCCTCAGTGCAATTGGCTTGCCTGCCCATTTCCCCTGCAGCGCCACCACTGGTTGGTGGTGCAAATACAGTACCATTTGGTTCAGAATATTTTTTTCTTGTTTTTCCTGCTTTAAAAACTGGGTGCGTCTTATGATCAGGTTCGTCTTATGGTCCGAAAAATATGGTAAATTGCAACAGTTGTAATGTTAAAACCATGTATTACGAACATAGAAGATTGCTACACTTATCTTTCCTTAACCCACTCTCAAACCATATGATAATCTGTACCTCTAGAACTAAATTTTAAAAGTATACAAATCTGTAATCTGTCTAGAAATGTGAAGTTGTTTTAAAAATGTATTTATACTAATGAAGTGAAGCTATGCAATGTCAGAAAACCTTCAGTTCTTCAGCAGTCCCTTTTATTATGCAAAATAGTATACAAAACTACTGGATAACTCAGTGGTTTACATATCTGGCTACGGAGAAAGGGGGAGTTTGATTCCCCACAGAGCTGCCTAGAGAGAGGTGGACTTGATGATCCATAGGGACACTTAAGGTTCTGTAGTTTTATGATGATGATACAAATCTACCATTTGATTTGCAGTTGAGGACTGGTATAAAATTAACAGTTCAAGCCCAAACCAAGGACCTAAGAACTGTTAAGATAATGCAGTCCCTAGTACAGCTGTTCCTTGACCACTCCGCCCCCCCACACACACGCAAAACAAGTTGACACCGCTATTAATGAAGCCATGGGTGTAGTAATGGGATGCCTCAAACCTACACCAGTTGATAAAATTTACCCGCTTGTTGGTGTCACTCCACCTAAGATGAGGAAATCAACCTCCCCTGACGTCACCTGAATGACTCTGAATATGCTGAGGGTTGGAGTGCCTAAAGACCAACATGCACACTGTGTGAATATGGAGAAATGCAGAGTCCAACTCATTTGCAGGTCTGCCTATTGCTGCTGGAAACATGCACCAATGAGGATTTGAGTTTGGCCAATGAAAAAGTCAGGAAGATAGTTTCATCTTAATAGTCCAGAGTTTGATCGGTACATGAAAGAAAGAAAGGGTAATGCTATTATTATTATTATTATTATTATTATTATTATTATTATTATTATTATTATTATTATTATTATTATTATTATTATTATTATTATTATTATTATTATTATTATTTTATTTTTTTGGGGGGGGGAGTTAGGATGTTCAAATTCAATAAATCCAAAATTTCCAAATATTCAGTGAGTCCTTTAGAAATTGCTCCAAGGTCTCCAATCACTATGGTTACAACATTAGCTTTCTTCCTCCATAGATGCTCAACTTCAATTTGCAAATCATGATACAGCATTTTGTGATTTTCTCCAGCTATTTGTCTTCAATTTGTGCATCTCCTGGTATAGCAATATCAATAAACCAGATCTTCCTCTTTTCCACAACAATTATATCAGGTGTGTTATGAGTCAGATGACTATTTGTTTGAATTTTAAAGTCTCACAGGATCAATTTCTAAAACTTTCTCTACCTGATGTTCCCAATTATATTTACTGCATTCAAATCCAAAAATCTGGCAAAGTTTCCAATGGATAATTTTTGCAACCTTGTTACGGCGTTGCAAATAACCAGTCTGTGAAATTTTGCTGCATCCGCTAATCAGGTGATCTACTGTTTCATACTTTTCATTATAAAGCTAACATTTGCTATTGTTGGAAACATGCTGTATTTTGTATGTTGCCAAAACTTGCTCCTGACCTGCCAAGATAAATCCTTCCATTTCCTTCTTCAAAACTCCTTGCTCTTAACCATCCCCATGTCAGCTTTTGGTCAGCCTTTCTTTCTATGTTTTTTAAGTATTTGACCATGTATAGGCTTGTTTTTCCAGTTTGCAGCTCGACTTTCAACCCTTTCCTTTCTGTATTCAGCTTTCTTTACTGTTTTCAAAAGTCTACTTTATTAACTTCCTGAAGCATAGGCTCTTCACTTTCCTCAATGTGGTCGGGTCAATCAAGCTATAATTTTCTTCCTCTGCCACCCTCAGCTCTTGGCAAGCATAGAGTACGTCACTTTTTGGGTACGTCAGTTTTTGGGTGCAGAGCATGATGCATAGCCATTAGCTTCCTTATTTTTTGGTCTAAGAGGTTGTCTAATTCCATTTGGGTCCAATCAATTATTCTTGCTTTATATAGTATAACTCGCATCATCATTATTATAATTACAATGGTACCTCATACGACAATTTTAGTCCGTTCCACGGGGCTTGTTGTTGTATGAAACAATTGCTATACGATACATGCATTGTATAGTGATTTTCCCTATGGGATGCATCATACAACGATTTTTTTTTTGCTAAGTGGTTTTTCCCATTGAAAAATTGTGCGGTTTTTTCCATAGAGAAAATTGTTATGTGGGATGCCATTCCCCGCCCCCCCCCCAAAAAAAAACCTAATTGTTATGCGATTTCATTGCTATATGGGGCAATTGTTGTATGAGGTTCCACTGTATTATCATCATCATTATTATTATTATAAAAATCTATCATTAGATTCAGTCAAAAACTGGTATAAAATTAATAGTTCAAGCCCTAACCAAGGACCAAAGAACTGTTTTTTTAATAATCATCATCATCATCATAAATCCAGTTGATGTAACTGAACTGCACAAATGATATTATCTAGCAAAATAAACTTTTAATTCAATTTGAAACTTCCTATCTTCATTTCCACTCCATTTCAGCTTCCAAGGCTCACTAAGAATCCCTTTTGCCTTGAAGAAGGCTTTGGGAACCATGAGATCGGTGAGGAAGCCTTTAATATTGAAAAATCACCACTGCTGTTAGCACAGCTGGATTATGATAGCCTTTCTTTTTAAATTAAATTTGTGTTCAGTTGTTTATGCAAGGGAGCTAAGTTATTGGAAAGATAACTTCTGCAATGTGAGGTATTTCATAAAAAATATATGTCAGCTTGGATTTCCAATTTGATGCCAAGATCTGCTCAGTTCTGTGAGTAAGCCAGTAAGCTTCCGCAGTAAAACCAGCAAGTACCTGGGAATGTATTTCATTTGGGTGTGCCTATAAGTTATGGGCAGGCATACCCTTGAGGGTAAGTGTACACCAGCTTTATAGTTTTATATAAAAGGGAGTGTCTGAGGCGCAACTAGATATTCCTTCATTCACAATATACTTGAACATATCCACTTTTCAAGGTATCTTTCCAAGCACCTAGGATTGGTCTATTTCCCCTCTATATTGCATAACTGTATGAAATTATTGAGTAACTGCTAAACCTGATATACAAAGGTACCTCTGTTGTAAAGAAGCATCCATAATGCATTGGATGAGGGTGAACAAGTAGAAGCTTAATCAAGAGAAGGCAGATACACAACTGGTCAATCAAAAGGTATACCAGAGAACAGAGATTCAACTTGTGTTGTATGGGCTGATACTCTTCTTTTAAACTTGGGTGCAGAGCTTCTGGATTCTTCTATGAGTTGGCTGCCCAGGTTTTGGCAGTTGCCAGGGCTGTGTACAATAGAAACGAGTGCACCAGTGGTACCCTTTCCTTGAGAAGCTATACTTTGTTAGTCACCCACTGTAGTTACTTCCCTTTTGGAAGTGTGCTCGCTCTGTGGGGAGGCCTCTGGAGACTGTTCAGTAACTTCAGCTGGTGCAAAATGCTTCAGTCAGACTGTTGACTGGGGATGGATAACTTTGATGTAGACAGATTGATTGCACACGAGTCGGCAGATGGGCCAAACACAACTTTATTGCAACATGATCAATCTGCACATGAGGCAATGGCGGAGCCTTTGTACCTGATACATTTGAATCTCGCCCGAAGGCGCCCATTGGTTACAATATCAGTGACGTCTTTCTGACGTACTGCATACCTGACATAATTCACCTGTGGCGGGAAGGTTTCCCGTGCTAGTTAATCATTGGATGAATTGGAGCCACGTGAGCTCCCTCAGCTGCGCTAATGGCGAACAGCTGAACTGCATGCATACACAACAATAACGAGATCATATAATCTCACATTAGAACAGCTTCACTAACTGCCAGCTTATTTCTGATATTGCAAGTGCTGATCATGATCTTTGTAGCTCAGGCCCAGACTATCTGAAAGTCTGTATCTCTGTGTAATGAGGCTTATGAGCCTCATAGAACTGATTTCTTTTAGTTCTACCAGTTTCACAAGCACATCTGAGGAAGGTCTTAGCAATTGGCATGGTCCTTCCCTTCCTTCCACTGGCAACTGAAAACATCTCTCTTTAGAGAGGGTCAGCAGGCGACTGAGATGGTGAGATCTTTTAAAATGTGATTTATTGGTTCTTGAATAACATTTTAAACATTTGCATACTATAGTTTTTAAATCTTATTGGTATGTCTTTAACTAATTGTGGATTCTAAAAAAAATTATATACCACAACAAAAGTGTATCTATTTGGAGACAAAGGTGGGATAAAAATTAAATACATTTTTAAAACCTGAAACTAAGGTACTATCACTTCATTAAGATCTAAAATTATTACTGATTAGGATGGATGTTCATGGTTATTGTAATGGCCCAGTACATTTCTACTGCTTTGTAACATACAGTAGAACCTCAGATAAAGTCCAAACTCCATTCCACAAATTTGGACTTTATCCGATTTTGGACTTTATCCGAATCAAATGGGCGATGTATCAGATAACGTCCAAAAATGGACTTTATCCGAGGTTCCAATACTAAATACCTTGGATAATGTCAATTTTTCAGCAGTTTTGGACTTTATGTGATGCATCACATGTGCATGAAAACCACAACTTTATCCGAATCGGACTTTATCCGAATCGGATTTTATCCGAATCGGACTTTATCCGAGGTACCGCTGTATTCTCTTTATCAGATTTTTTTGTACATCATTCCTGAATAAAATAAAGTTTATTTAAGTGATGTTTCAAGTTTATCCTTACCTCGTCCAGTCTTTATTTCTTCCTTAGAGACCCAAAAGTGGAATGAAACACAAGAAATTCAGGATGCGTGCTGAAGGCACATGGTGCAGCAATCCTCTTGAAATTTAAAGGCCTCAATCTGGTCAGAGTCTCAGTTAGATGGAGTGTATAACTCCTGCGCTCATCACCTTGAATTCCAGAATGCTAGGGGAGTATATAATATAAATGATCAAATGAGACTTTATTTTTCCTCTCAAAGTAAATTGCTAGAACTTTGCAGTACAAGGTTATTTGTCAGTATCACAAATTATTATGAGTTGTGATATATGCCAATTATTCTTCAGTTTGGTACTTCTCAAACAAGAAGCCAATATATGAATAATGGGAAAAGAAGTACAGTAAACCCCGACTTACATAAGTCTCGAGTTACATAAAAATTGACTTACATAATGATTTTGTACTAAAACCATGTCCCGATTTACATGATTTCCTATGGGTTTGCTTTGAATTACAGATTCTTTTTTCCTATGGATTTGCTTCGAGTTACATAAAATTTCATTTCTCTATGGGTTTGCTTCAATTTACATAAAAAACGATTTAAGCGAAAGCCTATGGAACAGACTTTTTTCGTAAGTAGGGATTTTACTGTAGCCGGACATTGTCAACCTTCAGAGGGTATCGATTTTCGATTCGATTTTTAATTTGTACTCCGCCCTAATCAGCTTGTAGGCCGACTCAGGGTTGCTTCCAACATAATTAAAGATACAACAAGACCAAAATATAATAAACATACAGAATATCAATAAATATCATACAATCAAAACAAAAATGCAATGAACACAATTCCTGTAAAAAACAGCATATAAACAGAGTATCAGCAACCCTGAAACACAGTAACAGAAATAGAGCAATCAGGCAAAAATATATCATAAATACAATAATCAAAGCACGAATACATAAGTTATGAATCAGAAGACAACCAAAGCCTTTCACTTCCACGAGACAAGACATGAGCAGACTACTTAACTTCCACACCAAAGAATGAACAGCGAATTCACACCAACATTTTTTTTCATCAACAAAACCTGATTTGGGGAAATTCAATTCTTTATTTTGCTTTTTAAAAAAAACATTGCATACAATTTCAGATCCTCCTTCAAATACCAGCATTTGATTAGTTGGAGTCCAAAAGCAGTAGATAGAGGAAGCTAAGGATCAACACATTTACAAGGATGATTCAAATAAATACTGTATAACAATTTTTTTATCTTTAAAAATATGAAGAAACCGCTAGATACACCTTGAATGGATGGTATTTTCTAGAAGGAACCAGAACAGAGCTCCTGGTTGTGGTTGGTGGAAATAGAAATCACAGCCTTAGAGAACTCTGTAAAAAAAAAAAAAAACTCTTTTGTAAATAAAAATTAGATGTCTGTTTGAAAAGCAGAGTCTAACTTTGTAAGATCAAGATCCCAGTCCTAAAACACTTTGGGTACATCATTAACAGAACATGGACTGTCCAAAATAATACTGTTTCATCTTATTCAGAGCAAAATGGTTCATTAGCCCTGTGGGGTTGCTTAGGAAGGGACTAACTAACACTTCTGGTTTTATAGTGTCAGAAGAGACACAACAAAGCTCTCTTTATTTTAAACTCTGGAATTTTCCAAGCCCTTTTTTGACAGGTAGTGGAGTTAAAAATGATGGAGAAGAAAGTACAGTAATATCTCATACAAAGTCCGCTTCGTACATCGGATTCATACAACATCACCTAATTCCTTGAAAAAAGTTGCCTCATACAAAGTCGCTATGACTTTGAATGAGGCATTAGGGTTTCTCCCAGGTTGCATTGTGCCTGGGCAGTATAAAAGGCAGGACACATGCGCACATTGCTCTTGTGGTTTTGCATGAGGCAAAGAGTGTTTAGGAGCGGTTTTGAGCGCGACTTTGGATTTTTTCAATTTTTTTCATCAGAATTTTTGGAAGCATTCTTGGGATTTTTGCAGCATTCTTCAGGTTCTTGGACCACCTTTGACACAGTGGATGATGGGACATGTTGGAATCCATTTTGTCCTTGCTTCCATCCAGTAATTGATTACAGTAGCTTGTACAAAATGGATGATTGGGCGCATGGCTGCAGATTAACACTGTGCTGCATGATGGGACATGTTAACTTTTAAACCTTCATTTCATAAAGTTTTCAAAAGTTAAAAACTTGTTGTATGGTTTGTCCCCTAAAGTCAGGGTTGTTTGACATGTTTTTGTAATGTATTTAGCCTTTAGACAATGATTTCTTACAGTTCTGTCAGTCTCCTGTCTGTTTCCTTGACTTTGCACTGAAGTCTGTGCTGTTACAGTACAATGTATCTCTATGGAAACGATGTTGTACGAGGCATTGCAGCAAGGATTTGGATGTTGTACGAGGCGTCGCGGCTAGGATTTTGCATGCCTCATACAAAGTCCAAATCCATATAAAGTCCAAACTTGTGGAACCAAGTTTGGACGTTGTATGAGGTATCACTGTACTGCACTATGTTCCACTAAGTTTTTTTCTGAAGCAATAAGCCTAAAACAAATCTAAGAAGAGCATCTCCACTACCAAATGAAATCATCTAAGTGTTAATAGGGAATTCACATATCCACTATCCAGCACTGATGCAAATGTATCCATAAGAACAAAATCTTATATGATCTGAAGGGATAATCTTAAATAACCCTTTGCAAAAGAGCAAGATTACAGAAACCAAGCTAGTTACAGACTACTACCCCAATAAGCAAGGATTTCCCATACTCTCACATAAAGAGAATTAAGAATTATGCAAACACCCAGACCTGATGCCCCAGATCTCACTCATGAAGGTGAGAAGATTCTATTGTTTTCTATAACGCAAATAAATAATAATGTACAGATGCTCCCACAGGCAATCAAGCATTTTGCTCATTTTTTCCCATTGATTAAGCGGATAACCTTTTCAGACACACCACTCCCTCATTTTCAAGCAATCCAAGCAACCTGGACAAATAGAGACTTGCAAGTGTTTGGAAACAAATATGTATCTGATCTGAACTGGCATGTTTCCTGATGATACCATGCATTTTTTATTTTATTTTAGGGTGGTAGCCATGTTAGGCTGGTACAATATAAACATATATATTGCAGCATAAGCATGCACGAACTAGAGCCCAGTTTGACAGGTATTTTCCTCAGCTGGCAGATGTATAATAGTTTATAGCAGGCTTTCTCAACCTTTTTGGAGCGGGGGCCAGATTACTCCTCTCAGAATGGCTGCATGGGCCAGTCACATGTTTCTGCACGAGTTCTCATGTGGAAACGCCACCACTGGCACTATCAGAAAATAAAACTGGTTCTATATCCTATGGCCCACACTATAACCCACACTATGGAATGCCCTTCCATTGGAGTTATGCCAGGCCCCACCGTTGAAAGGTTTTAAGAAACATCTTAGAGAAATTCCACAGGAATTCAACAACTTTCATCCAAACATCAACCTCAACTTGGACCAGTCTACAGAACAAATAAATTTCCTAGACACCACTGTGAAGCTACAAAATGGGCATCTGAGTACCACACTGTATCACAAGCCCACTGATCGATATGCCTGCATGCCTCCAGCATTCATCCAGAACATACAACAAATCCATTGTCTTCAGCCAAGTTCTCAGTTACAACCGCATTTGCTCATATCCACAAGACAGATTCCAAGCTCAAGGATCTACAACAGGAGTTCTCAACCTTTTTAAGGGCCGGGTCACGCTCCCTCAGACAGCTTTGGGGGCCCGATGGTCATTTTGCCCTGCCTCCATCACTTGGCACTTCCTGGTGTGGTGGAGGCAGTGGGGGGGGCATGAAATTGTGCCATAGGCCGCATCCAGCCTGCAGGTTGAGAATCCCTGATCTCAAATTGAATAAATAAATCTACAAGATGCATTTCTCAGACTACAATGCCCCATACAATATGGTCAAAGAACAGCTCAACCTGGCAAGACAAATACCCAGAACCAATCTACTGCAAGACAGGCCCAGAAGGGAAAACAACTGAACACCCCTGGTTGTTACATTCAGCCCAAAACCGAGACCTCTCATACTAATAATAAAAGATATCCAACCCATCCTGGACAAGAATACTGTACTGTACTTCACTTTCCCAAGCTCTTGGTGACAGACTCCTACTTGCCTACAGACAACCCCCCCCCCCCATCTCAAGCAACTATTGACACTCAACAGACTACATACTACAATTTTGTCTGGGTCACTCAAACCATTGTCAATAGATGTTAACTCAGGGATGGCAAACCTTTTAGAGACCGAGTGCCCAAGGAGGAGGAGGCAGCGTGTGAGGAAGCATTGCACATGCCCATGCACCCATGTGACGTCACCCGCACAGCACAGGTCTTATGGCTTGGGCCTTTTCTGTGAGGCTGGCCAATCATTGTGTGTCTATGTACCTGATGTGTATAAATTGTTGCCAATTGAGACCTCACTCTTATGTCTGATGAAGTGCGTTTGGTCCACGAAAGCTCACATTTAAATACAGCTGTTAGTCTTTAAAGTGCCACAACATCTTTTCTTTTTTTATGTTTTGTTTACTCTCTGATATCTTAAAACTAGTCCTTACAGAGGCTTTTAAGAATATTCTCCCTATAGACAATGAATATGTGTATTTTTGGACTATGCCACCCTTGGATACCATGAATTGTTATTGTGTATATATTTTTGGTTTTATTTTACACCACCAGAGTGGGAAAATATCTCAGATGGGCAGTATAGATGTCATTAACATTAAAATACAGCAGTTAGTCTTTAAAGTGCCACAATGTTTTTGTGTGTGTTATTTCTTAAAGTATTACTGTATCTCAAGTCAAAGTTTATCTTAACCCACATTATTTCATGGATGATGACTTCTCAAATTAAGTGACATAGAGCTTTTTAGCAGATATGGAGAACTTTTGCATCTGTTCCCAACCTTTGGTTTTTGGATTTCAGTTCCAAGAAGCCCAAGACAATTCCCCAAAGCACTGATCAGCCAATGTACTAACTTAGGCTTCTTGGAATTGAAATCCCCCCTGTGGGGTGTCTGCCCCACATTGGGAACCACTGAATTAGCTTCCTTCTTGTACTGTATTGCTTTATTAATAGACTAGCATAGGTTGCCCGGCGTTGCCAGACTGTTATAAACTGTGTTTCGATGTTGGGGGTGGAGGGGGTTAGTTAAAAACCAACAGAAAATGATATAAATCTTTTTATTTTATTTGTTTAACATGTTTGTTATTTGTGTAAACTTTTGATTTTTTTTACTTGTTTTTAATCTTGTGGCCTCTAGGTGGGGCTGTTTTGTTTTTGACTTGTTTTTAATATTCAGGCCTGCAGGTGGGGCTGTTAGTAATAGTGTTGGTTTTCTTTTTGTTTCGGTTGTTTTTTTCTCTCCTGGCCTCTAGGTGGAGCATCTTCCAGTAAGTAGTCTTTGTTTCTTCATTTCTGTTCCGGTCTCGTGGAGGGAGGACCTGCTGGTGAGTTCTCTGGTTTTATTTATTCTGGAATTTTTCTTTGTTTTGATTTTGGGAGGTGTTTCTTTTTGTTCTTTTGTGGTTTTGTTTGGCTTTAGATGTGTGTAATTGGTTTGTTTATTTCTGGTTTTTGTGATTTCGTTGGTGTTTATTTGTGGTAGTTGTGTTGTTAGAATTAGGTATTTTCGTGTTGTAGTTAGGTATTTTTCTGTGCTTTTCTGGTATTGTGGATGTTTTTGTTTGTGGATTTTGTGGTTTACTTTTTTGTTTATTAATGGGTTTTTTACTTATTTATTTGTGTTTTATTAATTTTTATTAATGTTAGTGTTTGTTGTACTTTTGCGTGAAGAACGGTCTTGCTGTTGGTTCCACTTTTCTCCATTGCTGCTTCGAATTTTGGTTTTGATGCAGCAATGGGGAAAAGGAGGAGCCAGCAGTCAGCCCGCACTTCCCCTGGTAAGGTTCGTTAGGTAGGTCAGGGGAGAAGGAGGCAGAGAAGAGCTATCTGCCTCACGATGGTTCTCTCCTCTCTGTCTCCTTTTCCCCCGGTTTACCTAACCAGAGATCGGTAGCCAGCGATCCGTATGGGGTGGTGCTCTTCCTTGCGGATTGCTGGCTGCTGCTTTTGTATTACCTCCACCGCTGTTTCATGTTAGTTCTCGAAACAGTGGTGTCAGAGGTACAAACGCAGCAGCCAGTCATTCGCCATGGAGGGTGCTTCCCCTGACGAACTGCTGCCTGCTACTGGGTTTTTTCCACCCCAGCTCAAGGTACCTTGAGGCCGGTGGTGGTTTCGCCATGTCTTTGGCAGGGTAGCGTGGAGGAGAGGGAGTCCCTCTTCTCCCCGTTGCTCCGGGAAAGAAGGCGGACGGGTGTCTCGCCGTGGTTTTTTTGTGGGTGTTTGTTTTGTGAGGCTGTGAGGCGCTGTGTCTGCCTGTGGCGGACTTGTGCTCTCATAGCGTTTTTTAATTTTATTTTCGCCCACCGGCTTTCTCAGTTCTGCATGCTCACGGCACGTAGGACGCTGGGACTTGGAGTTTTGTGTTTTTTGTTTGCATTCGTGCAGCGTTTTATTTTCTGCGGCTTGATTTCAATTGGAAACGCCGCGTTTCCCAACGTTCTTTTTGCTCGCGCCTTTCAGCCTGATTGGCTGAGGCGCGGCGTGCCGGACGTTGGGAATTGAAGTTCTTTTCCTTTTTTCATGTTCATGGGGCTCTTGCCCCACTGGCGCCTTTGGCAACCCTGCAGTAACCTGCAGGCCGGGTTCTGGCAAGTGCAGGAGGCTCGGTACAGGATAGGATGGACAGGTGCAGAAATGTATAGCAAGTTTCAACAGTTAACCTTTGGATTTATAGGTATAGATGGGAATAAAGGTTTTCCCTTTTTTCTTCCCATATTGCAACGTGTTTCCGAAAGTCTGTTGATTACAGTAGTTTACTACAGAAAGCATATCTGTCCTAGATGTATAAAGAATTAAAAGCGTAGACTGTTATCACCTTCTGTAACCTCTCTCCTCTTTCTATTAAATTTTCTCCCTCCTCATCTTTATCTCTTACATGTCAGTTGTGTGTGGAAACAGTAATGGTTTATTTGGTACAGAAGTAGTTGGAATTATCTATACTAGACTATCAAGAAAGGCAGGGCCAGTCACTTCTGGGGAAGAGTGGGTGAGATGGGGTCAGCGTGATTATGGTATATGTTGAAATATAATGAAAACTTCTGAGAAGCATTAAAACAAACAACTTCTCATTCGCAGAAAAAGAGAAAATGGAATGTTACCACAATTTTGGTGATGTCAGATGATTTCCCAATTAAGAAAAGATAGTTTGGAGGAACTCTAGTGCGGATAGCCACTATTTCTGAGAAAAGAATATTTTATTGATTTTGACCTCATGGTAAAAAAGGATTAAGATTGACTGATAGAAAACATACTTAGTATAATAGTAATGGAACTGTCTGTGTTCTTCATTGCTTAATGGAAAATGAAAATGAGGAATACTGTATATGAAATAATTGACTCTTCCAGATGTGCAGCATGTGCCTAGTTTGAAAGAAATCGATGGCTTGCTTTTGGATGCAGAGGCAATCAGTTAACATAGTATATGCCAAGCTGTTACTCAATTAAATGTTAAAAGCAGTCCATGCCGATCAGGAATATAAACAGAATGTGGTTTTGAACAAAATTGAAATTTATACACACAGGAATTGTTTAAGTGCATTTCAAGGAGACTTGGACATACATCAAAGGGCACTGTGATGCAAATTAAAAATAAAAATCATGCAAAAGAGATTTACTTAAAGCATTGCCAAAATGGGCCTTGCCAAAACGAACTGTGTAGTCACCACTGAACTTTAAACAAGGGCTCCTTCATTTAAATCCATTTACAAGAAAAATAACCATAAAGTGCTTGCTCTAGTTCACTCTGATGTTTGTGGCTCGTAACAATTTCAAACTGTAGGAAGATTACATAATTTAGCAGATGTCGCTGTTGGTGCATGCCATTTGAGTTATGGCAACCCTATGAAAGGGTTTGGTCCAAAATATCCTGTCTTCAACTGCCCTGTTCAGCTCTTGTAAACTCAAGGCTGTGGCTTCCTTTAAGGCAGGGATGCCCAAGCTACAACCTGTGGGCTGGATCCGGATCCGGTCCATGGCACCAATTCATCCGGCCTACACCGCCCTCACCGCTCCCAGAAGCGAAAGTAAAATGCACCCACACATGCACAAAACGTAAAGGCATTTATGATGAAACATTTGTATCAGTAGTCACACATTCTATAATAAAAATGTCTCTAACAATTGCAAGGAACATGCCAATAAAACTAGATATTAAATATTTTGGAT
Organism: Bradypodion pumilum; assembly: GCA_035047305.1. NCBI lineage: Eukaryota > Metazoa > Chordata > Lepidosauria > Squamata > Chamaeleonidae > Bradypodion > Bradypodion pumilum. The sequence continues at coordinate 185,747,335 of JAWDJD010000001.1, read as the reverse complement.
AATAGCAATATTCCATGCATGAATACTAGGTATCAGTGGGAGGGAGCTTTACAGCCTAATGTGATTACTAATCAATTTAGTGGTAAAGAACAGTTGTTGACACATCTTTGCTATTTGAGGATAGTCCCTGCCCTCTAACCTTCCTCACAGCAACATGTGTATTCAGTCAGAAGGAAATAGGAAAAATAGGTCTTCTGTGTACTGAAGAATCTTTTTTTCCCCTTTTCCTTCTGACCGTAACTATATATGGTAATTGCAAGTAAAGATGCCTTTTTCTTATTTGCAATGTTTCTACAATGATTTTACCATAAAAGTCTAAGTGTGTGATGAGAGTGAGCTTATCTCACCATGTTCTGCTAACAAGAGGAAATAACCAAAAGGGACAAAAATCCCCAATAGCTTATGGAAAGCAAAGGCAGAAAAACCCTTTCTGAGACAAAAGAAGAATATGGAAACTGGTGGAAATATTCAGTGATGACTCTGTGAATACAGAAGGAATTGGTATTCTATGTGTCAATGGTGCAATGAAATCAGCATCAAAAATCTAAGTGATGTTTTACATGTCCCTGATCTACAATGCAACATGTTAAGTGCTTCAGCCTTAGATGAGAAAGGTTTCCCCATAAACATTGAAAGGGGAAAATGGATAGTAAAGAAAAATAATGAAAAATATTTTCAAGTTCTTAAATCTAATAGTGTTTGCAAACTGAGTTTTTTAGTCCATCAAGCTAACAGAACACAAACCAAGAGAAAGGACACACCACCTTGGAGCTATGGCAGTCACTTTGCAGAGATTCAAAGGTGAGATGCACGAGATGCTCCAGACCTAGGTGGCCATGATGAGGAGCAAATATGGAAGGAAACCCAACACATTTTAGAAAGACAATAGATGTACAATACAGAGAAGACTCCCTGGAAGAAGACATTTTGCAACAAAAAAAGTTTCACATACTCCTGAGAAAAATGGAACAGCTGACAGAAAGCTGAGAATCCTTTTGAAAATGACAAAATGCATGATAGCAGATGCAGAACTACCCAACTTACTTTGGAGTGATGCAATCAAGATTGCAAGGCATCTTCAGAACAGGTTACCAAGCAAAAGCACCAAGTGTGGAACACATTAGAATCTTTGGAAGCCTCGTGTATGCCTCTACACCAAAGCAGAAAAGACAGAAACTGGAGTCTAGTCAGAACAGATTATTTTACTTGGCTATAAACTGGCATCAACAGCTATAAAGTCATGGACATAAAACAATGAAGTCAGGGTAAGATATGTGGTTCACTTTGATGAACAAAGGAGTGCTGACAAAAGTGTTAGATACCTCTGAAGGGCAAGTCCATTATGATGAACCCCTCCTAGGTACAGCAGTGGCAATGCCTTCACTACTGGAGCCAAACAGAGGGCAGGAAGATGATGACATAGAGGGTGAGAACAGTACGCAAAGAGAAGGGGGCAGAGGTGGAGATGTCAAGGATGTTGAACTGAAAAAGGTACCGATGGGTACCAGAGACAGCCATTAGGCATTCATCATGTCCCAACAAAGCCTCTTCAGCTCACCTGTCACAAAGTTGTTGATCAAAGACAGTGACGGGGGGGGGGGGGGTGGACTGAGGAGAAGCCAGCAATTGAAGCTACCAGATGGGGAGAATCTGCAAGAGAAGGTATACAGGTAAAACTCGGAAAATTAGAATATCGTGCAAATATTCATTCATTTCATTTAATAGGTGAAACAAATACAGTGGAACCTCATACAACAATTGCCCTGTATAGCAACGAAATCACATAACAATTAGGTTTGGGGGGAAATGGTGTCACACATAACAATTTTCCCTATGGAAAAAAACGTACAACAATTTTTCAATGGGAAAAACCACCTAGCGAAAAAAATTGTTGTACGATGCACCCCATAGGGAAAACTGCTATACGGTGCATGCATCGTATAGCAATTGTTTCATACAACGAGCCATGTGGAATGGATTAAAATCATTGTATGAGGTATCACTGTATATGAGATAGAATCACTACATGCAAAGCAAGAGATGTCACGCCTTAATTCGTTATAATTGTGATGATCATGGCGTACAGCGTACATGAGATTATGTGATGATTATGGGGTACATGAGATTAGGGGGGTTGGGGTTTTCATAAAATGTAATCCATAAGCATCAATAGTATAACAAAGTAAGGCTTGAACTATCTTGCTTTGCATGTAATGAGTCTATCTCATATATTTATTTCACCTTTCAAGTTGCATTACTGAACTGAATGAACATTTGCACAATATTCTAATTTTCCGAGTTTCACCTGTACAAGCCCTAAAACAGAATGAGACCTAGACCTTGATCATGTCATCATCAGCAAGAAAGCCATTGGCTTCCGGCATGTCTTCAAGATGAAACAGTGTGTAGAAGTATAATGCAAGACTAATTGCAAAAGAGTTCCTGCAAAAGTAAACAGATTACTGATGAAACCTTTGCTCCTATTGTCAAACAGAGCAGTACAGTAAAACCCCACTTACAAATGTCCCAAGTTACATAAAATTCGACTTACATAATGATTTTGTGCTAAAACCATGTCCTGATTTACATAAATGTCCCAATTTACATAAATTTACGTAACACGATTTTCTATGGGTTTGCTTTGAGTTACATAAAAAATTCATTTTGACTATGGGTTTGCTTCGAGTTATGTAAAAATTCATTTCCCTATGGGTTTGCTTTGAGTTACATACAAAAATAATTTTTCCTATGGGTTTGCTTCGAATTACAGGAAAAAACGATTTAAGCAGAAGCCTACGGAACGGACTTTTTGCGTAAGTAGGGGTTTTACTGTACAAGAATGCTCCCCAGTATGGAGCCTATACATGTCATGCTCCTAGATGTCAAGAGTGCATTTCTACATGGAAATACAGTACTGCTGTGCATGGAAGAGACACCAGGCTTTTTTTAATCAAAAACATCTTGATTTAATTTTGCAAACTAAAGTATTATATGGCCAATATTCCCAGATCAGGGGAGGAGGGATCAGTAGAATCAAAAGATCAACATTTTCAATAATATCCATATTTATCTCTTTCTAATTCTGAAGTGAGAATTAGACAGATACCGCTTACAAGTTATCTATGTACACCTCCACCACCCAAAAAAAACACACCATAAAAATTAAAAGAAATTATCTGGTATGTCAAGAGCAATGTAATCTGAAATTTAAATGCATAACATTTTTAAAAGAACCACCTTCTCCCATAAGGAATGCCAACACATGACCTCAGAAGCAGCAGACCAAAAGGACCTAAAGAGGATAATTTAATTTAAATACCACCTATCTGGGATATCTTCCCACTCTGGGTGGTGTACAGCAGTTAAAAACAATAAACATATAACTGGCATCTAGCAACAACAATTAATCAATAACAACTGAGATTCGAAGTTAAAGATACTGTATGCAGATTTGTGTGTTTTATGGCTATAGCTGCCGGGATTCCACCACCACCACCACCCCAAAAGCCTATGCTTACTCCTTTAAAATGTATCAGAGAGTAAACAAAACAAGACAAAAAATATTGTGGCACCTTATAGACTAACTGCTGGATTTTAATGTTGGAGCCAGGGTACACAGAAAGAGCCACCTCGAAAACCGTGGCATTTTTGAACCACAATTCAGGCATACCCTGGTAATGGCAACCTTGTGTTGTCAACTATTCTTTCTCATGCTAAGTCAGGCGAAAGGAACTGTAGAATGAACACACTAAAAGGTGCCTTCGTTTTGGTAGTTTCACGTCCGGCCTAGGCACGGAAGAAATGTTAGAGCCCTAGTGGTGCAGTAGTTAAAACGGCTGTACTACAGCCAAAACATTGTGAATTTGATCCTGATGGGGACCAAAGTTGACTCAGCCTTCCATCCTTCCAAGGTCAGTAAAATGAGGACCCAGCATGTTGGGGGCAAATCTGCTAATTAACTTGTGAACCGCCCAGAATGCACTGAGTGCCATGGGGCAGCATATAAGTGTAAATGCTATTGCTATTAGCTATCAAGTCCCCTCCATCTGACATAAGACTGAGACAGCATGGTATCAATTTATGCATATCAGGTACAGAGGCACACAAGGGATGGCTAGCATAACGCACAAGTTTACAAATCAGTGTGAAATGAAGAACTCTGGGGGTTGTGCTCCCAAAACACAAACTCGCAAATCTCTCGTCTGGGGAGAACCCAAACCCTTCAGTTATGTGGGCCTACAATTCCCATCATCCTCACCCTCACAGAGGAGTCAGCAAAGGGACGCTTCATCTTCTTCCACGTCTAGGCCAGACGTGAAACTGCCAAAATGAAGGCGCCTTTGGGTGAGTTCATTCTGCAGTTCCTTTTGCCTGACCTAGTGTGAGAAAGATTAGCTGGCATAACAAAACAAGGTTGCCGTTGCTCAGGGGTACGCCTGATTGTGGTTAAAAAACACCACAGTCTTCCAGGAGGTTCCATCTGTGTGCCACAGCAAAGGACGCTGGGAATTGTAGTCCTAGAAATACCTGAGACGACCCTGGTCCTAGAGTAGGAAGCACTAGATACAAATAGGTTCGCAGAGGAAGGGAAAGAAAGGAAGGAATAAAAGAAAGAGGAAAGGAAGGAAAGAAAGAATAAAAGGAAGGAAAGAAAGAAAGGAAAGAAAGAGGAAGGAAAAGAAGCAAGGGAAAGAAAGAATAAAAGAAGGAAGGAAGGAATAAAAGGAAGGAAGGAAAGAAGAAAAGAAAGAAAAGAAAAAAGGAAGGAAAGAAAGAAAAAAGGAAGGAAAGAAAGAAAGAAAGAAAGGAATAAAAAGAAAGAGGAAGGAAAGGAAGGAAGGAAAGAATAAAAGAAAAGAAAGAAGGAAAAGAAGAAGAATGAAGGAAGGAAGAAAAGGAAGGAAGGAATAAAAGAGAGGAAGGAAAGGAAGGAAGAAAAGAAAGAAGAAAAGAAAGAAAAGAAGGAAGAAATAAAATAAATAAAAGGAAGGAAAGAAAGAAAGGAATAAAAGAAAGAGGAAGGAAAGGAAGGAAAGGAAGAAGGAAAGGAAGGAAGAAAAGAAAGAGGAAGGAAAGGAAGGAAGGAAGGAAAGAATAGGAAGGAATAAAGGAAGGAAGAAAAGAAAGGAATAAAAAAGAGAAAGGAAGGAAGGAAAGAATAAAAGAAAGAAAAGAAGGAAGGAAGGAAGAAAAGAAAGAGGAAGGAAAGGAAGGAAGAAAAGAAGGAAGGAAGAAAAGAAAGAAAGGAATAAAAAAGAAGAAGGAAAGGAAGGAAAGAATAAAAGAAAGAAAAGAAGGAAGAAAGAAAGAAAGAAAAGGAAGAAGAGAAGGAAGAAAAGAAGGAAGGAATAAATTGAAGAAAAGGAAGGAAGGAAGGAAGAAAGAAAGAAAGAAAGAAAGAAAGAAAAGGAAGGAAGGAATAAAAGAAAGAAAATAAAGGAAGGAAAGAAAAGAAAGGAAGGAAAAGAAGGAAGGAAAGAATAAAGGAAAGAAAATAAAGGAAGGAAAAGAAGGAAGGAATAAAAGAAAGAAAAGGAAGGAAAGAAAGAACAAAAGAAAGAATAAAAGAAAGAAAATAAAGGAAAAAGAAGGAGGGAATGAAAGAAAAGGAAGGAAAGAAAAAATAAAAGAAAGAAAATAAAGGAAGAAGGAAGGAAAGAAAAGGAAGGGAAGGAATAAGGAAGGGAAGGAAAGAAGGAAGGTCTCGGGGGTGCAAGTCCAAAGGGAAGAGCTGAGGAAGGGCGAGAGAGAGGGGGGGGGGAGGAGAGGATAGCTCGTGTATCCGTCGAAAGAAAGACGCTCCTCCGCTGCTCCTCCTCAAAATGGGGGAAGGAAACCGAGACTCACCCCCTCCCAACCGTTCGTGTTGCTAATAATGAGGCTGTTCTTGGCGTCCTTCTTCTTCTTCTCCCCCCTTCGCGTCTCTCTCTCTCTCTCTCCGTCCTCAGCGCCCGAGGGACGGAACCGCTCTCCGGGGTTTGAATTTCGTGGCTGCGGCGTCCGCGGCCCGCTGATTGGTCAGCTGAGCTCGCACTCGCAGGCGGGCAGCGACGTCTGATTGGACGGTACGGCTTGATGGGCAAGGGGGAAGGCCGCTCTTTCCCCTCCGTTGTCTCTTCCCCAAGCGACGGTCATGGCTTCCGGTAACCCGAGGGGGGTGGGGCGGAGGGACTCTTTCTCAGTCAGAGCGAGGAGAGGGCGGAATAGAAGCATGAAGGCGGGGAGGAGGGTGCGCGCGCTTTAATGACGCCACAGAGGAGCGCCTCCGCCTCCGCCGCTGCCGCCGGGCTTAGAGCGGGGGTTGGGTTTTGTTGTTGTTCAGTCATGGCACAGTCGAGTGAGTCCGACCCTTTGCGACCCCAATTGTCCACCGCACGCCAGGCTCCTCAGTCCTCTGCCATCCCCCACAGCCCACACAGACCCATTGTGTCAATGATACCATCTCATCCTCCGCCACCCCCTTCTCCTTTTGCCTTCGATCTTTCCCAGCATCGGTTCCTTCTCCAGTGAGTCTTCTCATTCGGTGACCAAAGGACTTGAGCTTCAGCTTCACTATTTGTCCTTCCAAGGAACAGTCAGGGTTAATTTCCTTCAGGACGGACTGATTTGATCTTGCAGTCCAGGGGACTCTTTAAGACTCGCCACGATGGCGAACCTTGGCACTCCAGATGTTCTTGGACTTCCATTCCCAGAAGCCCCCGTGAATCCACACGAATGGGCTTACTGCGATTCATTCATCCGGCCCACGCCGCCCTCGTCGCTCCTGGAAGCAGAAGTAAAACGCACCCATATCTGCTGATTAATAATAAAGAATCAGTCACTTCAACTTTTATTGCACCATTTGGTGTAAAATCTCAACTGCCACCAGAATGAAGTAACCAAGGAAAGTGTTTCCCCAGCCTGGTGCTTATCAGATGTTTTGTGCTACAGTTCCCATAATCTCTGGCCATGCTATCTGTAGATGGTGTAAATGGTAGCCCAACACATTTGGCGGGCATATGTGTGCCAGATAGGTGAGTGTAAACATAATCAATGGGAAAGAGGAATCTAAATTTATCGGTGACTCTAAAATTACATAGCTTTCAGAGATTTTAAAGTTCCGCCTGACTTCTTTACCATACACCATCATTTGGCTTCTCCACACAAGCACCATCATTTGTTATTCTACTCATGACTGCTGAATATATATGCTTGTGCAAAATGGTTTCCACTTGAACAGGTCGTGCCCTGAATTTATTATTTTCTTTTGCTGTAAACTTAGCTAAATGCCAAGAAAGTTATTTTTGAAGAATGTTGTATGGAGGAGATTCTTAAACCGTGTTGGTGAACCTTGGCACGCCAGATGCTCTTGGACGTCAATTCCCAGAAGTCCAAGTCCCCATGAATCCGCACGAATGGGTTTACTGCGATTCATCCAGCCCACACCGCCCTCGTCGCTCCTGGAAGCAGAAGTAAAACACACCCATATCTGTTGATTAATAATAAAGAATCAGTCACTTCAACTTTTATTGTACCAATTGGTGTACAATCTCAACTGCCACCAAAATGAAGTAACCAAGGAAAGTATTTCCCCAGCCTGGTGCTTCTCAGATGTTTTGTGCTACATTTCCCATAATCTCTGGTCATGCTATCTGTAGATGGTGTAAATGGTAGCCCAACACATTTGGCGGGCATATGTGTGCCAGATAGGTGAGTGTAAACATAATGGGAAAGCGGAATCTAAATTTATCGGCTACTCTAAAATTACATAACTTTAAGAGATTTTAAAGTTCTGCCTGACTTCTGTACCATACACCATCATTTGGCTTCTCCACACAAGCACCATCATTTGTTATTCTATCCATGACTGCTGAATATACATGCTTGTGCAAAATGGTTTCCACTTGAACAGGTTGTGCCCTGCATTTATTCTTTTCTTTTGCCATAAACTTAGATAAATGGCAAGAAAGTTATTTTTGAAGAACGTTGTAGGGAGGAGACTCTTAAACCATGTTGGCGAACCTTGGCACTCCAGATGTTCTTGGATTTCAATTCCCAGAAGCCCAAGCCCCCGTTAATCCACATGAATGGGTTTACTGTGATTCATCCGGCCCACGCCGCCCTCGTTGCTCCTGGAAGCGGAATTAAAACGCGCCTGTACGGAGGAAGGGTTAACCCAGAAGAGTCTTAACTGTACGAGTGTGTTTTATTTCCGCTTCCAGGAGCGATGAGGGTGGCGTGGGCTGGATGAATCGCAGTAAACCGATTCGTGTGGATTCACGGGGGCTTCTGGGAATTGAAGTCCAAGAACATCTGGAGTGCCAAGGTTCACCATCACTGCTTAAGAGTCTCCTCCAGCACCACAGTTAAAAGGCGTCTATTCTTCTGCGCTCAGCCTTCCAGCTCTCACAACCATACATTAATACTGGGAAGACCATTGCTTTGACTGTGTGGAGTTTCGTTGGCAGGGTGATGTCTACTTTTTATTATGCTGCCTAGGTGTCTCGTAGCTTGTCCCCCCAGAATTAAGCATCTTTTTATTTCATGGCTGCTGTCACCATGTGCAGTGATTTTGGATCCCAGGAAAGTAAACTCTTTCACTGCTTCCTATTCTTCCACTTCTATTTGCCAGGGGGTGATGAGGCCAGATACCATGATCTTGGGGTTTTTGATGTTGAGTTTCAGGCCAGCTTTTGAACCCTCCTATTTCCCCCTCATCAAGAGGCTCTTAAGGTCTTCCTCGCTTTCTGCCATCAGGGTAGTATCATCTGAGTATGTCAGGTTGTTGATGTTTCTTCCAGCAATATTAAGTCCCACCTGTGCTTTATCCAGCCCTGCATTACACATGGTGTATTCTGCATGTAAGTTAAATAAGCAGGGAGACAATATACATCCTTGTCGTACTCCTTTTCCTATTTTAAACCAATCAGTTTTCCGTATCCTGTCCTAACTGTTGCTTCTTGGCTCACATACAGATTTCACAGAAGACAGATGAGGTGGTCTGGTACTCCCATCTCTTTAAGGACTTGCCACATTTTGTTGTGATCCACACAATCAAAGACTTTGGTATAGTCAATGCAGGGTCACCATCAGAAATTTCTGGGCCCCATACTGAGCAATCCTGTTGGGGTCCCCAGTGCAGTAATGTCACAGTCATGGCCGCCGGCGGCAGGGCCCCTGTCAGTTCCAAGCCCTATACGGCAGTACAGTACAGTAATACCTCATACAAAGTCCGCTTCGTACAACATCGAATTCATACAACATCGCCTAATTCCTTGAAAAAAGTTGCCTCATACAAAGTCACTGCGACTTTAAGAACATAAGAACAGCCTTTCTGGAACAGGCCACAGCCCATCCAGTCCAGCATTCTGTCACACACAGTGATTTTGTATGAGGCATTGGGGTTTTTCCCAGGTTGCATTGTGCCTGGGCAGTACAAAGGGCAGGACGCATGCGTGCATTGCTCTTGTGGGTTTTGCATGAGGCGAAGAGTGCTTAGGAGTGGTTTTGAGCGCGATTTTGGATTTTTTTGGATTTTTTCATCAGAATTTTTGGGAAGCATTCCTGGGATTTTTGCAGCATTCTTCAGGTTCTTGGACAATCATGGTTGTTTGACATGTTTTTGTAATGTTTTTAGCCTTTAGACAATGATTTCTTAAAGTTCTGTCACTTTCCTGCCTGTTTCCTTGACTTTGCCCTGAAGTCTGTGCTGTTATAGTACAATGTATCTCTATGGAAACAATGTTGTATGAGGCATCGCTGCAAGGATTTAGATATTGTATGAGGTATCGCGGCTAAGATTTTGCATGCCTCATACAAAGTCCAAATCCATATAAAGTCCAAACTTGTGGAACCAAGTTTGGACGTTGTATGAGGTATCCCTGTACTGGTAGTACTGCCCAGATGGTGGCCCTGAGTCAATTTGGTGTCTGTTCCAGGAGACATAGAAAGAGTCGCAGTATGGACTAACACAGGTTTATTGGTTGATGATCAGAACGAACATGTGGTAATGGCGGAGGTATCTCACATTATATACAGTGGTACAACACATTTGAACTTGGCTGCACGGTAGCTCATTGGCCGCTACCGGCGTGACGTCATCCGGGTCACGCCCATCTTCGGTGGTGGATCAGAAGTAGTTGTTTGCTGCGGGAAGTTCCCGCGGCTGCAGGTGATTTGAGGAATGATGACCATGTGAGCTGAACACTCGCAGCTGCCCTCTATAGGCAGCTTGCTCGCATTCCTTTAACAGCTGGGTTACATTGTGATTGTGGCTGGGTTACATTAATACATTTCTTACAGCAACATTGTACATTCATATGAAGCAGCATTGTACATACACAACATTCCTCCCCCCTAGGATGGGACGAAGTCCCTCAACCATTGTGGCTTGCCGCACATGCGCCTGGGGCGAGCGGCCGCTTGACTTAATACAGGGGAGCCTGGCTCTGCGGAGTCCTGTCCTGCAATGGAAAGGGGAGACTCGTTAGTGGCTCGGTGTGGGCTCCGTGGTAACCTTGCATTAGGGGAAGGGAATGGAATGAACAGTTGGGAAGTGAACTCCTGCCTACCGCTTGAGGAGCTAGGGGTCCCCCCCAGCACGAATCTCGGGACCGACGAAGAGACCCTCGTGGTCTCGCCTCCCCCCGTACCCTGCCTGGGAGTGCCGGGGACTGTGGTGGTTGGACTCCCCCCCGATGCCTGTCTTGGGGGTGTTGGCCTCCGGGGAGCTGGAGCTATGGTGTATTCTAACACAAAAGGACTGGGGGGACTGGAGGTACCAGGGGCTGAACTGAAACCCCTCTTCTCGCTAGGACGGGTGGGGACCACTCCGCTACACCCCCGTGGTACCGTAACTCATAATCATCAAACTGATCCCTCTCTTCCAAAGTATCCTCCTCTGTGACTGAGAACCGAGGATATGCCTTTGTATCCCCGGTTTCCGCCGTGTCTCCCCCTTGGGTAATGCGGGTGGGGGAGGACCCTAACGCTGAATCCCCTTCACTAGTGACCCGCCTCCTGAGTTGGTCGGCGTGCCTCCTCCAGAGTAGACCCGAGCTAGTCTCGACCCTGTAGGACACTGGCCCCGTCTGCTCGATGACTGTCCCTGGGACCCACGCTGGCCCTGACGCCGCGTAGTTCCTGCAGTGAACCGGGTCCCCTGCCGAAAAACTTTTGGAGCTCCCTCCCCCTATATTTATGTTTCTCCCTTCATCCTCCACCCTGGACGGATCCATCCGGTCAAAAAGTGTTACCGGACGCCTCCTCATGAGGAGTTCGGCTGGGGAAAATCCTGAAGCTAAGGGGGTTGTCCTGTAGCAGATGAGGAACTGGCACAAATGCAGGTTCAACTCACCGGGACCCATGCGCCGCAGTGCGTCTTTCGTAGTGCGCACTTGGCACTCTACCTGACCGTTTGTGGCGGGGTGAAACGGGGCAGCGGTGATGTGCCTGATGGCGTTCCGCTCCATAAACGTCTTGAACTCTGCAGACGTGAAGGTACTAGCGTTATCGCTAACAAGGACGTCTGGCAGGCCGAAACAGGCAAAAAGCTTGCGCAACTGCTTGATGGTTGCGGCGGAGGAGGTGCTGTTCATAGGGATTACCTCCAACCACTTGGAATAGGAGTCGACTACCAATAGAAACAAGGACCCGCGAAAGGGGCCAGCAAAGTCGACATGGATCCGGGACCATGGCCCGCGGGCCGTATCCCATTCCCTATGGGGCAACCGGGACTCCTCGGGCCGAGAGCCCTGGCAGCTCTCGCACGTACCCACTAAACGCTCTATGTCCCCGTCTATCTGGGGCCACCAAAAGAAGCTCCTGGCCAGAGCCTTGGAGCGCACGATCCCGGGGTGACTGGTGTGCAATAGTCTCAGTACCTTGGCCCTCAGCTTCTCTGGGATAACTACTCGCTGGCCCCAGAGTAAGCAGCCCCTTTCCAGCGACAGCTCTACTCTGTGCCTAAAGAATGGTTTGAACTCTTCATCGGGGGGGGGGGGTCGTGGGCCAGCCCTTCCTAACCCAGGAACTAACTTGGGCCAGCATCTTGTCGGCCGCCGTGGCTTTGGCGAGGTCGGCCGGGACAATGGGGGGTGAGTCGAGAGACTCGATCAGTAGGACTTGGTGATCCTGCTCTACCTCGCATGTGGGGTCCCCTACACTTGGGAGGGGAGATCGGGACAGTGCGTCCGCATGGGAGATCTCCTTCCCTGGGCGATAGACCAGCTCATACTGGTAGGCGTTGAGGAAAATGGCCCAACGCAGCATTCTGGGGGATAGTATTTGCGGTGTGGGTTTACCGGTAGTGAAGATTCCCAACAGTGGTTTGTGATCGGTCACTACCGTAAACTCACGGCCGTATAAAAAGTCATGGAACTTTTTCGTTCCGGCGATGATGGCTAGGGCCTCCCTATCAGTTTGCGCGTAATTGCGCTCGGCCTTTGAGAGGGACCTAGAGTAGTACGCTACTGGGGCTTCCCTCCCGCTTTCCAACACGTGGCACAGGACCGCCCCCACCCCCACTGGGGACGCGTCACAGACTAAGACCACTGGTTTTTTCGGGTCGAAATGGGTCAGGACAGCGTCCGAAGACAGGAGTGACTTAAGCTCCTTGAATGCTCTCTCCTGCCTGTCCCCCCACCGCCAAGCCGCGTCCTTTTTGAGCAGGGCGTGCAGTGGCTCCGCGACCGATGCCTTCCGAGGCAGGAAGTTGTGATAAAAATTTAGGAGCCCTAGAAATGACTGTAGCTCCGGTTTTGCGGTGGGGCGAGGGGCGTTCTTCACGGCTGCAACCTTTGACTCAGAGGGTTTGATCCCGTCCGGGGTTACCTTAAAACCTAGAAACTCAACCTCCCTCGCAAAGAATACGCATTTGTCCCTCCTCAGTCGAAGGCCTGCCCTCTCGAACACTGAAAGAACCCCATCTAGCCTCTTTGCCAACTCTAATTCGCTCCCCGCCGTTATCAACACATTGTCGAAGTATGGGAGCACGCCTGGAAGCCCCTTTAACAGGCGTTCCACGAGAGATTGGAAAATTCCGGGGGCCGAATTCACGCCAAACTGAAGGCGCGTTACCTTAAACGCCCCCTTGTGCGTCACTATCGTTTGCACGGCGGCAGCAGCCGGGGTTACGGAGAGCTGCTGATACGCCTGAGCCAGGTCTAACTTGGCAAAACACTTCCCCCCATGTAACGTGGCCAGCAAGTGGCTGACCATGGGCACTGGATATGCGTTTGGCCGAATGGCCTTGTTAATGGTACATTTATAGTCTGCACAAATCCTGACTTCCCCGTTCGACTTAAGGGCTGTAACAATCGGCATTTCCCACTCCACCGAGTCAACTGGAACCAAAATCCCCTGCCCCACCAATTTGTCCAGTTCCGCCTCGATCTTGTTCTTTAAGGCGAAAGGCACCCTCCTTGGTTTGAGGCGGATGGGCCGGATTTCTGGGTCCAGCTCGAAGGAAACCGGGGGCCCTTTGTATTTCCCGAGCCCCTTCTTGAAAACGTCCGGGTGCGCGTTGCACACGGACCGCATTGGGTCAGTCTCGATGGCGTTAATGCCGGACAGTTCGATTCCCAGGGGAGCAAACCACTGCGTTCCCAAAAGGCAGCACCTCCCCCCTTTGAGGACCACTAGGGGCAGTTTCTCAGAGTAGCCCTTGAACTTCACCTTGAAATTTCCCACCCCCAACACTGGGATCCCGTTTCCCTGCACGTCCCGGAGGTGTGACCTCATGGCCCGCAGTTTGGGCCGCTTGTCTGGGGGAATACGCATGAATTCTTTTTGGGACAGGATGGAATAAGATGACCCCGAGTCTATCTCCATCCTCACTGGGACCCCTTGCAACAGTACCTCTACGAAAAACCGCCGGTGCTCCAGGCCCACGCGGTTCACGCCTTCCTCATCGTAGCTGGCTGCGACCTTCCTGGTGCCGGTCGCCTTCCGCTTGTGCGTCTGGGGATGGCTGGAACTCCTCTTGTCCTCGACTCGCCCGCGCCTGCATACTCGGGCGATGTGCCCCTTTCGGCCGCAGTTGTGACACTCGGCCTTTCGAAACGGGCACCTCATGCGGTCGTGGGACGCCCCACAACCGTCGCAACGGCGGTCCTGCCGTTCTCGGGACTGCCGCTTCTCACCACGCTTCTTGATCCTCCGGACGTCGTCGTCCTCGCTGGAGTAGGGGTCTGCTGTTGTGGACGACTCCTCGGACGACGTTGGTGTGCCGGCGGGCGACTTGGGGGCCCGCCAGGCCGTCTTCGCTGGTGTCTGCCGGGCCGCCTGTACTGGTGACTTGGCCCACTCGGACGCGGCCCCTCGGGACTTGAACAGCCTCACTCCGCTCCTGGCCTCCTCGGCTGCTTGGGCCTCCCGCAGCACCTCGTTGAACGTGAGGCGTTGGTCGCGGGTCATCAGCCTCCTCTGCAGCTCCTCGTCCCTCAGACCACACAACATGCGGTCACGGAGGGCCTGGTCCAGGTCATCCCACTGGCAGTGGACCGCTGCAAGCCTGAGGGCCGCCGCGTAGGCGGACACGGATTTGCCCGGTCGCTGGTCTCGCCTGTGGAACGCGTGCGGGGAAGATCGAGACGGGCGGCTGGAAGTGCTCACCCAGTCTCTCCAGGATACGGTCGATGGGGACCTCGTCTACCTTCCAGGGGGCCACCAGGGTCATCAGGATCCGCAGCGTGGCCGGCCCCACTTGGGCCAGGAAGTGGGAGCGCATCTTCGCGTCGTCGTCGACGCCCGCGGCTTCCATCACGTGCCGAAACTGGCACTCGTAGAGCTCCCATTGTTCGGGCTCGCTCACATCGAACTGGTACGCCTTGACCTTGGGATTCGCCATCGATCCCACCTTCGTCGCCAATTTGGTGTCTGTTCCAGGAGACATAGAAAGAGTCGCAGTATGGACTAACACAGGTTTATTGGTTGATGATCAGAACGAACATGTGGTAATGGCGGAGGTATCTCACATTATATACAGTGGTACAACACATTTGAACTTGGCTGCACGGTAGCTCATTGGCCGCTACCGGCGTGACGTCATCCGGGTCACGCCCATCTTCGGTGGTGGATCAGAAGTAGTTGTTTGCTGCGGGAAGTTCCCGCGGCTGCAGGTGATTTGAGGAATGATGACCATGTGAGCTGAACACTCGCAGCTGCCCTCTATAGGCAGCTTGCTCGCGTTCCTTTAACAGCTGGGTTACATTGTGATTGTGGCTGGGTTACATTAATACATTTCTTACAGCAACATTGTACATTCATATGAAGCAGCATTGTACATACACAACAGTCAATGAAACAGAAGTAGACATTTTTCTGGTACTCCATTGCATTCTCCATGTTTGTTAAAGTGAATTCAAAGGAGGATGTGAGGGTGGGAAGAGTCCATGAAGCGTTTTAAATAAATAAATACCTAGACAGAGACCACACTGACTTTTAAGAATCTGGTCTTCAGACTTCAGCAGTGAGTAGAAAGGCATTTTTCAGAATATTTATAGAATCACAAAGTTGGAAGTAGCATTTTAAGACACTGAGTCCAAACCCAAAGTGGAACTGACAGATGGTTGCCCAATTTTCTCATCAATTCATCCATTGTTGGACGACTGGAGCACTCACTACCTCCCGAGGTAATTGGTTCCACTGTTGTACTGCTCTTCACAGTTAAGAGGTTTTTCCCCATGATATTCAGCCTTTATCTGGCTTCCTATAGTTTGAGCCCTTATTACATATCCTGCACTCTGGGATGGTCAAGAACAAATTCTGGTCTTCCTTTTTTATGACTTTCAAGTATTCAAAAAAGTGCTATCACATCTCTCACAGTCTTTTTCTCAAGGCTAAACATATCCAGTTCTTTCAGTCTTTCCTCACAGGACTTGGTTTCCAGTCTCCTGATCATTCTTGTTGCCCTCCTCTGAACATACTCCACTTTGTTGGCATCCTTTTTAAAGTGTGGTGACCAGAATTGGATACAGTACTCTAGATGTGGTCTGCCAAGTGCTCAACATAGGGAGACTAGTACAGTAAAACCCCATATAGCAATTTTAATTTGTTCCACGGGTCTGGTCGTGTGATTTTGTCGTACGATTTTTTTCTATGTAAAAAACCATACAACAATTTTTCCTATGGAAAAATCATACAAATTTTTTTTGCTAATAAAATGAATTGAAAATTCATTTTATGATTTTTTCCATAGGAAAAATTATTATGTGGAGCTCCATTTTCTTTAAAAACCTATTTGTTGTGTGATTTAATTGCTATAGGGGGTGGTTGTTATAAGAGATCCCACTGTACCTCACAATATCTGGAGACTATACTTCTTTTAATGCTATCTTGCCCCAAAAAGACCTGGTGCGTAATCTGGGGGTTCTCCTGGACTCGCGACTCCTGCTTGATGAGCAGGTGGCAGTTGTGGCCAAGAGGACTTTTGCACAACTTCGTGTCATACACCAGTTACGCCTGCTCCTAGATCGGGACTCCTTGCTCATGGTCATGCATGCTCTGGTCACCTCCAGACGGGACTATTGTTATGCGCTCTACATGGGGCTGCCCTTGATGACCACTTGGAGGTTGCAACTGGCCCAGAATGCAGCTGCCCGGGTGGTAATAGGGTGCAGGCGTTATGCCCATGCCTCTCCGCTGCTTCGGGAGCTTGCACTGGTTACCGGTGTGCCATCGGGTACAATTCAAGGTGCTGGTAATGACCTTTAAAGCCAGGATACTTAAGAGACTACATCACCCTGAGAACATCTGTCTGTCCCACCAGAGCAGACCGGAGAGGATCTCTCGTGCCATCCACTAGCAAGGCTCATCTCTCTAGCACCAGAAGGAGGGCTTTCTCTATGTCTGCTCCGGCCCTATGAAACCTCCTGCCAATCGAGTTACAACTCCAGATGGAGTTCCTACCCTTCAGGAAAGAGCTAAAAACCTGGCTGGCAAAGCAGGTGTGGAGCACCAGTGATGTGGTGACTCCTGCCTGCTGGCTGATATAGCAATATCGCTCCCTCACTCTTTTAGCTGTTGGGGTAATATTTGTAGTACTTTTAATTGGGTTTTATGGGTTTTAAGTTTAGACTGTGCTGTTTGATTTTAACTTTGTGACCCGCCCAGAGTTGTTTTGAGTTGGGCGGCTATATAAATTGGACAAATAAACAAACAAACAAACAAACAAACAAACAAATAAATAAATAAATAATGCAGTTTCATGAATCATTGCTTTTTTGCAACCACGTTATACTGTTGACTCATATTCAGCTTGGGATCTACAACAATTCAAAGAACCTTCTCGCTTGTAGTATTACTCAGCCATGTGTCGCCCATCTTGTAACTGCATGGGGAGGGATTGCCCAAGTCAACCCAAAACTGTACTCATCGTTCCATGTTAGGTGAGGTAGCATCATTTCAGGGTGGGGCATCTTGGGGAGAGAGGTACCCAATGCCAACCAACTCTACTACCATAACCAGTCAGTGATGCAAAGTATCTGAGACTCAGGCCAGAGGAAAGGAAAAGCAGTGGCATCCAGACAGTGGGCCTGCTTGCATAGTATCTATACCTATAAAATGGTGCGTTAACCGTTGGAATGTGACAAAGGATGTTGCACCACGCCCCACTAGCCTGTAATGGGCCTCCGTTCACTCGCTCGAACCCAGTTCGCAGGTAACTGTCGGGTTGAAATTTTCGGCCAGGGGGCAGGAGCCCCCCGGACGCAAACAAAAAAAGGGAACTTCAATTCCCAACGTTCCTTGCGCCACGCCGCACCAGAGCCAATCAGGCTGAGCGGCGTGGCAAAAGGAACATTCGGAAACACGCCGTGGCCAATCAAAAAAAAGCCACAGGAAAAAACTGCGCAGTAACCAAACACGCGCAGGCAAAACTACAAGCCCCAGCGTCCTGCGCGCCATTAGCACGCAGAACGCTGAGGCAGCCGGTGCGCGAAAAATAAAATACACACACACACACACACACACACACACACCGCCGCCACTGCCCTTACTTTCAACGGGCCAGGGATCGAGCCTGGCCCGTGAAGAAAAAGAGACCCCCCCACACACACACACACCCTTTCCTTTGCATGGGCCAGGCTTCGAGCCTGGCCCGTGTAAAAAAAAAGAACACCCCCCCTGCCCTTTTCTTTCCACAGGCCAGGGATCGAGCCTGGCCCGTGGAAAAAAAAGACACCCCCCCCCCCAAAAAAAAGTATACACCAAAACAGTCAAAAACAGTCAAAACGAAACACAAAAACATCCAAAGAATTACCACAAAAACATCACAAAGACACCCCCCCAAAACAACAACAACAACAGGGAGCTTACCAAGGCACGTCTTCACTCCATGACGACCGTCACTCAACTGAGAAAATGAAGAGAATACTTACCAGAAGCGACACCCAGAGGACAGAAGAGAAAAATTGTAGAGAGGAAGAAAAGCTCACCACCCCCACCCAGAGGCCAGAAGAGAAAAAACATTGAAAAATATTGAAACTATTAAGATTAATTCCCAAATTAATCCAAAAAGTTATCAAAACATTCAAAAATATTCACACTAATCTCAAAAAATGCCAAAAAAACCCCAGAAGTCACTTTTCACTCAAAAAAACAAAAAGTGCATACAAATAAAGATTTAAAAAACCAATATTACAATTAAAATTTTTAAAAAATAATTTACATTAAATAAATTAAATTAAAATAAAATTTGCATAAACATAAAACAAAAACCTTCCAAAAACAATTTAAAGAGCCCGGCACTGAGGAAGCCGGTGCACAAAAAATAAAAATAAAACACACACTGGGAGCGCAAGTCCGCCGCAGGCGGACGCAGTGCCTCAAATCCACAAAAACACAAAACCTTTCAACACCATTTAAAACAGCCCAGCACCATTGGTTCAAGAAAAAAAACCCTTTACTATCCAACACAATTTTACAAAGCCCAGCACCGCCGGGCAAAATATGCTAGTACTGTATAAAAGTCACATTAAGACAAATTTTGGTGTAAATGCCATAATTTTAAAAAAACTGGTCTATAGTTTTTATTTGTTTCATAAGGCAAAATAATGCATTGAACAAGGAGATACAAAAGATGGCAAGTGAAGTAGTGGTTGCTGCGAATAAGAAGTTTAAAACTAATGTGGGTTTTGTTTTCCAAAAGGTTGAGTCTCAAGCTTGACAACAATACAGAAGAAGCATAGGTATAGTTTAGGTGTGAAATAATAGTATAACAAGTTTGCCCAGTTATCCTAGTCTATCTAAATACAGTAATGCTAAATAGGGTTGCTTTGAGGTCTAGAATGTCATTTGAGGTGATTCCTGCATCTACATGCAAGGATTGACTATACCACACCCCAAGTGATTTTGTGTAGCATTA
Source organism: Bradypodion pumilum (assembly GCA_035047305.1). Lineage (NCBI taxonomy): Eukaryota > Metazoa > Chordata > Lepidosauria > Squamata > Chamaeleonidae > Bradypodion > Bradypodion pumilum. The sequence goes on along the minus strand of JAWDJD010000001.1, from coordinate 185,727,993 downwards.
TCTAGACTAATATTTTTCCCTTCAAAGGGAAAGAAAAAAATTAATGTCTTTTTCAAGCTTTAATGCTATAACTAAGACGTTTTATTGGAGTTATAATAACATCAAATATTTTATAGTTTTCCACTTCTGCAGAAAGGAAAGGAGATAAGTTTTCCATTACTTTTTAACTGTTGTTATCTGCATCAATGATGCTTTGAATGATTATTTGAATGCCAAAGTTTCTCTCCCCCTTTGCAGGTGAGCAATGTCTTATTCATTTATTAATTTTTTTCAATATTCATTATAATTATCTCACCTGTTTCCCTCTGGATCTTTGTTCTATAATGTTCCTTCACCAGGATCACAACTTTCAAATCCAATGAAGATAATCTGAGTAGATCGTTACCTATAAGGAAGGACGTTAACCGTTGGAATGTAACAAAGGCTCCTGCACCCGTCCCTACTATCCTGTACCGAACCGCCTACACTCACCTTTACCTGGCCCGCACATCGCCGCAAGGGTCCGGCAGTCGCCAGTGGGGCAGTTGCCCCACGAACGCAAACAAAACAATTCAACTACAATTCCCAACGTCCTCCGCGCTGCCTCTCAGCCAATCAGGCTGACAGGCAAGAGCAAAGAACATTGGGAAAGCCAGCGCACCAAATAGAAACCGAGCCACAGGAAAAAACCGCCGCACGAATGCAAACAAAATAAACTAAACTTCAAGTCCCAGCATCCTCCGTGCCATGAACACTTCAGCCAATCATGCTGAAGGGCGTGAGCACGCAGAATGCTGAAAAAGCCAGTGCATGAAAAATAAAAAAAAATGCCTCACGCAACGGGAGTGCAAGGCTGCCGCAGGCGGATTCAGCACCTCATGGCCTCGCAAACAAAAATTTTTTAAATCCTGATTTAATAGCGATATGGGTCTGTAAGACTCCACTCTCTCTTCATCTTTCCTGGCTTTAGGATTTAGGAATTAATATTATTATCAGTTTAAGCCATGAATTGGGTGATTTTCCTCCATCCAACACATATTTGAGTATTCTAGTGATTTTTGGAACTACCATTTTTTTAAATTCTTTATAAAATTCTGACGCTAATCCATCTTCCCCCGGTGTCTTTCCTAATTTTGGTTTGTCTATAGTTGCTGAAACCTCAATTTCTGAGGCAATTTCCATCATTAAATTGTGGGTGTGACTCACCTTGGTTTTAGTCCAATTTTTGACATATTTCAGTACCTCTTCTACGTTTAGTTTTTTTTCTCTAAATAAAGATTTTGGTAAAATTGCCTAGCTATTTCTACTTTTTCCTTTGTTTTGTTACATCTATTTCCTTGGTTATCAATTAATACTCTTATTTCTCTTATTTCTTTTTTTCCCTTCGCTGCTCTTGCCAACATTTTGGAATTTTTGTTACTGTACTCAAAATAATTTCTTTTTAAATAAATTAAATTTCTTTCGACAGTTTCAATATCTTTTCCTAATATTTCTGTTTTTAATTGCTTCAATTTATCAAATGTATTTTTATCTTTGGTCCTTATATGCTCTTCTTGAAGTCATTTAATTTCTTCTTCCATATGCTTTTGCTTCTCTTTATATTGTTTATTTTTGATACTTGCTAGTTTGATACTTTCGCCCCTAAAAACTGATTTCATTGTATCCCAAAGAATACTATCAGATACATTGCCTGTATCATTGAGACACCAAAAATCCTCCCACTTTTCAATTATTTTCTCCTTTTCCTCTTGATTTTTAAATATTTTTGAATCATATCTCCATTTAATGTTGCTTTTTTCCTTTTTCGCAGATATTTTTAAATCTACTGTCATTTTTGTGTGGTCCAATTCCCTAAAAATTCCTACTTCTGTATTTTCTAATGTGTTAACTAAGTTATGTGTAACCATGACATAGTCAATTCTTGAGTATGAGTTATGAACATGAGAATAGTATGTACTAGCAAGGGTTGCCCGGCGTTGCCGGGCTTTTTTCCCCGTGTGTTTTAATAAAAAATGAACCAATTTTATTTTTGCAATAATTTTAAATTGTGTTGGAAGGTTAAATTGTGTTAATGTTTTTTTTAAAAATTGCTTAGTCTGTAATTTTAAATTTTTAAATGTTTATTTATGTAAAAAAATTGGCTTGGCTGTTATTAACTGGGATCTGCTTTTTTGGGTTTTTTAAGGATTAATAAAAGAAGAAAGTATGATATAATTTTTTCAAATTGTTTTATGTAAGTGAATAATGTTTTAGTTTTTTGATTTTTTTTAATTAGTTGTACTGTAGGTCATAATTTTCATAATGTAAAAGTAAATGTTTTTTACATTCAATGTTTTTAAAATGTGTTTAGATGTTTTGAGTTTAAATTTGAGTTATAACTCAGCACAGGATTTTTAAAAGTTTCTATTGTATTTTATTGACATATGTTTTAGTGTAATTTTTTACTTGTTTTTATTGGTGTGACCTTTTGTGTAAAATTGTGAATTTGTGTTATGCTGTTGTGTGTTTTTGAATTGTTTTTACTATTGTGGCCAGCAGGTGGTGCTGGTAGGGGTTATTGTATTTTGACTTTTTTTCTCTCCTGGCCTCTGGGTGGAGCTTCTTCTGGTAAGTAGTCTCTTTCTTTATTCATTTGTTTTTCAGTCCTGGTGGTGGTAGCACATGTTTTGGTAAGTTTGCTTGTTTTCTTTGTTTTGTGGGGGGGCGGGGGGGTTGGAATTTGTATTTTTTGTCTGTTTGTTTTGTTTTTGATTGTGTCTTTGTTTACTTCGTATTGTTTTTGTTTTTGTGTATTTTTGGATGTGTTTGACTGTTTTTAGTTATTTTTTTTAAAAAAATTTATTTGTTTGGTGGTGGGGAAGGGACGTGGTCATTGAGGGTTAGGAAGGGTGGGCTAGGTGGTGGGGAGAGGGGCATGGTAGTTGGGGGTTAGGAAGGGTGGGTTAGGTAGTGGGGAGGGGGGCATGGTCGTTGGGGGTTAGGAAGGGTGGGCTAGGGGGGGCATGGTCGTTGGGGTTAGGAAGGGTGGGCTCGGTGGTGGGGACGGTGGCTTTAGTGTGTTATGGTGCTTTGTTTGTGTGGAGTCGTGAAAGTAGATCGGGTTTCCCCTTTAATATCAGTGGGTGGGGGTTGTGACCCCCCTCTCCGCTGGCTACCCTAGGGTTGGGAGGTTTGTGGGGAGAAAAGAGGTATATTGCCCCAACACTTCTGGAACCAAAAGATCAGGCAGACTGGATCGAATCCCCACCCCCCCTCCTTAAAACTGTTGGTGAGGGAAAGAAAGCCAACTGGTGTTTGCTTGGCTGTGAGGCAGTGAGTTGTTTTTCGTTGGGGGTTAGGAAGGGTGGGCTAGGTTGTGGGGAGGGGGGCGTGGTTGTTGGGGTTAGGAAGGGTGGGCTCGGTGGTGGGGAGGGGGGGCATGGTCATTGGGGGTTAGGAAGGGTGGGCTAGTTGGGGGGGAGGAGGGCTGTAGTGTGTTATGGTGCATTGTTTGTGTGGAGTTGTGAAAGTAGTTCGGGTTTCCCCTTTAATATCAGTGGGTGGGGGTTGCGATCCCCCTCTCCGCTGGCTACCCTAGGGTTGGGAGGTTTGTGGGGAGAAAAGGGATATATTGCCCCCACACTTCTGGAACCAAAAGATCAGGCAGACTGGATCGAATCCCCACCCCCCCTCCTTAAAACAACTCCATTTTTAAAGAGAAGAAAAGACGGAGTTGTTTTAAGGAGGGGGGGTGGGGGATCGATCCACTTTGCCTGTTCCTGTGGGTCCAGAAGGGTTGGGGCAATATATCCCTTTTGTCCCCACAAACCTCCCAACCCTAGGGTAGCCAGCGGAGAGGGGGATCGCAACCCCCACCCACTGATATTAAAGGGGAAACTCCAGTCGGGAGCTTCAGGCGCTGTTGGTGAGGGAAAGAAAGCCGGCTGGTGTGTGCTTGGCTGTGAGTTGTTTTTCTTTTTCATTTTTCGGGCGCCGTTTTCCTCAGCGCTCTGTGCGCTCATGGCGCGCAGGACGCTGGGGCTTGTAGTTATGGGTTGCTGTTTTATGTTTGTGCTGCGTTTTTTTAAAATGCTTTTCTTTCGATTGGCTGCGGCGCGTTTCCGAACGCTGCCCCGTGCGAGAGCCTCTCAGCCTGATTGGCTCTGGCGCGGTGCAAGGAATGTTGGGAAGTGAAGTTGTTTCCTTTTCTTCACGTTTGTGGGGCTGTTGCCCCACTGCCGGTTTTTTCAATCTTTCGTTGACCTGCGTACCCAGATCGGCCGTGTGCACGAAGGGTGAGTGCAGGCAAGTAGGGCGAGGCATAGCAACCTATAGCCAGTTCCAACGGTTAACCCTTGGATTTATAGGTTAAGATATGCACTTTCATTACCTTTTATTTCAGACCACGCATCGTACAGTCCTAATTGTTGCATCCATGATTCTAGTGTCTTCTTAGCTCCTGTTTTTTGTCTCAATGCATTTGATGTGTCAGAATCTGATTTAATCAAATTGAAATCTCCTGCCACTATTATTTTATTTATGTTTTCTTTTAATATAATATGGTGTAGTGTATGTAAAAATTCTTCTTGTTTCTGGTTTGGGGCATAAATATTGACCAGCAAGATTTCTTTTTTATTATTATTTTTAAAAATTATTAAATTTTTAACAATAATACAACTTAAAAAAACAACTATAAATGAAAATACAAACATCATACTTACAAGTACAATATATATAATAAAAATATATAAGAAAAAAAGCATAACAATATAATTAAACTACGACTTAATAATATACTATCTTCCTCTTTCTTCCATACATCTTTAGTTATATTTCCAATTTTTTTTAGTACATTATAATACTCTTATAACTATCTGTGGGATCTGCATACACAATTGGCACACTGTCCCTGACAGAACCCTGGTTTGGGAGATCACTCCTTCGAGCTGTAAGGTTTCGAGGGGACAGAAATTGGGGAGCGGAATATTAGATATAGCTTGATTCACCTATTGCTGACCTGACAGGCAGCTAGGACAATGGAGAGCTAAAAATCACAGATGGTTAACTCAATAAGCATGTAATGGATAATCTTTCATCCGCAGATGCCCTAAAGTCTAAGAGTAAACTTCAGCCAGTTGTTTGCCCCTGATAACGAGGAACAATGCTTGTCCCCGGTAGTTAATTAAGTTAGATAAGAAACTTCCCCTGGTGAAGACTTCCCCAATAAACTTGTGTAAACATGATGTGCAGACTCAGGGCTTCCTTTGTATCGCTACGTGCAACATATGCACACAGCCAGATTAGGCAAGGATATAAGCTTCTGAATTGTCTTCATTAAACACTGGTCTTCACTCCATCCTTGCCTCACGTGTCTTGCTTGACCAGTCTCCTCCGGGACCCTCCGGCCCACATCGGGCCCGATCCAACAACTATCTTAATATACATATTCAAACTCTATTCTTAAACTCATCAATTTGATACAACTATTAAGTCACAATAAAAATACAATAGTTAAAATACAATTTTCACATAATACACCCAGTGTTATTTACAATGCCCTGGAGAAAACGGAGTGTCACAGTTGTTTTCTAACCCCAGAAACTCATTTGTTCCAGTACTGGTCTATTCCCTTCATCCCCCTTCAATGAGTAATCCAATAATAGTTGCCATATTTTCCAAAATCGATTTTCTTTAACTATACCCTTTTTCTTATTCCTTTCCCATGTTAGCTTATCATTCAACGCAAGATCCCACATCTCATACCATTCTTCTATTTTCAGAGTTGCTTCATTTTTCCAATGCTTGGCTATACACTGCCTGCCCGTTGTCAACATTATCGGCAATAGCTATTTTTTTATCCTTATTTAAATCCATATTTTCCACATCTGTCAACAAAACAGAACTTGGCCCCAATTTAAGTCTCATACCCATAACAGCAAAAAATCTCTTTCTCAATTTCCCCCAAAAAATCCTTTACCACATTACAACCCCACCACATGTGTTCATATGTTCCCAGTGTATCCTTACATCTCCAACACATTTTATCTTTATTTTTATCTATTTGATGTAACCTCACTGGGGTCAAGTACCATTTCCACAACATTTTATAATTATGTTCTTTCACTCTAACAGACATTGTTCTCATGATCCTTTTCTTCCATTTATTTCTCCAAACCTCGTCTACTATCTTTATTTTCAATTCTTGTACCCAATTTATTTTCAACACTTCTTGTGGATTACCATCTTTATTTAACATTATATATATATTAATTACTAAGCCCTTAATACCTCTTTCTCCCTTTCTTATCTTTGATATCAATTCTTCAAACTCAGTCATACCTCTTTCCAAACTGACTTCCATCAAATATTTGCTATTCCATTTATTTACCAACACAATCTGGAGCCAGTTCAACCTCAATTGTGCAAACATATCTGCTTTTCTCTCTCCATCTTTACAAACCTGTATCCAGTCTTTCAACAGGAAAACATCATTTCTAAATAAAACTTCTTTCACCCTTTTGTCAATTTGTATTGGAAAATTTTTGATATCCTCTATTTCTATTATAGGAGATGTATCTGGGGCCAATTCCATTTTCAACTTTTTCCATACTCCTAATATTGTCTTCATCATTTTATTTTTTGTAACTATTTCCCCCATATTACTATCTAAAAAGATCATTTTCCCCATTTGATTTAGATCCCTCATCTCGATTTCTTCCCATATTGCCTTTTCCCTCGCTAAGATTTTCACAATATTTTTAATTTGAAAAGCTCTGTAATAATTCCTCAAATTTGGCAATCCTAGTCCTCCTTCTTTCTGAGATAAGTACCACAGTTTTTTTTTTACAATTCTAGGTTTTTTTTCCACCATTACAAAAATTATTCAACAAATTTTGAAATTCCTTAATTTTCTTATCACTTAATTGGATCGGCAGGGCATCAAACAAAAAATTAATTCTCGGTAGCAACATCATTTCACATAGCGCAATCCTGCCAAACCAAGACAACTTCACCTTTTGATATTGCTGTATTTTATCTTTAACTAGCAGATTTTGCCCAGCGGTGCCGGGCTGTTTTAAATTGTGTTGGATAGTAAAGAGTTTTTTTTCTTGAACAAATGGTGCTGGGCTGTTTTAAATGGTGTTGAAAGGTTTTGTGGCTTTGTGGCTTTGAGGCACTGCGTCCATCTGCGGTGGACTTGCGCTCCCAGTGTGTGTGTATTTTTTTGGGCGCGCCGGCTTCCTCAGTGCCGGGCTGTTTTAAATTGTTTTGGAAGGGTTTTGTTTTATTTTTATGCAAATGAAGTTAGTTTTTAATTGTGGTTTTTTAAATTTTTATTTTCACAAATGGGCTGTTAGAAACTGTGATTTTTAATTTTTTGTTTTGGTTTTTTGGTTTTTCAAAAGAGGAAAGGATGATATAATTTTTTATAATTATTGTATTTAACCAAATAATGTGTTACTATGTGTGTGTTTTTTTAAATAGTTGTGCCTTGGATAATCATTTTTAAAATGTGTAAGAATATGTTTTTTTTTAATCAATGTTTCCATACTGGGTTTAGATGTTTTGTTTTTGTTTTTTTGAGTGAAAAGTTATTTCTTTTTTTTGTATTTTTTGTGATTAGTGTGAATATTTTTGAATGTTTTTTCTCTTGTGGCCACTTAGTGGGGCTGGTGAGCTTTTCTTCTACTCTACAGTTTTTCTCTACTGTCCTCTGGGTGTCACTTCTTCTTCCGGTAAGTATTCTCTTTATTTTCTCAGTTTAGTTCCAGTCGTCATGGAGTGAAGACGTCTCCTGGTAAGCTCTCTGGTTTTTTTTTTGGGGGGGGGGTTGTTTTGGGTTTGGGGTGTGTGTCTGTGTGATGTTTTTGTGTTTTCTTTTTGGATGTTTTTGTGTTTCCTTTTTGTATTTTGTATTTTTGTATTTGAGTATTTTTGACTGTTTTTGGATTGTGTTTTTGGATGTTTTTGTGTTTACTTTTTTAGGGGCGGGGGGGTCTTTCTTTTCCATGGGCCAGGCTCGATGCCTGGCCCATGGAAAGGAAAGGGCGGGGGGGTCTTTTTTTGTGGGCCAGGCTCGATGCCTGGCCCGTGGAAAGTAAAGGGCAGGGGGGTCTTTTTTTCACGGGCCAGGCTCAATGCCTGGCCTGTGGAAAGGAAAGGCAGGGGTGGGGGGGTCTTTCTTTTCCACGGGCCAGGCTCGATGGCTGGCCCGTGGAAAGGAAGGGCAGCGGCGGCGGGGAGGTTTTTTACTTTTTTTCACATGCCGACAAGCCCCAAGTGCGGTGAGTTTTTTCTTTCCCCACCTCCAACGGAGTTCGACCGGCAGCCGGCCAGAGGAGGTGGGGAAGAAAGAACTCACTGCACCTGGGGCTCACCTCTCCGCTGCCCCAAAAGTGGCTCCTCGCCTCCAATGGACCCCACCTATGCTGGGAGGCCCCACAGAGTTTGCCCTGCAGTTTGTACTGTTACAATGTATCTCTATGGGAACGACGTTATACAAAGCATCGGTGGCAAAAATTTGGACTTTGTATGAGGCATCGTGGCTAGGATTTTGCATGCCTCATACAAAGTCAGAATTCATACAATGTCCTAACTTGTGGAACCAAGTTTGGATGTTGTATGAGGTATTACTGTATTTGTATTTTGTCAAATTTAAAATAAAATAAAATAATTTTTTTAAAAAACAGTTAACCAAAACACAAAGCACCAAAATTAATAAAACACAAATAAACAAATAATTAAAATAAACCCATTAAACAACAAAACAATAAACAACAAAATCAACAAAAAACACCCGAAATACCAAAGGCTAACGGAAAACTATAAAAGCACACTGAAAACACCTATCTACAACACAAAAATACCTAACGCAACAAACAATAACACAAATTTAAAAAATATATATGGAATAATTTAAAAAATAACAACCAGAAATAATTAAAATACTTAAACACATCTAAAGCCCACAATACAAACTAACAAACAAGCCAAAACACTTGGGTGGTTTAAGTAGAACTCTCTACTTAACCCCTCCCCCCAACCCAACACCACAAAATCAAAACAAAACAACAACAACAGAAGAAACAATCAAGAGCACTTACCATACCATACCTGTCAAGTTTTGGATTTGGAAATAAGGGAAATGTCCTGGCAAATACGGGATACTTGACAGCTATGCTTAATCTGTCCTGCCCTCCAATGGTGGCGATAGGGCATTGCAGTCTAATAATAAGGGATGACAGTGGGAAAGAGGGTAAAATAAGGGTTTTTCCCAGCCAATAAGGGATACTTGACAGCTATGTACCATACACGTCCTCCCTCCATGGAGACCGGAACTAAAATATAGGTCAGTCATAGTTCTAGTAAAGCAGGAATTTCAGTGTTACTTAGTTAAAGCTAAATCAGAGATAGTTTGAGGCATCCCAAATAGTCATCCTGAATATCTCAGTGATTTTACATCACTATTTAGCTTTTTTGCATTTCCTTGAGGCATTGGCTCTAACCCATCAGAAGAGCATAATCTGAGAAGGTAGTCTTGGGAAACTATGCCTCTAGTCTGAGACCTTGAGCTCTTGGGGTGTTCTTTGTGTTTCCCATTGAATTAGCATCTTTATTAAACCATCAGGGAGAGGATGTTGGAACTGAATCTCATTAGCAACTCATGACTCCATCTCTGTCTCTTACCAACCACCTCTGATGTTAACCCAGCTTTGTTTCTATCTTTAGAGCCTAGGAAGGATGCAATCATTTTAAACAATTATATTAGTTTAGGGCTAAAGGAGAGGAAAAACCAGGAAAACTAGTAAGATAGAGGTACTGTTTATTGGACACAGTAATTGAGGACTAGGCCTACCATATACCTGTACGTCTGATGTGGTTCCCATCCCTAAAAGTAATGTTTATAGCCTCAGGGGCTCTAAACCAGTTTTACTGCTGGATACTTAGACAAGGCCAGGAGTGCAAATATTGATTAATGCACACTTTCCTAAAGAAATCAGATCTGTCTTTGGGTGTTTATAGCTCACTCACGGCAATATTAGATAGCACTAGTATACTTTTACCTGTATATGTGGTTGGTCCTAAAAAAAATTGAAATCTTAAATTTATTTAAAGTGCTATTGTCAAACATTTAACCGAGCTTGCATTTCACATCCCATAGCTTCTCCAATACTATGTCATATTCTCTCACTTCAATTTTATTTTCAGGATGTTGGCTTTGGCTGATTATGTTCTGAAATCATCTACAGGTAAAATCAGAACTGCCCCTTTCATGCATTGTCATAATACTAGATCAATGACAAAGGCCACCATATCTACCTCCTCCCTTTCAAATGTACAATATTGTGGCAGTGTATTGGGCCTTCAAATTGTTGTATTGAAAGGATGCTTTCTCATTGGAAGTCCACCTGGTTCCATCTCTGGTTGCCTTATGGATATGACTATTCATTCTTTTTTTTATTTGTGTCAGATGCACCACCAGCAACATACAAAGCTAAAATTAACACATCTAAAAACAAAATAGAATTGTAAAGGGCTAGATGACATCTGGCCAATATAGGGCCACATCAACAGCATTTCCTCCTGTTAAAATAAGCTTGTGATTCATCCGGCCCTGCATTATGTGTGATGTACTATGCATATAAGTTAAATAAGAAGGGTGACAATATACAGCCTTGTTGTACTCTTTTTTTATTCTTAAAAATCAATTGTTCAATATCTGGTTCTAGCTGTTGCTGCTTGCCCGCATACAGGTTTCTCAGAAAACAGGTGAGGTGGTCTAGGACTTTAATCTCTTTAAGGATTTGCCACAGTTGGTTGTGATCTACACGATTAAAGGCTTTAGCATAGTCAATGAAGCAGAAGTAGACATTTTTCTGGTATTCCTTTGCTTTCTCCATAATTCAGCGAAACTTAGCATTTTGATCTCTAGTTCCCCTGCCTCTTTGGAAATCAGCCTGTACTTCTGGTAATTCTCGATCGACATACTGCTGAAGCCTAGGTTGAAGAATTTTGAAAATAATCTTGCTAGCATGTAAAATGAAATCCTGCCCCCTATGTAATGTTACAAACCTCCGTCCATAGTACTTCAGGCACTCTGTTTGTCAGGTCTAATCCTTTACATCTGTTGTTCACTTGCACTGTATATTCATAAGGAATGTGATCTAGGTCATATCTGAATGGCCTAATTATTTTCCCTACTTTTTCATTCAAAACCTGAATTTTACAACCAGTACATCATGATTTGAACCATATTCAGCTCCAAGTCTCATTTCTACTGGCGGTATAGAGCTTCTCCATTTTTGGCTACAAAATATAAAATCCATCTGATTTTGCTGTTGATCATTTGATGATGTCCGTGTTACATAGAGTTGCCGATTCAGATTGAGATCATTCTGTCATTTTTAGATTGTATCCCATTACTGCTTTCCACATTATTTTATTAATTACAAGGGCTACTCCATTTCTTCTCAGAGATTCTTGGCCACAATAGGAGATATAATGATTACCTGAATTGAATTTGCCTAGCCCAGTCCACTTTAACTCACTGATTCCCAGAATGTTGACATTCAGTCTTGCCATCTCATTTCTGGTTTCTATGCAATATTGCACTTTACAGCCTCGGACTTTCCTTTCACCATCAGACACATCCACAGCAGAGCATCCTTTCAGCTTTGACCCAGCCATTTCACTCTTTATTTATTTATTTTTATTTATATTCAAATTTATATGCCGCCCAATCAGGTAAACCCGACTCTGGGCAGCTCACAACAAGTTAAAACACACATAAAACAATACAACCAATTAAAACCCAACATACCCACCCACCTACCCCATTCCTCTTAAAAACCCACATTAAAAAACTGCCTTCATTGACAATTAAAAGAAATGGGGACTTAATTTATAAGCCAACAGGCGGGAGCCACTCTTCCATCTGGGCCCCACACCTGCCCCGCCAACCAGGTTTTTAGGTCTTTTCTGAAAGGTAGCAGCTCCATCTGCTCCCACAACTCTACAGGCAGGAGGTTCCACAAGGCCAGTGCGGACATGGAAAAGGCCCTCCTTCGTGTACCAGAGAGACGGGCCCCTCTGGCAGATGGAACAATTAGGGAGCCCCTCCGATCCGCTCTGGTTGGACAGGCGGACACTCTTGGGACGATGCGGTCTCTAAGGTATCCTGGCCCACTACCATGAAGGGCTTTAAAAGTCAAAACCAGCACCTTGAACTGCACCCGGAGGCAAACTGGTAGCCAGTGCAGCTCCTGAAGTAATGGTGAGGCACAAGCATAATGCCCGCGCCCCATCACCACCCGGGTTGCCACATTCTGGACCAACTGCAGCCTCCAAATGATTGACAAGGGCAGCCTCATGTAGAGCGCATTGCAATAATCTAGCCTGGAGGTGACCAGAGCATGTGTGACCCTGAGCAGGGAGTCCCGGTCCAGGAGCAAACGCAACTGACGGATGATGCGAAGCTGTGAGAAAGCCCTCCTGGCCACAGCTGCCACCTGACTTGCTAATAGCAGCCCCGAATCCAGGAGGACCCCTAAGTTGTGTACCGGGTCTGTGTGGGGCAAAACAGCCCCATCCAAGACCAAAGTTGGCAGCTCCCTGGATAACGCGGGACCCCCCCCATCCAAAGCCACTCAGTCTTGGAGGAATCCAATTGTAGCCTGTTGTCCCCCATCCAGACCCCAACCGCTTCCAGACATCTGGATAGGACATTAACTGCATCACTGGGGTCCCCATGGGCCGAGATATATAACTGGGTATCATCAGCATACTGATGATACCTTACCCCATGGGAACGGATAACCTCACCCAACGGCTTCATGTATATGTTAAATAGGAGAGGAGAGAGCACCGAGCCCTGAGGCACTCCATACTGTAGGGGCCTAACGCTGGACCTCTCACTCTCCAACCACACCGACTGGGTATGACCCTCCAGAAATGAAGAAAACCAGGACAGCACAGTGCCCTGGATCCCCAAACCTTTGAGCTGTTCCAGAAGGATACCATGGTCAATGGTATCGAAGGCCGCTGAGAGATCCAGAAGAGCCAGGACGGATGGATGACCCCCATCCCGCTCCCACAAGAGGTCATCAACCAGTGCGACCAATGCAGTTTCAGTACCATATCCAGGCCTGAAACCCGATTGATAGGGGTCCAGATAATCCGCTTTCACCAACCAAGTGGGACAGGGATCCAAAGGGCAGGAGGTGGTGCGAACAGCTGCAAGAAGCCTGTCCACTTCCTCAGGGACAACTGGATCGAACTGATCCCAGATAACACTGCCAGACTGAGCTCTGATCCCCTCCGGACCCTCCCCATCCACGCCGGGATTAAACCCCGAACGAATCCGAGCGATTTTCTCCACCAGATAGTCTGCAAAAACCTCAGCCGAACCCTGCCAACCAGGCACCGGCCCCTCCCGGCCAAGGAGAGACCTGGTAACCCGGAACAGAGCGGCTGGGCGATTATCCACGGAGGCAATGAGGGCGGTGAAGTATTGTTGCTTCACCACCCCCATCGCCACCAGGTAGGTCTTAATAGCAGCCCTAGCCAGTGTCCAGTCGGAATCACTTTGGGTCTTCACCCAGCGGCGCTCTCTGCGTCTCTTTGCCCGTTTAAGCTCCCGCAGTTCTTCTGTGAACCACAGAGAAGATCTATCTCTGTGGGCTCGGAGAGGCCGTAGTGGTGCAATTTCATCCAAGGCAGCCATAGTCATCCTGTACCACAGGTCAACGAGTGCCTCGGATGAATCGTGGAGCCGATCCAGAGGAAAATCCCCCAGTTCCCTCTGGAATTCGTCAGAATCCATCAGTCACCGGGGGCGGGCCAATTTAATAGGCCCTGCCTCCCTGCGGTGAACCGCCGCCCCCAGGAAGTCCAGAGTCACCAGATAGTGATCTGACCATGGCACAGGTATAGTGTCTAATTTCTGTAGTCTCAGATCACTCTGCCACCGCTCCGACAAAAAAAACTAGGTCCGGTGTGTGACCACTGCCCCTGGTCGGGCCATGAATTACCTGAGTCAGGTCCATGGCTGCCATGGAAGCAATGAACTCCTGAGCAACCTCTGAACCAGTCCCCAGTGAAGGCAAATTGAAGTCCCCCAGAACCATCAGCCTAGGGAACTCCAACGCCAATGCAGAGATGGCCTCGAGGAGCTCAGGCAGGGAGTCTCTTATCCTGCAAGGAGGCAGGTACAGGAGTAAGACTCCCAACTGACCCTTAGGGCCCAACCGCAGGAGCAGGGCCTCACAACCCGGGACTTGTGGAGCTGTGGCCCTGGCGACTCCCAAGGACTCCCTGGCTACAATGGCGATGCCACCGCCCCTTCCCTCATCCCTTGGCTGGTGCCAGATACCGAAACCAGCTGGACACATTTCTGACAGAGGTACACCATCCTCTGGTCTCAGCCAGGTTTCGGTGATGCATGCCAGGTCGGCCCGCTCCTCCTGAATAGAATCTTGAATCAGGGGGGCCTTGTTGCAGACCGGCCTGGCATTCATCAGCAGCAGCCTAAGGGCGGGTCACCCTGGATCAGCTGCTCAGGACCCAGAGATGTACCTGGGGGGCTGGAACGAGGGACAGATACCAACCATTGGTCCTGTGTTCCCTGTGTGCAGCCTGCCCCTCGGTACCCGCCATATCATCCCATGCCCATCACAACCCCAATTTGAGCCCTGGGAACCTCCCCGCCCATCTCAGATGGAGTGCTACCCCTCCTACCCAGCTGACAAGGCCATTTCTCCCACCCTCTCTCCCCTCCAGATACAGAACCCACCCCCACACTCCCCCTACCCTCCTTGGGGCATTTCCAAGTGCCCCTTATCAGAGGTGGGGGGTGCCGGCCATCCCTCCCCAAACCCAATCCCATTCCCTTCCCACCTCTCCAACCCCTACAATTACTCAAAAGGGGGGGGGGGTAAGAGCCCTCACTGCTGGCACCACCTCCCTCTCTCCTCCCTAACCCCACAAGAGGTGAAGGAGGGGGGCAGCAATGTGCCAATCCATCAATCCACCAAGGCTTCCCCAGCTGGGACCAATTCCCTCCCACCGGAGCGGCTGGGAGGAAAGGCAGTGTCTGTTCTCCATGGCTGGAGTTGGGCTGCAGTTCTTGAAGCCGTCTGCCTGGTCCAGCGAAGGAGGCATTTGGGAAAAGGGGTGGTTGGAAGGTCTTTTGTAACCACCCCTCCCTGCCTTGACACAGCTGCCGGTCCTCTCTTCTCCTTCCTGGTTCAGCAAAGGAGGCATTTGGGAAGGGGGGTGGATAGAAGGTCTTTTGCAGCCAACTCTCCCTGCCTTGACCCAGCTGCTGGTCCTCTCTTCTCCTTCCTGGTTCAGCGAAGGAGCTACTTCCGTCCACTTTCCCAGTAACACTTTGGATACCTTCCAACCTGATGGACTCACTGTCCTGTGTTATATCTTTTAGCCTTTTAATGCTGTCCACAGGGTTTTCTTGTCTAAAATACTGGATTGTGTCACCGTTTCCTTCTTCAGTGGATCATGTTTAGTCTGTCGATCTTAGGTGGCTCTGCATGGCATAGCTCATAGCCTCATTGAACCACTCAAGCCCCCTGCCTGGGCATGGCAACAATCCTTGAGGGAGCTGGAATAAAATAGCACAAAACAAATGCATTGAAATAAGTAGGGAAGGCTTATATCCAACACTGAACATCAATGGGCTACTAAAGAAAGAACAAAGATTGCTGATGCTTTTTAATTGGTGTATGTTATTTTTTCATTTGAAATGTGTTATCATTTATACTTTAGCTGCTTGAAATATTTTCCTGAGACAGAAAAGTGAAATGAATTTATATTTAAATGAATAAATATATGATGAATTTGTTCCAAATGATTATTTTCAATCCAATTAATCTGATAATTAAGATACTTTAATTTTAAATGTTACTACTGCCTCAAGGATCTTTTGTCATTCATATCTGTGTTTGTGAAGTAAAATAACATACTCTCCTTTGGAATCACACCTTGACTATAAAAAGAGAAATAATTCAATTTAAGATTATTCAGTTTCCAGTTCTTCTTAACCCATACGTGACAAGTGATTCCAGTATAACAACTTTGCTATCACATCATAGAAATAATTAAGTTGCCACCCATATTCAAATAAATTTCAAAACATAAGACTAATGTAATATCATGCACCTTGCACAATAAACATGTGTTCCACCTTCCCCCCTTGACTTCAGTACTACAAGACATTCAGTTGTATGCAGGTGGGTTGAATGTTAATGCAGAAGTCAAGAAGCAATTTTTTTTGCTGCAAACAAGTGCACACCTTAAAGAAGCTGACACACCCATTTAAAGTGAGTGTTGAAACAATAGCACACACCTGCACTGTATGAGGCAGCAATGTGTTGAACTTGTTAC
This sequence comes from Bradypodion pumilum, assembly GCA_035047305.1. NCBI lineage: Eukaryota > Metazoa > Chordata > Lepidosauria > Squamata > Chamaeleonidae > Bradypodion > Bradypodion pumilum. The sequence continues at coordinate 185,711,637 of JAWDJD010000001.1, read as the reverse complement.
ATAGAAAAGAGCTTTAGATTTGACCATACATGTCGTTAAAATTTCAGCATAATACAATCCAAATAGGCATACGTTCCAACACATATATTTTGCAAGAATGTATTCATACCACACCTAGTATAGTGATTTTCTCAATTAATCTTAACCTATAAATCCAAGGGTTAACCTTTGGAACTAGCTATAGGTTGCTATGCCTCGCCCTACTTGCCTGCACTCACCCTTCGTGCACACCGCCGATCTGGGTACGCAGGTCAACGAAGGATTGAAAAAACCGGCAGTGGGGCAACAGCCCCACAAACGCGAAGAAAGGGAAACAACTTCACTTCCCAACATTCCTTGCGCCGCGCCGCGCCAGAGCCAATCAGGCTGAGAGGCTCTCGCACGGGGCAGCATTCGGAAACGCGCCGCAGCCAATCGAAAGAAAAGCATTTAAAAAAAACACAGCACAAACACAAAGCAGCAACCCCTAACTACAAGCCCCAGCGTCCTGCGCGCCATGAGCGGCAGAGCGCTGAGGAAAACGGTGCCCGAAAAATGAAAAAGAAAAACAACTCACAGCCAAGCACACACCAGCCGGATTTCCTTCCCTCACCAACAGAGCCTGAAGCTCCCGACTGGAGTTTCCTCTTTAATATCAGTGGGTGGGGGAGTTGCAATCCCCCTCTCCGCTGGGTTCCCTACGGTTGGGAGGATTGTGGGGAGAAAAGGGATATATTGCCCCCACCCTTCTGGACACAGACGAACAGGCAGAGAGGATCGATCCCCCACCCCTCCTCCTCCTTAAAACAACTCCGTCTTTTCTTCTCTTTAAAAACGGACTTCTTTTAAGGAGAAGGGGTGGGGGTGGGGATTCCATCCAGTCTGCCTGATCTTTTGGTTCCAGAACTGTGGGGGCAATATATCCCTTTTCTCCCCACAAACCTCCCAACCCTAGGCTAGCCAGCGGAGAGGGGGGTCGCAACCCCCACCCACAGATATTAAAGGGGAAACCCGATCTACTTTCACGACTCCACACAAACAAACCACCATAACACACTAAAGCCACCCTCCCCACCACCGAGCCCACCCTTCCTAACCCCAATGACCACGCCCCCCCCTAGCCCACCCTTCCTAACCCCCAATGACCATGCCCCCCTCCCCACTACCTAACCCACCCTTCCTAACCCCCAACGACCATGCCCCCTCCCCACTACCTAACCCACCCTTCCTAACCCCCAACGACCATGCCCCCCTCCCCACTACCTAACCCACCCTTCCTAACCCCCAATGACCATGCCCCCCTCCCCACTACCTAACCCACCCTTCCTAACACCCATTGACCATGCCCCCTCCCCACTACCTAACCCACCCTTCCTAACCCCCAACGACCATGCCCCCTCCCCACTACCTAACCCACCCTTCCTAACCCCCAACGACCATGCCCCCTCCCCACTACCTAACCCACCATTCCTAACCCCCAACGACCATGCCCCCCTCCTCACTACCTAACCCACCCTTCCTAACCCCCAAAGACCATGCCCCTCTCCCCACTACCTAACCCACCCTTCCTAACCCCCAACAACCATGCCCCTCTCCCCACTACCTAACCCACCCTTCCTAACCCCCAACGACCATGCCCCCCTCCCCACTACCTAACCCACCCTTCCTAACCCCCAACGACCATGCCCCCCTCCCCACTACCTAACCCACCCTCCCTAACCCCCAACGACCATGCCCCTCTCCCCACTACCTAACCCACCCTTCCTAACCCCCAACGACCATGCCCCCCTCCCCACTACCTAACCCACCCTTCCTAACCCCCAACGACCATGCCCCCTCCCCACTACCTAACCCACCCTTCCTAACCCCCAACAACCATGCCCCTCTCCCCACCACCTAGCCCACCCTTCCTAACCCCCAATGACCACGTCCCTTCCCCACCACCAAATAAATAAATATTTTTTAAAACATAACTAAAAACAGTCAAACACATCCAAAAATACACAAAAACAAAAACACCAAAAACAATACGAGGTAAACAAGGACACAATCAAAAACACAACAAACAGACAAAAAATACAAATTCCAACCCACCCACCCCCGCACACACACACACACACACACACACACACACACACACACACACACACACACACACACACACACACACACACACACACACACACACAACAAAGAAAACAAGCAAGCTTACCAAAACATGAGCAACCACCACCAGGACTGAAAAACAAATGAATAAAGAAAGAGACTACTTCCAAGAAGAAGTTCCACCCAGAGGCCAGGAGAGAAAAAAAAGTCAAAATACAATAACCCCTACCAGCACCACCTGCTGGCCACAATAGTAAAAACAATTCAAAAACACACAACAGCATAACAGAAATTCACAATTTTACAAAAAAGGTCACACCAATAAAAACAAGTAAAAAAATTACACTAAAACATATGTCAATAAAATACAATAGAAACCTTTAAAACTCCTGTGCTGAGTTATAACCCAAATTTAAACTCCAAACATCTAAACACATTTTAAAACCAAGGAATGTAAAAAACATTTACTTCTACATTATGAAAATTATGACCTACGGTACAACTAATTTAAAAAATTCAAAAAAAAATAAAACATTATTCACTTACATAAAACAATTTGAAAAAATTATATCATACTTTCTTTTTTATTAATCCTAAAAAAAACCAAAAAAGCAGATATCAGTTAATAACAGCCAAGCAAAAAAAATAACATAAATAAACATTTAAAAATTTAAAATTACAGACTAAGCAATTTTTAAAAAACATTAACACAATTTAACCTTCCAACACAATTTAAAACTATTGCAAAAATATAATTGGTTCATTTTTTATTAAAACACACGGGGGGAAAAGCCCGGCAACGCCGGGCAACCCTTGCTAGTGAATTATATATAAATATGTGACATAAATAAAGAATTCTATTGGGAATCTCTCTTCCTTTCTCATGTGACTCTCTCATGTGAGTTTATCAATAATTTTTTATCCACAGCATCCATTCACTAGCTGAGGTCTTCATGTACAGCCCAACTGTGACTATAGTTATTATAACAATAATTTGCAGGTCGTCAAGTTGACTCTGACTCATGGTGACCATTTCCAGAGTTTTCTAGGTAGAGAATCCTTAGACGTGGTTTACCATTCCCTTCTTCTGGGGGTACCCAGGACTATGCAGCTTACCTATGACTACAAAGGCTGGATAGTCTCCCTGAAGGTTCAGTGTGGAATCTAACTCCAATGAGCTATCCAGACAGCTATAGTTGTAATACAGGGAACACATTTCTGAGCTGTTCTTTGCTTCATTCGTCATTCTAAACTGCAATAGCAAGTATATCTTTACAAAAGAAAAGAGGCAAGGTAGGAAGCAACCATTCCAATGATATCTTCACTCTGTAGATTTGATGTCAGCACCACAGAATGGCAGAACATTTGGCCCTCCAGATGTTGTTTGTCAGCTCCCAAAGACTCCACTTGCCATTGTCACAGATTGTGAGGAGGAGTCTGGAATATATAGAAAGCCAAAAGTTTCATGATTCAGGACTAAGGTATATTTGTCTCATTCCCAGTCACTGCTGTTCATTTTCACATAAGAAGAATCTTCCTGGATATGAATAAAAACTCGTTTAATCCAGTTATTGAGTTTTTCACAGTGACCAGTCAGGGGTCTCAGGGAAGTCTCAGGAGATATTTTTTTTTTAAAAAAAAAAACTTGTTTCCCCTATTGTTTCTGAACAACTGGTATTCTGGGACTGGCTGCCCCAATCCTGCAATAGCATGCAGTCATCATTAGTAGCCATTGAGACCCCTGTAATAATCTGGTTTATGAAAAAGTGAGCTATACTATGAACTTCCCAGTTTTTTTAAAAAAAATCACACTTCTATACCACACCCTATAGTGCTTAGTTCACTCTCTGGGCGGTTCACAAGTTAAATAGCATTTTCTCCCCCCAACATACTGGGTCCTCATTTTACCAACCTTGAAAGGCTGAGTCAACCTTGATCCCTAGTCAGAATCAAACTCAAAACCTTTTGGCTGCAGGGCAGCAGTTTAATCACTGCACCACCAGGGCTCCTGCCTACCACATTCAGATGACAATGCTTCTAATGCAGGGATCAGCAACCTACAGTCTGTGGGCCGGATCTGGCTCACAGCACCAAATCATCCGAGGCCCCAAGCTTTCGCTCCCACTACTGCTGCCACTGGAAGTGGCGTAAGTAGCCATAAACACATCTGAGGTTGACGTAAACATGTGGCTGTCATTTATGACATGTTTTCGACAGCCATAAATGCAGAAGCGGCTATCATAAACATACCTGTCAACTTTCCCGGATTGGCCGGGATTTCACGGTTTTCGGCACCGATTTGCGCCATTTCCTGCCCCGCACTGCCGAAACCCCGGAATTTGGCAGTGGGAGAAAGGAGGTACTGTGCAGCCCTTCTGTGCAGGTCGCCTTCTACGCATGCGTAGAAGGGTTTTACGCTTGCGTAGGCCCGTTCTACACATGCGTAGAAGGCGACCTGTGCAGAACCGTTTGTGCAGGTCCCATATTTTCTGGAGCCACAGTTGACAGGTTGTAGGAATGTATCTGGATTCTGTCAGGCTGTCGCTGACACATTGTGTAAACAAAGACCTCTTTGCTTACTGAGAGACAACGCTTGCTTTTGGGCATGCGTAGAAGAGTGAAAAAGAATTCTCCTTTCTTCTCCTTATTTGGGTTCTGACATTCTGATTGATTATGTAGGTTAAGTTTCGTTTCTGAGATACTCTGCTTGAATAAAGAGAAGCCATTAGTATCCTTTGTAAAGCCAAAGACTGCAGCCGTGTTTTCTGTCTCTCTCTGTTCCTTCCTTACTCTGAGCCTAATGAAGCTGGACTTCGTGGACTCTTAAGTTTCTATCTTAAAAGATCTGATGATATAAACTGCTGCTTCATGAGACTGAGTGAGAAGAGATCTTTACATGAATCAGATTCCTACAACTGGTGCCCCGTTGCGAGGCCATTGAATGAAGGTCAAAGGAATGCTTTGAATTCTGCTTCAGCAATTAGCACCTAATTATCACCTCATCGACCGGGACAAGGTCTTCATTCACCTCCGACCAGACAGGTCCGACCGGGAAGGTCATAAATCGAGCGTTCGAAATTCATCCAAAGTCAACTTTGGGTCCCACACTAGGTGAGTGACATCATGGGGTGTGTGCTTTCTTCGCAAATGCAGGAACTTTGTAAAGATATCTCAGATCTTTTGAATAACAATGGGCGGAAGGCTGATGAGAAGGAGATACAAAAGCTAGTCAAAGCTATAGGGAAAATCAGTCCTTGGGTTAAATTTGATGAATGCTTGGACTTAAAACAGTGGAAACAGATTGGGAGAGAAATGCAGAAGCATAATGGAATTTCTGTATCAGTGCTATTTACATGGGAGGAAGTCAGAGACTGCCTTCAAAGACTCACTCCAAAGAATATTCTGTTGTCTCAGGGGCTTGCTGGCCCCCTCCCAAAGCTTTTGCCACCAGACAAGGGAGGGGCTATGGCAACTGCCCCTCCATCATATGAGAAACAACAGCATAAGCCCCCTGATGGGGGTGGAGGTGGAAATGGAGATGGGACATTATATCCTGCCTTGCATCAATCAAGCACTTTTAGCCCTACAAAAGACCTGTTCTTTGCTGCAATACTGCCTGCCGAGTCTAAAAAACAACTAGTGCCAGCTGATGGGGAACAAATGGTGGGGACCTCATCACAGATTGAAGCTGTTAATGCATGCAGAGTGGCAGGAAGCAAGGAGTGTGTTTCAAAGAGCAGCATAGGGGATCTCAGCCCCCCCTCATCACAAAAGCAGGAGAAGCTGAGTAGTAAACTTGATACCTCACGTTTGGGCAGGAAGATCCTACAGAAGTGGAAGGATGGCCCAAAGGAGGAATGCACAAAACCCAAGACCAGAAAGGGGTGCAAGTACAAACTAACAGATGCAGTTTGTCATAAAGTTGAGATTCAGAAGCTGCAGATGAAAGAAATGCAGAGGAAAAGGGGCGTGAATCCTGCCTGTATGGACAGCAGGCTGTTGCAAAAATACAAGGAGGGAGAAGACATACAGTTTTTGGCTGATTTTGAACTGCCCAACCCTCAAACAAAGAGATCCAGAGTGAGCTGTCCCAAGTTTCAAGCATCAGGATTGCAGGGAAAGCAACTTGGAATTCCCTGTGATTTTCTTCTGTGTGAAATTACTTGCAACTTCTGGAGAATTTGTTCTTTGTGCCTTCACACCTCATCGGCCTGCCTTAATGCAGATGGGTGTGGCTGGAGCATAAAGGAATGTGTGTTTGCCAGAAAAGCTGAAAAGGGGGGTTGTGTGGGATTGTCTTGTGAAGTCAGTGAGACTTAATTTATGGCTTAATTTCAACTTGCCATGCCAAGAACTGTGCTGGAGAGAAGATAGTGTTTGTTTAAGTGTTTAAGAAGAAAGCTTAATCAACATTTGGACTTTTAATTTGGACATTTTAATTGGACTAAAAGGAAAAAAGTCTGTGTGGACTGTAAAGAAGAATTGGCTTTGTTTGCATTTTAAAACCTGAAAACCTTTTTTAAGCAACCTGCTCATGCTATGAGTGTGAAATGCTCTAATGAGATTTGTACTGTATTTGAGTTACCATGCTATGCTGATTTTAAGTTATTGAATGCTTCTTTCATTTACACCAGTGGGAGAAGAAAAAATTTAATGCCTTACTCATGTACTTGGGGAGTGATAAATGCTTTCTAGAATGCAACAGAAACCTCCTTCATGTAAGGAAGAAGAGAACTGTTCATGTTTTGTTCATGCTTAAATGTTTGCTTATTCTCTTGCAGGAGAAAGACCTGTCTTTGCTTATGTTATGTTTTGCATACTGCATATCTCAAGGTACCTCCAGAAGTACATGGAAGAGTTTTCAGTACCATACACATGTAAATGGGTTTGTGATATTGCATTTGTGTTATATCTCACTCATGTTTCATATCTAGTTACATGGTACTAGTAATAACAGGGCATGCTCCTGTTTCTTAGGGGAGTGTCTTCCTAAGCCATTGGTCATTTATTGGCAACAAGGGAATCCTGAGTGGAAGGATTCCTGCTCGAGCGATCCGCCCATGGAGAGAGAAGAAGATTACTCAGCTCCAGGATGGTGGTTCACCAGTAGACTAAATTTGCTGACATTTGTTCTTTTCTTTCTTACTGTGCTTCCAGCTGTGAGAACAATGACTCATGGGGGCAACCCCAACTTTTGGCTTCGTCATGCTAACTATATGTTTGAGGTTCATGGTAAGAATGCAACGTTATACTATGAGCATCCACTGGCAGTGTCTCAAATGGCCTTTCTTCTGGCATTGTTCAACACGCCAGAGTTGGTTATTGGACATTTGCAACATCTTGATAGATCTACACTTTTCTCTAATCCTCCAGAACAATTTAACAACACCCGCTGGTGAAGCATGACATTCAAGAAATACACTAAAGGACTTTGTTTCTGCTGTCATAGTTCTGGAGTCTGGAATAGTAAATGGAAGCACTGGACTCAAGCAAAAAGGGTTTTGCAGAATGTAGGCAATTATACGGGTTGTGACGATTATTTTTGGTTATGGGGTAGTTATAACAGTTCTTATAAGCTTAATTATACCTTGTTTAACACTACTATTGAAGCTATATATGATGTGTTTCCTATGCCATCCATTGCAAATTGAACCACTATCTATAGCAGAATAATCAGGAGTAAACATTTTATTTATTTATTTATTTATAGTCATATTTATATATGCCGCCCTGAGTCGGGTTCTGCCTGAGTGGGCGGCATATATAAATATGACTATAAATAAATAAATAAATAAAATGTTTACTCCTGATTATTCTGCTATAGATAGTGGTTCAATTTGCAATGGATGGCAAATCAAGGATCCTAACATGTGGTTCTTTTTTAATGGAGTTGCCACAAATTTCCATCCAGGACAATATCAATGTGCAGCATTGGGTTATTTTACCTTACCTGTACAAGTGCAAATGCCGCTTCGGGCAGATGCACGGCGCCGGAGAGCTGCTGACGGCCCGATGGGTTCTGGTTGCAATGATGAAGTGATAATCGATGTTCAGCTTTCTGATGGTAGCTGCTGGGGGAGAGCTATAGGGAGTGCTATCACTGGAGCACTCACATTGGGATCATACCCAGGTGTCATTTCCCAGGAGAATAGAAGGTCCATTTTGGGACTCACCTGTAGGCTGGAGAAATCAATCAATGCCACAGGGAGGGTCATACGGGATCTTCAAATGGAAATCACTGAGCTTCATCAAGACCAAATGCAGGACAGACTGGCCATAGATTACCTGTTAGCAAAATCCGGAGGATTTTGTAAACTGGTCGGGAACCAGGGATGTCGGGTAAAATTCCAGGATCTGAATAATACTATTGAGAAAGAACTTCAGAATTTACAGGAGAGCATTACTAACAATGTACGCACTGATGTTAATCTCTTTGATTGGGTGACTTCTTGGTTGCCTGATTTGTCTGTCCTTAGACAAGTTTTCTTTTATGGGTTCATTATTATTATCTGCCTTATATCTTTGTGTTTTTGCATTAATTGTATTCCTAACCTTATTTCTATGTGTAACGCATGTCCACTGCGTAGAAGGGAGACATCGAGTTTTGCACGACGGCAATTGTACTCAATGAGGTATCATCCTCCGGAACAAGGTACCAGGAGTCAAGAGGGGTACGATGTCCAGGAGGACAGTGATGATGTATATGGAGGAGTAGTTATGGAGTATGATGAAATGCAGGGGTATGATTAGCCGTCCCTCTCTCAAATTTAAATGAAAAAGGAGGACATGTAGGAATGTATCTGGATTCTGTCAGGCTGTCGCTGACACATTGTGTAAACAAAGACCTCTTTGCTTACTGAGAGACAACGCTTGCTTTTGGGCATGCGTAGAAGAGTGAAAAAGAATTCTCCTTTCTTCTCCTTATTTGGGTTCTGACATTCTGATTGATTATGTAGGTTAAGTTTCGTTTCTGAGATACTCTGCTTGAATAAAGAGAAGCCATTAGTATCCTTTGTAAAGCCAAAGACTGCAGCCGTGTTTTCTGTCTCTCTCTGTTCCTTCCTTACTCTGAGCCTAATGAAGCTGGACTTCGTGGACTCTTAAGTTTCTATCTTAAAAGATCTGATGATATAAACTGCTGCTTCATGAGACTGATTGAGAAGAGATCTTTACATGAATCAGATTCCTACAACAGGAATCATCATAAACACCTTTGCAACAGCCATGGACGCATTTTATGGCAGGGGTGATGGAGCGTGACCTGGCCCCCGAATCAAAAAAGTTGCCAGCCACTGTAATCATTGCCGTAAAACATGTCTGTGGCTGTCATAAACGTGTTTACAACAGCCGTGGATGTGTTTTATGGCAGGGGACCACCAATCCAGCCCCCTCAACTGTTGGAGAGAGCATGACCTGGCCCCCAATGTAAAAAGGTTGCTGGCCCCTGTTCTAATGGAACATTCTGATATGCCACAGTAGCTTTTTAACAAAATATGAATTAGTTCAACCTTCTGACAACAGGTATTTTGCATGCATTCCCGTTGACCAAACCATTAAATTTGTATTGTATAAAGGCACATACATGTCAGATGGTACATTGGAGTTCAGCCTAAAATTGAGTAGAGAGAAGTGATACTTCAGAGCATAACAGAGGAGTGCCTGCCAGAGTCAGATGAGAAAAATGCTACATTACAATAAATTGCTATTATGCACTATTGCACAAATGAAGAATTGAAAAATACAAGTTTGCAATGTTAGTGATTAATCTATTTCAAAGCTGGGTCAATCCCTTCACTTGCATAGATGATATCATTCTTATCCTCAAGATAAAAATCAGTGTCTTGAGAAACAGTGTCTGACTTCGTGAGGGCATAGTCATTAGGAGAGCAAAGTCATGCCCATTTCAGAATGGAAAGATTAGAGAGTAATCTACATATCAATAATCTCTGTGATACAAGATAAATAAAGTGTGTGTGTAGGGGGGAGATGAGCAGGGTGAAAAGACATAAAAGAAAACCCATACTGAAGGCAAACTAGATACCTTTTCATTATTCTGATGATGTTGTGGCCTGATATTGGGCAGATGTCATCTAGCCCTTTTCAATTCTATTTTGTTTTTAGATATGTTAATTTTAGCTTGTATGTTATTATATGCTGCTGGTACATCTGACACGAATAAAGAAAGAATTCTGATGATACAGATAGCAGATATACTTTCCTGTCTTAACGTGTCCTTTGCCATGGATATTTAACAATCCCACAAGGGCTCCTTAGAAAAGAAGATGTGTTGCTCCATTGTCTTCAAAGGTTTCTAGGCTTCTGGACTCCCTCAAAGCACAAGTTAAAAGGCAAGCTCTAAATAGTTCTTGGCATTTATCCCTTAGGTAAAGGTAAAGGTAAAGGTCGCCCTTGCTCGAAAGCCAGTCATATCCAACTCTAGGGTTCAGTACTCATCTCTGTTTGCAGACATTTCCATAGACATGTAGCAGGCATGACAAGACACCAGAGTGCATGGAATGCTGTTTACCTTCCCACCGAAGTGGTCCCTTTATATACAGTAACTGTGATAGAGAGCAGAAAGAGAAGATAAAATTTTGAACTAATATATAATATCAATTATCAATTAGAATTAATTTAAATATAAATTTGAATATAAAATTAATATTTATTAATATATTTAATATCAATATAAATTTGAACTACTACTACTACTACTACTACTACTACTACTACTAATAATAATAATAATAATAATAATAATAATAATAATAATAATAATAATAATAATAATAATAAAGTAGAGTTTTTTGGGTCAGGATTGCAACCTGGCCTTGTTAAACTCATATATTGCAGCAGAGGGGCTGCAGTGGCTCAGTGGTTAAGAAGTTCACATTGTTAGCTGGAAGGCCAGCAAGTCAGCAGTTTGAGACCCATATACTGCATGATGGTTTGAGCTCTTGTCTTTGTCCCAGCTCCTGCCAACCTAGCAGTTTGAAAGCAAGAAATTGCAAGTAGATAAATAGGGACCACTTTGGTGGGAAAAGGAGCCTCATTCGGGCATCCCCTGAACAGAGTTTCTCCAGCAAAAATCCTTTCAACCCAGAATAATTTCAGACACAAAATTATTATATAAGTATATTATTTATTTATTCATTCAATTTAAAGGCCGCCTTCCTCACATTAGCGACCCAAGGTGGCTTACATCAAATAAAACAACTTATACAATTAAAAACCCACTGATAAAACTGATTAAAAATTAAAATCTGTAAAAAAAACCATAACCCCTTAATTAAAACCCCACAGGGCTAAATGAGCCAGCAAGGCTGAGATGTGCTGCCAGATGCATCCCATGCCTGCTGGCAGAACCAGGTTCTCAGAGCCTTTCTGAAAATTATTGCAGGAGAATCCTCAAATGCAGAACAGTGAGTTCAAAAAACTCCATTGCACAAGGATACTGATTGGCTGACCAATGTGCCCTTTATGATCAAGCCAGATGAAAACCCAAAGGAAGTCCAATGCCCATTGTGGCAATCAGTAGTGAGTGCAAAATTAACCACCAAGCTTGGGACATGGAATGTACAAACACTTTATCAATGTGGCGAACTTCATAGTTTAGTTATTATGTGAATTTGACAACCACCACCTTGATATACTAGGTATAAGCAAAATGAGATGGATAGGAAATGGACAAATAATTAGCAAGGGGGGAAACCATAATCTATTCAGGCCATAGCAGTGGTGGGCATCATCAGGTTCGCACCAGTTCACCAGAACCGATAGCAGAAATTCTGGCTGGCCGCGCCCATCCAAGTTTTGAAATAAAGTACAGTAGTCCTAATTTGGGTGCAGTGCAGGGCTTTCCTCCTGAACACGCCCACAGAGTAGGTAGTAAAAAAAATTGGAGCCCAACACTGGGCCATAGTGAACATCAACAACATGGAGTTGGCATGCTTATGAGTAAGAAGGCTGCCAAGGGTCTGATAGGGTAGAAACTAATAAATGAACATCAGTGCAGGATTCCAATCCTGACATTAAAAGGCAACCATAATAATAATAATAATTTCACGTCAGAAATTATCCTGGGTTGAAAAGATTTTTGCAGAACAAACTCCGCTCAGGGAACGCCCAAATGAGGCTCCTTTCATGTCCTCAAGATCTGGGACAGAGATGGGCGCTCAATCCGTCATGCAGTACCCAGGTCTCGAACTGCCGATTTGCCAGCCTTCCAGCTAACAAGGCAAGTTTCTTAACCACTGAGCCACCACAACCCTGACAACCATAATATAAACATATGCCCCAACTGAAACCATGGAAGACACAGAAAAAGATCAGTCTTATGAACTATTTGAAGAAATTATCAATGAAATGCCAAATCATAACATAAAGATTATTATTTTGAGACCTAAATACATAAAGTAGCAACAGAGAAGGACTAGAATGCACAAGTGGCCCACATGGATCTATAATCTACATAAGGGAAATTGAGATTGGCTAATATGTTTATGCAGCATAAATGTACCGTGCAGAACAAATACATACTTTGAACACAAAGAAATCCATAAGAAAACATGGAGGTTGTCAGATGGGTACACAAATAGCAAGATTGGCTACATCTGCATTAGCAACCAATAGCAGTCATAACTACAAGATGTAAGCGCATTTTGTGGTACAAATTGTAGGATCAGATCATCATTTGTTGTTGTTGTTGTTCAGTCGCACAGTCGATTCCGACCCTTTGCGACCCCATGGACCATTTTCCTCCAGGCACCTCTATCCTCCACCATTCTCCTCAGCCCACCAAGCTCTGTGGCCATTGTGTCCACAATACCATCTATCCATCTCATCTCCTTCTTCTCTTTCCCTCCACCTTTCCCAGCATCAAGGCCTTCTCAAGTGAGTCCTCCCTTCTCATTTGATGTCCAAAGTACTTTAGCTTCATCTTCACTATTTGTCCCTCCAATGAACAGTTAGGGTTGATTTCTTCCAGTATTGACCAATTTGTTCTCCTTGCTGTCCAGGGGACTCTCAGGACTCTCCTCCAACACCACATCTCAAAGGCATCTATTCCATACCTGTCAACCTTCCCGATTTGGCCGGGATTACCCCGTAAATTGACGTCGATTGACATCATAACCCAGCCCCCGCTGCCAAAACCCCGTAATTTGGCAGTGGGGAAAACGCTTTCCGCGCATGCGTGGAAGCGCTACGTTGCTTGCGTAAGGGCTGTGCAAGCGGCGTAGCGCTTCCGTGCATGCATGGAAGGGGTAAAACCTTTCCACGCATGCGTGGAACGCGACCTGCGCACAAGCGATGTGCGCAGGTCCCGTTTTTCCGGAGCCGCGGGTTGACAGGTATGATCTATTCTTCTGCGCTCAGCCTTCCTAATGATCCAGCTCTCACACCCATACATTACCACTGGGAATACCATTGCTTTGACTATGCGAATTTTTGTTTTCAAGGTGATGTCTCTGCTTTTCACTATATTCCCCAGGTTTCTCATAGCTTCTCTCCCCATAATCAGTCGTCTTTTTATTTCATGGCTACAGTCGCCATCTGCAGTGATCCTAGATCCCAGTAAAGTAAAATCTGTCACTGCTTCTACTTCTTCCCCATCTATTTTCCAGGGACTGATGGGACCTGTTGCCATTATCTTGGTTTAGTGTATGAGAGTCAAGACACAGGAAACAGCCAAGGGCTGGGTTAACTCAGGTTTATTGCATGGTGGACAGAGGGAAGAGGTAATGGCGGACGAACAGCTCTATATATATGGTAGTAACGTATTTGAATGTGGCTCCACGATAGCCCATTGGCTACTGCCCGCGTGACGTCATGGCTGGTCACGCCCTTCTTGTCCAGGTGTAGGTAGCGGCGGGAAACTTCCCGCGCTGTGGCCTTTGATGGGTTTGAACCAAGAGAGCTTGGACGCTCGCTGCTGCCAGCTGGTGGTCATTAGCTCGCGTCCATTTACAGGGTTTATAGTGATCAGCTGAAGGTTACATTGTTACTCGTAGGCAAGGTTACATTGGTTCAGATACATTGTTATCACATGTAGAAGGGTACACTGTTAGAACACAACACTCCTCCCCCCTAGGATGAGACGAAGTCTCTCAGCCAAGATGGCTTATTTCGAACACGCTGGGGTCTCGGCGCGGGCTGCCCTGCCCCGGCTTCGCTCCCTCCTCCTTGCTCCCTGGCTTCCTGCCCTGTAATCGGAGAGGATGACTTGTTAGTAGCTTGCCGCGGCTCTGCGGCTTTGTTGGGCGGTGTGTGCTTTGTTTGGGAAGAACCGGGGGCACTGGGGGCTAACGAAAAACCCCTCTTCTCGCTTGGATGGGCGGGGGAACACTCCAAAAAAACCCCCCGGCTAGCAAAATTAAAATCGTAATCGAATTCGGGGGAAGCGGCAGCGGCGGCCGCAAACTCCTTTTCCCCCTCCCCGGGCTCTGATAGAGCTGGCGTGTCAAAAGGATATGAGTCGGGATCACTGCTTTCCCCCCTGGCTTCGGACTGGTGTCCTTTTCTGTCTCCCCCTTGGGCTAAACGGGTGGGGGAGAACCCTATCGCTGGATCCGGTTGCTGAGCCCCACTGATCGGACCCTCACTCACTCGGCGCCGCAGTTGGTCCGCGTGCCTCCTCCAGAGGAGACCGGTGTTCGTTTCCACCCGGTACGACACTGGTCCCGTCTGTTCTACTATCGTCCCTGGCACCCAGACTGGGCCTGCGTTGGCATAGTTCCTACAGTGTACAGGATCGCCTACGCCGAACCCTTTCGAGACCGCTAAACCTATGTTCTTCCCTTTGTCCTCGACCCTCGTCGGGTCTAACCTGGACAAGATCGTGGTCAGTTTCCTCCGCATCAGCAGCTCAGCCGGCGAGTATCCGGACGCTAAGGGGGTCACTCTGTACGCTAATAGAAATTGACAGACTTGGTGATTTAGATCCCCCGAGCCCATGCGCCGCAGCGCATCTTTTGTTGTGCGCACCAACCGCTCCACTTGGCCATTCGTGGCCGGGTGAAATGGCGCGGATGTGACGTGCCGAATTGCATTTGCCTCCATGAATGCCGCGAACTCAACGGACGTGAAACAGCTAGCGTTATCGCTGACCAGAGTGTCGGGTAAACCAAACGTGGAAAAGACCCTCCTTAGCTGGCCAATGGTAGTGGCGGAGGATGTGCTCTTTACCGGAATGACCTCCAGCCACTTCGAGTACGCATCCACTACCAGGAGAAAAATGGTTCCTCGGAACGGGCCAGCAAAATCTACGTGCACCCTGGACCACGGTCCCCTTGCTGCGTCCCATTCCCTATGCGGGAGACGGGCTACCTCCGGTCGGGAGCCCTGACATGCCTCACAAGTGCCAATCATATGCTCTATGTCGGCGTCTAGCTGGGGCCACCAGAAATAACTCCGGGCCAGTGCCTTGGAACGGACGATTCCCGGGTGGCTGACGTGCAGCAGCTTTAGCACCTTCGGTCGCAGGGACGTAGGAACCACCACCCGTTGGCCCCACAAGAGGCACCCCCTCTCTAATGACAATTCTATTCGTTTTCGAAAAAATGGGTCGAATTCCATGCTTGGGGATGACGCCGGCCACCCCTTCTGTACCCACGAGCATACTTTCTCCAGTGTTCTATCCTTTCCGGTCGCCTTGGCGATGTCGGCCGGTACTATTGGGGGTGAATCTAAGACCTCTATTAGCAATACCTGGCGGTCTCTTCCTACCCCTGCCTTCTGATCGTCCGACAAGGGCAACGGAGACCGTGAGAGCGCGTCTGCATGGCTGATCTCCTTCCCGGGCCGGTATTCCAACTCATGTTGGTATGCGTTAAGAAAAATAGCCCACCGCAGCATCCTTGGGGACAGGATCTGTGGTGTGGGCTTATTTGCAGTGAAGATTCCTAACAGGGGCTTGTGATCAGTCACGATCTTGAACGGGCGACCATACAGAAAATCGTGAAATTTTTTGGTTCCCGCTACTATCGCTAATGCCTCCCTGTCGGTCTGTGCGTAATTCCGCTCTGCTTGGGACAGGGACCTTGAATAAAACGCTATCGGGGCCTCCCTTCCGTCGTTCAACACGTGGCAAAGCACCGCCCCCACCCCCACCGGGGATGCGTCGCAGACTAAAACTACTGGCCGTTTGGGATCAAAATGAGTCAGGATTGCCTCGGATGTTAGGAGTTGCTTTAACTCTGTGAACGCCCTCTCTTGCTCGTCACCCCACAGTCATTTTTCCTCTTTTTTAAGTAACTGATGGAGCGGCTCGGCAACAGACGCCTTCCGTGGAAGGAAGGTATGGTAGAAATTGAGAAGCCCCAGAAATGACTGCAGTTCGGTTTTGGATGTGGGGCGAGGAGCTTTCTTGATAGCGGCTACCTTAGATTTGGACGGCCTAATTCCCTCGGGCGTGACACGGAACCCTAAAAACTCCACCTCTGTTTCGAAAAATACACATTTGTCTTTTCTCAGTCGCAGCCCCGCTTTCTCGAACACGGTCAGAACTTTATCCAATCTATGTGCCAGCTCGGCCTTACTCCCCCCCGTTATCAACACGTCATCAAAATATGGCAACACCCCCTCCAGCCCCTTCAGGAGGCGTTCCACGAGCGACTGAAAAAGGCCAGGTGCCGAGTTCACGCCAAACTGTAAACGCGACACCTGGAACGCCCCCTTATGTGTAACTATTGTTTGTGCCGCCGCTGTGGCGGGGGTTACAGGGAGTTGCTGGTAGGCCTGTGCTAAATCGAGCTTAGTGAAACACTTTCCCCCATTCAGCCTGGCCAGGAGGTGGCTGACCACCGGCACCGGGTATGCATTAGGGCGGATCGCCTTGTTAATTGTACACTTATAATCAGCGCAAATGCGCACCTCCCCGTTAGCCTTCAGTGCTGTTACAATTGGAGTCTCCCACTCCGCGGAATCCACAGGAACAAGAATCCCCTGACCCACCAGTTTGTCCAGTTCCACCTCTATTTTGTCCTTTAGTGCGAACGGCACCCTGCGCGGTTTGAGTCTTATCGGGCGGACCTCCGGGTCTAGGTCGAAGGCTACAGGGGGTCCCTTGAACTTTCCCAGTCCACTTTTAAAAACGGCGGGGTGCGCGTCGCACACCGCTTGTATTGGGTCCACGCCCACGGCATGCACCCCCCCTATGAACAAACCTAAAGGCTGAAACCATTGCGTCCCGAGGAGGCTACAACTCCCCCCTTTTAGCACCACTAGGGGAAGTTCTGCAGAATGTCTCTTAAAACGAACCCGGAATGTCCCGACCCCCAACACTGGAATGTTGTTCCCCTGTACGTCCCGTAGTGTGGCCCTCAACGCTTTAAGTTTGGGCCGCACGTGGGGGTCGATTTTCAAGAACTCTCTCTGGGGAATTATAGAATAGGAGGACCCCGAGTCAATTTCCATCCTAATAGGGGTCCCTTGTACTAGTACCTCAACGAAGTAATGGGGCTGTCCCGCAGACACGCTGAACACAGGAGCGTCGCCCTCGCTGTCGTCCGAGATGCGGCCCACGCCGTCCTGCTTCCTCGTGGTCCGGGCGCCATCTTTGGACCTCGCTGGACGGTCCGGTCTGGCCGAACGGTCTTGTGACTGTCTCCGGCCCTCTTTCCCTTTCCTGCACGCCTTGGCAATGTGCCCCCGACGGCCGCAGTTGTAGCACTCGGTTTTTCTGAATGGGCACCTCACGCGCTCATGGGCCGCTCCGCACCCATCGCAACGGCGCCCTCCCCTTCGGACCTTCTGGACCTCCTCGCCGTCGCTGCTTTCCGAAGACGACTTCGAGGTCCGTCGGGTTGCGTGCACCGACTGTCCGGACTTTCCGTGCAACGGGTTTTCCGCTTTGCCGGCCCTCGGACGCCACTCACGCCACTTGTGCATCTCATCTACTCCAGCATTCGTGGATTCCGCGGCTTCCGCGGCCTCTACAACCTCTGTCAGTGTGGGTGGTGGCTCCTTGTTCATCAGGCTGCGCTGCACTTCCTTGTCCTTCAGGCCACACAGAACTCCGTCCCTGAGGGCCATCTCCAGAAAGTGGTCCCACCTACAGGGGGTGGCGGCTACTCTCATAGCTGTTACGAAAGCTTCCACCGACTCGTCCGGCGCTTGAACTCGCCTCCAAAACGCGCTCCGAGCGGGAAACATTGCCCTCGAGGGTCGGAAACGCTCACGCAGCAGTTTCATGATGTCATCGGCTTTGAACTCACCCATCTTCTTCGGCGCAATAATGCCCACCAGCGTTCGCTTGGTCTCCATCCCAAGCATGCGGGTGAGGATGGCCCTCTTCCTTTCCTCGTCGTCTTCTTTGACTTTGAGTTCCACCAGTGCCGCCTGGAAGTCCATCTCAAAAAGCTCCCAGTCTTGCGGTTTGGTAATGTTGAACCCGCTCTGTGCCCTGGCTCCTTGGGAATCCATAATCCCACCTTCGTCGCCAGTTTAGTGTATGAGAGTCAAGACACAGGAAACAGCCAAGGGCTGGGTTAACTCAGGTTTATTGCATGGTGGACAGAGGGAACATGAGGTAATGGCGGACGAACAGCTCAATATATATGGTAGTAACGTATTTGAATGTGGCTCCACGATAGCCCATTGGCTACTGCCCGCGTGACGTCATGGCTGGTCACGCCCTTCTTGTCCAGGTGTAGGTAGCGGCGGGAAACTTCCCGCGCTGTGGCCTTTGATGGGTTTGAACCAAGAGAGCTTGGACGCTCGCTGCTGCCAGCTGGTGGTCATTAGCTCGCGTCCATTTACAGGGTTTATAGTGATCAGCTGAAGGTTACATTGTTACTCGTAGGCAAGGTTACATTGGTTCAGATACATTGTTATCACATGTAGAAGGGTACACTGTTAGAACACAACACTTGGTTTTCTTGATATTGAGTCTCAAGCCAGTTTTTGCACTCTCCTCCTTCAATCCAATCAAGAGGTTCTTTAGGTCTTCCTCACTTTCTGCCATTAGGGTGGTATCGTCTGCATATCTCAAATTGTTGATGTTTCTCCCAGCAATTTTGATCATTTATTTCATCATTTATTAATAGCTAAATTCCATCTATGCCTGAAGAAAATGAAAATACCTGCACACCTATATGCTATTTAAAAATTGCAAACCCATGATACCACAGAATCTTTTAAGGTAAGACAAAAGGTAAAGGTCACCCTTGCTTGAAAGCCAGTTGTATCCAACTCTAGGGTTCAGTGCTCATAGCCAAAGAGCTATGACTGGAGGAATATTGATGTGCTGATAAAAGCAGCAAAAATCTTATCTAGTAAATGAGAGCAAACCACCCAATGGATTGTATACTTTAAAGAGACTTTAAACCAGGGTTCCTCAACCTATGCCCCACAGGCCAGATCTGGTCCATGACACCAATTCATCCAGCCCACATCCTTGTTCCAGCCACTGCTTCCATCACTGCTGCTGCCTCAATCCTTGTCCCCTCCGCTTGGCTTGGGATGTCCCTGCCAATACTCTGTAGCAGGATGGATGCTGTAAGGTTTACAACATCCACCCTGCTATGAAGCGCCATTAAGGCAGCGGACGCACATGGCTGCCCAAATCTTTCCAGGCGTACACACATGGCTGCACACGTCTTTTCTGGGGGCTGCTCTGGCCAAGCATAGGTGAGAAGGACAGCCTGGACCCCTCCTTCACCCATGTAATGTAGTTCCTCCAGGCAGGTAAGCAGGGAAGCATTGTGGGGGGGAGTGGGGGAGCTCATGGTGGTCCCGGTGGTGGTGGTGGAGGTCATGGTGGTTCTTATTTATTTATTTATTTATTTATTTATTTATTTTTCACGCTTATATACCGCCCACTCAGGTACAACCCAACTCAGGGCGGTTTACATAGCGGACAGTAATTACATAAAAGACACATGATAAAAAAGTTAAAAGTTTAAAAAGTTTAAAAAAAACCCCACCCCTAAAAGGTGCGCAAGAACCGAAGGGACCTTGTGGGAAGGCACACTTCTCTATACCAACCACCCAACGGTACCCCCATCCCCACCCGCACCCCAAACTTTGCCCGCCAGCCAGGTCTTTAGTTCCTTCCTAAAGGGCAACAACTCCGTCTGGAGACGCAGTTCCACAGGCAGGAGGTTCCAAAGGGCTGGTGCGGACACGGAGAAGGCCCTCCTCCTTGTGCTAGAGAGGCGAGCCCCCCTGGCTGATGGCACAATTAGAGAGCCCCTCCGATCCGCTCTGGTTGGACGGACAGACGTCCTTAGGGCGATGCGGTCTCTAAGATACCCAGTGGCAGTGGTGGGTGCAGTGGGGGGAACCCGATGGTCCCAGTGGCCCCAGTGGTGGCAGCAGCAGCAGGACCACCCCAAGCCCCCACAACTTCCTCTGCTCAGTCCGGCCCCTCAAATGTCTGTGGGGGGCATAAACAAGCCCCGACATTAAAAGGTTAAGAACCCCTGCTTTAAACCAAACACAAATCTGGAAAGGTTGTCGAGAATGAGGACAAGATGGTTAGAATCTTATGGGACATTAAGATA
Organism: Bradypodion pumilum; assembly: GCA_035047305.1. Taxonomy (NCBI): domain Eukaryota; kingdom Metazoa; phylum Chordata; class Lepidosauria; order Squamata; family Chamaeleonidae; genus Bradypodion; species Bradypodion pumilum. The sequence goes on along the minus strand of JAWDJD010000001.1, from coordinate 185,691,049 downwards.
CAAATTCAAATTGATAAGAAGCTTTAACACAACACTCCAGACATTATTGTGGTTGGGGGGAAATTGGCTAAACTGATTGATATGGCGACCCCAGGTGGTAGTCGGGTGGAGAAAAAAGAGATTTAAATGATTATGAGCTATCAGGATCTGTGATCTGAAGAAGAGCATTTCAAGGAAAAAAGGGCAACAATAATACAGTAATAGTAAGAGCACTGGGAGCAATCCCAAAAGGATTGAAAAAATATTGAATGTGATTGGCTTTGAGATCACAATAGAGCAGTTGCAGAGAGTATCACTGCTAGGTACCAGCTACACTATCAAGTGAAACCTCATTGACTCTTGGGTGGGGCGGGGAGGCTCCCGTGAGGATGGACGCCGAGCCAACCCACCACCAGCTGGCGTCCCAAGCTCCGCCTCCAGCCCGGGACTTTTAAAAGGCTGTCGAGGCAGCTGAGCCTTTGCCACCACCTTCGGCTCTCCTGGTGGGGCGGGGAGGCTCCCGTGAGGATGGACGCCGAGCCAACCCACCACCAGCTGGCGTCCCAAGCTCCGCCTCCAGCCCGGGACTTTTAAAAGGCTGTCGAGGCAGCTGAGCCTTTGCCACCACCTTCGGCTCTCCCGGTGGGGCGGGGAGGCTCCCGTGAGGATGGACGCCGAGCCAACCCACCACCAGCTGGCGTCCCAAGCCCCGCCTCCAGCCCAGGTCTTTTAAAAGGCTGTCGAGGCAGCTGAGCCTTTGCCACCACCTTCGGCTCTCCCGGTGGGGCGGGGAGGCTCCCGTGAGGATGGACGCCGAGCCAACCCACCACCAGCTGGCGTCCCAAGCCCCGCCTCCAGCCCAGGTCTTTTAAAAGGCTGTCGAGGCAGCTGAGCCTTTGCCACCACCTTCGGCTCTCCCGGTGGGGCGGGGAGGCTCCCGTGAGGATGGACGCCGAGCCAACCCACCACCAGCTGGCGTCCCAAGCTCCGCCTCCAGCCCGGGACTTTTAAAAGGCTGTCGAGGCAGCTGAGCCTTTGCCACCACCTTCGGCTCTCCCGGTGGGGCGGGGAGGCTCCCGTGAGGATGGACGCCGAGCCAACCCACCACCAGCTGGCGTCCCAAGCTCCGCCTCCAGCCCGGGACTTTTAAAAGGCTGTCGAGGCAGCTGAGCCTTTGCCACCACCTTCGGCTCTCCCGGTGGGGCGGGGAGGCTCCCGTGAGGATGGACGCCGAGCCAACCCACCACCAGCTGGCGTCCCAAGCTCCGCCTCCAGCCCGGGACTTTTAAAAGGCTGTCGAGGCAGCTGAGCCTTTGCCACCACCTTCGGCTCTCCCGGTGGGGCGGGGAGGCTCCCGTGAGGATGGACGCCGAGCCAACCCACCACCAGCTGGCGTCCCAAGCTCCGCCTCCAGCCCGGGACTTTTAAAAGGCTGTCGAGGCAGCTGAGCCTTTGCCACCACCTTCGGCTCTCCCGGTGGGGCGGGGAGGCTCCCGTGAGGATGGACGCCGAGCCAACCCACCACCAGCTGGCGTCCCAAGCTCCGCCTCCAGCCCGGGACTTTTAAAAGGCTGCCGAGGCAGCTGAGCCTTTGCCACCACCTTCGGCTCTCCCGGTGGGGCGGGGAGGCTCCCGTGAGGATGGACGCCGAGCCAACCCACCACCAGCTGGCGTCCCAAGCTCCGCCTCCAGCCCGGGACTTTTAAAAGGCTGTCGAGGCAGCTGAGCCTTTGCCACCACCTTCGGCTCTCCCGGTGGGGCGGGGAGGCTCCCGTGAGGATGGACGCCGAGCCAACCCACCACCAGCTGGCGTCCCAAGCTCCGCCTCCAGCCCGGGACTTTTAAAAGGCTGTCGAGGCAGCTGAGCCTTTGCCACCACCTTCGGCTCTCCCGGTGGGGCGGGGAGGCTCCCGTGAGGATGGACGCCGAGCCAACCCACCACCAGCTGGCGTCCCAAGCCCCGCCTCCAGCCCAGGTCTTTTAAAAGGCTGTCGAGGCAGCTGAGCCTTTGCCACCACCTTCGGCTCTCCCGGTGGGGTGGGGAGGCTCCCGTGAGGATGGACGCCGAGCCAACCCACCACCAGCTGGCGTCCCAAGCTCCGCCTCCAGCCCGGGACTTTTAAAAGGCTGTCGAGGCAGCTGAGCCTTTGCCACCACCTTCGGCTCTCCCGGTGGGGCGGGGAGGCTCCCGTGAGGATGGACGCCGAGCCAACCCACCACCAGCTGGCGTCCCAAGCTCCGCCTCCAGCCCGGGACTTTTAAAAGGCTGTCGAGGCAGCTGAGCCTTTGCCACCACCTTCGGCTCTCCCGGTGGGGCGGGAGGGTCCCGTGAGGATGGACGCCGAGCCAACCCACCACCAGCTGGCGTCCCAAGCTCCGCCTCCAGCCCGGGACTTTTAAAAGGCTGTCGAGGCAGCTGAGCCTTTGCCACCACCTTCGGCTCTCCCGGTGGGGCGGGGAGGCTCCCGTGAGGATGGACGCCGAGCCAACCCACCACCAGCTGGCGTCCCAAGCTCCGCCTCCAGCCCGGGACTTTTAAAAGGCTGTCGAGGCAGCTGAGCCTTTGCCACCACCTTCGGCTCTCCCGGTGGGGCGGGGAGGCTCCCGTGAGGATGGACGCCGAGCCAACCCACCACCAGCTGGCGTCCCAAGCCCCGCCTCCAGCCCAGGTCTTTTAAAAGGCTGTCGAGGCAGCTGAGCCTTCGCCACCAGCTGGCATCCCAGGTGCTGCCACCACCAGGACCTTCATGACTGCTATTTTCCTTCTGCGAATTTGTCGTCGGGAGAGGGAGTGAGTCATGGGTTATTCTGTTATTTTTCATTGCATTTTGTATCTATTGTACCGGATTTTGCATCTATTGTATTTTGCACCGTGTTTTCTATAGTGTATCTTTTGCTTTTTGTGATATTGGATGGCTGTGGGGATGTGGGGAAGTGGGAGCTTTTGGGTGCTCCCACTGGAGGGGGGGGGTAGTATGGGGCTTGCGTTTTTTGAGATTAACTGTATGGGATTTTCTTTTCTTTTTTCTTGTAATGTGTTAATTTTCAATCTGTTCTTGTAATTATGTAATTATATTTGTAACATTGTATTTATATGTGTTGTAAGCCGCTTTGAGTGGCACTTGTGCAATGAAAGCGGGGTAGAAATTAAAACTTATTATTATTATTATTATTATTATTATTCAGCCCAGAGCTAGGACCCCAACAGTGGGTGTTGTGTATGCATGCAGTTCAGCTGTTCGCCATTAGCGCAGTTGAGGAAGCTTACATGGCTCCAATTCATCCAATGATTAACTAGCGCGGGAAACCTTCCCACCACAGGTGAACTTTATTTTATTGTTGATGATTTAAGCATAGCACCCCAGTTTGTTTCTTGGGTAAATAGTCTGAATAATAATTTAAAATTTACTCATAATATTGGGGCAGAATCAATTCCCTTTTTGGATGTAAGTACGTATGTGTCGAAGGAGCTGAAGGTATTGGTCAGGCTATACAGAAAAACAACTGATAGAAACGCTTATTTGGACTTCAATTCATTTCATCCATACCATTTAAAATACAACCTACCGTACGGACTTTTTCTAAGAGCCAAACGGAATTCTACCATTGAGAAAGATTTTGACGTGGCAAGCTCTACCATCTCTTCATATCTGCATATCAAAGGATACCCGGACAAAATTATTGAGGCTAACTTAGACAAAGCAAGAGATGTACCTAGGGATAGATTGTTTCAACAAACCGTCAGGAACCTGGAAAATAAATTACATTGCTCTTTTGTGTTTTCGCCATTGTCTGGCCAGATACAAAAAATTATCAAAAGGCACTGGCACATTGTCAACCATATATCTGGTTGTTCCTCTCCACCTAGGATAAGGTTGAGGAAATCAAGATCGATACAACAAATAGTGAGCAAAACAGATCATGAATCACACTTTCCACCCAAGCAACCTTCTATTGTTGGTCATTTTCTATGTGGTAATTGCAGTCATTGTGCCCTAGCATGGCAGACTAAAACAGTCTCGATCTGCAGTAGCACTTATACTTTATGTTTAAAACAATTTTCGAATTGTGAAAGTTCCGGGTGTGTCTATTTACTTATATGTTCCTGTGGGTTAGGTTATGTGGGGGTGACATCCCACAAAATAAAAACGAGAGTGGGGGAACATAGGTCTAAAATCCGTAATAAGAACTTGTCTGCCCCGCTTGTCAGCCACTTCATTGAAGCAAACCATAGCGACCAGGACTTCAAATTCGTAGTACTCGAGAGCTACAAACAACACCCATTTCAACGCATAAACTTAGATATTGCTTTAAGACAGAGGGAGAGTCATTTCATTCACCAGTTCAACACCTTGTACCCATTCAGGCTCAATCAAGAAATTGATTTTACTTGTTTTCTATAATTCCTGTCCTTAATCAGCTGTGTAACATAGTTATCCTTAAATATGATCATTGACCAGTATTAGTTAACATCCGTCGACACCATAAGAACAAACGGGTGAGGTCTAGGACGCGAAGAAATACTAAATACTAAATAAAGTAACAACGAATTTGACTTAAATAAGACACTACAGGTAATTTTGTATAAATGTTTATTCCAAGATTGTATATATATGTATATAACTATGTATGTACCTGTTGGTAAATGCTGTTAATTGTTTGTTTAGATCCCTGAGGAAAAAACTGAAAATTCCTGTTATTGAAAGGAGTTTGGATCTTTGTGTGTATATATAGATACTTTGAGAAGTCATCATTGCAGACTATATATAAAGGGGCAAGGCTCTGCCATTGCCTCATGTACAGATTGATCATGTTGCAATAAAGTTGTGTTTAGCCCATCTGCCAGCTCATGTGCAATCAATCTGCCTACATCAAATTGGCGACGAAGGAGGGATTAATGGCATCCCACAGGGTCACCCTCTCTCTGTTCTATACCTCCCAGCCGGAGTCATGGGACCTCTATGAGGAACAGTTTCTGTACGTGATGGACATGGAGAAAATAGAGGGCGAAGCGCAAAGGCGAGCCTGCCTACTGGCTCAGTGTGGGTTGCCAACCCTGGAACTGGCAAGGAACCTCCTGATGCCGAGGGTACTCAAGACGATACCACTGGCCAAAATCCTCGCTGCCCTGTGGGCACATTTCCGCCCAAAGGTGTCCGTGTTTCTGGCTAGATTGCCGTTTAGCTGGCGAGACCAATGGCCTGGGGAAACTGTGGTGGAGTACGTAGCTGCCCTGAGGCTGGCGGCCATTCCCTGCTGGTGGGGAACCTTCCTGACCGAGGCGTTGCGAGACCGTCTCCTACTCAGCCTGCAGAATGAAGAGGCTCAGCGGAAGCTGTTAGCCCGAGATGAGGACATCACATTCAAGCAAGTCTTGTGGGCCGCGCCAGCTGCTGAAGTAGTAAAGGACGGAGTACGGGCATGCAGGATGAGGTCCACAGCCCTGGGAAGCTTGGCGTCCGCGGTGCAAGCCCACAGCTGTTTGTCATGCCGTGCACGAGAGTCGAGAGCTGCAGCCACTGCCACCACATCCTCCTCGGAGTCCAGCAAGAGCGAAGCGAACCGGAGGTCCAGAAAGTGAGAAAAAGGCCATCCGAAAAGAGAGACACCACCGAAGCTCACATGACCGGAAGAAATGCCCCTTCAAGAAGGCAGAGTGCCACAACTGTGGATGTTTGGGGCACATAGCGAAGGTGTGTAGACAACGCAGAAGCTGAGACCCTGACCGGACCAGCCGCCAAAAGGACGAGGGCATCCGGAAAGTGCATGCAGGGGACACCATGGTGAGATGTGTGTCAGACCAATACACCCATTTTTTTGTGAAGGTACTGTTGCAGGGGGTCCAAGTAAAGATGGAGGTGGATTCAGGGACTGCCTATTCCATAGTCTCGCAGATGGAGTTTCTGCGAATACCCCCTAGGGACCCCCCCAAACTGAGAGCCCTCAGGATGAACTTGCGGGAAGTTCAGGGTAACTACATTCCGATCCTGGGGTTGGGAGACTTCATCGTCCATTTCAAAAACTTCACAAGGAAGTTGCCCTTGGTGGTTCTTAAGGGGGGGGTGTTCCAGTTGTCTTCTAGGGACCCAGTGGTTCCAACCACTGGGCATCGCACTGACAGGCATCAATGCCGTCCGAGGTGACCCCATTCAGGATGTGTGCAATGCACATCCTGCGGTCTTCAAGAGAGGACTTGGGGAGTACAGGGGGCCTCCAGTGGACTTTGATATTGACCCTTCCGTCAACTCAGAGATACCCCATCCCTGCCCTTGTCGGGGTTTGATGGGACACGGCAGTTTTCACGGAGGGAAGGTTCAGGCGCAACAGCTGATTCCAGCAGCACCGCTGAATCGACCAGCTGACCACAGCGTGCCCACCGGCCCCCACAATGGTTGAGGGACTTCGTCCTATCTTAGGGGGGAGGGATGTTGTGTATGAATGCATTTCAGCTGTTCACCATTAGCGCAGCTGAGGAAGCTCACGTGGCTCCAATTCATCCAATGATTAACTAGCGTGGGAAACCTTCCCACCACAGGTGAACTATGTCAGTTATGCAGTAGTCAGAAAGACATCTCTGATATTGTAACCAATGGGTGCCTTCGGGCGAGATTCAAATGGATCAGGTGCTATATATAAAGGGACAAGGCTCTGCCATTGCCTCATGTACAGATTGCTCATGTTGCAATAAAGTTGTGTTTAGCCCATCTGCCGGCTCGTGTGCAATCAATCTGCCTACACCAAAGTGGGGTACCAAAATCTTGGTCTGAATATCTGGTGGGGTGTGTACACTATTGATAAATGTTACACTCAATGTCACAAAGAAAGCTGAGAGTTAAATAAAATCACACTATTTTCTCCCAGTAGATTCAAACTTCTAATGAAGACTTTTTTTCATTTTCTCAGGAAAATTTTATTTCTATTTTCCCCAGCTGCTACACACAAAAAGACTCTAGGCACAATATCTTAAAATATTATTTTGTAGTTTATTGTAAGCAAAAGTCAATTAAAGGAATCAATTGATCCAGGATATTGCACTGGATACTAACACTGATCGGGCTTGCATCACTGAGACCTGCGTGGCTATTGGGGAAGGAGTTGCACCAGTGGTGCGATTAAATTTTTTTTACTACCTATTCTGTGGGAGTGGTATAGTGGGCATGGCCAGGGGAAAAGCCCTGAATTGCACCCAAATTAGGACTACTTTATTTCAAAACTTGGATGGGGTGGGCAGCCAGAATTTCTGCTACTGGTTCTGGTGAACTGGGGCGAACCTGCTGAATCCCACCACTGAGTTGCTCTCTCCTCCATGTGCTTTCTAGATTTCTCCATTATGAATCAGGGCAGAGTGGAGAACTGAGGGGGTGGGGTTGCTATCACCTGCAACACCTTAAAAGTAAACAGGCTCTCATCCCTGTTGAGTTTGGGTCTTGAGTGCTTACACATGGGAGTTGGTTTTAGGGATAGAATAGGGATAGTGTTGATTTACTGAACTCCCCATGATCCAACACTATCCTTCCTGGAGCTGATGGGCTTTGTCACAGCAGTGTTGAGGCTGCCTAGGAAGTTGATCCATGCCAGGGAGTCTTTGTCCAGGGTGGCAGCAGTTTTCATGGAAGCCATGACATCCATGGGATTATCCCAACAGGTCACTAAACCCACACAGGTGACAGGGCATTCTTCGGACCTGGTTTACTCAGCAGCATTGAGAGGAGATCTGAGGGTGAAGGAGACCATTACCACCTACCTGTCATGGTCAGATCCTTACCTGCTACAGTTTAGGTTGAGGCGGCACCCCATCCCCAAGGGGAGCAGGGATAGTCTGCCCTCGATAATAGGGAAATTCTGTCTCCGTAGCATTGTACATAGCATGGGGTGAATTTTTTTTATTAATGTTATTGTAATGATTTTAATATTTTTTGTTTTCTTGTATTTGTACTATGAATTTGTTAAATTGTATTGTTGTTAAAATAAAAAAAATATTTTTTTAAAAAAAGATAGTCTGCAGAATCTCAGGACTGGGTTTAGGTGGCCAGTCTTTGACCTGGCTCTGATCCTTTCTTAGAGAACATTACCAGAGGGTACAGCTAGAGGAGGAGTTGTCAGATCTCTGGGTGAAACAATATGGGATACCTGAAGGTTCAGCTATCTCCCTGATGCTGTTTAATGTCTATGTAAGACCATTGGTGGAGGTCATCAGGAGATTTGGAGTTTGGTATCATCACTATGCTGATGACACATACATCTGTCTCTCCTTCTTCACCTCAGCAGAGAATGCTGTCTGGACTTTGGGAAGTTGCCTGGAGGCAATGGTGTCTGGCCAGGTTATCCTGCTATGATAACAGAGTAGACCATACTGCCAGTGACTCAACACTAAGTGTTAGATGACAGTTAACTGACCTGACAACCCTGAGAACTAATGGCTTGGGTGCTGAAGTCCACAGTATCCCCCACATCTGAAATAAGATCAGCTCCATCTTTAATTGCCTTCTACAAACAGCTAAAATGTATTTTTTTAATCAAGGGTTTTCACCTGGAACCTCTCATTTATAACATAAAAAAAGATAACTTTGGTTTTGACTTCAGTTACTAGGCCCATTTTGATGGAGTTCTAAAAAGGTTTTTAGTGTCATTTGGGTATTTTGAATCTAAAGTTGCCATCTGTGTGGGTTTGTTTAATTACTTATTTGAAGTTGAGATGGCTAGATGGCATCGTTGATGAAGTGGGTGTAGATCTGGGTGGACAACAGAGGATGGCAGATGACAGAGCCTGGTGTGCTGTAGTCTGTGGGGTCGCAAAGGGTTGGAGTCAACTGTGCAACTGAACAACAAAATTTGTTGAAATGTTAAGATTGGTTATATTTTTGTTTTTATGTGGGGGGGGGAATGATTGTCCCAAATGCTGTGCAATAGAGTGAGTACCTGTCATCTGTCCCAGCTCCTTCCAACCTAGCAGTTCAAAAAGCAATAAATTGATAGCAGATAAATAGGTAGTGCTTTAGGGGGAGAGGTAACAGTGCTGGCTCTTTGGCTGTAAACAGAGATGAGCACCACCTCATGTCGTACACACTGGCTTTCAAGCAAGAGAGACCTTTACTTTTACCCTTACAAATCCAACCAACAAACAAATAAATCTTACTGAATTTTTCTAAGAGAATCTGCATCGTTTTTGCTTCTATAAACTCTCAAAGGAACAATTCATTGTTTATGTTTTGCCTTGCTAAAACTTCTACATAGTAGTAGACTGCTATACAAGCAAACTACAGTACTTTGTGAGGTAACTACTCCCATAGTAATCTCCTTGTTTAGAATTTTGCTAAATCATTAAACTGGTATTTCTGCAGAATGCTTGGAAAAGAACCTGAGAAGATACTGATTTGCTATACCTGCACTATAATGTTCTAGGAGTGTAATGGTCTAGGGCATTTCTCAGTGTTTTGCATTATAATGTTCTAGGAGTCTAATGGTCTGGGACATTTCTCAATGCTTTGTTTCTCTTGTCACTATTTACGTGTCCACCCAGTAAGGTATCAAGTTAATTACTTTGTGAGGCAAGTTAGTTTACATTGATCTTACTTTCCCTGTAATCCTCTGATATAGCTATGGGCTAATTGTGCATGCTAAGGGAAAGGGAAAGATTTCCCTTGCTCAAAAGCCAGTCGTATCTGACTCTAGGGTTTAGTGCTCATCTCTGTTTCAAAGCCAGCGCTGTCTGCTTCTGCAGATGTTTCCGTGGTCATGTGGCAGGCACGACTAGACACCGGAGCGCACGGAGCGCTGTTACCTTCCCACCAAAGTGGTCCCTATTTACTAGCTAATTGTCTTGCATTAAGTTTTACTACACTATTGTTTAAAACTCATTTTTAAAAGCTCAATGGACATTTTGGGGATTGCAGTTTTACACTCCCCTTAATTATTTTAGCACTCTACACATACAAAATATCAAGCATTGACTGTTGGGGTAAATCTGACAAAATGTTATATGTCTTCATTTCTTCTGTTACTATGATATATATAAATTCAACTTTCATAATGATTTTGTGCTAAAACTATGTCCCGATTTACACGATTTCCTATGGGTTTGCTTCGAGTTACATAAAGATTCTTTTTCCTATGGGTTTGCTTCGAGTTACGTAAAAATTCATTTCCCTATGGGTTTGCTTCAATTTACATAAAAATTTCATTTTCCCTATGGGTTTGCTTCGAGTTACATAAAAAACGTTTTAAGCAAAAGCCTACGGAACAGACTTTTTTTTCATAAGTAGGGGTTTTACTGTATTAGGATTTGCAGGAACCTAGAAAGAAGTTTCTAAAATCATGAATTGTGTGGAAGAAATGGATAGGCTCCATTTTCTGTTTGCTGACTCATAAAAAGCAAAGCAGAGGAATTGGAAATGAGACCAATTCCTGAGAGTGAGCAATGACAACAAGTGAAAAGGACAAGCTAACAGGAGTTTGGCAAGAGAGTAGTATTAAGGAAAGGGTCTAGTGGAGGAAGAAACAAAAGAAAATAGGAAACCAAGGAGATAAAGGCAGACCTAGATTAGCATCAGAAAGAGACCTGGAATAACCATGGGAAATAGCCCTGTGGTTCCCACAGGGGGACAATTTGATTTTTAAGGGCAACAATTCAAGAGGGAGTCTTCTTCTTCTGTGTCTAGGCCAGATATGAAACTGCCAACAGTGAATGGACTTTTAGGCTTGTTCCGCCACGTGAATAAGAGTTCACTTTTTGAATACCGTATATACTCGACTATAAATCATCCCAAATATCAGTCGAGGTACCTAATTTGGACCTCTAAAACTAGGAAAATAGGTTGACGCAAGTATAAGTCGGGGTGGAAAATGTAGCTGCTGCTAGTGAGTTTCAATAATTAAAATACATGCAAATACAGTAAAATTAATTAATTTAGACATTTGTGTGGATATGTTTTTGAGTGTTTACGTTGACCCGAGTATAAGCCGAGTCCCATTTTTGGACCTCATTTTGGGGGCTTAAAAACTTTACTTTACTTTTGCATTTATATACCACTTTCCTTATCATACGATAACTCAAAGCGGTTTACAACAGGGTACATAAAATACAGGCAAACAATAAACATTAAAAAATACAATAGCAAAAGTACAATAATCATAAATATAAAGAAAAAATATCAATACAGTAATAATAAGAAACACTAATAAATTCAAAAAATATCAGTCATATCACTCCACTTCAATAACATGTCACTATGTTACTATGCTATCCAAACTTTCCTACCCGACCACTGGTAGTCTGGGGCTATGAGGGGGATGGTACAAAAAAAACAACCTCCCACCACCAACACAGTCCTTATGTCCAACTGGGGAAAGGGGGAGTGTCGGGCACTAAAGATAAAGGCAGTCAGACAGCAACAGGAGTCCAGCTGTAATTGCCGGCCTTCTACATCCTGACAGGGCAGCGAAGGTCGGGACGTTGAGGAGCAGTATTGGTAATGTCTCCTATAGTCCTAGCCACAGGAGCAACCACCAAAAGTGCCTTCACCTCAAATGGCCAACCGGACCAAATGGAAAGCCATGAGACCAGAGGTTTTGGCTCCCCTCTGACCGGCCAGGCCAAGAGAGGATTGCGGGGGCTTCGCGGTGGTGACGGTGGCTGCCTTTTGTAGCCCTGGAGCTGCAGAGCCAGTTTATACCCAAACCCGACTTATACTTGAGTATATATGGTAATAAGAATTATATGTCATGGAGGGGGGGAGGCATCAGGATTTTACAGAGGCTTAGGTGGGCATGGTCAAAAAAGATTGGAGACCACTGAAATAGTGAAATAGCCTATTCAGAAGTACCATATCCTCTACTAGAGAGGAAGGAGCACATTCTGATATTTGCTGAGGTTAACAAACAGTGGCATTGAGTGCGAGGAGGCATTCTGTTTACTGACTGATGACAGAGTAAGCAGAAGAGTAAAAGTGAAATGTGCCTCAGAGATTGAGCAACTGGAATGAGTGAACAGCTAACAGGAATTTGGCAGTAGAGTAGGCTCACAACAAAATTTCTGGTTACCATATTCAGTCACATATTAGCAGACTTTCCCAAGTATCCTTCAAGGCAGACTAAGCAAAGCAAAGGGCAAACACATACAAATAGAAGAAAGTAAAAAACAAAACAAACAAATTATGGAGAGAAGAGACTGTGACAGTTCTGTCCATTTGGAGACTACATGATTACATTCATGTAGGCTATGTATGTCAGGTTTGTGTATAAGCAGTTTCGAATGCTTGTGTTGTGGGTGCACATGGGTGGAGTGCTGTGAGAACTGGCAGTTGAGTAACTGAATGGTGACTGGTTAACATTATTGGAATGTTGTGGGAGTGTGGCCTGATGGCATGGTGAGAGTTGACCATCTGGAGAAAAACAAAAGAAATGTTGAGATATAATTGTCTAGAACAGTGGTGGCGAACCTATGGCATGCATGCCATAGGTGGCACTTGGAGCCCTCTCCTTGAGCACCTGTGCATTCACCCCAGCACAGAGTTTGCCCTGCCCCTCTGCCCAGCAGCCCAATGGGAGCGTTTTCTTCCTCCCATGTTGCTGTGTTGGCACTTTGCAATAAATAAGTAGGTTTTGGGTTGCAGTTTGGGCACTTGGTCTAAAAGGTTCGCCATCACTGGTCTAGAAGAAGGAGAAATGAGGAAGCTAGATCAGAGACCTGAAGGAAATAAGTAGTCTGTGGCAAAGTAGTTTATGAAGAGGGACTGCTGTGGCTTAGTGGTTTAGATGCTGAGCTTGACGACTGGAAGTTCAGTAGGTCGGCAGTTCGAGACCCGAGTACTGTGCGATGAAGCGAGCTCCTGTCTCTGACCAGCTCCTGCCAACCTAGCAGTTCAAAAGCAATAAATTGCTAGTAGATAAATAAGGACCACTTCAGTGGGAAGGTAAACAGTATTCCATACACTCCGGTGTCTAGTCATGCCTGCCACATGACCATGGAAATGTCTGCAAATGCAGACAAGCACTGGCTGTTTGGCTATAAACAGAGATGAACACTGAACCCTAGAGTCAGATATGACTGGCTTTTGAGCAAGGGCGACATTTACTTTTAAATAGTTTACAAAGAGAGGTTTGTCTATAGGGAAGTGTGTGTGTAAGGAAGACTGGGAATCTTTAGTATAATTATTTTGAACTTTACATTTTGAATAAATATATTTAGATGTTGTTGTTGTTCAGTCACACAGTCGAGTCTGACTCCCATGGACCACCGCATACCAGGCTCCTCTGTCATCTGCCATCCTCCGTAGTCCACACAGATCTACGCCCATTGCGTCAAAGATACCATCTAGCCATCTCATCTTCTACTGTCCCCTTCTCCTTTTGCCTTTAATCTTTCCCACCTTCAGGGCCTTCTCCAGTGAGTCCTCTCTTCTCATTTGATGGCCAAAGTACTTGAGCTTCAGCTTCAGTATTTGTCCTTCCAAGGAGCAGTCAGGTTTGATTTCCTTTAGGATTGATGGATTTGATCACTTTGCAGTCCAGGGTACTCTCAAGAGTCTTCTCCAGCACCACAGTTCAAAGGCATCTATTCTTCTGTGCTCAGCCTTCCTTATGGTCCATCTCTCACAACCATACATTCCTTTTGCACTCTCCTCTTTCACCCTCATCAAAAGGTTCTTTGGGTCTTTTTCACTTTCCGCCATTAGGGTAGTGTCATCTGCATATCTCAGGTTGTTGATATTTCTCCCAGCAATCTTAATCGCAGCCTGTGCTTCTTCCCGCCCTGCATTACACATGATGTACTCTGCATATAAGTTAAATGAGCAGGGTGACAATAAACAGCCTTGTTGTACTCCTTCTCCTATCAGTTGTTCCATATCCTGTCCTAACTGTCGCTTCTTGACCCACATACAGATTTCTCAGAAGATAGGTGAGGTGGTCTGGTACTCTCATCTCTTTAAGGACTTGTGGTCCACACAATTAAAGGCTTTGGTGTAGTCAATGAAACAGAAGCAGACATTTTTCTGGTACTCCCTTGCTTTCTCCCTGATCCAGTGAATGTTGGCCATATGGTCTCTAGTTCCCTTGCCTCTTCGGAACCCAGCCTGTACTTCTGGAAGTTCTTGATCCATGTACTGCTGAAGCCTAGCTTGTAAGATTTTGAGCGTGACCTTGCTAGCATGTAAGATGAACACAACTGTATGATAATTAGAACATTCTAACCATATGAAGAAAATAGTACTTTGTCATTGGCATGTAATCCAAGACATTCCTCACTGCCAGAATAGACCTTTTGTAGGTTTTCATAAAACAAAATCAATACGAAATTATTTAACATCATCTGACTGTTATATTAAAAAAAAAGCCAGTCCTCTCAGTCATGGGACATTTTAGATGTTTTCAGTGCACTGTATGTAAGAATGTTTGGGAAATGAAAGTTTTGGAACTTTCTCATGTGAATTTTAAGCTCACTCTCAAACATTATTCCAATTGCCAAACAAGAAATTGTGTATATCTTTGGCAATGTCCTTTTGGATTAAATTACATTGGGAAATCGATACGTCCTCTTAAGGTTCGGTTGATGGAACATCAATCTCGTATAAGAAACAAGGTTGAGAATGCTCCTCTGGTGTTGCATTACATTCAAAAGGGCCACACTGATCTTCAATTCAGGTTTACAGTCATTGAGGTCATCCATCAGAAACAATTTGAAAACATGAACATTGATCAGGAATTGCTCAGGAGAGAAGCTTTCTTTATTCATAGACTACAAACTCTACATCCTCTTGGTTTAAACAGTTATTTGGACCTGTCCTGTTATCTTTAAGAGTTATTTCAGTAGTAACATTACCTGTTTTCTGCTGTGCCTGATTCAGTGCACCTGTGATGTATTTCTGCTTCTATATAATTACATGAAGTTTCCTTACCTTTTCAACATTCTTGAGTACACTGTAAGACTTCTACTTAGTGAGGCTGTGAACGCAACTACAAAAATTTATATGTAAGTTCTAATGTAAGTTTTATTCTATGATCATGAATGTATTGTGCTCTTGGTCAATTGTATACCTATATGTGATATTATGTAGTAATGTGTAATTATGGTTTTAGTATATATAGTAATTTGAAATTTTGTTTCTACAGATAACAATTTACTCTGCTGAAAGACTTCACTCCGAAAAGTTTTTGTAACTGGTGAACTTAACCATTTTTGCTTATTTGTGGATTACAAATTTTGAACACATAAGAAAATTATTTTGACTTAAAAAAAACACTATTTACAGTTACATTTGTCGAAGATTCAAGACTTTCTTTCAATATAAGAGAAGTATCTACTTTAAGTTTTACTATTGTGAGAAGAAAACCAAGCATTTTGTTGAGATTTATTCTTTATTCAGTGTGCATACATGTTATATTACTCTAGAATAAATATTCATTTTTGAACTTGCCATGAACAGTTTTTGGATTTCTTCGGTATACTAAGTGCAATACTTTAACAGCATTTTCTTTTAGGGGTTTAATTAGCTCAACTGGAACAGTATCATCTCCTCTACCTTAATAATACTTTCTAGGACCCACTTGACTTCTCTCTCCAGAATGTCTGGCTTGAGGTCAATGATCTCACCATTGTGATTGTCAGGGACATTAAGGTCCTTTTTGTAGAGTTCTTCTGTATATTCTTGCCATCTTTTCCTAATCTCTTCTGCATCTGTTAGGTCCCTACTGTTTTTGTCCTTTATCATGGCCATTTTTACTTGATATGTTCCCTTGCTTTCCCCAATTTTCTTGAAGGAATCTCTACTCCTTCCCTTTCTGTTGTTTGATTGTTTGAACTGAATTCTTCTTGTTGTATGTAATACTAAGAACAAGGAAGGCTACTAACGAACAAAAATTAATTTAGATCTTACTGTTGCTTAAACCTTATCTCCTAAACCCCAAAACCCATCTGCCATTTTAAAATTAAGGCCTCACACCCCTTCATACCTATTACCCTAGATAAAAATCTTGTTTGATTGTTTGAACTGAATTCTCCTCGTTGTTTGTAATACTAAGAACAAGGAACCCAGGCTACTCATGAACAAAAATGAACCCCCATCTTTACTACTAAGATTTAGGCATGAAAAAGATTTGATTGGTACCTGCAATAACCTGAGGAAAATGTGATCCAGGTAGTGTAAAAAGATTTTTTTAAAAAATAATAATAATAAGACAGTACCTCTCTTCTGTGTCAATGACCTGCAATGTGTGTGCAATGTTTGTCTCCATGCTTGACAACAACATGTTATGAAGATGTTGGTACTGGAGCCATTTTCACATGTTCCATTTAATTTCCGTCTTTGTGCATGAGAACGACACAGCATACATGGACAACAAATACAAACTATTTGCACTGTTGGAAGAAAAAGAAAGAGAGCAGTGAGTGGCCACATTTAAGGCTATAAGAGAAGATGGAGACTACACAGACAGAACACTTGAGCGTCAGAAGTGAAAAAACAGCAAGACAAAAGAGGAGGAGAATGTTGAGGAGAGAACAAACACAGCCATAGAGAAGAGTCACAGGGGCAAAAGAAGGAGAAGATACTCTTTAACAGTGGAACAGTGGAACTACAAAACTGCTTTCAGATACTTGAAGCGGAATCTGGCAGACAGCATGCAGAAGAAGATATATGGGAGACCCATGGGAGGATATGATACAGGCTTAAGTTAAGCCAAACAGAGATACTGAATCCACACTCTAGAAAAAGAAGAAGAGGAGAGAAGTTGTAGTAGAAGACTCCCCTCTGCATGGGTTTGAAATTGAAATATGTAGGGGAGATCCATAGCTCTGTTAGGTATATTGTTTCCCTGGAGGATGGATAAGGAATGTGATGGGATGATTGCCATCACTCATTAAAACTCCTTATTCACTGGCACCTCAATCTAGCAATATGAAACCTACCCCTCAGCCAACCATTATAGCACTGGATCTTTTAGGAAGGTTTTTAAAAATTCTCTCTGTTTTCCCTTTTATCACCAATCAAAAACTGCTCATAATCACTGTCACTATTGGCAATAAAAGGAGGAAATAAAGAAAAATATTTTAACTGATGCTACACTATAGTATATAGCGCAATTGTTTGGTAATTTGAGCATTCTTTGGCATTGCGTTTGTGGGATTGGAACGTACACTGATCTTTTCCAATCCTGTGGCCACTGTTTTGTTTTCCAAATTTGCTGGCATATTGAATGCAGTAGTTTGATTCCATCATCTTTTAGGGCTTTGAAAAATTCAACTGGGATACCATCATTTCCACTAGCTTTATTGTTTGCAGTGCTTTTTAGGGCCTTTCTGACTTCACTCTAGAATGTCTAGTTCAAGTTCAAATTTCTCATTATTGTTATTATCAAGAGTGTTGAGGTTCTTTTTTTAGAGTTCCTCTGTGTACTCTTGCCATCTTTTTTTGATCTCTTCTGCTTCAGCTAACTCCTTTCTATCTTTCCATCATCCCACATTCCAGCAAGGTGATGCTCAAGATAATACAAGATAGACTTCAGCAACATGTGGAGAGAGAACATGTGGTTTCAGAAGAGGCAGGGGGACTAGAGACCACATTGCCAACATACGTTGCATCATGGAGAAAACAAAAGAATACCAGAAACAAGTCTACTTTTGTTTTATTGACTACACCAAGGCTTTTGACTGTGTGGACCACAACAAAATGTGGCAAGTAATTAAAGAGATGGGAATACCAGAACACCTCAAATGCCTCATGAGAAATCTGTACACGAACCAAGAAGCAACAGTTAGGACAGAACACAGAAAGACAGAGTGGTTTGGAATAGGAAAAGGAGTAAGACAAGGCTGCATTTTGTCACCCTGCTTATTCAACTTATACACAGAGCACATAATGCGCAATGCAGGGATGGAGGAATCACAGTATGGGATCAAAATTGTGGGGAGAAACATCAACAATTTGAGATATGCAGACAATACCACCCTAATGGCAGAAAGTGAGGAAGACCTTAAGAACCTCTTGATTGGATTGAAGGAGGAGAGTGCAAAAGCTGGCTTGAGACTTAATATCAAGAAAACCAAGATAATGGCAACAGGTCCGATCAGTCCCTGGAAAATAGATGGGGAAGAAGTAGAAGCAGTGACAGATTTTACTTTTCTAGCATGTAAGATCACTGCAGATGGCGACTGTAGCCATGAAATAAAAAGGCGACTGATTATGGGGAGACAAGCTATGAGAAACCTGGGGAATATAGTGAAAAGCAGAGACATCACCTTGAAAAGAAAAATTCGCATAGTCAAAGCAATGATATTCCCAGTGATAATGTATGGGTGTGAGAGATGGACCATTAGGAAAGCTGAGCGCAGAAGAATAGATGCCTTTGAAATGTGGTGTTGGAGGAGAGTCCTGAGAGTCCCTTGGACAGCAAAGAGAACAAATAGGTCAATACTGGAAGAAATCAACCCTGACTGTTCATTGGAGGGACAAATAGTGAAGATGAAGCTAAAGTACTTTGGACATCAAATGAGAAGGGAGGACTCACTTGAGAAGGCCTTGATGCTGGGAAAGGTGGAGGGCAAGAGAAGAAGAGGGCATCCAAAGATGAGATGCATAAATGGTATTGTGGACATAATGGGCACAGAGCTGATGAGAATGGTGGAGGACAGAGGTGCCTGGAGGAAAATGGTCCATGGGGTCGCAAATGGTCGGAATCGACTGTGCGACTGAACAACAACAACAACAACAACAACAACAACAACAACAACAACAACAACAACAACAACAACAACAACAACAACAACAACAACAACAACAACAACAACAACAACAACAACAACAACAACAACAACAACAACAACAACAACAACAACAACAACAACAACAACAACAACAACAACAACAACAACAACAACAACAACAACAACAACAACAACAACAACAACAACAACAACAACAACAACAACAACAACAACAACAACAACAACAACAACAACAACAACAACAACAACAACAACAACAACAACAACAACAACAACAACAACAACAACAACAACAACAACAACAACAACAACAACAACAACAACAACAACAACAACAACAACAACAACAACAACAACAACAACAACAACAACAACAACAACAACAACAACAACAACAACAACAACAACAACAACAACAACAACAACAACAACAACAACAACAACAACAACAACAACAACAACAACAACAACAACAACAACAACAACAACGTAGTCAGCTGGGAGGAGAAAAATAATTACACTTTCTCTGCCCCTCTGCAGAAGAGCAGGAAAAATGCTTCAATCAAACTTCTGATACTGGCAGCTGTTTGAATGAAACGTACTGGATGTTTACCCCGGGGGCAACCTTTAATGACTGCAAGCCTCCCTTATATACTGTTCCACAGGTGCTGGACACAGTGTACATTTCACCACTGGCAGATGTTTAAAAAGAAGTGCTGGGAGGAGATTACAGCACTCTGCGGTTGGCAAACTGTGGACCCATGGAGCATGAAGCAACCTCTAACAACTGAAAACAGTGGCCTAAGGGCCCATCTGGGCATGCTTTAGGAGAGGTTTGTAAACCACAGACCATGATCTTTCCATCTCTCATAAACATCTATGAATGAGGCATAAAACCCTCTTCTGGAAGCACCTGTAAAAAGAAACTAAGTGCAGAAATAAAAATACATACAGTGATAATTTCCCATTCACTCAATGTTTTCCATTATTGTTAACAGCTAATGGTGAAAGGCAAATTAAATTGTACATTTAAGTTGATGTTCACTGTTGACTGTGGTGGCTTAGTGGTTAAAATGCTGAACTTGATGACTGGAAGGTCAGCAGGTCAGCAGTTTGAGACCCGAGTGCCGCACAAGGGAATGAAGTGCCGCACAAGGGAATGAGCTCCCGTCTCTGTCCCAGCTCCAGCCAACCTAGCAGTTTGAAAGTAAGAAATTGCAAGTAGATAAATAGGGACCACTTTGGTGGGAAGGTAAACAGCGTTCCGTGCACATGCCTGTAACATGACCACAGAAGGGTCTGCAGACGCAGACAGCGCTGATTCTTTGGCTATAAACAGAGATGAGTACTGAACCCTAGAGTCAGAAACGACTGGTTTTCGAGCAAGGGTGATTTTTACCTAACATTAAAAAATGAATAAATAAGAAGTGAAGAAAAGGGGGGGCATCCCTATAGCTCAGGGATTCTGAACCTGCACCCCGTGGGACAGATGTGGCCCATGGCAACATTTCATGTGGCCCACCACCACCTCCACCACACCAGGAAGTGCCATGTGGTGGAGGAAGAACAAAATGGCCGTCTGGCCCCCAAAGCTGTCTGAGGGAGCATGACCTCAGCTTTAAAAGGTTGAGAACTCCTTGGAAAATTTGGAAATTATTTGTGGACTCTACACTGACCAGAGGTGAAGGTGGCAGGCCAGCACCTGATCAAATGAGTTTTTGGAAATAGTGAAAGACTGTTGTGACATACTGCATCCTCCAGGACATTGCATATTTCACTGGGTGTGTATTGTGAACTTGAATTTATTGTATTTTGTGTTGTTGTGATTATGTAGTATTAGGATAGAAATAACACAAGCTTTGATTAACAGAGTAAGTATAAAATTAGATATATGCATATAAATTATTATAGAATTGGATTGTGGACAAGAATAAAATATGAGAAAGAGTAATATGCGTTATATTGAATTTTGACAGGTTCTGATATGTATCATGAGGATTTATAGAGATATGATGAAATTTAAATATGTATCGGATTATTATGTTTTTGTTGTATTTGGTTTTTTGGAAATTGTATGTGTACCTTCTTTTTCTTGTAGTATTTTGTTTGTATTTTTTGTACCTTTTGAAAAATTAATATATATATATATATATATATATATATAACGGATTGAGACCTCCTGCTATAGCTGTGGACAAGAGTGGATGAAGTCTGCGTCTTTTTAGCGAGTCTTCCCAGTGCTTTGCAACTGGCCGACCCTTGAGAATGCAGTAGTAACCTGATTCCCATCAGAAAGAGAGAGAGAGAGAGAGAGTGATTGAGAGAGAGAGAGAGAGGTAAAGGTAAAAGTTTCCCTTGCTAGATAGCCAGTCGTATCTGACTCTAGGGCACAGTGCTCATCTCTGTTTCAAAGCCGAAGAGCCAGCGGCGTCTGCTTCTGCAGTCGTTTCTGTGGTCATGAGGCAGGACTGGACACCGGAGCGCACGGAACGCTGTTACCTTCCCCACCTTCGAACTGCTAGGTTGGCAGGAGCTGGGACAGAGGACGGGCGCTCATTCCCTTGCGTGGCACTCGGGTCTCAAACTGCTGACCTTCCGCCTCCCAGTCAGCGTCTTAGCCACTTGGGCCACTGCAGCCACACGAGAGAGAGTGTAAGCAGAAAGGGTCTCAGACAGTCCAGGTGCCCTCAGTGTACCCCCGCCAAGCAGCGCTTCGTGCCACCACGGGACGTGCGCCTGCGCAGCTTGGCTGCCATAGACGCGCGCTGAAGGATGCAACCCTAAGGAAAGAGGCGAAGGGTGGGGTGGGGGGGGGGGGGGAGAGATCACGTGACGCAATCCGAGTTAAGCGGCTGCTGTCCATCCCCAGGTGGTGCCGCAGCCCGGGCGCTGGTTCTCCTCCTGCCTGCCTCCTTCCCTTCCCTTCCCTCCCTGCCCGTGGGCACGGGAGTCGTCCGAAGCGAGGCGGGGCCAGGCGAGAGATACCCAGGAGAGAGAGAGATTTAAATTTCATTCCCACTCCGAGGAGGGCAGCAGTAGCATCATCATCATCATCTGCATCAGCAAGCAAGCAAGGCAGCAGCAGTAGCCCCGGCGGAGAGAGAGATCGATCCCCCCCTTCCCCCCTGCTGCCAGGCACATTGATCGTCTCTCTCTCTCCCCACCCCCACCCCCTCCAGCCCGGCGCTTCTCCTGCTGCTCGCCCGCCTGCCTGCCCGCCCGCCCGCCGGCCAGCCATGGGTCACGCCACCGCCGGAGAGCCGGGCCTCATCGCCAACGTGGTGAACGACACCTTGGAATTCTACCGGTGGACCTGGACCATCCGAGGTGAGCCCGATCCGCTCGCCGCCACCTTCCTCCTCCTCCTCCTCCTCTTCTGCGCCTCCCTCTCTCCCCCCTTATTCCATTGTGATCTTTGCACATCGTGAGAGACCACCGGGGCTCCCGCGAGTAAGAAGCTCGCCTTGTGTTAGCTGGAAGGTCCGGCAGCTCGAGACCCGAGTGCTGCAGGGACTGATTGAGTCGCCGTCCCCGTCTCTGTCCCCGGGCTCCCTGCCAACCTAGCCGATGGAAAGCCAGAAGAATTGCAAGGAGATCAGTTGGGGGGAGGGGGGAGGGGATCGTGGGGACACGAAAGGAGCCTCATCCTCCAGCAAAACACCCTTTCAACCCAGAATAATGTTGAGCACGAACTTTATTATTATTATTATTATTATTATTATTATTATTATTATTATTATTATTATTATTATTATTATTATTATTATTATTATTATTATTATTATTATTATTATTATTATTATTATTATTATTATTATTATTATTGCAAGTATTGTGAGCCAGACACCTGCTCTCCGGCTTGGCTGCTTTGTGCCTGCCTCCTGCCATCATCCTTCCCCCCCCCCGGGGGGAGGGAGGGAGGGAGGGAAGACGGCGGCCCTGCTCGCTCCTTCCTTCCTTCCTTCCTTCCCACCACGTTACCGCCCCCCCCCCTCTTCTGCCATTCCTTGCCCGCCATTCACTGTCACGCAGCGGTCAAAATGGCTCCGGGGCTCTCTCCGCCTTGCCTCAGGCGAGGGTGGCCACGGCTGACCCCGGCCTTTACCTGGAGGCGGGCCCGGGGCGCCTTGAGCCCAGCCAGGGCCTCGCCTCACCTCCCTCTCTTGCCCTGACGAAGAGGGCAGCTCCCTGCCCTTTTGGAGGGATGCCAGCCATAAAATCAGACAAGGAGCCACCGCCACCCCCTTGAAGTGGGAGGCAGAAGTGTCCTCTCCCCTCCCCTCCCCTCCTCAGTATTTTACCCAACGTCTACGTCTTTGCCATATGTTTTACGCCAGGGATTCTCAGCCTGTGGCCAATGGGCCAGATGTGGCCCGTGGCACTACTTCATGTGCTCCCCCCATTGCCCCAATCACACCAGGAAGTGCCATGTGGTGGAGGAAGGGCAAAATGGTCATCTGGCCCCCAAGGCTGTCTGAGGGAGAGTGACTCGGCCCCCAGCTTAAGAAGGTTGAGAACTCCTGATTTAGGCTTTCAAGGCCTTGCCTTGTCCAAAAAATAAAGATAAAATAGAGGTGCCCATAGACTGAGTGACTGGGGTAGGTGTGTAGTTGCGTTACCCGCTGACTGATATCTGCATAACTGTTATTCCCAAGTGTTTGGCTCTCCATTGTGGGTGCCCAATGGTGCTATGCAAAACACAAGAAAGACTCAGAACGTCTTACTTTGTTTGGTGGGATCTATTTCCCAGCTAAGGCTGCATAGGAGTTCAGCCTTAGATCTCTGTGATACTGTCATGTGTGGGTCGAACATGGGGAGCGTCACACAGTGAGAAAAGAGGTTTGGAAAGGGTTTGCCCACATGGCCTCATCTCTGCAACTCCCATTTTCTTATGGCATTCACTTTGAGACCATGTGAAGAACGTCCTATTGTTGTATTGTGTTTAGCAGCTGAAGATCCATAGGGATCGACAGCCCTGTTGCCTTCTGATTTTCCAAGATGGTTTTAGCATGCTGAGCTGTTGTCATGGTTTATCTCATGGAATAAATGCTACTAGATGTGTACGTGCTCTCTTAAGTAAAATGTAAGTTCAGGACCTGGTCTCTTTCATCTTCAAAGTGATTTCTCAGTGCAGAATGAAAGCTGGAGGGCAATGCAATTAGCCAATTGTATTAAATAGGTGTAGTAATCAAACTTTGAAGAATGTTATTTATGATTGGCATAGAGGGAACATGTTCATCATTCCAAGCAAGTTAAAAGAAAGCCTGTTATTGCTGCTATGCAAAGCACAAACTTTATGTACATCTACTCGGAAAGAAAGTTTTACTTTGTTCATTGGGATCTATTCCCAGCTAAATATGCATAGGATTTCAGCCTTAGATTTCTATTATACTGTGTATAAAATAGTGACAAATACATTTGCCCTCTTAGTATCTGAAAGGTATGTTTGCATAATAAATAGTATCCATCAGGGTTCCTCAAACTTGGCTCTCCAGGTGTTCTGGGACTTCAATTACCAGAAGCCCAAGTCAGCACACCTTGGGCATTAAAGTCCAAGAACATCTGGAGAGCCAGGTTTAAGGAACACTGATCTAAATGTATCCATTAAAGGATAGTTGGGCACTTTTGAGGGCAACATTTATCATGCATTCTTCAGGAGCTATGATTGCATTATAGGGATAGGTGAAATGTAATGCTTGAGGTGTAATGCTTTAACTGTGTTAAATACAGTTTCAGCATGGATATAAAGCTACCAAACTACCTGACTCAATCACTAACATCACTCTACAGTGTATAATAGATGCCACTGCTTTCATAATAGATTCCAAAAATTAATTGCTACACAAGGTGTCTTCTTTCCTGCTTTCCCATCTTGCTTTCCCATCTTTCATGTAGTAAAGTTTTGTATTTTCAGTTCAAAGAATGCATCCTTGCACGATCTACATTAATTCACTTTCCTACTAATCTCACCTTTAGACATATTCAAATACAGTACGGTATATTCATTCAAAATCTAAAAAAATATATGTGTAATACAAGAATTACTCAGCGACCCATTTTGTCCCTTGTAGGGAGGTTACACTACTCCCTTAGAACAAAAGCAAACTGCATTGTTAGTCATTTGTGAGGACGAGATTTAAAGATGGTTAATAACTCTTTCGGCTCTTGACTGCTAGTGTGCGCTCTGCAATTAGCAAAAGTCGAATGATTAGTTCTCACAGAAGTGGAGAAACTATGCTAGAAGTATAGAAGAGTGTTCTGACATGGACTAACAGCAGAAGTAATTTCACTGCCTTCTTTTCTGAGGAAATACTAGTTGCCATATTGATTGCTGGGGTGGGGGCAGTGCCTAACGTCTCCTACCATCAGTTTTATTCACAGCTGCCAACAGTGTGGTATAATATGCAATTCTAAAATGAGAAGATATTTAATGTTACAATATTAAGTGAAAAAGGAAAAAAATGTCTAGTGCATAAATGCTTTGGATAGGCATGAGATTGTGGTGATGTAATACATGTGTGAAAGGGTGTACATCTTCCACAGTGGTCTTAAGCACACTGAGCTCCAGAACAATAGTTGGGACCAAGCAAAGGCTTCCTGCAAAAAGCGGTACTCCTTCCATTTACAAGAGAGTTCTGATCTAGCACAAGCCATTCTGTGAACTGAAAGGAAATTGTGATTTTTGCTTGTGCTAGTTCCCTATTTCTTTCAAAATTCTGCTCTGGAAGATTGAGAAAGAGATGTTGAGGATGCAAAAGAAGAATCACTCAAACCATAGAAAACCTTTTCTGCCATCAAGACCTTCCATTAATTGGCAGAATAATACTCTGGCTACAACTCAAAGGAAATTAATTATTTGAAGGAAATTTGAGTAGGCTCAGGCTTTTAGAGAGCTTGTGTTTCTGTAATCACTTGGGCATACCTGTCAACCCGCGGCTCCGGAAAAACGGGACCTGCGCACATCACTTGTGCGCAGGTCGCATTCCACGCAGCCCTTACGCAAGCAACGTAGCGCTTTCGCGCATGCGTGGAAGGGGTAAAACCCTTCCGCGCAAGCGCGGAAAGCGTTTCCCCTGCTGCCAAATTACGGGGTTTTGGCAGCGGGGGCCGGGTTATGACGTCAATCGACGTCAATTTACAGGGTAATCCCGGCCAAATCGGGAAGGTTGACAGGTATGCACTTGGGTGACTGTATTTTTTTCTGCTCAGAATAGCACACCATTACTAGATATAACACTTTGCACTCTCATGGCAACATCACTGTGTCATAATATTATGGGAAACATTCTCCAAAAACTGTTGTGTTACCTTGATTCGCATAGGTCTCTAAAAGGCCTATCCAAACCACATTTGAAATCAGAATTGGTTATTGGACGGTTTCGTAGTTACAATGCAAAGTATCAGTTGATTTTGTGATACATTACCAGCTTCAGTTTATAAGAATGTAGCTACTTAGGCAAAAGTCCTCCAAATCTCTTAACAGTCAGCAGTTCCTTAATCCCTTAATAGTTACCACATCTTTGTAGCATTACTCCCAGTATTATAACTACTGTATTCTGTTAGAGATGGGGGCAGGATAATGAATGGCTGAAAATGTTGACCCAAGGTCTACTGGCATAGTTCATGCCCTCAAGCCCTATACTGTGTGATCTATTTTTCTTCTTTAACTTAAACTGTAATTGTGGGCGGGGAAGGGGGAAAGAATCAAAACCCATTCTCCTACTCTTTGACCAAACAAAAATACAGACTAACCTAGAACTTGGAAGTATTCTTTTGTTGTTGTTCAGTCGCACAGTCGATTCCGACCCTTTGCGACCCTACAGACCATCATCCTCCAGGTACCTCTGTCCTCCACCATCCTCCTCAACTGGCCCAGATCTGTGCCCACTGCGTCCACGATGCCATCTAGCCATCTCATCTTTGGTTGCCCTCTTTTTCTTTACATGTATTCTTTACACGAGTGGTATTCAACAAAATACTTTCCCCAAGATTTGGACATTTCATTGGTGGGCTGTCTAGTGTACTGTAGTTTCAGAAGTCTGAAAGGGCTTGAATGAATTTTTTTATTAACTCCAGGTTAATGTCTTGGTGACCCTTTGCTTTCATGCACCTCTTTTCTTCTTCTTCTTCTTGTGCCGTATCCGATTCCGAATATTGGTGATCATAATGGCAATCTGCCATGAATATTGTCCAGCAAATATAATATAATGCTATGGCCTTTCATCTGCCTTCCACATTGCAGCATGACACCCATACCACTGATCCAGTTCTACGAGTAACTTTCTGGTCCTGAACCCTTTTGGCACACCAAGTCATCCTCAGCCCTAGGCCAGTATTGATGAAACTGCTGCCCTCCATCAAGATGGATTTTAAATCCTAGCCTTCCTTTTAAAATAATTGTTAAGGGGGGGGGATTTTAATCCCAAACAGTTTGCCTTCATTGTTTTTTTTTAAAAAAGTTTTAGATAGACAATCTATGCAAATATAACTACTTCCAGATCTCAGCAATGTGGCTTTGTTTGAACCTGATTGTGGAACTCCCTGATAATAGCAGTGATGCTTCCCAGCAGATGAATCAGAACATCTATTGCTCTGCAACTCCATTTCCCAACCCACATCATCATCTTGAAATTATACCCAGCAAGCAAATCATAAAGGTCTTGTTGCCATGTGTTTAAATTGCTTAATGAATGCAACGTTTCACCATCTTGAAAACAACCATGCACAGAGACATTGCACAATGAATGAAGAAATTTCATTCTCGTTTAGACTCCTACACAATTTCCGTTCATTGTTCCCAACAATCTTTTATTTCCAAAATCAGATTCCTAAATAGATTTCACAGTTTCTTTCCACTTTGTTAATTGAGAGCCAACACTCATACCTTTCTTGCCATCAAGAAGTAATATTTTCCAGTCAGTCACCACTGGTAGAGATTTCAGCAGAGTAAATCTGCATCCTGCCACTTCCCTTCAACATCAGCTCCTCTTCACCCAAGAAGCCTTACATTTTAGGCTTATTTGCATTTGTAGTGGCAGGGCAATGGATATGTGTATGAGAAAATCCCTTTCACAGTAATGACAATGTAGATCTGTGGCAAGTTGACTGCTCTAAAATTATCTCATGGTGAAATTGAAAGTGTGAGTTGATTCTTAACTACTCCAAAGTTTGAAATGATACATTTTTGTTGTAATCCAGGGTGTCCCATTTCCTCATCCAAATCAATAAGACATTTAGATTAATAAGAGGGCCCACTCTTGTTTTCCAACTCATTTTCAATGTCAGGGTTTTGCTATAAAGTTGCATGATGCAGTGAAGGAAGTAGTGTGACTGCAGAAATAATCTTCATACTTTAAAAATGCATTTACATATTAGGCACATAGTGGCAAAAGCCAAGGAGTTTGAGGTTTATAGAAATGCTGCCAGTTCTGAATAATCAGTACTAAGTGAAGTAAAATGGGGAATGGATCTAAATTTGGAAAATTGGTTTAATGTTGTAAACGGTAGGATAATTATTATAAGGTTTTATAAGAGACTTATCCAACAGTATTGCACATTTCTAAAGTACTGACATGTCTTAAAGATATGTTGAAAATACAGAGAAGTAGGAAGTTTATTGGTAGAAACCAAATAATATTACAAATAGCAATAAGATGAAAGGAATGTACTTTATACTGCTCTGTCTAGCCAAGTATTGTCAGTTCTGGCAGCTGCTCTCTAGAGCTTCTGGCAAGTGTCTTTTAAACTCCTAGCTAAAGGTTCCTGGTATTTTATAGTGGTTTCTCATCAATCTATTAACCAGGTCCAGCCCTGCTTAGTTTCCAAAATAAGAAAATATGCATGGGCATATTTTACTTCTGCTTCTGGTGGGAGGAACCACATGGCCAGCCTGCTCAACCACGTGACCTGAAAAGTTTGGGTACCCCTGACCTAGACAGACAATGACAGCACTCTGTTGGCTCATCCTCAAACTCCAGAAGCCCCATTGGATTGCTTCTAATGTTAATGAAGAATTCTAAGGAAATTATGCATACTGTTATAGAAATATTGTCTCATGGCATTTTTATTTGTATTTGAACATAGTAGTAACATACAGTGCCACTAAAGGGGGGTAATAAGCAATGTTCAAATGCTTTAACTATACAGTAATACCTCATACAAAGTGCGCTTCATACAACATCGGATTCATACAACATCGCCTAATTCCTTGAAAAAGTCGTGTGACGTTGTATGAGGCATTGGGGGTATTTCCCAGGTTGCATTGTGCCTGGGCAGTATAAAAGGCAGGGCACATGTGTGCATTGCTCTTGTGGGTTTTGCATGAGGCAAAGAGTGTTTAGGAGTGGTTTTGAGCACGATTTTGGATTTTTTTGGATTTTTTCGTCAGAATTTTTAGAAGCATTCCTGGGATTTTTGCAGCATTCTTCAGGTTCTTGGACAATCAGGGTTTTTGTAATGTATTTAGCCTTTAGACAATGATTTCTTAAAGTTATGTCAGTTTCCTTGACTCTGCCCTGAAGTCTGTGCTGTTACAGTACAATGTATCTCTATGGAAATGACGTTGTATGAGGCATCACGGCTAGGATTTTGCATGCCTCATACAAAGTCTAAATCCATATAAAGTCCAAACTTGTGGAACCAAGTATGAGGTATCACTGTATTTCTTTAATGATACATATTTCTATAGCTATTAATTTTAAAAACGGTTAAGTTCAGTTTCTAATATTCTCATTCTATGGCATAACAAATATTGCCTATCACTCATGAAATTTGTATCTTGCAAATAATTAGCTTGTTGTGCCCTCTGATAGTATGTCAATTTAGTTTTACATAGTAATGTTTCAGTTGTGGTTAAACAGGCAGCCTTTTTCCCCACCCCACCGCCCACCCCAGTTTCTTTCTATAGCAATCTTGGCAGCAGCAAGTAAAAGCTGAAAGCACTATGATATCTGACTCATTAACAAGTCATTTTATATAACCCAATAAAGTTACTCTATGATCCAATGGTGTATTATTCCCTTACACCTTGAATCATAACTGTTCTTGTGACTTAAAAAACTGGTTGAAGTCTAGTAGTAAGTTGCAATCTTGTAACTGAGCATTTGGTTTCTTTTTCCTGGGTGTAGAACATTGGACTTATCCATGTTAAACTTATTTCTGTTATTTTTCAGCTCAGAGCTCAAGCCTATCAATATTTTTCTAGGGTGTTAGCTATTTTATAAATTTGATAGGGATGCCCTGCACCTCCTCATTCAAGTCATTAATAAAGATGTTGAAAAACACACCAGATCCAGGGCTGAGGTTCGTACAGTGGTGGAAATCTATTTTTTTACTACCTACTCTGTGGGTGTGGTATGATGGGCTTGGCCCTGTGTTATTTCCAAACTTGGATGGGTGAGGCCAGCCAGAAATTCTGCTACCAATTCTGGCAAACTAGGGCAAACCTGCTGAATCCCACCACTTGGCTTGTGGTACCTGGCTTGTTATGTCCTCTCAGTTTGAGAAGCAGCCATTGATAAGCACTCTCTGAGAACAATTCTGCAACCAACTGTACGTCCACCTGATTGCCACCCTATCCAGCCCACACTTTGTTAATGCCTCAAAGTAACTTTGAAACTAATAGTTATGTCGTTACCAAAAAGTATTGAGTTACAGATTAGTACATCATGTGTTGCTAGTTATTTCTAAACAGTTTCTCATTTGTTTATAAATGTTCCCTTTGGAATTGGTGAACTTTAGATCAAAGATATGAATAATTATTCATAAGTATTCTAAGCTATTATTCCAGCTAAACCAATATTTTGCCAAGGATTATTTTTGGCCTCCAAATGTTATCTGTTTGATTTTTTACCTTCAGGGCACTTTTTTTACTACCTACTCTGTGGGTGTGGTATGATGGGCTTGGCCCTGTGTTATTTCCAAACTTGGATGGGTGAGGCCAGCCAGAAATTCTGCTACCAATTCTGGCAAACTAGGGCAAACCTGCTGAATCCCACCACTTGGCTTGTGGTACCTGGCTTGTTATGTCCTCTCAGTTTGAGAAGCAGCCATTGATAAGCACTCTCTGAGAACAATTCTGCAACCAACTGTACGTCCACCTGATTGCCACCCTATCCAGCCCACACTTTGTTAATGCCTCAAAGTAACTTTGAAACTAATAGTTATGTCGTTACCAAAAAGTATTGAGTTACAGATTAGTACATCATGTGTTGCTAGTTATTTCTAAACAGTTTCTCATTTGTTTATAAATGTTCCCTTTGGAATTGGTGAACTTTAGATCAAAGATATGAATAATTATTCATAAGTATTCTAAGCTATTATTCCAGCTAAACCAATATTTTGCCAAGGATTATTTTTGGCCTCCAAATGTTATCTGTTTGATTTTTTACCTTCAGGGCACTTAAGCCTGGGCACAGTGGAAGTGAACTTCTCAGACACAATTTAGAAAGTGGTATGAGCACAGACCTCCATCCATGTAATCTTTCTTCCTTCCCTATTTAACATTTAATTTGCACGATCAGCAGGTTGGGAAGCTGTTGCCAGGATCCAGTATTATGATGGAAGAACAATGAATAAAATCTTACCTTCTCATTCATTATCCACTATCATAGTACTGTTGTCAGTATTCCTTAATGATGTTATTAAATTGCCTATCAAAGCTCCTGTTTATACAACACACCAGATTAGATTTACAGATGTATTAGTAGGACACATTCTGCCAGCGATGCTGCTCTGCTAATGAATACCTTGTTCAGCATTGTGCAAGTTCTTTTGCAAGAGATTGAACCATGCCTTGTAGAAAGAGAAGTACAACTTTGGATTTCACACATTTTCTTGTTAAGGAATATAGGGTGGGGGTGGAGGAGCCATCCTACATGGCAAGAAGTCTCCCTCCCAAATTAGGGTACCTTTGGCTCTAACCTACAGCCTATTATTCTTATATATTGTGTTAGTGAATGGAGTTTTGGGTTAAAATTTACAGAGTAATATGTACTATATTTGGTATATTGATTTCATAGCAGAAGCATCTCTGTTAGCTTTATTTATGGACAGAATGTGGGCAGTGTTCTGTTTTTTAGAGTTTTAACTGAAAACCTTTGTCGAAGCAGGCAGCAATATTCATACGTCCTAAGTTAACTAATTTAGAGTTTGTCTACATGTGTATTTATCCCTCTCTTTGGGGCACTGATGGGGTGGGTTGATCTGTTCCTCCCCCCAATATCTACACATGTATGTTCATGGAAAGAACCAATTTGTTCCAACTTGGACCTTTCCAGGCCCCTATTTTGGTATGGGCTGGTGAGCTGTAATTTAGCATGTTGTACACAGAAATAGCCTTATCAAAAATTGTGTTATTTTTGAACTACAATCGGGCATACCCCAGGCAATGGCAACCATGTGCCGGCTAATCTTTCTCACACTAAGTCAGGAGAAAGGAACTACAGAATGAATTCTCCAAAAGGTGGCTTCCTTTTGGCAGTTTCATGTCTGGCCTAGACATGGAAGAAGAAAACACATTGTTTGGTGGTTTCCTTAAAAAAAAAAACAGATCACACTAGCTAAAAATATGAAAAGCCAATATCCTGTTCAATATACCATGTTCAGAATGAGAGTGGTTTCTCCTTTTATAGGGTATTTATTCTGCACCCAATTATGCAATTAGTTGCATAGCTAGTTTGTAGCCAACCATGTGACAGACAGACCAAAAATGTAGTAAATCAAACAGGAATGCAATTTTTAAATCTACATCTTGGTGGTATTTGATATTTTTTGCTGACACCATTCCCTAAACATTATGGCCGTATCCAGGAGGGCTTTCACACAACTTTATGTCATCCACCCATTACGCCCACTCCTGGACCGGGACTCCCTGCTCATGGTCACTCATGCTCTGGTCACCTCCAGATTGGATTATTGTAACGTGCTCTACATAGGGTTGCCCTCGACAGCCATCCGGAGGCTATAGCTGGTTCAAAATGCAGCTGCCCACATGGTGATAGGGTGTGGCCGTTATGCCCATGCCTCACCCAAGTTGAGGGAGCTGCATTGGATACCGGTGTGCCTCCAGGTGCAATTCAAGGTGCTAGTAATGACCTTTAAAGCCCTACATGGTAGTGGACCAGGGTACTTAAGAGGACATCAGCCCGTCCTCCTAGAGCAGATTGGAGGGGGGTTCCCTGATATCAGCTAGGGAAGCTCGCCTCTCTGGCACCAGAAGAAGGGCCTTCTCGGTCTCTGCTCTGGCCCTATGGAACCTCCTACTGACTGATCTACGTCTCCAGGCAGAACTATTGCCCTTCAGAAGAGACCTTAAAACCTGGCTTGCACAGCAGGTGTGGGGTGCTGCTGGTGCGGTAACCCCACCACGCGGGCTCATATGACGACCGCCTGGGGTCTAAATGGGGTTGGAGGGGATGATTATTTTAAGACATTTTAAATGGTTTTGATGGTTTTCTGATGGTTTTTAAATAAGGTTTTTATGACAGTGTAGTAACATGATGTTGTTATACCTGTGAGCCACCCAGAGTCGCTTTGGCGAGAAGGCAGCGATACAAATGCAAACAAACAAACAAATAAATAAATGGCTCTGTTTCTTTCTATGCAACATTTCTATTCAAAGAAGTGGAAAGTAAACAAGAAACCTTCCATGTAGGGAGTCAATGACATGGCTGGGCCTACTGCAGTCTTTTTACAACTGGACTATATCTTTATTTTGGGGGCCATGCACTAACAAGGTTTTGTGTTTATACAACACACCAGATTAGATTTACAGATGTATTAGTAGGACAAATTCCGCAAGCACTCTGCTCTACTAATGAACACTTTGTTAAGCATTGTGCAAGAGATTGAATCATCCTTTTTAGAAACAAAAGCACAAATCTGGATTTCACACCTTTTCGTGTACAGGAATGTAGGTTTTGATGTAAGTCGGCTTACAGGAGGAGGTTGAGATGCTGACGGAGTGGTGTAGGGAAAACAATTTATTCCTCAATGTAAAAAAGACAAGAGAGATCATTGTGGACTTTAGAAAATGCAAATTGAACATCCACCCACTTATTATTGAAGTGAATTGTGTGGAACAGGTCTTGGTGTTTCGATTTCTGGGAATGGAGCTGAGGGATGATCTAACATGGGGAGCAAACACCAAAGCTCTGATGAAGAGAGCACAGCAGAGGTTATACTTCTTGGGAATCCTCAGGAAGAACAATCTTTCAAAGGACCTGCTGTTGGCATTCTGCCACTGTACCATAGAGAGTGTGTTAACCTATGGTCTGTGTGTATGGTTTGGGAGTTGCACAGCTAGGGAAAGAACAATACTGTCCAGGGTTGTAAAGACTGTGGAGGGGATAATCGGGCGTACTCTTCCCACTCTAGATAAAATCTATGCCACCAGGTGTTATAAGAAAACTGTAGAGATTGCGCAAGATAGTACGCACCCCGGAAATGATCTCTTTCAGCTTCTGCCTTCTAGAAGAAGGTATAGGGTCATAAATACCAGGACCAGACGCTTGAGAAATAGTTTCTACCCAAAAGCGGTTCTGGCTTTGAATGCAGTGCAATGTAGTCTATGAGGGAGCTTCTGTATACAGTTTTTAGAGTTTTAGAGCTTTTAGAGTTTTAGAGCTTTTTAGGGGTTTAATGTGTATATGTGGGGTAGGAGTATGTTGATAATTTTGTATAGTTGTATTTTGTTTAGGTTTTTGTTGGGTTGATAAGTGTCCCCCCCCCCCCAATCTCGTTGTTCTGTGCAGGACAATGACAATATCGATGTAAGTTCCCTTTAATAAAGAGATCTTTCTAAGTGTGGAGCTTCCCTCTATAAGTAATGTTGCATTGTGCAAATATGAATTTTGCACACCAGTTGCTCCATTTGCATAGGAGAGTAAAGCAGGATTCTGAAGAATTCCCCATTTACCATGCGTGAGCTGTTTGCTGGCATAACACAAATCCATTTTTACTCTTTTCCTGACAAACATTAGATCCTAGGTTTTGCTTGATCAAAAGAAGCCATCAGTCTTGTTTCCTTTTCTTGGATTTTTCTGGAGAATGTATCTTATTACTGTAATGCTGTGCCAAAATTGCAAAATTTATTTTATTTGTCGCCTTTCTCTCCATAGGGGACCCAAGACAACTCACAACAATTAAAATCATACAATAGTCAGAAGATGACAGATAGATGTAGTTATAGTCACAGTTATTATCCTAGAATATGAAATGGTGCATAAAATATTTTTGCCTTCTATTTGGCCACATAGTTTTCATGGACAAGCTTATTCTACATTCAACAGGACAGAATGTGGTTGTTTTGTACAGATGACAGTGAGGTTGACTGGGAGGAGAGGGATACTTTCCCTCCCAATTTTTGAGGCAAGGAGGACCATCCTGGTCCCTGAGCCACCCACAGATGATGGGCAGAACTGGAACATTTTCTAAAATGTTAGATGTTGTATATTCAAAGATGCCTGTTCTACTCTAGTAAGTACTGATTGACTTTAAATTTAAAAATAGTGAAAACAAGTTGGATTAGGAGTCACAGTTTATGAAAATGGGAGGTGACATCTGCTGACATTCCACCCCTCCAGACACTTGCTTCCTCCAAAAACTACCTGCTTCAGAGACTCCTGCAGACCTCTGGAAGAGATTTTCAGAAGGTTCAAGCCAACTGCAGGGAGATAGGAAATTGGTAAAAGTCAGATTCTTCTTTCCCTTACAGGGGACTAATTAGTGATGGAAACACTGCTCAGAAAGCACTCCTAAAGAGGAGCAAAGTTTGGTTCAAACCCCAAAACTTTGCTGTAAGGTGGACACTGCCAAGTTTTTAATTCAAGAAGAACCAGAGCACATGTTCTTGTGACAACTCTGCAATGTATATAGTGACCTACAATCAAGCTGCCAGGAGGCTTCATAGTTAAGAGCTGTTATGAATATAAGTTTTTCCATATTCTGACCAAACTTTTCAGCCCAGGGTGCGAAGCATGAAACCCTCCAAATGCTGTTGGGTTGCAGCACTCATCAGCCTATCTCAGGTAGCTAATGGTAAGGAATGATATAAATTGCATATTCAGGACATTTAGAAGATCATACATACTGCATTTTTTCTCTAGTTGTCATGCTATAATGGTGTAAAAACTGCTTATCATACTGCTTCTTAATCATATGTAAATAAATGCTCAGACTAATACCTGAGGTTGTCCTCTGCATGTTAAAATAGGGGTGTGCCAATCTGTTGAAATCCTAATGATAGCATATGGATTTATTGTATCTAGTTGGGCTATGGTTACCATTTTGAATCGTTCTAAAGCATCCTGCCCTTAGAAATACTGTTATTCTGGTGGGCTACAAAGTTATGGATTTGATTGAGGGAAAAATTGGAGGGGAACAAAAGACTGGGAATGAAGTTGCTGTGTGGTGTCCTATGGAAGGAATCAAGATGGTCTAGAGCAGTATTTCCCAAACTTTGGTTTTTGAATTTCAATTCCATAGCTGTCAAGTCTCCTGTATTGGCTGGGAAACTCCCATTATTTACCCCTCTTTCCCACCATCACCCCGTAATTGTATTTTCCCATAAATCTCCTGTATTCTATATTTTTTTAAAAAATGGGCCGGGAACTACAGCCCCATGGTGCTTTGCACAGAAGGAAAAGGCAAAACCCGTACTGTGCATGCACACTGGTGCAAAATAGGCTGGGAACTACAGCCCCCATGGTGCCTTGCATGGAAGGAAAAGGCAAAACCCGTACTGCACATGCGCATCCGTGCAAAATGGACCAGGAACTACAGCCCCCATGGTGCTTTGCATGGAAGGAAAAAGCAAAACCTTTACTGCACATGTTCACCAGTGCAGCAACTGCCCAGCACCGCTGGATTTCCCTTATTTTCAAATCCAAAACTTGACAGGTAAGCAATTCCCAGAAGCCTAAGTCAGTACATTGGATGATCAGTGCTTTGGGGAATTGACTTAGGCTTCTGGGAATTGAAGTCCAAAAACCAAAGGTTGGGAAATACTGGTCTACAGCATGAGTGCCCAAACTGGTGGTTCCTCCCACCAAAAGCGGAAGCAGAGGTCTCCAATCTCCCCTTTTTAGGGAAGGTATTGGAGAAGGCTGTGGTCCATCAGTTGCAGGGTGTCCTGGATGAAGTGGATTATCTACTCCTTCCAGTCAGGATTCAGGCCCGGGTATGGCACGGAGACGGCATTGGTCATGCTGATGGATGATCTCTGGTGGGAGCAGGATGGCGGTCACCCATCTGTCCTTGCCCTCCTTGACCTCTCAGCGGCTTTCAATACCATCGACCACGGTATCCTCTGGGACGGCCCAAGGGTTGGGGATCCAGGGCACTGTGTTGACCTAGTTCTCCTCATTCCTGAAGGGCCGGACCCAGTCGGTGTGGTTGGAAAGTGAGAGGTCCAGTCCAAGGCCTCTCAAATATTGGGTGCCTCAGGGCTTGGTGCTCTCTCCTCTCCTATTTAACATCTACATGAAGCCTCTGGGTGAGATCATCCATTCCCACGGGGTGCGGTACCATCAGTACATGGATGACACTCAGTTGTATATCTCGGCCTGTGGGGACCCCAGCGATGCTGTCAAAGTCTGTGTGTCTGGAGGCTGTGGGGGTCTGGATAAGGGTCAATGGGTTACAATTGAATCCCAGCAAGACTGAATGGCTGTGGTTTCAGGGTCCTGCGCTATTCTGGGAGCTGCCATCCTTGGTCTTGGATGGGGCTATCTTGCCCCAGACAGACCCAGTGCACAACTTGGGGCTCCTCCTGGACTCTCGACTGCTGCTAGAAGAGCAGGTGGCAGTCGTGGCCAGGAGCGCTTTTGCACAACTTCGTGTGATATGCCAATTGCGCCCGCTCCTGAATAGGGACTCCTTGCTTATGGTCACACATGCTCTGGTCACCTCCAGACTAGATTATTGCAATGCGCTCTACATGGGGCTGCCCTTGATGACCATTCAGAGACTGCAGCTGGTCCAGAATGCGGCGGCCCAGGTAGTGCTGGGGTGTGGGCGTTATGCCCATGCCTCGCCCCTGCTCCGGGAGCTGCACTGGTTACCAGTTTGCCTCTGAATGCAATTCAAGGTGCTGGTTATGACCTTTAAAGCCTTACATGGTAGTGGGCCAGGATACCTAAGAGACCGCATCGCCCTAAGAATGTCTGTCTGTCCAACCAGAGCAGACCGGAGGGGCTCCTTAGTTGTTCCATCAGCCAGGGTGGCCCGTCTCTCTGGCACAAGAAAAAGGGCCTTCTCCGTGTCCGCACCAGCCCTATGGAACCTCCTGCCAGTAGAGCTATGGCTGCAGACGGAGTTGCTGCCCTTCAGGAAAGATCTTAAAACCTGGCTGGTGGGGCAGGTGTGGGCCCTGAGGGCAATGTGGCTCCTGCTCACTGGTTTTTACCATGATGCTCCTCTCTCTGCTTCTTGGGGTGAGTGGGATCTTAATGTGGGTGGGGGTTTTTAACTGTTTTTATTGTGCGGAGTTTTAGATTATGTAAGCCGCCTTGAGTCGGGCTTGCCTGAGTGGGCAACGAAGAAGTTTAAGTTTATTTTATTATTTTTATTATTATTTTATAAAACATGCCAGCGCATGCACATTTTACTTCTGCTTCTAGGAGTGGCACAAGCGGCACAGGCTGGATGATTTGGCACTACAGGCTGGATCCAGCCCATGGGCCGTAGTTTGGGCATCCCTGGTCTAGAGGATACTCTCTTGAGCTCATTGCCATTCACATTTGCCAAAAAATAAAAACAAAAAACAACAACCCTGCTATGACTATTGCTCTATGTTTGGGAGTAGTTAATGCATGAAAAAAGGGAGCCAGCGTTTGTAATTTTCCCTTGTTTGATGTCATTATGTGAATGGGTCATACCTGTCAAGTATCCCGTTTTCCCCAGGAAAACCCCTTATTTTTACCCCTCTTCCCGCCCCCTCCCGTTTTATTAATTTCCCCATAATATCCCTTTAAAAAAAAAAGTCCTGACCTGAGCCCTCACAGGTGAAGCTGCATTATGTTTTTCCTGCCACCAGAGGTCGCTGTGGCTTTTCGCATGTGGAAGGAGAGAGAGAAGGTGGTGGGGGCCTTCTGTAGTTTCTCTTTCATTTCCCTTCCCTGCCACATGGTCATGGAGGCTTCGTTTTTGCTGCTGAGCTGGTCGGAGCCACCATGGAACGGGAGTCTACTCTAGGTGAGCGATATTTCATATATGGAGATTAACTCCTCAGCTGCTGGGAGGCTTGGAAACTACAGAAGTTGCTTTTTACTTTACTACTGTATTTTCTGGCGTATAAGACTACTTTTTAACCCCGAAAAATCTGTGCCAAAGTCGGGGGTCGTCTTATAGGACAGGTACTTAACTGCAGCTTGTTTCCCCTTGCTTCATATGTCCGGCGCATATGGTGGGGGGGGGGGGGTGCTGCGGCCGAGTCCCTGCTCTGCGCGGGGAGTATGAAGCAAGGGGAAGCAAGCTGCACACATCTTCCTGTACCTCGAGGAGGAGAACGTGAGCGTGGATTGGCTCTCCACCAGAACCTGCCCATTCGACTCGGAGGGCTGCGGGTCTTTGGGTTGAGTGTGGGTTAATTTTTATTTGGTGTGCATTGGAAGAGAGGTAGTCTTATACGGCAAGTATATTCCAAACTCTATATTTTAACTGGAAAAGTTGGGGGTCGTCTTATACGTCCAGTCGTCTTATACGCCGGAAAATACGGTAATTCCCTTCCTTAAGCTGGATCCAACATTCTCAGGTGTTGGTGCTTCAACTGGTTGCAGTGAGGAACAAATAGTTTGGTCAATTTGGAGGAATTAATCCCTTGCTCCTCTACCCTAATTGGGGGGAGGGGGGTCCTAGCCATGTGCAGGGCCAGTTTACTATTCTGTTCTTTGCTTCCCAGAATTTTTTTAAAATTAAAAATGAGTAAACAAGAAAGAAAACAAAACAAAAGTCCCCCAAGAAGATGGGAAAAGGGTTCTTTGGCCCACACAGCTTTGTGCCCATTGCATCTACAATACCATATAGCCATCTTAGTTTTGGCCACCCCCTTCTTTTGTCCTCCACCTTTCCCAGCATCAAGGCCTTCTCAAGTGAATCTTCTCTTCTCATTTGATGTCCAAAGTAGTTTAGCATCATCTTTACTATTTGACCTTTAATGAGCAGTCATGGTTGATTTCTTCTAGGATCGACCTATTTCTAACACCACATTTCAAAGGCATCTATTTTTCTGCACTCACCTTTCCTAATGGTCCACCTCTCTCACCCATACATTACCACCAGGAATACCATTGCTTTGACTATGCAATTTTTTGTTTGCAAGGTGATACCTCTACTGTTAACTATGTTTCCCAGGTTTCTCATAGCTTATTTCCAAAGCATCAGTCGCCTTTTTATTTCACGGCTGCAATCACCATCTGCAGCGATCTTTGATCCTAAGAAAGTAAAATCTGCTAGTCATATCCAACTCTAGGGTGCAGTGCTCATCTCCATTTACAGCCAAAGAGCCAGTGCTGTCTGTGTTTGCAGACATTTTCATGGCCATGTGGCAGGCATGACAAGAACCCAGCAAGTCACATGGCTATATTTGGCCATGCCCACAGATTTGGCCATGCCCACAGAGGGGTGTGGCCAAAATTTCCCTTATTTTCAAATCCAAAACTTGACAGGTATGGAATGGGTCTATGTGAATGTTACTGTTCTTAATGTGAATGTAGACCATGTTGACTACTGTTATTGGTGTTGTCAATATTCAGGCTGCTCTTTGCTATGTAAAGCTTTTTTCCCTGATGCCAACATGGGCACAATATTATACAGAAGATTGGGTCATTTCTAGTGCTTTGAATCATGGATACAGAAGTACAGTATCCCACGTTCTTAAGCAGAAGGTTTTTTTTAATGATGAGATTTCATGGCTTCTTAAAATAGAAGTTTAAATCTACATACATACACTAAATACACATTCCAAAAGAAACTTTCTTCATGTCGAATTACCCAGTGCTAGATGATCCTAGAAGATGAGCATACAATCTGTTCTGTGGTTGCTGGCCCCCGGACAGCTGAGCGGGCTGGTCACATGGTTCCTCCTGCTGTAAATGCTAACATAAAATGTGTCCACAGCTATCGTAAATGTGTTTACGACAGCCATAGGTGCATTTTATGGCAGAGTTTACAGCAGGTGCAGGCATGTTTATGCATGCACAGGCACATTTTATGGCTGTCATAAATGCTTCCACTTCCGGTAGCACCAAGGGTAGTGGCAGGCCACATGAAATGGTGCCGTGGGCCAGGACTGGCCCATGGACCATAGGTTGGCCACCCATCCTCTAGTCCTTTTGTGTCAAAATATTTTGAAGGGCTGATTTAGACTCAATGAAATTAAGAAGCAAAGATATGAGTAAGTACAACACATACAACATAGAAACAGACACACTCTTTAGCATCTCAGGTAAACTAATGATGCCATGCCTGCTCTGCAAAAATGCAGACTAGAAAATGACCTTCCACTTTTCAAACCTTTTCCTTGAGTTAGGCAAATTGAGAGAAAAGGGCTATGTCAGACCAGAAGCTAACAAACATGTTGTGTGCATGTTTTCCAAAAAATGTTAAGTTGCCTTTTGAAATAAAAAAGGGAGAACTGAGAGTTAGCAAAGGCTGTCACTGGAGAACAAGATCAAAATCATCCATACTATGTAAAAGAAAGACAGGATAGAAAGGCAGAGGTAGGGAATCAACTCTTGAAATGTGGTACTGAAAGAGCAGTGCCACAATCGGGGTGGGGTGGGGGCAAGTAGGACTCCTGTTCTGGGCTCAGAGATGACGGGGGCCGTCGGTACCAGGAAACAAACAATGTGTGCATGCACAAACAGACTACGCATGTGCAGAAAACCATGGGGGTGTGGCACCGCTGGGAAACCACCAATGTACGCATGCGCAAACAGACCACGCATGTGCAGAAACCACAGGGACATGGCCAAAATGGGGGGGGGGGGGGGCGTACCGGGCCCGGAAAATTCTGATGTCGGCCCTGTGAAAGAGAGCCTTACAGATAAGGTAAACAGCCAGAAGGGCTGAAACATATGTGCTCAGTCAAGTCAAGCCTGAATTTGGGAAGGAAGAGAGAACAACCTAACATGAGGTGCTGCTGGTTTGCAAGATCTGAGCAGAACTGTTAAGGATATGCCATTTTGGATGGCACATATCAGAAATGACTTGATGGCACATATAATCTTTGGGGTTTCCCCCTTAATTACCAAACAATAGTATAGTGATAAGATGGGTGGAATAGGCCCCCAAGTTCTGCTAACATCCCTAGCAAAAAAACAACAGCAAAAGATAGTGAAGGTGGAAAAGTGAGTGCTTGATAAAGTCAATCCTGAACTCTCACTTAAGCAAAAAAAAAAAAAAGTTAATTAAGGCCATCCGATGATGCACATACAATGAAAATACAGAACTGGCCAGAAAAGACAATATATTTGGAAAAGGGAGGGGCAGTAGGAAAATAAGAAGACCTAGCACAAGGTGGGTTGACTCAAAAAAATTGAGCCACAGCTGTTCGCAAAGTCTGAAAAAAACTTACTGGAAAAGACATATTGCTATGAAGAGAGAATAATCTAATATGAGATGCTGTTGGTTAACAAGATATGAACAGAGCTGTTAATGTTAGAACTTTTTGGAGGTAATAACTTGTAGGAATCGGGGCCGCTGAGGGCCGTAGGTCCCGGAGGAGACTGATCAAAGAATGATACGAGGCAGCATGGAGGAGGATAAGATCAGTGGTTTATTGAGAAAAAGGCATAACTATTTATAGATCAGAAGGCAAG
This sequence comes from Bradypodion pumilum, assembly GCA_035047305.1. Lineage (NCBI taxonomy): Eukaryota > Metazoa > Chordata > Lepidosauria > Squamata > Chamaeleonidae > Bradypodion > Bradypodion pumilum. The sequence continues at coordinate 185,648,533 of JAWDJD010000001.1, read as the reverse complement.
GTAGAAAAAGCCGTCACCCAACAGCCAATCACATCACCTATTTACTCAGGTTAATTGGGAATCTCTTGGGGGGAAGTTAATTAGTGCGGGCAAACACTGGCTGGGAAAACACCATTGTTTTGGGCTTAGACTAAGGCAATCATGACTCCTGTTTGCTTCTGGGATGAGACTGAGACTCGGAGATGAGGGATTACTCTAATAGGTAACGTATTTGCTTTCTCAGCAGGTCCGCTGGTCAGGTCAGGTAATTGGGTGAATCAAACCCTATCATTTATCCACCCCCCTTAATTTGGGTGCTCGCAGAGCCCACGGGCCAGGGAGCCTTTCTCCCGAAAGTGGCCTCTGCCGGGCCGTTCCGTGCCCACGGGGGCACAGGGAATCCACAATAACTCATACAGTGGAACCTTAAAGAGCATAATGCGTTCCATGGGATTGCTCTTTAAGTGAGTTTGCTTGTAGGAATTGGGGCCGTGAGGAGGCCCTTAGGATCCCGGAGGAAACTGGTCAAAGGAACGACACGAGGCAAGATGGAGAGAAGACCAGTGATTTATTGAGGGAAAATCATCAGTATATATTATGTCCAAGGCTGCGCATGGTAGAATGGTCATATGACAGAAAATTACATCACCCATTTACCCGGGTTAATTGAGAGCCTCTCTTGGGGAAGTTAATTAACTAAGACAAACACTGACCATTGTCTGAGGCTTAGGCTAGGGTAAATATGGCTTCTATTTGCACCAGAGATTAAGCTTAACTCAGAGTGAGTAATTGCCTAATACGTAACAGAGGTTAGAGATTTGCTCTCTCAGCAGAGCCGTTGTTCAGGTTAAGGAATTGGGTGAATCAAACCCTATAATTTATCCACCCCCCTTAATTTATCTGCCCGCAGAGCCCACGGCTCAAGGAGCGTTCCCCCGAAGTGGCCTCTGCGCGGGCCGTTCCATGCCATTGGGGCATGGGGAGACCACATTTCCCCTTTCTTTTTTATTTAAGGACCTGACCGACGACTCTGCGCAAGAGGGGTGCCAGCTGATGAGTGGGAGTGACGCTTCGGGGTTCCCTCCATGGGGGACATCTCGATAGCAGTGAGAAAATACATTGCACGAAACAACACACTGTTGTGCCCAGTATTACCACCCCCACAATCACTTTGAGTGTCGTCTGAAGCCGTCCCCATGGGAACCACGACCACAAGGAGTCCTACCACCCCCATGAAGAATCCTCCTTGATGTCCCTAACTAGGGTGTGGAGGTCCGTGAGCTGGCTCTGTATCTTGTGGGTATTGTCTGTGAGATTTAAGCAACACATGCTGTGGACAGACTTGCAGCTCATATGATGTAACAATAGGGGATAATCGATAGCTGCTTGATTATCCAGTATGGCATGGCGAAGCTCTGCCTGCTCCTGGTTGAGCAGCGCTATTGCTGAGGAGGTGTGGTTGATGGCTTTTGCTAATCCGCAAGCCAATTGACCAATTCTCCGAGCGTTGCCTATGGCTAAGCCTGACACGCTGAATATACTGACTACAGCCTGGTTTTTCAGAGCTGTGGGTCTGAATCCAGACTGCTTTCTGTAACAAGGCAAGATAATGAGATGTGTCATTGATTTACTGTGACCTGGGTTGATTCTAAGCTATCTCTGCAGCTTCTGGCATTGTGCAAATGTCTTTTCTAAAACCTATGGGGAGGTGTGAAGATAAACTGGGGATTACCGGCTACCGGGTGCTGAAACTTTGCAAGCAATGGGCCGGTGCAAACATGGGCCGGTCTGGCTTCCTTTGGTGGAAGCTGGCCGTTATTAACAACATACAGAAATTCAAGTGTCCCTTGCAAATCCCAACTGGAGCATTGTACAAGGCATGTATAAATAATAGCAACTACAGATAATAATAGCAATAAAAGACATTCAGCTGCTTCTTGAGGCTTCCCTTCTTGGTGGGGCTTCATGTGCAACTTGAGTTTGGAAAAGTCTTGTTTTGGGGAAAAGCATGGTCCTCAGAAGTAGCACTGAGTATGCAAAAATGTTCATAGAAATGTCTTTGGAGATGTAAGTCATAAAGGAAGACGGACAGCTGATGACATCCAGGACAGTGACTGGTGCCGCTCTTTGCAATCATCCGGGTCTGACTCTGGCCTCTGGGACCTGCATGGGGAAGAGACTTGTTTGGGAGATAAAAATTCTGAAAGAGTTAGTTAGTTTTTGCACTTATAGGATAGCAATTGCTGTGCAACTATGGGACGTGGTTTCCCCCCCTTTCTGTTTGTTTGTATTAATGCAAACGTGCATGTACTGCCATTTGCCAAAATGTGGGGATGTGTGACGTCCCTTTGTCACACCTGGATGGCCTCTGTCCCTCGTGGGTTGACCCCCCACGAGGGCCCCCCCGGTGTCCCTGCACGATGCAGACAGGAACGGACTAGGCCTTGGGCTTGGGAAAGTGGCAGGTTGAACTGCCTTGCGAGCGCTTTGGCATTCTGAAGAGGGAATGCATGACTCTGAATTGAAGTTGTGAGGAACAAACTTAGCAAATTTTGTCTATCACGGGAGTGATGTGTGCTCCCGGTAGACTGTGAAGCAAATTCCTAGGAAACTGGCTGTCAGCAATTCTGTTTAAGCGTTCTTTGGCAAAGGTGTGCAAAGCGAGGTTCACGGCTGCCAACTCTGCCCGCTTGCGGAAGAGTCAGGAGCGTGCGCCAAGCTTGGTCCTCTTGCCAAGTAAGAACCTAATATGTGCGACCCCCATAAGTGAAAACTGTCCTAGCCCCCTGAAGAGGAACCAGTGACATAAATTCACACAAGGTGACTGTCTGCGTTTGAAGCGAGACGAGTCTGGGGTCTTATGGCAAACCTTGGCGCATGAAGCGCCAGGCTTCCCTTGGGTAAATTTCTCAAGAAGGCCCCCCTGCGCACATCCGCCCATGGCGTGCGTGCACACGTTTAGAAGAGTGCCAGATGGTGGCTAGCCTTTTGCCTGCGCTTAGACTAGCAGCAAAAAGGGAAGGGGTGGCCTAAAAATGCCTGTATCTGATTGAAAGGTGTGACCTGACTGCGCTCTTAAAATGGTCCTAGGCAGTCCTGGCTAATGGGTGGCACTCTGCACATGCTCGGGAGCTCAGGGACTAATCCTTCCTCTGTGCTCTGGAGTTTGCAAAATGTGTCTGCACACTAGAGAGGGTGCTGCGGGCCAGGTGCCATACTTAAAATGACCTGAGACTTATGAAAGACAAGCCAACTATGACGTGCCAGCTGTAAGGAAATAATACACAAAAAAATGAAAAGACACACAAGTTAAACATTTCCAGCAGGGAGTTCCACTGGCGAAAGGAGGAAAGGCAAGTCAGAAGTTAGCACAATGGGAATGCAACAACTCTTATCATAACGAAATCAGATTAGGTCAGGTAACTCTGGAGCCTGTGAAAGGAACCAAATATGGTTAAGGCCTGGAGAGGAATTTTGTTCCTATAAAAAAGGTAAGTATTTTCTGAGTATACAGAGCGCAAGAATGTTTGCGTGCTTTTTCCTGTGAAAGGGGTACAATGAGTGAGTTACTTTGCACAGATTAAAGTCAAAATACCAGAACAGTATCTTTCCTAAGAGAATGAAGGAGAGTTAGAACGATTCTCAACCTGCGGCCAGATGTGGGCGAGTGGGCCAGAGCCCACGTTGCCCTGCCACTACCCCCACCAAGCCAAGAAGGGTTGTGTGGCGCAGGAAGGGCAGAATGACTGTCCGGACCCCCAAAGCTGCCTGAGGCCCCGGAACTTTGGCCCCTGACTTTAAAAGGTTGAGAACCGAGGTTACAAGATGATAACACAATACGCACATGAAGACAATGCAATTCTCTCACTCCTAGTGAGATACGACTTCCAGACGCTAAGAGACATTAAAAAAACCTTAAACACAGAGATGGGGGTTTGAGGAACACAGACGTAGGAAGGGGCCCCATAGCTTATGATACAGTGAGGAAAACTCATAGAAGTGATTTTTGTTTTCAGATCGCGCTTCTGAAAAGAAAAATCTGTAAGAGTTGCAGAACCGGTTTCCAAGAGTGGCTTAATCCTTTGACAAAGAAAAGTCTCAGGGGAGGAAGGGGGAATCACCCCGCCCTATTGCAGGTTGGGATTTCCCCCCCCCCTCTCCTCCTCTCCTGCTTAAGCTGCTAAGCAGGCAAGGCAAGGGGTTTCGTTCATCATGCTTCCTCAAACTTTAAATAGTTCCTGCCCATGCGCAGAGTGCAAATTGTTTAACACATATTTCACAGTGACATTACCACACAGTTACACACAAGGAACACTTTTCCAGTCATACTGTGGTCATAGAGACAAGGCTTTTGCAATCATACACAGTTCTTGCAGTCATACATTCAGTGGTGCACCACGCATACACACATTTATTTACGCATTCGCACATTCCTCCCCTGATCTGCAGCGTTCTGTACTACACATGAGGAGATGGCTAATACACAGCTGGCTATTTTACAACCATCTGGGTGCTTCTACTTAGGGGCAAGTTTCTCTGGGCTACTCCCAAGGTGAGACCAGCAGCTTCTGCCTGTGCCCTGGGGGAACTCGGGGTACTGTTGCTGGGATGGTTCTTCTGGCATAGCCAGGGCGATGGCTGCCTCCTTTCTAGCCTGGGCCAAATGCATGCCAGGGTGGCCATTTGGCATTGAGACAATCTTTTGAAGATCTGCCTGGTCTAGATTGGCTTTCTCTTCTAAGGTGTCTCATTTTACCACACTGGAAGCCGGCGCCTTGGGGTTTTGGCACTGCTCTGCGCCTGAGTGTGGTAATGGGTCTGCTCTGGAGCCCTGCGTGGCCAGGGGCCGTGCAGATTTCCGTGAGCAGTGGGCGCTGAGCAGCCCTGCCTGAACGTGTGTCTGCCTTCAGATAGGCTGAGCACAGCAGTTGGGCGCTAGCTAATTGTGCCACTGGCAATTTCCCCGTGAATGGATCTTCCTCACCCCTGCGCTGAATGGAGTTCTTTCTTTGCAGGGAACTTTTAACTGTCAGAGAAGCGCCAAGGCCTCTCATGCCATGAATTCCTTCAGTGACATCTGCAGCTGTCACTGAGGGAATGCTCCCTACACTGCCCTGCTTAAGCTGAAATGACGAATAGAGACTCCTTGGGGCTGATGGTTCTGACTGCGCTGGGGTTTTCTGGGTCTCTATCCGGACTGGGTCTACCTCTGCTGAGAGCTTCCTACATTTGCTCCATGTGCGAATTATGCCCTCTGGAACTTTCGGGGGTTGCTGAATGCAGTCTCCTATCTGATCCCAGAGCTCGAGGGTTAACGTACCTACTTCTGGGTAAAGCAGGCAGTGTTCCCCTAGGTACACCAAAAGTCTCGCTAGCTCCCTGCTGTGAAAACGCAAATTAAATATCCTGGCCAGGATCTTGAACTCTTCCTCACGAGTTCTTTGGCTAGCGGATGGACGCTGTCGCTGAGGACAGGTCCCCATATTACCTGCGATTGGGTCCTCGGAAGATTCCTCCTCGGGACGAGTCAACGCGTCTTTGGCAGGCAATAGGTTCTGGCGACGACGCTTCTGGGTAGAGCTCGGAGCGTGGACTGCAGCCACGGGCCCTCGGTGGCCACTGCGCTGTCAGGGGCTCACAGCTGCCCTGAGCGGAACGCGTTTTTCCCTTTGGCGCAAGCCGCCGCGAAAGTCGGGAGCAAGCTGTAGGATGCCTCTCTGTAATGCCTCACCACGTAGCTGTCTTCCCAATCGGATGGCTTTCCGACTGGGGCTGCTGCTCTGTCCTCCGGGATGATTGGACAAGGTTCAAGCGCAGAACCTGGCTGTGCTGATCACTTACTCATGAGTAGATCGCTCGGGGGTCGCTTACTCTCGAGTAGATCACGCCTCGGGGTCACCAGATGTAGGGATTGGGGCCGTGAGGAGGCCCTTAGGATCCCGGAGGAGACTGGTCAAAGGAACGACACGAGGCAAGATGGAGAGAAGACCAGTGATTTATTGAGGGAAAATCATCAGTATATATTATGTCCAAGGCTGCGCATGGTAGAATGGTCATATGACAGAAAATTACATCACCCATTTACCCGGGTTAATTGAGAACCTCTCTTGGGGAAGTTAATTAACTAAGACAAACACTGACCATTGTCTGAGGCTTAGGCTAGGGTAAATATGGCTTCTATTTGCACCAGAGATTAAGCTTAACTCAGAGTGAGTAATTGCCTAATACGTAACAGAGGTTAGAGATTTGCTCTCTCAGCAGAGCCGTTGTTCAGGTCAAGGAATTGGGTGAATCAAACCCTATAATTTATCCACCCCCCTTAATTTCTCTGCCCGCAGAGCCCACGGCTCAAGGAGCGTTCCCCCGAAGTGGCCTCTGCGCGGGCCGTTCCATGCCATTGGGGCATGGGGAGACCACATTTGCTCTTTAAGCAGAACACCATTGTTAGTGACCAATTGTGACTTCTGGTGTGTGTGGGGGTTTGCAAACCCTAATTTAGTTGTTAAACGGGTTTTTGGTTGGTTTTGGATGTTAAACAAGGGGCCCATTCAGAGAAAATTCTGCTCTTTAAGCGAGTTAGTCTCTAAGTGAGGCGTTCTTTATGTGAGGTTTTACTGTATAGTCAGCACCACATAGAAGTGACTTGAAAGCACATAACATCTTTGGATATTTTTCTTAATTACCAAACAATTGTATAGTGACAAAAGATGGGCAGGATAGGCACAATGGTGCTGCCAAACAAAGCAAGATCATCCCAAACCACAAAGCAAAAATCAGTGATTAAACAATAAGTTTCCGAATATTTGTTTTCTATACTGTACTTTTAAAAAACATAATTTTTAACAAAATTACTACCAGAAGCAGAATCTCTTTTCTTTGCCTGTTTTGTTCTGACACAATTAAAAGTTTTCCTCATGAATATAAGCTATACAGGTCTTGAGTGACGGAGTCAAAACTTCATATTGTCCCAGAACTCAGTGAACTTGCAACATTGTATCTAGTATTTGGAATGTTCTGTGCTGGTAAATCTCTTCAGCAGTTTATAACAGTCACTGTTTTACCCTTTTGAGAGGCCTTTTAAAAGGGTGTATATTTCAGTCTCTTAGATTTAGATCAGGAGTTCTTAACTTTTTAAAGCCGGGGACCGGGTCAAGCTCCCTCAGACAGCTTCGGGGGCCAGATGACCATTTTGCCCTTCCTCCATCACATGGCACTTCCTGGTGCGGTGGAGGTGGTTGGAGGGGCACATGAAATGGTGCCATGGGCCACATCTGGCCCACCAGCTGCAGGGTGAGAATCCCAGATTTAGATCCTTCCATACTATGTAGCATATTGGGCAGCAAGGGATCTCCAGCATTTTTGGTGCTTTGGCATCCTCCCATGTAATTTCCGGGTCTTTGAGTCTCCCATGAAAGTTCTTCACAATGTATTTCAAGGATATCCCTCATTGTCGTTTGGCATTAGGAGGGTCCAACTTATTGTCACATTAGGAATCCTGTTTTTCTCCACAGCCAGGATTCCATCTCAGTAAAGAAAAGCAGCTGGGACCAAACATTCTCCTTCAAGATAAGCTAAATTAGTCTTTTTCAGTTTATTTGATCTGTTATGATTTATTTAAAAAGTAAAACTGTTTTACACGTATGTAGAAGCAAGTGACATTTTATGCCTCCAGATTCAACACTTGAAAACCCTTTGCCCAAATGCCCCCAAATCTGGCAATGAACAAGAGCAGGTTGTACTACTCCTGTTTGGTGCTGATCCAAAGTCCAGATTCAAAGTTACAATTTTTTGTTGGGGGTGCCCCAATTTTTAAAATCGCCTTGTAGAACAGGGTTTTGCTCTGCTCTACAATAATATAGCTGAACTCCCATGCAGCTATAATTTAATTTAGATACAGTAGTTATTCCATTCCAGGTGAGTCCATAACATGAAGTAAGAAGCTGTTGTTGTTGTTGTTGTTGTTGCTGCTGCTGCTGCATATAGATCCACACCCATTTGTTCTGAAGTTCAGTGAATATAAGTGGAGTTGTTTAGAGGATGCTAGTTGAAGCCTTGTAAAACAGCATTTTGTTGCTGGTAGCGATGTATATGTGTTTCTGAATCTGAATGCATGTGCAATAATCTCTAGTAGTGAAACAGTGGAATTAATGGAATGTCTTTTAAAAGTGCAAAAAAAAATCCTCTATGTCAGGCAATATCATTCAGAAGGTACTTCAGTGTTGAATCGAAAATGACGTTAAACGTTCCTACGGCATACAAAAGGCTTCTGGAATGATTTTGCAGAAGAAGACCTACTGTAAAATGAATGTAATTGTTTAGTTATTGTTTTCCTTTGTGATGCAATTTCTGGCTGTATAGTTCAGTAGTTATTCCTGTAGGAATCTAGCTACAGAGCCAAAGGTTGGGAATTCAATTCCCCACAGTGCTTCTTGGGGAAAGAGCCAGACTTTGTTGCCTTGAGCAACCTGTACAGTCCCAGGGTGTTATCAGAGGAAGGGAATGGTATACTACTTCTGAGTATTCTCTTTCTGGAAAACCTGGAAAAGGTCTCTATGAGTCAGAATTGACTTAATAGTACATTATTATTATTATTATTATTATTATTATTATTATTATTATTATTATTATTATTATTATTATTATTATTATTATTATTATTATTATTATTATTATTATTATTATTATTATTATTATTATTATTATTATTAAAACCTAGCATTAGAGTGCGACGGCATACAAATTGAAAAATTAAATTAGATTAGATTCTCAGCTAAAGACTGGCATAAAAGTAATAGTCCAAGACCTAACCAAGGACCTAAGAACTGTTAAGGTTATGTCAAAGTATATTGCCAAACTATGGCCTGCGGGCCAGCCCCAGCCTGCAGCACTATTTCATGTGGCACGCAGCTTCCCTCGCTGTTCCCGGAAGTGAAAGTGGGTGCATTTACAACAGCTGTAAAATGCGCCCGCACATGCGTAAACATGCCTGCGGCTGTCATAAACGCTGTTATTAAATGTGTTTATGACAGTTGCGGATGTGTTTTATGGCGGGAGGAACCACGTAACTGGCCCACTCAACCATGTGACCGGCCCACGATGTGAAAATTTTGGGAACCCCTGATATAGGTGGTTCCTAGTAAAGTTTTCTAAAATAAAGTTTTGATATTCAAGTCAAATAAATCCAACATTTCCAAATATCTAGGTAGTCCTTCAGGTATTGTTCCAAAAGGATCCACTTACTATGGATACAACAGATTTCTTTTTCCATAAATGCTCAACCTTAATGTGCAAATTACAATATTTTGTTACTTTTTCCAGCTGATTGCCCTCTATTTGTACATCCCCCATATATCAATTTCAATAAACTAGTCCTTTTCCCCCACAACAGATATATCAGGTATTGATGATACCTTCCCTAGATGATCCTCTCGCAACAGATATAATCTATTTACATCACTTCACAGGTGAAGAGCATGATTTGCAGTCATTAACTCCCTTGTTTTCTGGTCCAAATCATTCAACTCAGCCATTGTTCAATCTACAATGCCAGAACTATATCTTATCACTGGCACCACCCAGGTATTTATTGCTTTTATGATATTTCCACCATTCTGTCTCAAATTCAGGATTTTTCTTACTCTCCTTAAACACTCTGTATTAGTCTTCTTTTTCACTATTGCATGGTTTATGTAATTTGCTTGTGAAATTCCCATTTCATCATATCCAAGATTCTGTATGGTTCTTCCCTCTGCCAGCTGTGTTCTTTTTGACTTAACAAATTTTTCTTTTCTTGCTGCTAAAGTTGCACACTTTTCTATTCCAAAATCCATTGCAATATCATTGCTGAATATTCAGAATGTATGAACAAGTGATACAATTTCCTGCATTGTTTTCCCATATAGTGTAAGACAGGGGCTACCAACCTTTTAAAGTTGGGGGCCCAGTCACAATCTCTCAGACAGTTTAGGGGTGCTGGACTGGTGGTCCCCCCGCCATTTATGGCTGCCGTAAATGAGTCCATGGCTATTGTAAACGAGTCTGTGGCTGTTTCTGCCACCGATGGCAGCATCGGCTGGATCAAGGGCCAGATCTGGCCCATGGCCCATAGGTTGCCTACCCCTGCGAAATCTTCCCTGATGTCCTCGGTGCTTAATATCCATGTTCTGTGTTATTCAACAGTATTGTCAATGGTACCATGACTTTTACAAATAGCAAAAGCAAAAATTAATCACCATGAAATATGGCTCTCCTGATCTTGATGTTTCCCAGGTCAGTACCATTTGCCATTAGGGTTGTATTCCATTGTTTCATCATTCTTGTCAAGCTTCTCCTGATGTTGTTGTTGATTCCACAAATCTGCAATGTTTCATTGATTCAAGTATGTGGCAAGCTATCAAAAATCTTTTTATAATCAACCCAAACATGCAGATTAATTTTCCTTCTTTTACAGTTCCTCAATATCATCTTATCAATAAGTAATTGGTCCATTGTTCTGCATGAATTTCAACAATTCCCCTTTTGTTCTTCTGGTATAAGATTCTGCATAGCTAGATGTTGATAAACACAATCTGCTAATACACCCGTGAACAGTTTGAATATTGTCGGAAAGCAGGTTATGAGTCTAAAATTGCTTGATACAACTTTATCTTTATCTTTCATAATCTGAAAGGTCCGAACACATGTCATCCAGTCATCCACATCAATGCATTACACTGTTTTGCTAATCTATGGTGTAATGTGGTTAAAATTTTGAACAAAACCCATGAATTTTCCTCATTACTAGGAGCGGTCCAATTGTTTATTTTCTTGATTTGTCTTGTTATCATCTCCTTGGCAACTCCTGCATGTCTGTTGCATTTATATGCCTCCAAATATCACCAATTCAAGCTGCAACTTCATAGTTTCTTTTTGGATTTTTCCATAGATCTATCCAAAACATTACAATTTCTTCCTTGTTGGGAGATATGTTGCCTTTGTTAATACTATTATCTCCATGCAGGTATTTAGAAAAGTGACTAGAATAACCTATTTTAATTAATTTGTTTGTTTTGTGCTTCATATTTCTCTTATCTTCTTTGCCTGTTTAGTTATTTCCAAAGTATCTTAAATCATGACCATATTTAGATGGTATTTTTCCCTGGTCCAAATCATTCAACTCAATCCCATTTTTCAAACTTTTCAGCCAACTTGCCTCTTTCCTGATGTTACTAAGCTTAAGGCTAAGACGGCATTTCCATTTTGGTTTTCTGTCTTTTGCTGTTCTCTTTAATTTACCAATCTTATAACCAAGTTCCCTTGTTAGAACTAAAGCTGATAGTTCTTCTGTGGATATAGTTACAATAATGGATCTTACATTGCTAATTTCTCTTTGAGCTTTTTCTTGTTGCACCCATTTCAAGTTTGGCAAATACTTCCATTCTTCTCTGTGTATCTTTGCCTCAACTATTCTCTACTTTAGTGCCAACTGAGCCTCTGTTAGGCTCAGACTCTATTAGACTCAATTATATGATTATGACTATTATTGTGATTATGAATAAATATCATTAGAGAATAGATCATCATTATCTTTTTGACAAGAGGCAATGTCTCAAGCTACTGCATGTGTGAACTTCTGTGACAACATCAGCCTTTTCTGGTGTAACCTCTAGCAATGGAATTTAAGCCAGATTTGTTGTTTTGCCAGATTTTTTTTAGCTCATAAATGTTAATTAAATATTTTACTGAAATATTTTATTACATATCAACTGATTTGATGGTGATATGAAAAGAAATTTGAAACTCTAGTTGTGTGAATATCAGACACATTGAAAAATAGTGAAAAATATTCTTAGAACTATGCTTTTTTCTTTTAATACAATACTTGTGAAATAGTATTTAAGCATAAGGATGTTAGGACATTAATTTTAAAAACATATATGTAAAGAGCTTGCTTTCTGCATATTGGCTGAAATCCAGTAGTTAGTGTAGGTACAGTGAATCAACATACAGTAAAGCCCCTACTTATGTAAAAAGTCTGTACCGTAGGCTTTTATGTAAATCAGTTTTTTACTTAACTCGAAACAACCCCATAGGAAAAATGAATTTCTTACATAACTTGAAGCAAACCCATAGGAAATTACTACTACTACTTACTTTATTATGGAAATTGTGTTATGTAAATCAGGACATGGTTTTAGCACAAAATCATTATGTAAGTCGGATTTTATGTAACTCGAGGCATATGTAAGTAGGGGTTTTACTGTGTATCACTATTCATTTATTTTATTTATTTGAACATTTATAGCCACACTATATCACAGGATCTCAGGATGGGTTGAAAAGCTGTATAAAAACAATTTAAAAACATAAGATATTTAAAAGAATTTAAAAATCAAACAACAACATTTAAATATTAAAAATATTTTCAAACATTATATATTATTGGTGAATTTTGGCTATTGCTCTTAAGAGAATGTTAGGCAGAAAAAACAATAACAGGAATACAAAATATGTGGAAAGATTTGATCAGTTTCAGTTTCATCCCCCCACCTCCTTTTGTTTCTTGAACACAAACTAGCACTTTGCATGAAACCACCCTAAGGTAAAGGTAAAGGTTTCCCTTGCTCGAAAGCCAGTTGTATCCGACTCTAGGGTGCAGTAATCATCTGTTTCTAAGCCAAAGAGCCAGCGCTGTCTGCTTCTGCAGACGTTTCCGTGGTCATGTGGCAGCCATGACTAGACACCGGAGCGCGCAGAACGCCGTTACCTTCCCACCGCTAGGTTCCCAACTGCTAGGTTGGCAGGAGCTGGGACGAAGATGGGAGCTCATTTCCGTCCTGCAGTACTCGGGAATCAAACTGCTGACCTTCCGCTTCCCAGTCAGCATCTTAGCCACTTGAGCCACTGCAGTCAAGCATTTAAAATCAAAAAGTGTATCTTTACTTGCAGTTATAATTTGTAGTTACAGCCAGAAGGGCAAAAAGGTAAAATGTAGTCTTCAGGAACTTGAGAGGACCTCTATGCTTGTTGCTTGGTCAGATGTCAGAAGTGTGGGTTGTCCGCGTTCATAATTGGCCAAAACCCTTCCCAATAGGTTTGCTCGCCAGCACATGGCTGAGAAGCCACGGGCTTGGACGGAAAGGAAATCGGGATACAGGCTATTGATAGTTATGGAATGATTTATATTGCCTTGGCTGAAGGCTCAGAGAGAAGTAGGGCAAATGTCATAAGGTGATGAACCCAAGTTAATGCACAGATACATAACCCAGGTAACGCACAATATCTAACTCACGTCCGCGGACTTAGTTGGGCAAACAAGCCGCTTTGGACAAGTTAATTAAGTTTAGTTGCCCGGAGTCAATATAGCCAAGACCCTGAGATTAGGGCGAGAACAATGGGTTTCGCCAACCCGGTTAATCAGTTCCTCAGCGGAGGTCCAGGGTACTCAGTAACTTCCAAGTAACTTCAAGAGCTGATGAATGTAACTTGGTCAGTGAAATGCCATGTATGCAAGCCTTCTGTGACAGGGTCACGTGCCACTCAGGCACGTAACACCCTGAGGCAGGGTAATAAATACAGACCACTCAAACCAATCGGGACTGGACTTTCACCGCACATTCGTCTGACGTGCCTTTCCTTGCGGCCAGTCACTCCAATCCTCCATGGGCCAGGTGACCCTTTCTGTGGGCCACTGCAACATCTGGTGACTCTGACGTGATTTGCTTTGAGAGCCAACGTGATTCTGAAGTGGCACAATGCGATTTCCCTCGAGAGTCACAGCGTGATTCTTCCCGGAGGCTGCGGAGAAGTTCTGATTGGAACGTTACCCCGATCGGAACTCAGCACGATCTTAGGACCAGGCCAACGCGGTCCCCAGCAGAAACCGCGACCATTCAGCAAGGAAGGCAACACAACCATGAGCCCGGCCAATCCCACGTTCTCGGAACGGATGCGTTCCAAACACCGGGGAAAGCCGTGAATCCCGACATCAGAGGCAGTGAAAGCCGCAATCCCAACCCAGACCCAGAGCGACATCGTCCTGTGCATCATACACCCCGCTGTACTACCTCCAAAAAGGTGCACCGCCATCTCCCGTGGAGGCAACTCCTGGGATCTCCCGCAGGTAGTAATGGGGGCTTGCTTGGGGGGGGGCAAGATTTTTCCGTCAAACAAAGAGCTCAGGTAGAGGAGCTCGAGACTGTCCAGGCTACACCGCATTCACATTTGTCACGTAAATCTGGCAGATCTGGTGATGTATCTGAGGGAACACTGTCTGTTCTACCCAGAAACAGGCACGATAGATCTAGCAGTTTGGGATAAAGTAAGGGATTGTCTTAAGAAGGAGCCCAGAGCACCCACCAACATCATAGGGACATGGAGTAAGTGTAGACAGGTCATTTCAGCAGTCAGTCCAGTCCGGATAGAGACCAAGAAACCCCCAGCATACGTAGAATCATCAGCCCCAGCAAGTCTCTATCCGACCATCCAGTTTAGACATGGGGGCATAGGGGACTCACCTCCCGCGGCAACTGCAGAGGCCGTGGGAGCGGGCGGAAGCCTAGGAAACGCATGCGCTTCCCATGTCACCAAGAGTCCTTTCCAGTTAATGGTAGAGGAGGAAACACGCAAAGGGGAACTACCGGCCAAGGAACTGGCCAAGCTTCAACAGCTATGTCCAGTCCGCTTAGAGACGGATGCCCTCACAGGCGATCAGGTAGCAGTATACACACCAATTCCATACAAATTGCGTGCGGAAATCTGCAAAGCCATCACAGATACAGGGCTCCAGAGCAGATTCACAAGGGGCACGCTCCAGCAGCTGTGGGAATCCACCACGCTCATCTCTCAAGACTGGAAGGTCACGATGTGGATGATGCTGAACCCCAGCCAGTAACTTTTGTGGGACAGCGAGTATCGGCTGGAAGTGCAGGCTAGGGCTGCCCGGATAGGGGGAGCAGTAATTCCAGAGCAACTATATGGCTCGGGACAATTCGACACCATCCAAACTCAGTCCGTCCTGCCAGCAGCCATGCTCCAGCTGGCTTCTGAAGTCGCCTTCAAGGCGTACCTTAAGGTGCCAGCTACTGGCAAAGGTGCTAAGAACTATACACCCATCAAACAGGGAGCGCAAGAGCCCTACATGGATTTCATTAACAGATTAAAGGAAGCAATTAGCAGGCAGATAGACAACCCGGATGCCCAAGAGGAGCATATGATGAAGCTGGCAAAAGACAATGCCAACCTTGACTGCTCCAAAATCTTGCTGGCGATGGGTCACTGAACTGATCTGACACTTACCAACATGATCAGAGCTTGCACTGACATTGGGACAGACTCCTATAAGATGGGGCTGTTGGCAGTGGCAGTGCAAGGGGGGAACCGCCCCAAGAACCAACCTAAGGGAGTTTGTCACTGGTGTAGCAAGCTGGGGCACTTTGCCAAAGAGTGTAGGTCCAAACAACCCTGCCAAAAGGGGGCGGCCCACCCATTGGCCACCCAGCCACGGCTTCCATTGGGCTAAGAACTGTCTAAATTCGGGAAACCGGGCCACGGGCGTGTCTCTGGCCCCGGTCCAAATAGAGACAGCAGCCGCCCTGGATGCCCCAGAGTGGACATCCCACTAGAAACACCCAGTGTCACACCCAGCATCTCCAAGGCACAGGCAGAAAACAAGGGCAGTGCAGGACTAGACTTGGAATGCCAGGAGGATGTTACATGTGACCTGCCAGGCTCAGTCCATCTAGTTAACTCCCAGTACAAGGGTCCTCTGCCCCAAGACACCATAGGATTAGTCTTGCCTTGAAGCAGTGCAGGGAAAAGAGGGATCTTCGTGATCCCGGGAGTCATAGACTGATTACACCGGAATAGTCAAAGTGCAGCTGTGGACGCATCTACCCCAGACAATTAGCAAGGGAGATTCTGTGGCGCAATTGATCATGGTTCCTTGTCATCTGCCAGGTAGAAACCAGGAAGGGACCAGAGAAAGCTCAGGATTCGGGTCGACAGATCACCCGAGATAGGAAGGGGCAGTAGAAGGATACCAGATCATAGCAACAGTGGAAAAGAACATAGAGTGGAAACAGCGAACTGTCTTTAAGGTATTTTTAAACAAAAGACCTTTTATGGTCTGTTAGATACCGGAGCTGACGTCACCATGATTAGCAAGAAACTGTGGCCCCCAGAGTGGGCCATATAACCAGTTTCAGATGTGTGGGGGGTAGGAGGAATTCAGGAAGCATACAGAGGCCGAGACTGGGTGGAAATCACCATCCCGGGGGCAGACGGCACAACGGTCATCCGACCACATATTTTAAACATGCCCATCAACCTCTGGGGGAGGGACATTCTGCAGCAGTATCGCACCACCCTAACTTTCGGGTAATGGCCCTACCGCTCAAATGGCTAACAGATGAGCCGGTATGGGTGGAACAGTGGCCGATAGTTGGGGAAAAGTTAGAGGCTTTAAAGCAGCTCGTTAAAGAGTAGCTTGAGGGGAGACACATAGAACCATCTACCAGTCCCTGGAATTCACCGATTTTTGTCATTAAAAAGAAGTCCAGAAAGTGGCGACTTCTCCATGATTTGAGGGAGAACAATAAGTGCATCCAGCCCATGGGACTGCTTCAATGCGGTACTCCAACCCAAATATGATCCCCGAAGGGTGGGAGATCTTGATCGTAGACTTAAAAGACTGTTTTTACACCATCCCTTTAGACCCTAGGGACAGGGAAAAGTTTGCTTTTACGGTGCCAGTCACCAATCATAGGGAACCAACCCAACATTTCACGTGGAATTTTTTGCCACAGGGCATGCTCAACTTGCCGACCCTGTGCCAAATTTATGTCCACGGGGCATTGGAAAAGTTCTGGAACCTTCACCCCAAAGTCTTAGTTTGCCATTTCATGGATGACATATTGATCACAGTGCCCAAATTGGGCAGCGACATATTTTGTAACCTCCAAAGTACATTGGGGGGAAAGGGCTTGGTGATTGCCCCGGAGAAAGTTCAGAGAATTGAACCCTATTCATACTTGGGACACCGGTTACTCCGATCTTTTGCAGCTCCAGTTTTGCCTAAACTCAACATCAAAGATTCTGTTACACTAGTGGAACTCCAACAGATTCTAGGAAATATTAATTGGGCAAGGCCATATTTTAAAATTAGTACCAATCTCTTAAAGCCACTCTTTTCACTACTAACGCTAGGAAAACAGCCAGCTGATCGAATTCAAATTCTGCGAGAGGCTAAGCAAACTCTCCAGGAAGTCAACCGCATTCTTAGCCACCGCTGGGTAGACAGGCTTAGTGGGGGGGGCATTCACCCCCGCACTAAATCTGTATATCATTAAAACAGGCACCATGTTCGCAGGAGCTCTAGGCACAGACTCCTGCGGAGGGGGGGGCAAAAATCATGGAATGGGTGTATCTACCGAACATCTCTTCCAGGAATATAGTTCCTCCACAAGAGCTGATAGCCACAATCATTCACAAGGGGAGGCTGAGAGCGGGGGACATTTCAGGATATGACTTGGCCAAAATAGTCATGCCCTTCAATAAAGAACAGACACGCCAATTGATGCAGCTAGGGGACACTCTCCCAATCACATTAGAGGGTTTTGCAGGTAGTTTGGCATACCACTTGCCTAAAGACCCCAGACTGGTCTCACTCCAGACTGAGACGGTCAAATTACAAGGCATACTGTCTTTGATTCCTCTACAAGGAGCCAAGACAGTATTCACCGATGGGGGGGAAAGTATATGGAGTTCTTACTTGGCACGAAGAGCAGGCTTGGAGAACGCTACTGACACTTCCACAGAAATCAGCACAGAGAGTGGAACTGGCAGCAGTGAATCTAGCCTTAGGCACGTTTGCTTGGGAGCCGTTAAATATCGTCACGGACAGTCAGTATGTTCAGAATTTGATTCATAATTTACCGGGAGCCTACATCACTCCCGCCATAGACAGGAATTTATTGGGCTTATTCCTGACCATGCAATTTCATTTGCGAAACCACAGGGAAGCACTGTATGTCGCCCATATTAGGAGCTATCAGGACCTACCAGGTCCTATTTCAGAGGGCAATAGCAGAGCCGATGCAGCCGCAAAGAAAGCGCACCAAAAATTAGTCTTGGGAGTCTTCATGACCCCAATTCAAAGTCACGCATTCTTTCATCAGAATGCCAAGGCACTAGCAAGGCAGTTTAACCTGCCATTGTCACAAGCACAAGGCATTGTGTGTTCTTGCCCACAATGTGCAGGAGCACCTGGGGGCCCTCATGGGGGTAAACCCACGAGGGACAGAATCTAACCAAATTTGGCAAATGGATGTCACGCACATTCCACAATTTGGGAGATGGCAGTACATGCACATCTCCATTGACACATCTCGCAGTTCATCTCACAGGGAGAAACTGTGACCCATATAGAGCAACATCTCTTGTCATGCTTCGCGGCCATGGGTAAACCAGGCCACCTGAAGACAGACAACGCACCAGCTTATAGTTCCAAACAGCTAGCCACATTTCTAGCCACTTGGGACGTAAAGCACACATTTGGCATTCCGTACAATCCCCAAGGACAAGCCATTGTCAAACGGGTGAACCAGACACTAAAGTCCTACATCGAAAAACAAACAGAAAGGGAGGAGATAGTCCCCCCAAAGAGCCAAGGACAGGCACA
This sequence comes from Bradypodion pumilum, assembly GCA_035047305.1. Classification (NCBI taxonomy): domain Eukaryota; kingdom Metazoa; phylum Chordata; class Lepidosauria; order Squamata; family Chamaeleonidae; genus Bradypodion; species Bradypodion pumilum. The sequence goes on along the minus strand of JAWDJD010000001.1, from coordinate 185,629,896 downwards.
GCAACACCTGCACAAAGTCTTATTCACGTACAATCACTTAAACATTTTTGCTGAGTGCACTCCGCAGGAGAAGCATTTCCGAAGCCGGGAAGCTCTCCCACGCCCCATGGTTCAATTCAGAGTGCTGCCAGACCCCTCTTGGAAGTGTCCTGATAACCCGGGGGAGAGGGTATGCAGCGATTATGTTTCCTACAGGTACCATCTGGATTCCGGTCTGCTGTGTGAAGCCATACTTTGAGCTGCATGGCGTGGAACTGAGCAGTCCCGGCCCTGCTGCCGGAGATGGGAGAAATCAACCTGATGACGGGACTGAGACGGGGCAGGCGACACCGACTGAGGCAACCCAGGATGGAGGAGCAGAGAGTAACCTGGGGGATGGTCAAAACCCTGTGTGACGACGCCCTGTCCATCCTGAGAGAGCAAAACACTGAGCCCACTCCGCAGAACATGGTATTAGCTCAAATCATCTACAACTCCCTGATGATTGTCTTGATCCTTTCCTTTCTTATGGGGGGAGGGGTTCAAGCTACCTACGGGGACTTGACGCCTGGCGGGGACCTAACCGCCAGGCTCCAGTACAACATTTGGGAATGACTGGCCGAACTTGTCAACTAGTCGGACTTTTGCTTGAAGCAAACCACGGACTCTGCTTCACTTTTGAGTACATGCCTTATTCCGGTCTGCCGCGCTCCGGGAGAGCGGGCCAAGGACATTGAATGGTTGCTCAAACGCGCATTTGGACTTCATCACCAAATCACGTACGTGACTTATGCATCCTGGGGGACTCAGGTAACAAAGACTTTGTTGGACAGCTGGCGTGCACGCTAGCTAAAGCCATTAACCACACTTCATCAGCCATTGCTATGCTTAACCGAGAACAGGCTGAGCTTAGACATGCAGTCTAAGACAATCCGGCAGCCATTGATTATTTGCTGCTCCTACACCATCTAGGATGTGAGGCTGTTCATGACATGTGTTGTTTTAACCTTACCGACACTTCTCGCAAGGTCCAGAGTCAAATCACCGACCTTGGCACCATAGTCACCCATATCCGGAAAAATACCAATGGGTTGGTGGGACGAACTCTGGTCTTGGGTACCATGGAGCTGGCTTCAAACAACGCTCAAAGCTATCGCTGGCGTTGTGGTAGTGGGAATCATGCTTTGCTGTTTTGCACAATACATTCCTTCACTTTTGTCAATGTGTACCGCATGGCGGAAACCCCGAGAACTCATTACACCCAGACAGATCATGCCATACATCTACTTTGCTCTCAGCCAGGCTGATTTAAATAATAAAACAGGGGGGAATGTGGGTTGCCCACATTCATAATTGGCCAAAACCCTTCCCGGTAGGTTTGCTCGCCAGCACACGGCTGAGAAGCCACGAGCTTGGACGGAAAGGAAATTGGGATATGGGCTATTGATAGTTATGGAATGATTCATATTGCCTTGGCTGGAGGCTCAGAGAGAAGTAGGGCAAATGTCATAAGGTGATGAACCCAAGTTAATGCACAGATACATAACCCAGGTAATGCACAATAGCTAACTCACGTCCGCAGACTTAGTTGGGCAAACAAGCCGCTTTGGACAAGTTAATTAAGTTTAGTTGCCCGGAGTCAATATAGCCAAGACCCCGAGATTAGGGCGAGAACAATGGGTTTCGCCAACCCGGTTAATCAGTTCCTCAGCGGAGGTCCAGGGTACTCAGTAACTTCCGAGTAACTTCCAAGAGCTGATGAATGTAACTTGGTCAGCGAAATGCCATGTATGCAAGCCTTCTGTCACAGGGTCACACGCCACTCAAGCACGTAACACCCTGAGGCAGGGTAATAAATATAGACCACCCGAACCAATCGGGACTGGACTTTCACCGCACATTCGTCTCACGTGCCTTTCCTTGTGGCCAGTCACTCCGATCCTCCATGGGCCAGGTGATCCTTTCCGTGGGCCACTGCAACAAGAAGAATAAGAACTATCAGCAAAACAATGGCAGCAAGACAACAAAGAGGAAGAGAGGGTGGGGGCTTGTCTCAAATGTCAAAGTGGGAAAAGAACTTTACCAATCAAGTTAGTGTGAAAGAACCCAATGTTAGTGCATGCAATACGGATATTATCCCAACACCTCTTCTCAAGCATTCATGCAAGAACCCTCAAGTCCCATTGTGCTTTGCAGGTTTCCAAAGCAATTTCTTGCTAGAGGTTTTGTCAGGATATCAGCTGGCATCTCTGCAGTGGGATAGTAGATCATCTGGATGGTTCCTTTCTCAGGCGAAACCTCACTCCAATGTATTTGGCTTTTGTATTCATCTTCTCACTCTGTCACAATTTGATACAGCCACTATTGTCTTCCATCACCTGGACTGGCATTTCTTTATCCATTCCAAAATCTCTTACCAACTTCTCAAGGCATAGCAGTTCTCATGCTTTTGCTGCAACAATGAATTCTGATTCTGTGAGGACAAAGCTATATTTTGTTTATGAGTAGTCCATGAAATAAATCCCATCAATATACATAAACAGGAACCCACTGGTGGATTTACAGTGCTATCCTCTGCCCAGTTTGCATTCATTCCAGGCACAGAGAGCCACCACTAAGAAGACCCTTTTCCAAATATCACTTTTTCTGGCTTTTCTAGTGGCAGCTACCCTCAGCAGCACAGTCTGAGGGGATCTCAAAGATCTCAAACATTACAAATGTGGGTACAGTATCTGTTGGCTGGGAGATTTAGGTTAAAGTTCATAGTTCCTTTTAATATCTGTCCAGAAAGCTTTTCTGTAGCTGTATTGTACTTCCTATTGTTTAGCTAGCAGAAATTCACCGTCCTCTAGCCTTACATAGTGTCTATTGCTGTGGGTGTAGGCATTTTGGAGGCCTTGTGTCCCCATAAGATCAATAATCTTTTGTTTCTGGTTCAGCAGATATGAACCATCAGCCTACCTTTCAATTTGAATGTCTAAATATGTTGCATCGATTAACTCTTTTATTTCCATTTCCAAGATTGTATCCAATCTCTTTGTAGTCCTGTACGCTTTGAGTAGCCTCAATTAGGTCATCAGCATAAGCAAGAATAAAACTTAAATTCTATTTTCTGCTTCTGGTATACAAGCATTGATCTGCATTACCTTGCTTGAAACCTTGTTGCAAAATCTTTTTCAATTTCTCCTTCCAGGCCTGAGTAGCTTGGTTCAGCCCACAATGGCCTCTCTAAACAAATGGGCCTTTAATAGTTTATTTTATGTCTGAATAGAGGTTGCCTGACAGATCTCACTTAGGAATTCATTCTAGGCAGAGGGAGCCACCACCAAGAAGATCACTTTTTCTGGCTTTTCTAGAGGCATCTACCCTCAGCAGCATGGTCTGAGAGGAACTCAAAGAATGGGAAGTATTTCTATGGGAGGGTAACTCCACTAGGTAACAACATCCCAAACTGTACTGGGCTTTGTACATTAGTACAAGCATCTTGAATATGGCACAGAACACCTTGGATCTCACCACAGAACTGGTGGTGAGCGCTCCATCACTGGAAGCATTCAAGAGCGAATTAGACTACCACCTGTCACATCTGCTTTGATTGAGCATGGGGTTAGACTGGATAGCCTAAAAGTCCCCTTCCAACTCACTGATTCTATGTTTCCATATAATCATATTGTGTTTCCGTAATCAGTCTGCTGGCAGCATTCTGGAACCGTTGAAGTTTCTGTACCCGCTTCAGGAGTAGCCTTATACGGAGAACATTACAATAATCAATCTGTCTTTGGGTCAGGTTGTGAAGGCATCGTCAATGATGTATCTAGGAGAGGTTCGTCATAGTGGTCTTGCTTTTCAAAGGCATCTAACACAGTCCCACTCTTGTCAGCACTCTTTTATTCATCAAAGTGAACCACATACATTATGCCGTCTTCACCTATTTTTAAATCCATTGTTTTGTAGCTTTTGCTTCCAGGGGCACGGCGAGGTAAAATAGCATGTTTCATTGTAGAGTCTGGTTTGTGTCATTTCTGTTTTGGTATGTAGGCATATATGAGGTTTCCAAAGACTCTAATGCAGGGATTCTCAATGTGTTCATGCCATGGGCCAGAACACGCTCCCTCAGATAGCTGAGCGGGCCAGACTAGTGGTTCCTCCCACCATAAAGGGTTCCATAAAACATGTCTGCAGCTGTCATGGGCACATTTATGGCACCTTTACGACAGCCGCAGGTGCATTTATGGCTTGTTTACAACAGCCGTGTGCTCATTTATGGCTGTCATAAATGTGTCCGCGTCTGCTTCCGGTAATGGTGGTGGAATGGTGCCATGGGTAAGGGCCGACCCACGGGCCATAGGTTAGAAACACCTGCTCTAATATCTTGGCCCTCTGCCAAGCCATTGTTCAAATTGTATTTTTCTGGTGCCTTTGGTGGAATTTCTGTTCTGGAGATACATTCTAGTAATGGTTGCATCACCTCAAAGTATGTTGGCAGCCCTGCATTTACTAGCATACGTTTTGTCATCTCTAAATGAGATCTTAGTTTTCTTACCACTGTTTCATTCTCCTCAGGAGTATGTACAACACTCTTCCTGTGCAAAATGTCTTGTTCCTTCAGGAAGGCTGATGTGTGCTGCAAAATATACTCAGCCCCATTGTCCATCTGAAATGCTTTGAATTCCTTTTCAAACTTGTTGTTGCCTGCAGCCACATACTTCTTGAGGATGTCATTGTCTCACTCTTCTCCTTCAGTAGGTAGGTGACAGAATACCTTGCAAATCCATCCACAAACATGTGTATTGTGTCCTTGTGGTGACATATGAAATGATCCACACAGGTCACTGTGTATTACATCCAACACCTTGATGCTCCTTCTCTCAGTCCTTAGTGGGAATGAGGGCCTAACACCATTTTCTGTGATGCAGCTTATGCACCTAGCTGTGCTATTTACATCACATGGATTTATCTTGATACCTGTGGCAAGGTTGGGATTCTGCAGCTCAATAAATGCCTTTGAATCTCTTTGTGCAAAGCAATGGTACTGAAGCTCCAGGCTGCTATTGTTCTCTTTGTGATCTTGTGCTATGTTATGTGCTATGGTGGGTTTGTAGACACCATTCGTTTTAGGGGCTTGAAAATATACTTCATTATTTTTCTATGCTATCTACTTTCCCTTTTCAATATTACAGAAAACCCTTTGTTATCTAAAGCTGAAGCACTTCACATGTTACATTGCAAATCAGGAACATATAGAACTTCACTTATGGTATTGATTTTGGTTTCATTGGACAATTCATATTGTAGAACATTAGTTCTGATTCCTTCTAGATTCATAGATCCACCATTGGCTATTTGAATATTTCCACTGGATTCCTGTCTAGGGTAATTTTAAAAATCTCATACAGTGGTACCTCATACAACAATTTTAATCTGTTCCACAGGGCTTGTTGTTGTATGAAACAATTGCTATACGATACATGCATCTTATAGCTATTTTCCCTATGGGATGCATTGCACAATGTTTTTTTTTTTTTTGCTAAGTGGGTTTTCCCATTGAAAAATTGTTGCATGATTTTTTTTCCATAGGGAAAATTGTTATGCAGGTCACTATGTTTTCCCAAAAACTAATTGTTATGCAATTTCGTTGCTATACAGGGCAATTATTGTATGAGGTTCCAGTGTATGTGTAAAGTGACTGATAATCCTAAATTAATGATGCAGTCAGTTGATTTTTGTTCAGAATTTTAAGCTGCACAAGCTTTATGTTTAAAAGAGTTGCTAGTTTTCCCTTTGTCTTATAGAATCAGTTTTCACATGTTTCTTTTGATATATTTTCCCTCAGAACTGGTTTTGCTATCTTTGCCTGAAAAGTCTCTGGGGAATGGACATTCTTTGGCTTGATGGCCCTTCCCACCATAATTCCACATGGAATGTGGTTGGCCCCACAAAATTCATTTGTTCTATGCATTTCTGTCTGTGGCAAGTCAGAGTAACCTCCAAGCTTAATTTATGCTTTCGATCCAGAAGAGTTATAAAAGAGTTATAAAAGCATCAAACTTTTTACCCAGTGGTCCTGTAAAGAAGCTGACCTTTTGTTTCTCATATACATTAAATCCAGTTAGGCTTAAATTATTAAATATAGTTATTTAAAAAAATTATGCGCTTTTCTTAGAATTAAAACTCAATTTCCCGGATTCCTTGATCCAGACACCTTGTGATGTAAAACTGGTAAAGCCATAGGATGCCTAGGACATTTAAAATGTCCTTGGAAGATTCACACTTCTTTATGTACACAATTTGCACATCTGATAAGCTTTCCCAGATCATTTGTTTTGCTGTGAAAATATTCATTTGCCAGATAATCCTAGATCTTGCATCTGCTTCTGTCTTTGGTTCATAATTTTCAATACATTCATGGACATGTAAAGACTATAAATTAATCTTTAGTCTAGTCTTCCATTGAGAAATAATAGTGGATAGAGTGACAGATTAGAACTCAGGATGGCTGGGTTTGAACACCCATTCAGCTATGAAAACTCAGGAAGGTGTGGAATGATTAAAACCACTTCTTAAACATCTCACCTTGAAAATGCCATTAAAGCAAAGCAATCACACTTATAAACCGCTCCATAGTGCTTAGTGCACTTTCTGGGTAGTTCACAAGTTAATTAGCATTTTGGCCCCAACATGGTACTCATTTTACTGACCTTGGAAGGATGGAAGGCTGAGTCAACCTTGATCCCTGGCCAGTATCGAACTTACAACCTTTTGGCTGGACAGCATCTTAACCACTACACCATCAGGGTCATGATAAGTCAAGGCACATAACAACAAAATCTGAAGCAATTGTTTGGGGAATTGCCATAACCTAAGGCTCCCAAAGGACAAAAGGGAGCCCTAAGGAACCTCAGAACCTGGAAGGTAAGAATAGGAAAATTTCCATGAGTTTAAATTAAATGTGCAATCTGGATTGGCATAAAGTTACTCCAACAGAATATTGCCAATGTATCATTTATTAGGGCTAAGTGCAGTGACTTAGTGGTTAAGACGCTGAACTTGGTGACTGGATGGTAGGCAGGCCAGCAGTTCGAGCCCCGAGTGCTGCATGACAGAGTGAGCTCCCATCTCTGTCCCATCTCTTGCCAACCTAGCAGTTGGAAAGCAAGAAAGTGCAAATAGATAAATAGGGACCACTTTGGTAACAGTGTTCTGTGCACTTCGGTGTCTAGGTATGCCTGCCACATGTCCACGGAAATGTTTGCAAATGCAGACAGCACTGGCTCTTTGGCTATAAACAGAGATTAGCCCTGAACTCTACAGTTGGATACAACTGGCTTTCAAACAAGGGCAACCTTTACCTTTATCTATCATTTGTTAAGGAATATATTAGGAAAAATATATTTGTGAATGGCTACCATTGTGAACCTTCCTATTTTCCCAGTGGACATTTTCCTCCTCACACCTATGTCACATTCTTCATGTGGACAAAAAGGATCAAAATCAAAATTTGTATAATACTCCTCAATTTTGATACCTCTCAAGATAAGGAATAGATACCCATTGTGGTGTGATGGATAGCGTTCATTCGTGGATAGAGTGAGGCTTATGTTCAAATCCCCATTCAGTAATGGAAGCTCACTGTGTGCATGAAACTGGTAAAACCACTATTTAAATATCTCACTTGCCTTGAAAGCCCTATTAGGGAGGCTATAAATCAGTTCTGACTTGACAGCACATAAGAATAACAAAATGAGGAAATATCATTTCTGTTCCAGTTGCAAATTATAGAGATTTATTGTTTCCAGTATAATGGGGAGAAACATTTCCCCAGGGCTTAGGTATGAAAATTTTAACTCTTGGGAACCTAAAACACTCAGTTGATTTTGATCCCTACATAGGAATCAAGATGGACAGTGAAGAAAGCCAACAGTAAAATATCTATTCATTTGAAATGTGGTTCTTAGAGGAGAACCTATTGAAACAACAAACTATCTTTAAAAAATAAGTTGATGTTAAACCAGGGTTACCCAACTTTGGTTTTTGGACTTCAATTCCCAGAAGCCTAAGTCAATTCCCCAAAGCAATGATCAGCCAATGTACTGACTTAGGCTTCTGGAAATTGAAGTCCCCCAGTGGGGCATGCACCCCATGTTGGGAACCACTGTGCTAAACCAATCGTACCTGAACTTTAGAAGCAAAAATAACTGATCTGAGGCTATTGTGTACTGAACACATCATAAGAAGACTAAAAAAGTTAAGAATATCAGCAAAAGTTAAAGGTCAAATATATGATTGAATCGCTCAAGAATCGACTGTGCGACTGAACAACAACAAACAAAGTGCTAGCGACAGGAACTTTTGGAGGCCACTAATTGACAGGATTGTTATAAGCCAGCAGAGACTTGATGGTCCACAACAAGAGCAGCAACAACCCCTTGATTTTGTAGACATTTTTATATTGCTCTTCAGTTAAATAACAAGAAGAAAAAACAGTTAAATTGCAAACATTAATAAAACAGAAAAGCTAACAAGGCAGATGTCAAGACACCATTGGAGTAATAAACAGAAACAAAATAAAGATTAAAATATTATGTTGGACTGCTTCATACTGGAGTCTGACATCCACAGACAATGGACATGAGACATAGGGTGGCTATGAGGTAGAAGGTGGCAGTCCTGTCATTCACTGTCTGTATGCACTAGATAAAGATACTTTAAAAAATTATTTTGCAGGCTTCTTCTTCTTCTTTCATGTCCTGATCAAACCCTGGACTGCCAAAATGAAGCCACTTTCTTGGCTTTGTCATTGCCCAAACGCAAGTCCTCATCAGTGCATGTCTCTGGCAGCAATCAGCAGACCAACAAATGGTCCGGACTCTGTGTCTCTCCACATTCACACCATGTGTTGTTGTCCACCAGCAGTCCCCACTTGAGCATGTTGGTCTTACATTTAGGGACTCCAACTCTCAGCCTAGTCAGGGTCCTCAAGGTGACATAGGGGAGATTGAGATATTCGGCTATATCCACGTTTTGCAGTAATTAGGGTTAATTCTAAATAAAGTGTGAAAACACATCTATAATCTTTCAGAGTAGAAGTGCATTTTCAATACTACAACTCATGTTTGTTACTGGTCCAGTATTTAGTGAGGGAATTCTGACACAGCATAAATGTAAATCTGCATAATTTGTTAGGTGTAAGGAATTGTAATTAAAAACATGCACAGAATATTGTAGATAACATTTTATATTTTATTTATAATTCCTCTATTCTGGATGTTGGATACATCAGTTTGATATTATTAATTTGAAATTGTCTAGAACTTAATGGGAGGAATAGATATATAAAGCAATTAAATCACCTGTTTTATGGATCTGTTTATTTGTTCAATAGCTCAGAGCTTATAGTTATGCCACTAAATCTTATCATTGTATAAACAGCAATATGAAATCTCTATGTGTATGGTCACTTATAGCTCATCTATGTAAATACAGTAGAGGTATGCAGATACCACTGCTTCAACTCACTCCAAATTATTTGTTTCAAAAATTGCAACAAATTCACTTAGAGTGGATCTGTAGTCCCCCAGAGAAGAAAACATGACAATGGAGGACATAACGGGATGTGGATGTCTGTCCAGGTTATCTTGCTATGGTAATAGAGTAGACCAGCAGTCCCCAACCTTTCCCGCACCACAGACCGACTTCATGCCAAACAACCTTTACACAGACCAGCAAGTTGGGGCGGCAGGACCAGACAGCTCAAGCACGTAACAAAATATGACAAAGTACACACTGCGCACAGGTAGGGGAGGAGCCCTGCTGAAGCCCCAAAACAACAAGGAGGGGTCCAGCCAGCCACCAGCCACACCACCCAACTTGGGCAGCAAGGTATAACACTGCACACAGGCGGGAGTGGGGGCGGGAGCAGGGCCCCTCTGCAGTTAAGCAATGTGGAGGAGGGGCCCGGTCACCTGCCCATCCACTGTGTCTGAAGCCCGCACCCCTGCCCCACCCACTGGGCAGACCCACCCCCCCATGGCCTGGTTCGGCACAGCCTGCAGTTTGGTTGGGAATCCCTGGAGTAGACCATACTGCCAGCGACTCAATGCCAAGTGTCAGACAGTGGTTAACTAACCTGACAACCATGAGGACTAATGGCTTATGGTGGGTATCCAACAGGGATGTAACTTCCAAAAGGAAGGGTGATGGTCTCCAAATGGATTAAATTCCACTTGACTCCATCTTGATAGAGGGCAGCAGCTTCATCAATACTGGCCTGGGGCCGATGAGGAATTTTCATGCCAAAAAGGTTCAGGCTCAGAAAGTGACTCACGAAACTGGATCATGGGTGTCATCTTGCATTGCGGAAGACAGATGAAAGGCCACTGCATTCTCAGGACAGTCATCATGGCTGATCATCATGATGATTGCCTATAAAGTGGAACCTCATACAACAATCGCCCCGTATAGCAATGAAATCGTATAACAATTAGGTTTTGGAGAAAAATGGTGTCCTGCATTACAATTTTCCCTATGGAAAAAAATCTTACAATAATTTTTCAATGGAAAAAAACACTAAGCGAAAAAAAAATTTGTATGATGCATCCCATAGGGGATGGATTAAAATCGTTGTATGAGGTACCACTGTATTCGGATTCGGATATGGTGGGAGGAGGAGAAGGAGATGGAGTAAGTTCATCTTACTGGAGCCAGGAAGAGAGCCTTCTCTGTGTCTGCCCCAGCCCTGTGGAACCTCTTACCACCAGAACTGCGACTCCAGTTGGCTCTGCTATCCTTCAGAAAAATCTTGAAGACCTGGCTATGCCAGCTGGTGTGGGGCATGCTTGACTCTACTGCGTAAGCCCACTGGCTCATTGAGCCTGTCCAAGGGATCCTGTTTGCTTTGTTTTTTTACTATTTTGTTACGGGAGGGTGGAGGGTGAGGGTAGTTTTTTAATGATCACCTGACTAGATTTTTGTGTTTTTTAATTTTGTTTTAATGGGGGGGGGGGTATCGACTGGTTTTAGCTATTGTTGTTTTTAACTGTTGTAGTATTGTTGTTGTATTGTATATTGTATACTGTATTGTATGTTGTTAGCCGCCCTGAGTGGTGTTTCCCATCAGGAGGGTGGGATACAAATTCATAAAATAAATAAAACTCAGTGTCATCAATTATTCAACCTCCACAGTACAGGCAAAGCTCTCTTTCCTTCCTTCCTTCCTTCCCCATCTCACTGGGAATCATGCAGTTCACTCAAATATAATCAATTTACCCAGCAAAAAACATTGTTGATAAAGGAATAAATAACCCTAGTTAGCAGTTTTGCTGCCACAATGAGTACACTATCTGGCTCTTATCTTTTGTACCAGAATTTCCACCTGCCCCATATGGAACATAGCCACATGATGATGAGGAGGATGAAAGAAAGAAAGAAAGAAAAACATGCTGCAAAAATTGAAGTTAAAAGCTGCCATTAAAAAAATAAATTTTAAAACAGGGGAGGGGAGATAGCTTAGGTCTTATTCTTAATGATACTATGACCCAGCCCGCTCAAATCCTGCATAGTGACACAACCGTCATGCACACAGGCATCTAGTCAGTTGGATTAAGATGTGTGGCACGTAAAGGCAAAAAAGAAAAGAAAAACAGGCAAATCACACAGAGAATTCAGCTTTTTAAATCTCTGGAGTGCCAAAGCAATACTCAGCACTTCAGAGAGGTCCAGTTTGATTCAAGTCCCATTTCAGGATTCCTCACTTACAGACCAGTTCAGAAACTAACAAATTCCCTCGCTTTGCTTTGTATTCTGAATAATTTCCAAACCCAAAACATACGCCAAAAATGGAAACTTATTCCTAATGTATCCCATTGTATGCTTGAAATACCAGTATTTTTCCACTCTCGAGAAGATACAAGATGTGATTAAAACCATATCTTGGGGGAGGGTTGAACTACCTTCTGTTGGTGTTTTTATTGGGTTGCTTTTCTTTGAATGGGCGTATTTTGGTTAGTAAGAACTTCTTAAGTCAAGACTTTCCAATGTTAGCACAAATATTCTAACTAACAAACAAAACAAAAATCCACCATGGAAAAACTTTTTAAAGGGTTTACTAACCATTTGTACAAAGGTGTTGTAAAAGAGAGCTGGTTTCTGAAGCATAGTAACAGTGAGATGAGCCTCCACAGAAAAGGGCTCAGATCTGAAACATTCAGGGGTTGTATTAACATTGCTATTGCGCTTCACGGTAGCTCTGAGGAGGGTGGCCACCCATTCTGTTACCAGCTGAAGCTGGTTTTTAAAATGTAATTTGAAAACATATTTTCAATCATTTTGCATCTGCTTTCTCCTAGATAAACGTGTGGATAACTGGTTCTTGATGTCATCTCCGTTTCCCACCTTGGCTATAAGCACAGTGTACCTCCTCATTGTTTGGCTTGGTCCCAAATGGATGAAGTCACGGGAGCCTTTTCAGTTGCGTTCCTTATTGGTTTCTTACAACTTTGGAATGGTTCTAGTCAACTTCTACATTTTCAAAGAGGTAATGGTGTTTCCCTTTGATGTGCATGTATGTGTGTGCATGTGAGTGTGTGCGCAGTCTTCTTCATGTCTTTTCAAAAGCAAGGTCCAATTTAGTTTAGTGGACATTACTCCTAAATAAGTGCATTTAGGATTGCATCCCTTGTAACATGCTAGCCATGAGTCAGAGTTTCAGCTGATTCATAGAATAATTCATTTGTGACTTAAATTATTTGAACAATTTTATGGGTGTTCCGAGAAATGAATGTAATTTGAATTTTTGAATATATTTTTGCATTTGAATTTGATTAAAATTAGAGTTTTCTCCAAAACAGTGCAAAGTAAGACTCCATTGACTCAATATTCCTATAGACTGAAGGGGAGGTGATTCTTTCCAATTCTCCCTGCAGTCTCTTGTCTTTTGTAATTAAGTTTCAAAAGCTTAGCAATTGCAAAATAGCAAATACAGTGGTACCTCATACAATGATTTAAATCTGTTCCATGGTGCTCGTTGTTGTACGAAACAATTGCTATACGATACATGCATTGTATAGCGATTTTCCCTATGGGATGCATCGTACAACAATTTTTTTCGCTAAGTGGTTTTCCCCATTGAAAAATTGTTGTATGATTTTTTTTCATAGGGAAAATTGTTATGCAGGTGCTATATGGAACTATTGTTGTATGAGGTCCCACTGTATGCTTTAAAAACCACACAGAAGCATAGTTGGTCCTGGGATCTAAAACAGGAGGCGGCTTTCTTTTTTGTGTGTGAAAATCTGTTACGATATTCTGTTTTTCTCCAGTAGGGAACCTTTCTTAACTGAGGCAAAAAAAAGTAACAGTTATATTCATACTTTATTGATATTCCTCCTTATTTGAAATAGTACACTTTTGAAGAAAATTAAAACTTGATTCTATATAATTTTGCATTGGAATCATTTTAACTGGAATTTGGCTTTATGTACCTCACATTCTTCTGAAGCTCATCTGTAAAAAAAAAACTGGATGACACTATTACCCTGGCAGGGTTTCATCTAGAAGAACTAGTTAGGTGAGCAGACAGTAATAAAATTGTTTTTCATATCCATTCATAATAGGGTGGACAACTTCGCAATACATGTTTGAATTCTCTAGCATGTAATTTATAACACATCATAGTCAATTAAAAGGCAAGGAATGTTTTGTAATTTGTTTCGTAGAATATTTACATAACCCGTCAGGAGAGTAATTCTTGTTTCTTGAAAATGATGGGTAGGACTCAATCAGGCTACTTCTTCACACAATGAAAAACAAATGCATAACTGTCTCAGCACAACACTTTTAAGCTGCTGAGCCCCAGGCAGATCTAAACCTGGATGTACAAGCCTGGAGCATTAAAAATGGGGAAAGAAAACTCCAGGATTAACACCAAACTTTGATGGAAATACTAGATATTGAAATCTATTTAGAGGATTATCTTTTAACACACACAAGATAGATAGATAAATCTTTATTGTCATTGTCCTGCACAGAACAACAAGCAAAGAGGTCATCTTGGAATATTGAAATTGAGCTTTCAGCTAAATATATTTGCTTTTACAATTATTTTTCTCTTAAGTTTTTTTCTTTTCTAAATCTTTTATAAGTAGAACCAATATTAAAATAAATTAAAAATGCATACAGTTTACCCATACTATTTAATGAGTACAGCTGTCAAAACTAAGTTTGCCCTCCCCCTGTTAAATAGTAATTAATGCATTCCCAGGAGTTGGGAGGGCAAATATGTTAATATGGTGTTAAGTGACAGGGTATTTTAGGTACTCATTCACATGGAACTCATATAATTCATATAGTTAATTCATATAATGAAGCATTCCAGTTAGTTTTCAGATTGATATGGGTAAGGACGAGTACAATAAAATTTAATAGCCCTGTCACTTAGAGCTAGAGAAGACAAGGCTTCCTCTTCCCAGATAGCTCACTCAAGTGCCAGTACTGTCCAAGTAATGATCACCTACTATGTAAGAGGGATAGTTGGCTGACATTTAAAATGATCTATCACAATAGAAATGAGCAAAATAATTTAAGCACAAGTCCCTCAATAGTGATGGACTATGCATCCCACTTTCTTCTTCTCCTCAAGATCAGGGCCATAACCAATATGGGGCAATCACAGGTAAGCCCCAAATTTAGGGAATGTGTCCCACAGCAGTTGCTCTGTCCCCTGCTAATCTTCTTTGGAAGCAGTTACCTAAAGACAGACAGCTTGGCATCCCAAGCTCACCCACCTGCAGGGGGAAACAAAACTATGGTCTGTCACTCACATTAAACCCCTGAATACTGGAAAGACAAACCTCCAACAGCATAGTACAGGGAAGCCCAAACTTTTCAGGCTGTGGGCCGGTCACATGGTTTAGCAGGCCGGTCACGTGGTTTCTCCCACCAGAAGAAGAAGTAAAACACGCCTTGCAATCTGTTTTGCAACAGAACGAGATAGATTTTAAGCTTCCATTTTCTCTGCTTAAACCAGGGGTACCCAAACTATGGCTTGATCTGGCCCCCAACACCAATTCGTCCAGCCCATGCTTCCCTCATCACTCCCAGAATGGGTGCATTTTACTTCTGCTTCTGGGAGCAACGAGGGCAGTGTGGGCCGTAGTTTGGGCACCCCGGAATAGTACTGTATATCACACTAAAGTACAACCATTGAATCAATGAGATTTTGGTGAGTCAACAACTCTGTAAGACTTGAATGTGTTTACTCTGATGTGACATACAATGCTTCCTTAAGTCACAATTAGAATAGGCTCATTTGAATCAATATAACTTACAGAGACATTGACTTACCAAATCTTCTCTGACTGAATGGGTGTACTTTAGTTTGTTTTCTTACCCTAAGCAACAGATTTTTGATCGCAGTGTTCTACTGTAATAAATAAAAAGTGTTTACATTTTTAAAAAACACCTCTTTGCCATTTAGGAAACCAACTCAAATAGGAGAAAGTGATCCCCCTTTTTTCATTTTCGGAACTCAGTAGTCTTACTAATTCAGTCTTCTTCCGTGTCTAGGCCAGATGTGGAACTGCCGAAATGAAGGCACCTTTCCGTGAGTTCATTCTGCAGTTCTTTCCGCCTGACCTAGTGTGAGGAAGATTATCTGGCTACACAAGGTTGCCATTACCAGGGTACGCCTGACTGTGATTCAAAAATACCACAATCTTCGAGGAGGCTCTGTCTGTGTACAACGCTAATACAGTTATAAACTGTGACCATAATAGTAAAATTAAAGGACACAGCTGGTTAATAATCTTGTTTACTTTCAGTAGAAAAGCTAAATCATTTCATTGTCCAGTTTTCATTCTGTATTTTATCATCCAAGATATGCAACCCATAGAACAACTGTAAAAATAATTTTGACAAACTAATTTGAAACAGCTTGTCAGCAAAGGCTAATAGCTGTCCTCAAATTTCTTCCTTAATGCTTTACTTACAGTATTGCAATAGACTGTAGCTTGATGTTTCAATGAGGAATGGTGTTAAATAACAGCCCAATTGTTAAAATTAGCCTATTTGACTTATAAATGCCACAGATTTGAAACACACCACTTTTCATAGCACTCCTTTAAGACTCTGCAAATAATGAACTCAGTGGTGGGATTCAAAAATTTTGACTACCTACTCTGTGGGCGTGGATGGTGGGCATGGCCAGGGGGAAAGCCCTGTGTTGCACCCGAATTAGGACTACTTTATTTCAAAACTTGGGTGGGCGGGGCCAGCTGGAATTTCTTCTACTGGTTCTGGCGAACTGGGGTGAAACTGCTGAATCCCACCACTGAATGAATTGCTTTAATCAATATATTACCTTATTTGATATGATCAATATGATACCTGGCTGATTGATCAGTTCAGGCCAAGAATGTGCCTCATGGTATGGCATTAATCAATTTGGTCTTGCTAAAATTCTATTCATACTAAAGAAAGTGGGTGTTAAGAGTATAGAGCAGGGGTGGTCAACCTTGGTGCTCCAGCTGTTCTTTGACTTCAATTACTAGAAGCCCAAGTCAGTACACCTGCTGATCAGGCCTCCTGGGAATTGAAGTTCAAGAACATCTGGAGTGCCAAGGTTGGCTACCCCTGATATAAAAAATGAGAAAGCTGCCAGGAGCTACAGGCCCAGATTCATTTTAGGGGTGATGAGAGACAGCCCTTAGATTTCTGGAAATTGTTCACCCCTGCTCTAGGGTGAGATGTGGAAGAGTGTCTGTCTGGAATGAATAGTCTACCATGTCATACAACATATGTGACATGGAACTGTCACTTTAGGACAGGGGTGGCCAAACTATAGCCCATGGGCTGGATCTGACACCAAATCATCTGGCCCCATATGCCCTTGCTTCTCCCAGAAGTGGAAGTAAACACACCTGTGCATGCTCAAAATGCTGCCATAAATGTACCTGTGGCTGTCATAAATGCGTTTATGGCAGCAATGGGTGCATTTACGGTAGCATTTTGCATGTGCGTGGGTGCATTTTATTTTCACTTCCAGTGGGAGGAACCACATGACCAGCCTATGAACCATGTGACCAGCCCGTGGCCCCAAAAGTTTGGCCACCCCTGCTTTAGGAGGAGAAGGGACATGGTGAAAAGGAGAGGGTAGAACTAGAAGTTTTATTAGAAGGCTGTGTCCTCCCTCCTCTGTTTTGCCATATATATATTTCAAACACTGCTTTAAGCAATTATTTTTAAACGGGTGACTACTTTCAAGAATACAAGTAAAAAGATTTACAAGAAATTAATTTGTGTATTTAACATTTTCAGCTCTTTCTGGCATCAACTGCTCGAGGATACAGTTATATTTGTCAAACCGTGGATTATTCTGATAATGAATATGAAGTCAGGGTGAGTACTTAACTTCACATATCACTTAATAAACCAGCTATATAAAAGTACCTTCCAGATTGTTAATCTACTACGGGGTGCCCAACCTTTCCGGGCTGTGGGCCAGTCACGTGGTTCAGGGGGCCGGTCACTATGGTCCACGGGCTGGATCCAGTCCCTGATGCCAATTCATCCAGCTTGTGAAGCCCTTGTGGCTCACGGAAGTGGAAGTAAAACCCACCCAGATGAACACATTTTACTTCCGCTTCTGGGCGCGATGAGGGCTTCGCGGGCTGGATGATTTGGCATTGGGGGCCGGATCCTGGCTGTAGGCTGTAGTTTGGGCACCCCTGATCTACTGTGTCAGTTTCCTTTCCCTGTGATGACTATGTGTCAGCAAAATAAAAGCAAGCACTTCACCAAAGACTGGGTAGAAAAGGCACATTTTACGTATGCTCAGGTATATCTAAAGACATATATTTAGAAATAAATCATGAACATACAAGTTATCTCATTGCTCTTGTCATTGTTTGATATTGCTGAGAAGACAGTCACCATATAATGAAGTGACTGCTGCATCTGAAATCCAGGTACTAATTTTACAGAGGAAACCCTCAAGGCCCCTCAAACCACCACCTGCCTTGCATGCAGAAAGCCACATACTGAGTTCCTGGGATTTCCAGTGAGAGATGGGAAAACAGCTGTGTGAAGCCTTGGAGAGCTGCAATATCAAGGTGTTGCTGGTATTGAGCAAGATGGATCAATGATCTGATTCAGTATAAAGCAGGTTCTTGTATTTCTTATGGTTTTTTAAAAAAGAAATATGACAACAAACTTAGTTGCGTGCCCTGAATCAGACTCCCTCCCCAAATACCTTCTGCATATTGCATAAAGAAGCAGAATTTCCACTTAACAACAGTTCAGGAACAATCCTTGAAGGTATGTACAGATTACCGTCATCAAGAAAGGCAATAGGCACAACTGACAAGCCATTACTGCTATGCAACATATGTTCATTAAGGAGCACAATGAAGGTTGACTGTGCACAGTCCCCAGTAGGAATAAACCATACTCTTCCTATCACTTGTACAGTATTAGAAAATAAATAGATTATTTACGAAAGATACTCATCTTGGGTACTCATCTCAAAGACTTGGCAGTAAGCTTTGGGCTGGGAAATCTGGGAATACCACCAATGGTGTACTTTTGTGACAAAACCTGGAAAGAGATCAGATTGATACATGGTCAACTTGGATAGAGGATTCTGGGAGTTGTAACTTCAGTCTTTGCATTGGTGTTACAAATCTAGCTTCACATGAGTAGAACTGGAACTTTATTCCCATGACCCTCTTGTGGTACCCTTCCATGACATTAAATGCCTGATCCAAAGAGTTTCCCAGTTCTAAAATAGGCTTTCGGAGAGCAGGGGCTGCAGAATGGAAGGGAGGATTAACAATATGGTAAAGGCCCTGGTACTTAGTAGGCATATATTAGAATCCTACCCTCACCTGACTGGTTGATGGCATGAATATTCAATGGTTATATTTGGATCAAGGAACTTTTGTCATCTTTTTTTCATTTTTAGAAGTTTTAATATTACAGGTGCCATATTTTAAATCATAAATAACAATGATTCTTAAAGTGTTCATCTATAACTATCTACTTTTTTTGGGTATCTTTGGAAGAACAGAACAAAATCAACAAAGCTAGCATTTGGTTTTTTTCCTTCTTCCTTGTTTTAATGTGTTGATTTAACTCCATGAAGATTCCAGTCAACTAGTCTGCGGCGTCTGACCCCAGATGTAATGTCTGCAGTACAGTGCCACAATTCAGCAGTGTATCCCACAGACAGGAGTTTTAATACACACACAACATGCACATCCTGAGGTGGCTTTTCCAAATATTTTATTGAAAGAAGATAACCAAAACACATTGCCCATACACATTATTTCTTGCCTTTGAAATGTATTGCCCAGGGTTCTCAACCTTTTTAAGTCGGAGGCTGTGTCACGCTCCCTCAGACAGTTGAGCAGGCCAGACTGGTGGTTCCCCCTGCTGTAAACGCTGCTGTAAAATGTGTCAGCGGCTGCCATAAACATGTCTATGAAATCTGTAGCTGTGTTTACAGCTGTCGTAAATGTGTCCGCTGGCAGCAGCAGCACGGGTTGGATGATTTAGTGCCATGGGTCAGGTCCAGGCCATGGGCCATAGGATGAGAACCCCTGTTATAGCCATATCTGTGTACTGTATGAATAACATATAGAACAAAATCATCATACTTCTCTTAAAGTGGAACAGTAAACGCAAACTTCCTGTTGGTGTTTGCATAAACTTTGTGTAACTTGCTGTAGCTAATTGCTATTTATTGATAAAATGCCTGGGTATGTCTCAGTCACATGGCTGAGCCTGATTGTGGAGCTGAGATTTATTCCATCACCTCATCAGTTAGCCACCGCTTGGTGCAGCTCTAATGCAGACACCAAGAGGATTCCAGCCATTGAAGTTGTGACTATTTTCTGACTAATTTAAGCCTTGTCTCAGTACTAGAAAACTACTTATAATTACTGTAGGTAGCAAATATATTTAAAAATTATGTTAATCTAGTGCAGTTGCATAGAAAGATCCTTTTAGAACTAGGAACATTTAATCATAGAAGTTGTGGTTGATCAAATCCTTCATAGCTGAATTATTAAAAGAAGTTCACAACCAGAAAGACATAATATTCTTAAAAGCTTGTACAGTTTTGGTTAGCCTATTAAGAGTATCGCCTGAATGTTGATTTAGAAATTTGTTCCATGTCAATACGAAATGATAAACATTTGATGTTATCAACCTGAAAAATCAAATCTTCACTCAAGTAGGTTCACACATGCATGTCATTAGGAACTTTTTGGAAAATAGTATATTGAATTTTACTTTCCACTTCTGTCTCCTAATGCAATGCCACCATGTCATGCAAGAGAAGCAGTAGTGTATCACACACCTAATTTCTTTTAATCATTCTTTTGAAGTTAGAAAATAAATGCTATTCCATTTTAGTATGGTTTATCATTCTGATTACAGTGAAAGCTCTAATTTATAAGTTTAGAGAGTTTAGCTTAGAAAATTAACATCTTCTCTGGTCATGTTTTGAACAGACTGAGTTGCATTAATTAAATGTGGAATGATTTCATGTCCCAGTATTTAAATGAAGAATGTAGTTCAATCCCATACATATTTATTTAGAAGTAATTGTTGGCATGTTCATATGGCGTTAATCCCAAATGCATAAATGCAACCATAGGCATACTTATTTTTTTAAAATGAAGTTGTAATAAACTCAGACTTCAGACAGACTTCTATCTTAATTTGGAAAACAACACACTGTTTGAATGTGGAGATACAGAATTTGGCTCATTTACTGGTCTGCCCATTACTGCCAGAGACATGCACTGATGAGGACTTAAATTTGGCCAATGACAAAGCCAAGAAAGTGGCTTCATTTTGATAGTCCAAAATTTAAATTTTCATTTTTTAATAAACTATAGCTATAGAGAAAACAAAGGAATACCAGAAACAAGTCTACTTCTGTTTCATTGACTACACCAAGGCATTTGACTGTGTGGATCACAATAAAATGTGGCAAATAATTAAAGAGATGGGAATACCAGAATACCTCATATGCCTTATACGAAAGCTGTACATGAGTCAAGAAGCAACAGTTAGGACAGGACACAGAACAACTGACTGGTTTAGACTAGGAAAAGGAGTATGACAAGGCTGCACATTGTCACCCTGCTTATTTAACTTATATACAGAGCACATAATGCGCAATGCAGGGCTGGCTAAATCACAAATTGGAATTAAAATTGCTGGGAGAAGCATCAACAATTTGAGATACACAGATGATACCACCCTAATGGCAGAAAGTGAGGAAGACCTAAAGAAGCTTCTGCTTAGGTGAAAAAAGAGAGTGCAAAAGCTGGCCTGAGACTCAACATCAAGAAAACCAAGATAATGGCAACAGGCCTTATCAGTCCCTGGAAAATAGATGGGGAAGAAGTAGAAGCAGTGACAGATTTTACTTTCTTAGGATCAAAGATCACTGCAGATGGAGATTGCAGCCATGAAATAAAAAGACAACTGATTCTTGGGAGACAAGCTATGAGAAAACTAGAGAACATAGTTAAAAGTAGAGACATCACCTTGCAAACAAAAGTTTGCATAGTCAAATCAATGGTATTCCCGGTAGTAATGTATGGTTGTGAGAGCTGGACCGTTAAGAAAGCTGAGCGCAGAAGAATAGACTCCTTCGAAGTGTGGTGTTGTAGGAGAATTTTGAGAGTACCCTGGCCAGCAAGGAGAACAAATAAGTTGATCTTAAAAGAAATCAACCCCAACTGCTAAAGTACTTTGGACATCAAATGAGAAGAGAGGATTCACTTGAGAAAGCCTTGATGTTGGGAAAGGTCAAGGGCAAAAGAAGAATGGGGCAGCAGAGAATGAGATGGCTAGATTGTATCATTGGTGCAATGAGCACAAAACTGTGGGGGTTGAGGAGGATGGTGGAGGATAGGGGTGCCTGATGTGCAATGGTTCATGGTGTCACAAAGCGTTGGACTCAACTATGCGACAACAACAACAAAAGCTATAGAGAGGATAACAGTGGCAAACCGCTTGAATTAGCTTTGTTATATGAGTTCTATTTTTTGTCATTGATTTTTAGACAGTACATACATTTTTATGGTTTTACTTCTATTATGTTCATTCTCTTCTTTAAATACTGTACATGCTGTCTTGGACCAAATATAAATGAAGATGATCTTTTTATCTTCTCCCAAATGTCTTAACCAGCCCAGCGCTTTTCATAACGTTTGCAGTATTGTAGCTATCATTAGAGGGTGTGAGCACAAAGCTTGATGTGGGTGTTAAAATCTGACTATCTGGCCCAAGGCAGAGAGTGCTACACATTGAGCAACATGCAGCTACCTTTATACGTGGGAACCCGTAGCACTATAGGTGTGTCTCTTTCCTTCATCTTCTCTCATCTTTCCCATTGCACCACATGCTTCAGATTCTTTAATTATATAATAATAATTCTCACTTATGGTGACTCTTTCCATGGTTTTCTAGCTATAAAGTACTCAGGAGTGGTTTACCATTCCCTTTTTCTGGGGACATCCTGGAACTGTGCAGTTTGGCCATGGCACACAGGCAGACTCTTCCCCCAAGAGGTACAGTGTGAATCAAAATCCCGACCTCTGGCTCCACAGCCACATATGCATGCATATGCAGGTGATAAGATCTCATAAGGCTGGCAGTAAACAGTATTTGGTACAAGCAAAGAAGAGAGAAATAACAGCCATGGGAAGAATCAAACTACTGTATTTTATTTGTGTTAGACCTTCCTCTAAAGATTCAGTACAACAATGTTAGACTCCTTGTAGAGTAGTTCCAACTCTATATTATAACATGTTCTCCATTCCCTACTAGAAGATTGTTGTGTATTAAGGTTTATTATGTATTATTTCAAACTGTTATCAAAAGGTTAATTATTGCTGCATCATAGACACCATGTTCCTGTTAAGCATTTCCCATATAAGTCTAGGCCTGGTTTCATTATACTCGACGCCTGATTGGTTGTCGGTGCTCCTGCTTCATGAGAAACCAGGGTAAATGTATCTGTCTCTGCACCTGCTGCAGAGACTGTATATAAGCAAATGGCTCTGCCCTTGCTTTAAGCCTTAAGCCCTGAGGAGCTAGACCAGGGCCGGGCCAGATCTACACTTCCAGGTAGTCAGCAATGTGCTAAGCCTGGGTCTCCTTTATTATGCAACGCTTCTATGGTAGCTAGTTATTGCCTCGTACACGGCAAGAGTCCAGAAGGATTGATTCCACTGGGATTGTGTAGCCATCTCTGTGTCAGGAACACCTTGTAAGCTCAACTCTAAAAGGCTGTTGAATAAAGACTTGTTGCTGTTTTGTTCATCGTTGTCCGGACTGGAGCTTATAAGGGCCGGACATAACATAGATGGATCTTGGACTGGTCCACAGTTTATCTCTCTAGTGATCTTATTAATGCCAGCCTGAGAATGTCAGAACATGACTATTTAAGGGGAAATAGTCAGGGCTTTGACGTGTTCATACACTCTAACAACACTTAAATTGGGTTTCCCTCCAGCCTTCTCCCTATTCACTCAGTTATTAACACAGTAATAAGGTGAAGGTTTGCTCTAGCACTAATCTCTCCATCTGAACTTCTCCCAATTCTCTTCTTAGCTATGGCAAAAGAAAAACAATCATGAGGTGTGTATGTGTGTGTGCACGCGCATGCGTCCATGCGTGTATGTGTGCATGCGTGTGTGTGTGTGTGTGAGAGAGAGAGAGAGAGAGAGAGAGAGATGGAATGGACTGATTGTCCTTTGTTTAAGTTGGGGGGAAACAAATATGAATCCAGGGAAGGCTATAGACTGTGATGTGTTTTATTAGTTTTATTAGTAGAGTACAAGTAATCATCAGTTGATTAGAATAATAATATGAGTATGCAATGTATGAAATATTACATGACATAATATAATCACATAAAATTGAGCTACTGGGTTTTCCCTTCCTAATTATTATAGTATGTAACAATAAGTAATACAATTTTAATAATTATTAAAAAGCAAAAAACAAGTTCAATTATCAGACCTAGGCATTTTGTAAATCTGCAGCATGAAAAAAGTCTCAATTAAAAGTTAGGCCAATCAGATCCCTTGTGAGGGAATTCCGGTGGTTGGAGTCAGTACTGAAAATACTCTATGCCTAGTGCCTAATAGCCCAAACTGATCTTAATAGGGGGATTGGGGACATTATCTTTAAATTGGACCTCAACAGATTACTCATTACTTTGCTTAACATTCTGTTTCATTACGGCCATCTGTAATAGACTCAGCTGCCTTCCTGCTACCCATCATCAGTCTTGCCCAGGATAAATCCTGTCCTACCTCTTTGCTGGTAATTGCCTGGGTCAGTGATGGCCAACCATGGCACTCCAGGTGTTCTTGGATTTCAATTACCAGAAGCCCAAGTCAGCACTCCTGCTAATCAGAGCTTTTGGGAATTGAAGTCCAAGAATACCTGGAGTGCCAAGGTTGGCCACTACTGGTCTAGGTGATCATTCTTACTCCTTGTCTCTCATCCTTCACTTTACACCTCATCTACAGAAACAGACCTATGGAGCAGCAGCACAAAATGTGACACTCCTTAAACCTTTCCTCCTTCCTCCACACACCCTGCTCAGGCTACATTTGTTGTAGGTACAAGACCTAGCTAGCTGGAACACTGGCAAACTGTTGCAGCTGATGCCAACATCTTGTTGCATACTCAGATACTGCGAGGAAGAAAAACCAAAACCAATAATAAGCATTCGCCCTGCCCTCAGCCTGGTCCTTTGTTGCCACATGATCCATTTCCCCAGAATATACTCGGAATAGATATTCCCCAGAATATACTCGGTTCTGTTGTACTATAACAGGAGTTCTCAACCTTTTCAAGCTGGGGGTTGGGTCACGCTCCCTCAGACAGCTTCAGGGCCCAGATGGCCATTTTGCCCTTCCTCCACCACATGGCACTTCCTGGTGTGGTGGAGTTGGTGGTGGAGCCACATGAAATGGTTTCGAACTACTAGGTTGGCAGGAACTGGGACAAAGATGGGCGCTCATCACTACTAGAAAAACTATTAAGATGGTGTCTATGATGTTTGTGTAAAATTTAAAGCAAGGGCAGATTTTTTTTTTAAAAAAAGAGCAACATGTTTTATTAGGCATAGGTTTTCATGGACTGCAGCTTACATCATGAGACAAAAGGTTATGCCAAATAAAATTTATTAGTTTTCATAATTCAGCATCACTCTTTCTTGATTTTACAGCAATAGACTGACATGGCTACAACTTCGAAACTTCTGCTTTATTGGTATTGTTAGGGTTTGCTTTGTATGCACATTTTCTTTTTCTAAATGGAAATGTTTTAACATATACCAGTATGACCTTTTCACATGTACACAGAAGTGGCCAAACGGAGCCCAAAATGAATAAACGAAAAGAGGTTAGGATGCAACATGAAAACAAGATACCCTTTGAAAACTAAATGTTATATATCCAGATATCCAGATATTGGAAAGTTAGCAAGTCAAGTTGTCTGATGAAGGAAAATTCTCCTGAAAGAGTCTGCATACCAGTTGACTTTCACAATGTATTGGACTTGTTGTATTGCTCTACTGGAAGATTCTGAATATATTAACTACAAGATTAATAGTACTTAAAAATAAAACATTACATTATATTATATTACTTATTACTACATATTCAAGCCTCAAACGGATTTCCTATCTTTGAACATGACCTTTTCACATGACCATTTGTATTAATGAAAATGCTGTGTGCTTTTTCATCTTCTGTGCCTTCTAAAATGTTTTGGGGAATCTTATCAAATAGTACCATTTGGGCAGTTTGTTTTCTATGGTAGATGATATTGGATGGGAAAGGCACATACCTGTCAACCATCCCGATTTGGCCGGGATTACCACGGAATTTGACGCCGATTGACGTCATAACCCGCCCCGTGCTGCCAAAACCCCGTAATTTGGCAGCGGGGGAAAATGCTTTCCACGCATGCATGGAAGTGCTCCGCTGCTTGCGCAGCCCCTACGCAAGCGGCGGAGCACTTCCACGCATGCGTGGAAAGTGACCTGCGCACAAGCGATCTGCACAGGTCCCATTTTTTCCAGAGCCGCGGGTTAACAGGTATGGAAAGGCATTAAGGAATAGCTTATACCTACAGTTTTTAAAAGCTTCTATGGCTTTCATATTTCTTTTCCAATATTATTTATATATTTAAAAATAATTAATAAATAAGTTTGCACATTAAAAATGAAGTATCTTTTCAAGTTCATTTTGGTCTGCTTTGTAGAGGATTAGCTTAAACATATTTATTTATTTATTCAGGACTTGTATTGCCACCCAATTCCAAAGACTCTGGAAAAGTCAGACTCAGCTTGTTGGGCAGAAACTCGGGGGAGAGGGGGCCCTGGAGATTCAGCCTTTAATTTCACAATGGTCAGATTACTTCAGTATGTTCTGAGACACAAGCTATGTGTAGCCAACCTGAGACATTGCAGCCTATGGGTTTGTGCATGTTTAGAAGAGATTGTCAAATCTCACACCCTCCATCTTTGCTTTATCACATGAACAGGAACAATGCTGAAGGGGAAGAGGCTTCAACTTATATGTAAGCTCTAGGTCTTGCTCAAATATCTATTTTGAGCTGAGAAGCATTGATGACTTCACAGGCCTAATTCCAGAAAAAGATCTTTCATTCACTTTTAAAAATCACTATGAATAAACATTAATTTGAGAGATCATGTTCACTCTATATACCCCTAGCACTGAAAACAATACATAGTGGTAGATAATCAGATCCCAAGACCACTGAATCAACAGTTCAAATTGCTATAGCAGCAGAATACTGGACTATATAGTGCATTAGTCTGACACATTGTGATTTCTTACATTCTTGTTTCTGTGTTACAGATAGCTGGGGCTTTATGGTGGTACTTTATATCGAAAGGAATCGAGTACCTGGATACAGTATTTTTCATCTTAAGAAAGAAATTTAATCAAATCAGTTTTCTACATGTATATCACCATTACACCATGTTTACTTTGTGGTGGATTGGTGTAAAATGGGTTGCAGGAGGACAAGGTAAGTAGTCTTGTTTGCCTTTCTAGGTACAGAACAAGAGGTGGAAATATTGACAGTTTACATTTATGTATGAATATTTTTCACATTATAATAATCAAATATGTTGTGTTATGGCATAAAGGTAAAGGTAAAGGTTTCCCTTGCCCGAAAGCCAGTCTTATCTGACTCTAGGGTTCAGTGCTCATCTCCGTTTCAAAGCCAAAGAGCCAGCATTGTCTGCTTCTGCAGACGTTTCCGTGGTCATGTGGCAGGCAGGACTAGACACCGGAGCGCGCGGAACACTTACCTTCCCACTGAAGTGGTCCATATTTATCTACTTGCAATTTCTTGCTTTCGAACTGCTAGGTTGGCAGGAACTGGGACAAAGATGGGAGCTCATTCTGTCCTGCAGTACTCGGGAATTGAACTGCTGACCCTCCATCTCCCAGTCAGCGTCTTAGCCACTTGAGCCACTACAGTCCCCCTGTGTTATGGCATACGGAAGCTATAAAATTCTAATCACTTTACAATGATTAACTTCTCCCTCTACACCTACAAATGCAAATACAGCAGGGAGGTTGGATTTGAATGTAGAGCTGTACAGGGAGATTTCCGCATGAGCTGGAACCTGCAAAATTGGGGTCAAATTTCAATTGAAGTCAAGAAATGTTAAGGTCAGATTCCTGACATCTGATCATTGCCCCAAGAGTCTTATAGACTTTTTGGGGGGGGGGACACACAAGAAACCTACATTCATCACAGCTGACATTTATAGCAGGGGTTCCCAACCTAAGGCCTGCAGGCTGGATCCAGTCTGCGGCGCCATTTCATGTGGGCCCCCCACCCCTCCAAGGGCATTTGAGAA
Organism: Bradypodion pumilum; assembly: GCA_035047305.1. NCBI lineage: Eukaryota > Metazoa > Chordata > Lepidosauria > Squamata > Chamaeleonidae > Bradypodion > Bradypodion pumilum. The sequence goes on along the minus strand of JAWDJD010000001.1, from coordinate 185,601,983 downwards.
ACAAAATGGCCACCCCTTTGAAGCTGTTGGGAGAAAATGGCCACCCCATAATGCAGGCAGGGCAAAATGACATCCGGCTCTCAATGCTGACTGAGAGAGCGTGACCTGGGCCCCGGCTTGAGAATGTGGGGAACCCCTGATTTATCGGGATAAGAAATAAAGGGATCCAGTAAAGGAATTAAGGGATCCAGAAGAAACTGAAATAACCATTTCTAATCATATCAAAATTCATCTCTCAAAGTAAAAGTACTTTTCTTTGTTAGAATAATTCAGGGCAACATTAGCTTGTCTGTTTCTACTAGTTTTATTTATCCACAATGCTTCTATGTTACATAGACACAAATTATATCATTTTACAATTGTGAATATCTTTAGGCACAAATGCTTAAAAATTATGAAAGATAATCTTAAATTGCAGACAAATGCTTAAATCAGAATACAGTCCAAATTACAGGAACATAAAATGGAAAAAAATACAAATTAATGTTTAAAACATAAAACCATTCTTGAGAAAAGATAATAAGGTTGCTATAAAATGTCAGGATCAAAAACTTAAATGCATAAAAAGTACAATAAAATACTCAAGAGAATGTTTGAAATGAATTTTTAAAATATATGGGCTTTTAGCTTTTAAAAGGCATAGTCAAAAGCAGAGAACACAACCTTTTAAAAATGTACGGTCTTTATATTCTTGAAAGTAAAAACGTTTGAATGAAATTATATTTCTTAAAATATAAGTCTTAAAAGTAATATTAAAAAGAAAACAAAAAGAAAAACAGCTAGTAAATCGGTGGGGTGGGGTGGAGATCTGTCCTTAGTAAGATTTTTTTTTGGGTAAACTGCTATGTTATGTCACTAAATCTTTTGGGGGGAAATGGAAATTACAACTTTAAATTATTTAATATTTTATATTTAATATATTTTATATCAGAAACTGAAAATATTTTGCTATTTTAATTGTTAGAATACAGATAATTCTTATTATCTTCTAACCCACTTACATTCTGAAGTGTAAAAGAAAGAGAATAGTGTGTTACAATATTTGTAAGTTGCAAATTTCTTTTTTAACCTCCCTTTCACAGCATTTTTTGGAGCTCAAATTAATTCCTTTATACATGTTGTTATGTATCTGTATTATGGACTAGCTGCCTGTGGCCCAAAAATCCAAAAATATCTTTGGTGGAAACGATACTTAACCATACTGCAATTGGTAAGTATTTTACCTCCAGATTATTATATATAATAAAGGAAAAGGTTTCCCTTGCTCGAAAGCCAGTCGTATCCGACTCTAGGATTCAGTGCTCATCTCTGTTTCAAAGCTGAAGAGCCAGTGTTGCCTGCTTCTGCAGACGTTTCCGAGGTCATGTGGCAAGCATGACTAGACACAGGGACGCATGGATCCCTGTTACCTTCCCACTGAAGTGGTCCCTATTTATCTACTTGCAATTTCTTGTTTTCAAACTGCTAGGTTGGCAGGAGTTGGGACAAAGACGAGAGCTCATTCCGTCCTGCTGACCTTCCGCCTGCCAGTCAGCGCCTTAGCCACTTGAGCCACTGCAGTCCCTATTATATAATAGATATATAAATTTTAACATATTCAACTTGTAAATTTCTTTTCATCTCTTTTCTTCATTCTCCTTATTATTCTATTCAAAACATTAACTTTGGGGTTTTTTTTAGCTTTAGCAGAGTTTATTTTTCTCTTTATCACAACCATATTAAAATCTCCTGCCATTATTACAAACCTCTTCCAATTTTTTTAGTTCTCAGTATCTGACAGAGTTTCTCCTCCAACAAAATTCAGCCTACGGCCATATCACCCTGAACACACCCGATCTTGACTCCTCCAACAAAATTTTGCCCGAACCATCTGTTCTTCCCCAGCAGCATGTTCCCACCCTGAGGGAAGTCCAGAAGGTTGTCACCCAATGATCTAAATGCCCTGCCAGTTTGCAAATCCATTACAACTAAATTTTCCAGGGAAGCATTTTAAAATATTCTGTCACTCCCTCCTCCATGGCTATATCTTATCTGATTGTTTACACTTGGCCAGTTTTATGTCTTGCATTTTATAGTTGTATATTTTAACTTGTGATGGTTTTTATGATTTATTTTGTCTTGATTCTTTGATTGTATCTTATGCTTTTAGTTATGTTTGTTCACTACTTCGAATGGCCTAGTAGTCAATGGCCTAGGGTGGGTTAGAAATCAATCAAACAAACAAAACACTTTTCGTTTAAAAAAAACTAGCATGATTTTCAATAAAATATATACTTCTTCCATTACAATTTATGAACATTACAAATCTATCTTTATTATCTTTTATCATTTTATTCATTTTGAAATCACATTTCTTAAATATGATGGTTGCAATCATGTTTACACCCATTTAACAGTGTCTTTGTTCTTTTGCTTTTTATAACACTCTCCAAGCCTTTTAAATTTAAACTTGATGTTCTTAATCTTTTAATTTTTTTTAAGTGGTAGCCTTGTTAGTCAGTGCAAGCATATCAGAGAGCAAACAAAACAAAACAAAAAAGATAAGAAACGCTGTGGCACCTTAAAGACTAACTCCTGTATTTCCATGTTAGCTTTCATGGATCAAGTCCACTTCATCAGACATAAGAGTAGATATCATGGTATACATTTATACATTTCTGGTATAGAGACCCAAGGTGGTTGGCTGAAGTTGGTTGGTTCAGGAGATGGACATGCAAATCAATGAGTTAGTCTTTAAGGTGCTACAGTGTTTCTTGTCTTTTTTGTTTTGTTTTGTTTGCTCTCTGTTAATCTTTTAACTATATTTATTTATTTATTTAACTTCATTTCTCCCTTCTGGTCCCATATTGTGAAAAAAAACCACAACACACATAACAAAATCACAAACAACATACTGTACCACCCTTCAGCTTTCCAGGTATTTTCACATGTACAATGTACAATGCTGTATTTCTCCCCTATCCCAGTTTTGTCCACTAAAGACTTGATTCTTCCAATTTTGCACTATAACTCCCACAGTGATAGAAGCTTAAATTTAGTTTTTGCTGAACTTTTCATTATGAATATATTGAATCAGTTTTCTCTAATTATAAGCAGCATTTACAGAGTGTACTTTTCCTTTGGGGAGAAAGAACTATGATTCTAAGCAAGAAACTGGTCTAACTTGTAAAGAAAATAATCTCAAAATGTCCCAAGAATATGCACAAACACACAGGAACTAGAAGAAGGAATGAGTAAATAGTATACATTAGTCCTAATTATGGTGTTTGGAAAACAATGTCATTATGGCCTTGCTTACTCTCCAAAATAATATCATGCAAACAGTGGTGGGATTCAATTTTTTTTACTATCTACTCTGTGGGCGTCTTATGGTGGGCGTGGCCAGGGGAAAAGCCCTGCGTTGCACCTGAATTAGGACTACTTTATTTCAAAACTTGGATGGGCGGAGCCAGTTGGAATTTCTGCTACTGGTTCTGGCGAACTGGGGCGAACCTGCTGAATCCCACCACTGCTTACAGGTAACATTGTCCCTTGTGAAATACATTATTTTTAAGCTCTGGTTATAAAATGAAATACAGTATGGTCAAAGCATATTCATCAGGGTCTTTGACACACGTGTTGTTGTTTTTTACCTTTCAGATGCAATTCCACCTCACTCTTGGTCACACAGCCATGTCCATTTATATCGACTGCCCCTTTCCTAAGTGGATGCACTATGGTGTCATCTCCTATTCTATCACTTTCATTTTCCTATTTGGTAACTTCTACTATCGGACATACAAGTTGCCCAAGGAGCCAGTAAAGAATGGCAAGATTACCAACGGTGTTGTGGCAAATAGTATAAGTAAACCAGAAAATGGCTTAGTTGTGGAGAATGGAAAGAAGCAGAAGAAAGCAAAAGGAGAGTAACTTGATCCAGGCCTTAACCATGGTTGGCAGCGAAGAGTCTCCAATTTGGTTGTAAAAGAGAAAGAAACATTACCCTATCTATACCAATTGACCTTTAGGCTGTTGAACAGATAGAAAACATTATTTATGAAGATTGTTTTAAACTAAAAATTTTCATTGTAATTATGTAATTATTAAGACTTTCTTGATCTGTGTAAAATTTTAGACCTGTTGTTAATGTAAGAAATAACTGCTGAAATAGCATAAAGCTGTCTCTCCAGGGGTTAATATTACAGGTAGCCTAGGATACAACTGACATTTTGGAGCAAATATTTTTCTTTGAAAAAACATTATATCTTCATCAAATTCTGTCAGAAATGTCAAGAAAAGAATAATCCTCCTGATTAAAACATGGATTTTTCTTGCCCTTCTAAAAAAAATCATAGTTTTGTTTGTAGTCTCTAAAACTAGATTTTGCTAGAATACTAAATTCCTCCTTTTTTCCTGCCATGTCTGTTGCAACTTCCCATTGTGTGAAAATACACCTACCTCTTCATTTGTTGAAATTAACACCTGCTGTTATATAGTAATTTCTTAATTAGGGAGTCTTCCTAATATAAAATTCCATTTATGGTAATTCTAGAAAGTGTTAGCCTCTCTTGAACAAACTGAAATATCCTTTTCAAATTAATCCTTTATCTGAGGATAAAAGTATTTTAAGGTAAAGTCTTTAATTGAATAAAGGAACAAACCATGGTTTAAGACAATATCTATTTCTAAGATGTCATGAAACTATTGTTGCATCAAACCAATGGTTTAAATGCTTATAAAATCGTTCAATGTTATGTTGTCAGAGAAAACAAAGAATAGAACATAGTTCTGTTCTTATCTTGCAAACTGCAGTGGGACTCAACTTAAATTGTAACAGGACTCAAATTAATTACTGTATCACTAACTTGTTCCATTGAGTTCAGTGGGACATAATCATGATTAAATTCAGGTGATTTGGGTCCCAAGTGCTTAAATGACATGAGCAAATGTACTGTCAAATACATTGCTGTGAACTGTTTACTCACAAGGTGATCTTTCCTAATAGTACTGTAATACTTGGCAGACTCATGACCTGTTTAAACTGGCGCTGTACATATATGTTCTTTGTTTATTGTTCTTGCAGCCATGTCACTGAAAGACAGTATTGTCTAGTAAGATTCAATTTTTTTTCATATCAGCTTTTAAAAGGCTGCAATCTTTTACATCCTTGCCTAGGAGAAACATGTATAAGATTGCACTATATATCTACTTTCCACAACCGTCCTTCCCATCATTCCTTCTGCTCCACCATTGTGGTTCCTCTCTAATGCTGACTGTCAGAGTACCTCAAGCTCCTCTCTACCATGAACATATGAATTTCACTGCATTACAGTACTGAGAAGAAAATAGAATAAGAATTCTTCATTTGTACAGCCTTGGAAGTAAATGGAGAGAAGTCACAATTTGCTCCAACTTACAGTGAGTTTGAGGTAGAGTGACAACTACAACTGAGGATGTCTTTAGATTTCTCTGCTCTGAATACTAAAGCCAGTCCTCATATATTTATGAGATACGGGCATCTCTACCAGTATATTGAAAATATATCTACCAGTATATCTTGAAAATAAAACTAGTTGAAACACAGAATATTCTGTTTTACTTTTACCCATCTTGTGTTGTCCATAATAAATCATAAAAGGACAAAGTCACATAGTTATGTTCTAATATCTAGATCTATGTTCTAATATTTCTGATTTTCAAAACTCTGAATTTTCAGAAGTTAATTGGATAGATCTAAATAACTTGGTACAGTGGTACATCATACAACAATTTTAATCTATTCCACGGGGCTTGTTGTTGTATGAAATAATTGCTATACGATGCATGCATTGTATAGTGATTTTCCCTAAGGGATGCATTGTACGACGATTTATTTATTTTTTGCTAAGTGGTTTTTCCCATTGAAAAATTGTTGTACGATTTTTTCCATAGAGAAAATTGTTATGCAGGACACCATTTCCTCCCGAAACCTAATTGTTATGCGATTTCATTGCTATATAGGGTGGTTGTTGTATGAGGTTCCACTGTATTTAACATAGTTCCAGGCAAACTTGTTAAACTGGTCTTTAAAATTAATCAGACTGGATGTTGAGATTCCAGCTTGGCCCTCAATTCCAAATGCATTTACTATGGAATTAACCGCACTGAACACATTGGCACTAATCCAGTAGTGGGCATCAGCAGGTTCACACCAGTTCACCAGAACTGGCAGCAGAAATTCTGGCTGGCCCCGTCCATCCAAGTTTTGAAATAAAGTAGACCGAATCAGCGTGCAACACAAGACTTTCCCCTTGGCCACACCCACCATACCATGCCCACAGTGTGGCAGTAAATTTTTTTGGAGCCCTCCACTGGACTAAACTATGTAAATATTTATAGGAGTTCATTGGTGGACAGTATATCAGACCTGCTGGATCTTAACTAGTCTGAGACCATACCTTATTTAGTCTTGTTTTCAGAAGAAAATGCAAAAAATGAATAGCAGATTATCTTAGAACTTGGTAAACATGCTTCAGTGAGGAAAAATGTGCTTTATTCCTCCACTGAAATTGGTGAGATTTGCATGTGCTTAAACTTGGCTGAATTATTTCCTGAAATGTATGGACATTTTTTAAAAAAGGAAAATTTGTTTGCATATATTTTCTCCTTTTTTGTACTGTAGTGGAATTTCAGCATGGCATTATGTTTTGTTCAGAAGAATTTTGAGGAAGTTAAATATTTCAGTCAAATGATGCAGGATATTAACGTCCTACTCTACAGATGTGAATGTAAAACATTCTTGACCAGGAAAAATATGGCTTTTGCCAAACCTTTTGACAGATATTCCATTTGGTACAATTTTTTACATACCTACATTTGCATGCATTATAGATACATTTTCACAGGAATACAAGTTAATCTTATATTCAATTCCCAGTGAATATTGCTTCTGAAAATCTGAACCACTTCACACTTGTAAACAAGACACTGGTTGGCAGGGGGGCTGATACTGCCAAAACTGTTAAATAATATTTAGTCCAAATTATGTCCACATTAGGGTCAGAATCTTGAACTTTTCTGGCACATATGACTACTGAGCAAATATTATTCCATAATGGCTGGCATTCAGGAGTAGCATATATTATGTTTTCTACTCAGAAAAGCATTACAACATTCACCTAATGACATGATTGTCTTCTGGGTATATATGCATAGTGGAAAGTTGCTGACTTTCCTGACTTCCAAGTCCATATACAATCAGGGGTTCCCAACCTATGGCCCACAGGCCAGACCTGGCCGATAACACCATTTCATGTGGCCAGCAACTACCCTCACTACTCCCAGAAGTGGAAGTGGATGCATTTACATCAGCCATTAAACACGTCCGCGCATGCGTAAACGTGCCCACTCCTGTTGTAAACACGGAAGTGGGCGCATTTATGGCTGTCATAAATCCACCTGCTTCTGGGGGCATGGTCAGGCCCATTCAGCTGTCCAGGGCCCGTGGCATGAAAAGGTTGGGAACCCTTGATATACATGCTCCCCAAAATACAGCACCACTACCCTAAAACAGCTATAACATCTATGTTGAGGGGTGGGTGGGTATCCCTGTAAAAAAGCAACATATCAAATGGTTCTCAATGAGGAAGCTTCCAGTATGTCCATCATCTATAGAGAATTCCTAGACTTTTGCTTCCATTGTTTTTGTGTGGTTTGAAAAATGAAAATATTATATGTTACAGAATTTGTGTGTGTGAATTATTTTTCTTCTTTTTTATGAAGAAATGTTATGTTTAGATATCAAATGTTTCTTTATCATCTCTGTTTTCTTCCTTGTCTAAGGTTGTCAGTGTCACTAAAAAGCTGGCTTATTCAATTGGTGGCCTTTTCTCTTTCCCTTTTCTTTGTATAAAGTACAGAGAGTTTATTTATTGGGAAGAGCTAGCTTGTACATACAGTACTTGAGCAAGCTATGCAGTACTAAAGCACCCCCAGAAGAAGGGAACAGTAAACCACTTCTGAGTACTTGATAACTAAAAGACTCTGGAAAGGGTCACCATGCGTCAGAACTGATGTGATGGCACATAATTATTATTAAAGGATAGGAAACAACTTAAAACCTGGCTGACAGGGCAGGTGTGGGGCGCGGATGGAACTGTGACCCCTTACCTGCTTGCTTGTTTAAGTTATAGCAAGATTCCACCTCTTTTTACAGAAGCTATGGGATAGGGGGATTTTAATTGGGGGATGATCTTTTTAAACGGGGTGGGGAGGCAATTTTAGTGTTTTTTAAGGTTCTTAATGTGTTTTAAAATGTTTTTTAATTGTAATGCTTTTTATTCTGTTGTAATGCCGCCCAGAGTCACTTGTTCAAATAGGGTGGCAACATATAAATCTAAATAAATAAATACAATACACAGTGGTACCTCGAGTTACAAATTTAATGCGTTCCAAGGCATTTTTCATGTTTGTAACTCAAATTTCCCACACGAATGCATTGAAAACCAAAATTCATAACTTGAAACATGGTTTTCCATAGAAATGCATTGAAAACCAATTACTGTAATCTGTTCTGGAAAAATTCGTAACACAAGCTATTATTTTCAACTGATTTTCATACGTATTGTGAAAATTTTGTAACTCAAATCATTTGTAACTTGAGGTATCCACTGTACTAATGTACAAAAATCCAAGTTTTGGAAGGGACAGTAATGCTATAGATATCATGAATGTTTTGCATCCAGAAGACCAAGCTCATTTGCATTTTAGTCATGTGCATTTTAGCAAAGTTAAAATAGTGTGTTTGTGTGTGCGCGTGTGCACACACACATACATATACTATATCACTTGAAGAGAGGGATAGAAAGTTTTAAATGTAATTTAAAAAAAGATTAATAATGCCTTTTGATGATACCGTAATTTACATGGTACAGTTGCACTGTTGTAGCCCTTGTTTTCAATGCATCATGCAAAATATGCCCTGAATGTAGTGAGATGATAACTACTGCATTATCCTGCTCTGTTGAACAGTTCCTGAAGAAGGCCACAGATTGAATTGGGCAAAATCTACTGGGCATTTTAAAAAGTGTCATAGACCCTTCCTCACCCCACCCCACCCCACCCCACCTCACCCTACCCCAATATCCTGAGACAAGGAGAAATCAGATAGGCGTTTAGCCTCTTGTTTTGGATTGCTTTGGGAACAGGTTGGTTGGCTCCTTTCAATAGAAATCACATGACATAATTGCTGGAGTGAACCCCATTGTCCCTAGACTCACATTCATACCCACAACTTTCTGGCCTTCTCAGTGGCTTCTACTTTTTCAGTGTAGGTAGGATCACTCTGATTTGGACTCTTCCTAGCACATATGATAGTTGGCAATGGATCAAAAGTGGTCCTTCCTTTAATTTGCCACACTTGGTCACTAATAAGAAAGCCAGTTTAGGATAGGTAAAGGTCACCCTTGTTTGAAAGCCATTTGTATGGCTCTAGGGTTCAGTGCTCATCTCTGCTTATAGTCAAAAAGCCAGCGCTGTCTGCATCTGCAGACATTTCCGTAGACATGTGGCAGGCATGACTAGACACTGGAGTTCACGGAACACTGTTTGCCTTCCCACCGAAGTGGTCCCTATTTATTGACCTGCAGTTTCTTGCTTTCGAACTGCTAGGTTGGCAGGAGCTGGGACAGAAACGGGAGCTCAATCAGTTGTGCAGCACTCCGGTCTCAAACGTCTGACCTGCCAACCTTCCACTCGTCAAGTTCAGCATCTTTACCACTAAGCCACTGCAGTCCTTTCAGTTCCAGATAGTGGCAAATTAATCACCTTTTTTGTGTGGTTTTCTTTGAAAAAGCCTGCCCAATTTAGCTGTTCCCATAATGATACAAGATATAAGACACTTGAATGTTTATCCTTATATTGACAACAATAAAATCTTTTTGAAACAGAATGTTTTTTCTACTTGGGTTTTAGTTCTTTATAGAGCAGGGGTTCACAACCTATGGCCAGATTTTTGTTACCTTTTATGACTACCTTTATGAGTGGATATGATAGCATTCTGCAAATACCTGGAAGATAATCATAAAGAGGAAGGGGAGGATCTGTTCTTCATCATCCCAGAGTACAGGATGCATAATAACAAGCTGAAACTACAGGAAGCCAGCTATAGTCTGAATATGAGGAAAACGTATTATTAACATAGAAGTACGGCAGTGGAACCAATTACCCTGAGAGGCGGTGAGCGCTCCAACACTGGAAGAATTCAAGACAAGAGAGAATTGGACAACTATCTGTAATACAGTATTTGCCTTGATTAGGATTCCTGCATTGAGCAGGGAGTTGGACTCGACTAAAAGCCCCTTTCTAACCCAGTTATTCTGTGATTCTACTTAAGTTTGATTTTTCCCAGCCTGAGGTCCACTTTTTATGTTAGTATTGTGTGAACTAGTTATAGTTCAATCTTTTTTTATTACTATAGTGTTGCACATCTATAGTGAGCAGTTTTGAAAATTCTGCTACATTAAGGTTTACCATGGAAAGGAACTGGAGAATATGGAACACTACAAAGAATAATAAGGGGTCAAATTATTTGCAAGTATTCACCCATAACAGCATGTGAGATAACCTGACAACTTTACCTGAGACTCTTACTCATCCAGCATTATGGATGAGTAAGAGTTTCACAGGTCTGCACAGATATACCATCATTTCACATTACAGGGGAGTGGCTTTCACATTGTCTAATAAAATGGCTCTCTTCCCATGGTAAACTTTCATGTAATGGAATTATCACAACTGTTCAACATAGCCATGGAAGACTATAGTAATAAAATGATTGATTTGGAACTAGTTCACATAGTACTAAAAGAAAGAATAACTAAGAGCAGAATATAGTCAAGGCTCAGGCACTGAACTTCTATACTGATTTACGCAGAATTGAACAAATTTCTAAAAAAAACAGCGTTCCGTGCGCTCCGGTGTCTAGTCATGCCTGCCACATGACCACGGAAAAGTCTGCAGAAGTAGACAGCGCTGGCTCTTCGGCTTAGAAACAGAGATGAGCACTGCACCCTACAGTCGGATACGACTGGCTTTCGAGCAAGGGAAACCTTTACCTTTACCTACTGATCAAGTTACAAATTTAACACTTTCTGCTTAATATTTAGGGACCATATTCAACTAGCGATCCATGATTTTTAAATAACATTGCAGAAAAATTGCTATGCCAAAGAAGTGTAGCATATTAACTCAGGCAGATAAACTAGAATTAGGAAAGCATAGCTAGTGTGCATCATGATTGCAAAATGCAAATTTATTTAATTTATACCTTGCCACATATGTTGGAATGTAGCATGCAAAATTTTGTAGAATTTTAGATATTAGCTACAATTAGTTCAGACTGGAACATTATGTCTGTCAGCCAAGTTTAGTTTCTGTTATTTCATCAGCATATTCATAGAAGAATTATATTGTGCCTTCAAAGAAAATAGATAGTAGGCTTTAAATCAATTTAAATCAATAAACGGGAGTAATTATAAAATAGATAAATTATATTATCTGTTTAATTTCTACTATTATGGAAATTGTTTGTAGATAGGCATCAAATATGGAGATAGAAACTGAATTTATTGTACTATTGTGTTCTGAAGAAAATAAATGATGAATGTAAATCCAAAATACTGTTGTGATGGCAGTACTATTGCTTTTTGGGTCTCATCTTCCTGGAGTCTTACCACAATGCATGTATATACTATACAGTGGAATCTCGGTTAACAAACAGCTCAGTTAACATAAAAATCGCATAACAAAAGGAAATCCATAGAAAATAGTGGCTAGGTTTACAGAATTTTCTTTTTTTTTTTTTGTGGAATGGATGAATTGGTTTTCAATGTATTCCTTTGGGAAATTGCATTCAATGCATTCCTATGGGAAATTTGGTTAAAGTAATTTTTGCTGTAAGAAATGTCCCAGAGAATGCATCAATTATGCTAACCGAGGTTCCACTGTATCTCCCAAATCTAATACAGTTTTTCAGAACATCATAATTAGGACAGCAAAAATTGGCTCCTGATTACACTGAAGCAGTTGAGCCATTAAACGTTCTGTGGCAATACCATATCTCCATATTCCATGCTTATCTACAAACAATGAAAAATTTACTGCCATTTCGATTTCATACTGCAAATCAATGTTCCATATTTCAGTTTGGATTTGAGTTGGAATTGGTTTGGGAAAAAGTCAGCTCTGAATCCAAATCACTGAGGGAGGTCCTAGATCAAATCCAGAGACAGCATAGGTTGTACTTAGGAGAGGCTGAAGCCATTTGTTTTATATTCATACACCATCTTAGAAACATATATATGCAAATTCCCCAATATGGAAATAAAAAAACACATTGATATCATATGTGAAAAAACTTTGTGTTGAGAAGCAGGCTCTATATTCTTTCTGCATAATAAAAATATACATTAAGTGTATAAGTGTATGTGTATAAGTATAGTGAGTGTTTACATCTATTTATATAAATAAGGATACATAACCAAGGTTAAAGCTAGGCAAATAATTTCCCGTATATCATAGTATGAGTAATATATAGATGTTTCTCTAATGATTCAAAATAGCTGGGTGGAATATATGTAGCAATACATTTTTATATGGCTGCATATCAACTGGTGCCTTTGCACATTGTTACTCACTCTTATCTCAGTGAATGACATCTCCCTGTGTGGGTCTGTTCATTTGTTGAGCATATTAAGAGCTCTTTAAAGCTGCTTACAAAACACCTGATCCAAAGCCTATTTGAAGCAGACTCAGCAAATTGGAAAGGAAGGTGCTGTATTTGCTGAGAACTACAACCACATTCTATTATTAAAGGGATAGATAAAACCATTTTTATTATCAATAATGTGAATATTTTACGCTAAAGTATTGTTTTATGCAAGGTTATATTTCTGTTTTCTGCCAGTTAAAATATATGAAATGTTCCTTAGCTAGTAGAACTATTTTTTCCCTTGCATTCTGATGCCCTTAAAAAGTAATAAACAAATCTGTTTTCCTATTACCACAAGGGGAGGTAGATTAGGCCAGTAATTGCAATCGTAATCTTAAAAATACTTTTAAATATTAAAATCCTTTGAACATATTAATGAAGTGTTTGTGGGGACCAAGGAGACAGCGGAGAGTTGATTTCATCAAACAGGCATAAGAGCAAAACCAGGCAAGGCAGCAGCAGCGCCAGGCAGAAGCCACCCCAGTTGGTGTTTATTAGGAATACACAGGACAAAGGAAATTCCAGAGAAGAGTATGCAATATATTCTCATTGGTTACCTGCGATAACAGAAGACTGCTTAATTGGTTAACTATCGGCATGTCTGCCTCGTGCTCACCTTGCTAATTGGCCAGAAAGGAAATGAAGTGGGGAGGGCAAAAGCCTTGAGTGAGACCCTAATTGGGGCCTCTTTTTACTGTGTAAATACAGATGAGGTAAGGAGAACTATCATCCACGATTTATGGCCAATGAGTCACAGCAATCGCGCTGTGAAACTCCCCACATATTAACAACTAACTACTGGTAATTGGTAATTATCTACTGTTAATATGTTATCCAAAGACTCTCTTTCGAAAGTTAAGGATGTATTTTCATTGTCTTATATAAACTGATATTGTAACCAGGGATTAAAGTCATTACTGTATTACTCAGTGAACTTTCCAGTAATTGATGCTGGGACGTATTCTATGAATTACAGCCTGAGAAGTCCATTGTTGCTGCTGCTGTTGTCTCATGCTCTATTGCTTGTATACACTATCCCACAAGAATCACTGAGATTTACACACATAAATGGCTGGGTGCAGAGCTGGATGCAGAGGGGCAACTGTGGCTTTGATTTATGACTGCAAAATGTAAAGAGTGCAAAAATATTTTACTACTAGAAGGTTATTGCTTCTTTCTCTCCCCCTCCATCCACTGCTCTTTGTTGATGGAAGGGAGCATATATTGAGGGCATATATTGAATCTGGCCACTCATCCCTGGGCAGAAGAATACAAAAAGCAGGTAAATTCAGCACAGAACTAATGTGGCCAACCCACACTCATAACCAGATACTCCTCTCCATTTCTCCCTTGTAGACCATTTGCAGTAAACATAAACTATAGGGCAGGAAAGCCGCAGGCAGCAGAGTTACCAGTTATGACATAAATTCCTTTATGAATGTTCTCTTTGAAACAATTAGTTAGCTTTTCAAATGAAGTATCCCATCTTCAAAAACAAACAGCAACAAAGTGCAATGATGCTTTTAAGATTATTATTATTTATTAATTCAAATTTATATAGCCGCTCCACTCGCAAGCGACTCTGGCGGCTTAGGGGCCATTCAACAATTATGTGATCCTCGAGGGGGGAGGGGGCCTGCCATCTAAATTATGGGAAATTATATGGGGGTATGGGGGGGTCAGGTCAAAGATTATGTAATCCATTTGGAGTTGTTGTGGTTTTGAAACATGACGCTTTTTTAGGTTTAAAAATTATATCTGGGAATTTTGATCCGATTTGAGATTATTGAATCCTCACCGATATGTTCTGCATTAGGCACCAATAGTGAAAAGCTCTAAAAAAATTAGAGTTTCGACACAAAAGCTCTGGATTACATAGTGTGTTTTTTTTTAGTTTTTTTTCTTTTTAATAAAATTTTATTTCACAAATCTAATACATAATACAACATATTACAGTACAATAAACAAATACAACAACATGATACAAAACAATCACCATGTGATATTTACATTGCCATAGGATTATGAAATTCTCAAAACTCATTAGAAAAAGTATATGGACATCTAGAAGAATTTCGTAAGGTAACCGGACTCAAAGTTAATTGGGACAAGTCAGAAGCAATTTTTTTAAATGAGAATGTTGAAACACAGGAAAGTATAAAATCTAAATTTAATTTGCAAATTAGGCAAAGTATTAAATATTTAGGAATAAACATTTCAAATAAGTATGACGATTTAAAGAAATTGAACTATGACAAGCTGATAGATAAATCGATAGATAAATCTTTATTGTCATTGTTCTGCACAGAACAACGAGATTGGGGGGGGGACACTTAACAACCCAACAAAACCTATACAAAATACAACTATACAAAATTATCAACATACTCCCACCCACATATATACATTTAACCCCTAAAAGCTCTAAAACTCTAAAAACTCTAAAACCCTAAAAACTCTAAAAACTATATACAGAAGCTCCCTCATAGACTGCATTGCACTGTATTCAAAGCCAGAACCGCTTTTGGGTAGAAACTATTTCTCAAGCGACTGGTCCTGGTCTTTATGACCCTATACCTTCATCTAGAAGGCAAAAGCTGAAAGAGATCATTTCCAGGGTGCATACTATCTTGCGCAATCTCTACAGCTTTCTTATAACACCTGGTGGCATAGATTTGATCTAGAGTGGGAAGAGTATGCCCGATTATCCGCTACGCAGTCTTTATGACCCTGGACAGCATTGTTCTTTCCCTAGCTGTACAACTCCCAAACCATACACACAGACTATAGGTTAACACACTCTCTATGGTACAGTGGTAGAATGCCAACAGCAGGTCCTTTGAAAGATTGTTCTTCCTGAGGATTCTCAAGAAGTATAACCTCTGCTGTGCTCTCTTCATCAGATCTTTGGTGTTTGCTCCCCATGTTAGATCATCCCTCAGCTCCATTCCCAGAAATCGAAACACCAAGACCTGTTCCACACAATTCACTTCAATAATAAGTGGGTGGATGTTCAATTTGCATTTTCTAAAGTCCACGATGATCTCTCTTGTTTTTTTTTACATTGAGGAATAAATTGTTTTCCCTACACCACTCCGTCAGCATCTCAACCTCCTTCCTATAAGACGACTCTCCCTCCCCAGCAGTAATCAGACCCACCACCGTTGTGTCATCTGCAAACTTGATGATCTTATTGCTGGGGTAACTGGGAACACAATCATATGTGTAAAGCGTGTACAGAAGCGGGCTCAGCACACACCCCTGCAGCGTCCCCATACTTATACTGAGATGCACAGAGACATGAGAGCCCATCCTGACCCGTTGGGAACAATCTGATAGAAAATCTAGTATCCAAGTATCCACCTACATAAGCATGGTGGAAGCCCCAGATCTAATAATTTGGGCACCAGTCTATGCAGAAGAATAGTATTAAAAGCAGAACTAAAATCTACAAATAACAGTCTCGCATAAGTTCCTTGTTTCTCCAAATGGGTCAGAACAGCATGTAGGGCCGTAGCCACAGCATCCTCCGTGGATCTCTTTCTCTTATATGCAAATTGACAAGGGTCAAGTCCAACTGGTAAACAAGCCATAATACGGTTCCGCACCAACTTTTCAAAGCATTTCATTATGACAGGTGTAAGCGCCACAGGGCGGAAGTCATTCAGACTATCTCTGTTGGGCTTTTTAGGCAGAGGTATAATAGTAGAGGATTTCAGACAAGGTGGGACAGTGGCTTGGGCCAAAGACCGATTAAAAATCTTCATAAAAATTTCTGCCAGCTGTTCTGAGCAGTCTCTCAGTGCCCTACCAGCCACTCCATCAGGACCCATAGACTTGCTCGCATTTATCCCTTTTAATATTCGCCTCACTTCTCCCTCTTCCACCCTGGCAACATTCCCTAAGGGGAGTGATGACTCTGGCAACACTGCTGGATCCACTGCTGGTGTCACCTCAAATCGGGCGAAGAAGGTATTCAGCTCCTCCACCAGAGAAGCACTGCTCTCTACAAGCAATGAATTACTGGGTTTGTAGCCAGTAAGGTGCTGGATCCCCTGCCACACTTGCCTGGTGTCGTGACTACTCAGGTGATCTTCAATTTTTCCTCTATACACAGCTTTTGCTTTCCCTATACCCCTCTTCAGGTTCGCCCTTACTATACTATACAATACCCGGTCTCCAGTTCTAAAAGCAAAGTTTCTGGCCTTCAACAGTCTCTGAACTTCACTCATCATCCAGGGCTTCCTGTTTGGATTCATCTTTACATGCTTTTCCCTGGTGACGTTGACGGTGCAGAATCTAATATAATCCAGGATAGTTGATGTGTAGGTCTCCAGATCTTGATAGTCAAACACATTCCAATCGGTCTCCTGGAAACAGTCCTGCAGCTGTTGAGAGGCTCCATCAGGCCACACAGTAACAGTCCGTGTTTGTATCGGGGCTTGTTTCCTAAGGGGTGTGTATGCTGGTGTCAAAAGCAGGGACACATGATCTGACCTACCAAGGTGTGCCAAGGGCTTAACCTCATATGCCTGTTTAATGTTTGTATACACCTTGTCAAGAGTATTCTCCCCCCCCCCCCTAGTTGCACATTTAATGTGCTGATGAAATTTTGGGAATACTGCCTTCAAGTCTGTATGATTGAAGTCTCCTGCGATGATCAGCACGGCCTCTGGGTATTTGCTCAGTTTAGTATTGATGTTTCCATACAAAATATCCATGGCCATGCGTGCATTTGCAGTTGGTGCCACATACACAAACATTAATACTACTGCTGTAAATTCCTGGGGGAGATAAAAAGGTCTACATTTAATCATTAAAAACTCTACCTCCAGGGAACAGTGGCTATCCAACCTGACCGAGTCCTTGCACCAGTTGTTATTTACGAAGATACACACTCCCCCACCTTGTTTCTTGCCAGAATCCTTTGTCCTGTCCAACCGGTGTGTAGTATAGCCTTGCAATTCAATAGCTGTGTTGGGAATGAAAGAGTAAAGCCATGTCTCTGTGAGTAGCAATGCACAGTAATCCCGAAAGTCTCCCTCAGCTCCAACATGCAGCCTCCACTCGTCAAGTTTGTTCACCAAAGACCTCACATTGGAATAGAAAATACATGGGAGAGGTAATTTATAGCGTTGTTTTCTTATTGGAGAAGGAGTTAAAAGAGAAGATAGTAAGATATAAAAAATTAAACTTATCTTGGTTTGGGCGTGTATCGCTATGCAAAATGAAATTGCTGCCTAAAATAATTTTTTTATTTGATACACTCCAAATTAACATTAAAAGGAAAGATTTAAATGTATTTCAAAATTTAATAAATAATTACTGCAACGATGGAAAAAGAGCTACAATATCAAAAACGTTGTGGTATTCTTCCCAGAAAAAAGGTGGTTTAGGAATCCCCAACATTACAAAATATTATTGGATTACATAGTTTTAAAGAGAGGGGGTCAAAGCGAAAATTACAGTTGGATTACATAGGGGGAGGGGGTCAATTTTCCCCAAAAAAATGGATCACATAATTGTTGAATGGCCCCTTACAGATAACAGTCCTCATTCACATAAAATTACAACCTTAAAACTTTAAAATTATTAAAACCATTAAAAAGTGACCACCCAGCACTACTAATTAAAACATTATTATCATTAAAAGCGGCCTACATTATATCAAACAACAAAGGGGGGGATCACATCACCAGTGCCCCACAACTGCTTTGCCAGCCAGGTTTTCAGATTTTTCCTGAAGGACACTAGCAATGTCTGGAGATGTAGCTCCGTCAGCAGGAGGTTCCAAAGGCCATGACTACATGGCAGCAAAAATGCAAATGGATCTGCTGAGAATTCACAGACAGGAAGCCAGGTTTCCCTGAGTTAATCTATTTCAGCTGATCACATAGGAATGAGCAGTGAGATGGGAGGAAAATAGCCTTGTTTGCTGCTTGTTAAGCATTTGAATTCTCTCCTCACCACACCTGGTGCCTCGGTCACTGTCCGCCTGCCTGCCTGCCTTTCTTTCTTTCACTTTTTGTCCAAGCACTGACTGATGGCCAACCAAATGGGGAGCCAGGAGTCAAGAGAGATATGGAAAACTTTAAATACAATGGCTGCAAATCCCTCCATATCAAATTGATTACACTGCCTGAACTGATATGAATATGCATTATTTCATTCCAAGAAGCCCTGGTGGCAGAAGGAAAGGATAGGAGAACTCTGAACTGACATTCACATTGAATTTTACTTCATGTAGTTAACAGAAAATGATATGAATCAGACCATTATGATCCTAGAGTATTTCCTGCATTATTTATTACTGTTGTTAATGAAAGCTCAGTGTGAATTCTCATAGTGTGAATCTACTTCTTTGGACACATACAAGAAGTTGATCTTAATCCTAAAATGTTCACACTAAGATGCATGGTTTTGTTTTTCTGAAAAAGGATAACAAAACTACCTCTCCAAAAAAAATAGGTTGAACACTTTTACTGAATTTGAGAAAAATCACTAGTTGCGGTTTTGTCAGAACATTGCTATCCTTACTTGGTCTATTTAATATATTATAGCTTATATCATCTAAGACAAAATGGTTATTTAAAAACAATAATTTTATAATTTTCTTGCTTTTATACTATCATCTGTTCCATAGGAATAAGGGACTGCAGTGGCTCAAGTGGCTAACACACTGATTGGAAGGTGGCAGGTCAGCAGTTCGATACCCCAATACCGCAGGACGGATTGAGCTCCCGTCTCTGTCCCAGCTCCTGCCAACCTAGCAGTTCGAAAGCAAGAAATTGCATGTAGATAAATAGGGACCACTTCGGTGGGAAAGTAAACAGCGTTCCGTGCACTCCAGTGTCTAGTCATGCCTGCCACATGACCATGGAAACGTCTGCAGAAGCGGACAGTGCTGGCTCTTCGGCTATGAAACAGAGATGAGCACTGAACCCTTGAGTCAGATATGACTGGTTTTCGAGCAAGGCTGACCTTTACCTTTACTATTCCTTATTTTAGTTGAGAAGGTAACTGCTATCATATTAATATATTCTAGAAAATAATTTGTTTTCACACCTGTCTCTATGTCACCTTTGCCCGAGTATAACGACCTAACATGGCTTATGAATAATTTAAAGAGCAAGGACAAAATTTAGGGGGGGGGGAATAGTAGAATAAATTGTAACATTATTTTTTTTAAATATATATAGCACTGTTTTTAAAATGCTAATTTAAAAATACATAGGTCAGTAAGGAATGGAAAGGAAATTGGATAAGCTTCCTTGTCCTTAAATTCCACTGCACAATTAGTTATGTTACGGATCTTGCAGAGATTCCCCTACATCTAGACCAGTGATTCCCAACATTGGGTCCACGCCCCTCAGGGGGACTTCAATTCCCAGAAGCCTAAGTCAGAAAATTGGCTGATTAGTGCTTTGGGGAATTGACTTAGGCTTCTGGGAATTGAAGTCCTAAAACCAAAGGTTGGGAAACACCAATCTAGACCACCATTATCATCCTGGCCTACACAGAAAACCTGGATCAGAATGTCCCCTTCAACACGTGCATGGGTAGATATCACTTGGGATAGATCAATGCCACTGTTATATATGTTAACTGTGTTTTCTGACAGAAGCAGAATGTATCTTTTCTCATGTATCTATTCATATGCAAATAAGTGGATCGAAAATGTGCACACTCTGTTAGCCAATGGGCTTGTTGTATTATTGTTACTGTTACTGTTTATAGTGTATATAAGTCCGAGTTTTGCCCCATCCAAAGTGTGTTCAAACCTCACTAATAAAGAGCTGAATTTCACTACTTCACTCGTCTGCTTCTTCATTCCCTGAACACAAAACTGGCGACGAAGGTGGGATGGTGTCCCCACACAGCAGCAACATCGGCCCATTTGACCCAGCGCGTCCAGAGAAATGGGCAACATACGAACGCTGATTCTGCCACGCAATGGCCTCGCAGAAGATCACCGACAAAGACCAGAAGCGCTCCTGTTTCCTCGCTCTTTGCTGTTCTGAGATGCTTGAGCTGGCAACCCACCTCATTCTCCTATGGGACATGGATGTGGTGCCGCTTGCAGAAATCATGTCCGCACTGAGGAAACACCTGCAGCCAGTGGTCTCGATCTTCCCGGCCAGGGTGGCCTTCCACAGAAGGGAGCAGCGACCTGGGGAGTCCATTGCAGACTACGCCGCCGCTCTGCACATTGCTGCCGCCCCGTGCAAGTGTGACAACATCAAAGAAGCACTCTGGGACCATCTGCTGGCCGGCATGAGGGATGAAGATGCTCAATGTCACCTCATGATCAGGAAGACACTAACTTTCAAGGCTGTCCTAGAAGAGGCAGTAGCGTCTGAGGCCACACGGTCCGGCATCAAGCTTTTCTGGCATTGCCACTCCACCACCAGTGCCACCGTCTCAGCTGTGCAAGCTCAGCAAAATTCTTTTTCATCCTCCTCAGCATCGCCTGGTTCCACCTCTTCATCGGAGTCCAGTAACGCAGAGGCCCGACGAAAGCACCAAGAGCACCGTGACGATCGGGAGAAGAAACTCCTTTGCAATTGTGATGGCTGCGGAGCCCGGCATGACCGCAGGAAGTGCCCCTTCCACACCGCAGAATGCCACAACTGCGGGCAACGAGGGCACATTGCTAAAGCATGCCGACAGTGAAAGCAAAGAACTCCAGCACCTGAGTCCAAGAAGAGTCATCACCACAAAACGTCAACCACCAAAGTGTCACCAGAGCCTGAGCCGTGCCAATTGGGCATTGTCAGCGAGCATTTCTTCGCAGACCTGAGCCTGCAGGATGTTCCCTTCAAGATGGAGGTGGATTCAGGTACTACCTTTTCCATAATCCTACAGCGGGAGGTTTTGAGAATTTCCGCTGCCTCTCGGCCCAAGCTCAAATCTTTTAAAACTTCCCTCCGGGATGTGCAAGGTTGCCAGATTCCGGTCCTGGGGGAGGGAAATTTCTTGGTCAAATTCCAAAACATTTGCACCTCCTTGCCATTGGTTGTAGTTAAGCAGGGCACTAACTGTCTTATTGAGACTCAATGGTTTAGGCCCCTGGGAATCCGGTTTTCTGGCATCCACACAATAGACTCTGACCCAATCCAGGACGTTTGTGCTGCACATCCTGAAGTGTTCAAAAAAGGTTTAGGATTATACAAAGGACCCCCTGTGGACTTTGAGCTTGACCCAACCGTCTGGCCCATCAAGATGAAGCCACGCCAGGTACCCTTTTCTTTAAAGGAGAAGATAGAAGCCAAGCTGGACAAACTGGTGGGGCAGGGCATCCTAGTGCCAGTGGACTTCGCAGAGTGGGAGACACCAATAGTGACTGCTTTGAAAAGTAATGGGGGGGTCAGGATATGCGCTGACTACAAGTGTACCGTCAATAAAGCTATTCACCTGAATGCATATCCTGTGCCCGTGGTAAGCCACCTTCTTGCCTCCTTGCATGGAGGAAATTGCTTCGCAAAACTTGACCTTGCCCAGGCTTACCAGCAATTGACTGTGTCTCCTGCTGCTGCCATAGCCCAGACCATAGTAACGCATAAGGGGGCATTTAAGGTAACTCAACTACAATTTGGAGTGAATGCGGCCCCCGGAATATTTCAGGCTCTTGTAGAATGTATTTTAAAAGGTTTGCCCGGTGTCCTGCCATGTTTTGATGATGTCCTGATCACCGCTAAGGACACCGTCGAACTAGCGGCCAGGCTCGATCGAGTCCTCTCATGTTTCGAGAGGGCCGGTCTACGTCTCAGAAGAGACAAATGTGTGTTTTTGGCACAGGAAGTGGAGTTCCTGGGGTACAGAATTACACCCCAAGGTATCATGCCCTCTGACTCCAAGGTGGCAGCTGTGCGAAATGCACCCAGGCCAAAATGTAAAGCCGGATTGCAATAATTTCTAGGATTGTTAAACTTCTATCATGCTTTTCTCCATAGCAAAGACTCAGTTGCCGAACCATTACATCGGCTTCTTAAGAAAGATACTGTTTGGCACTGGGGCCATTGCCAGGAGAAAGCGTTCCTAGAACTTAAAAGGCTGCTATCTTTGGATGCTGTATTAACTCATTTTGATCCTAACAAGGAAGTTGTACTTGTGTATGATGCATCCCCTGTGGGGGTGGAAGCTGTGTTATGCCATGTACTAAATGATGGGAGGGAAGCCCCCATAGTATTCTATTCCCGTTCACTCTCAAAGCCTGTGAAAAATTACGCTCAGACAGACAGGGAGGCCTTGGTAATCGTGGCTGGCACTAAGAAATTCCACCTTTACGGAAGACCTTTTACCATCATAACTGACCACAAGCCCCTCCTTGGAATCTTTGTGATTCCACGCCTCAAATTCTGTCCCCAAGGATGTTGCATTGGGCATTTTTTCCTAAATGCATATGATTTTACTTTGGTGCACAGGCCCGGCAAGAACATCAGCCATGCTGATGCCCTGTCATGTTCTCTACTGCTAGGGGTCGGGGAAGCTGATTGCAAGATCGAAAGCGACCACCAGGTCCTTATGATTGAGGCTTTTGACTTGCCCCCAGTTGTCCCCTCAGATATAGCCAAGGCTATGGCCAAGGATGTAAACTAAAGTAATGTCTTAGGTACAAAAAGACTGGCCTGTCACTCCTCTAGCCGAGGAATTTAGAACATTCCACTGCAAGCGTTTGGAACTGTCAGTGGAACGAGGTTGCCTTCTATGGAGCCAGTGGGTGGTCATTCCTGTCACTCTCAGGAAAAAGGTTTTACATCTACTTCACACAAGTCACCCGGGATTTGTCCATTCCAAAGCCCTTGCCCATAGCTACATTTGGTGGCCTCAACTGGACCAAGACATAGAACAAATGGTCGGCACTTGTGCCAGTTGTCAATCCTGTCACCCAGAGCAATCCCACCTTCCCTCTTGGGAATGGGATTCTGCTCGGGGCCCGTGGTCCATGTTGCACATAGATTTTGCAGGTCCATTTATGGGTGTCCTATTTTTGTTGGTTGTGGATTCATTCTCTAAGTGGCTGGAAGTGATTAGTGTGCCTAATACCACTTCAGCCACCACGATAATGCACCTAAGAAGGCTGTTTGCAGCATTTGAACTTCCAGATGTGCTGGTGTTCGACAACGCATCCACGTTCACATCTGCAGAATTCCAATCCTTCATGGAAAGGAATGCAATTAGGCACATCACTGCCACCCCATTCCACCCAGCCACCAATGGCCAGGTAGAGTGGCAGGTGCGCCCAACTAAAGATGTGCTTCGGCGTATGGGTGAAGGGGATTTGGAGCTCCAGTTATGCCAGTTTCTTTTCACATATAGGCTCACCCCCCTTGCCTCAGGGCTGTTCCCTGCTGAATTGCTCTAGCGAAGGAAACTGTCATCCTTGCTGGACAGATTGGATCCCTCTAGGATAGAGGACAAAGGCACAAATATAGCAATCCAACACCAGAAGGGTTTCTTGTCCGGAGACCCTGTACATTGCCACAATTATGCAGCTGGTGGCCCTACATGGGTGCCTGGGTTTGTGATCGATCAAACTGGTCCTGTTTCTTACAGAATCGAAACAGCCACTGGTCTGATCTGGAGGAGGCACGCGGATCAATTGAGATCCAGAGTACTGGACCCACAAGACAAATACAGACACTCAACGCTAGGGTTGGCCCCCACCCGTTTAAACCCAGGGGGCAGAGGTAATAGTCAGCAGCCAGCCAACATTGACCCAGAATTGTCTTCTAGGAACTGATTTCAAGGGGAATTTGTGGAATGCTTCCCTATTCCAGCCAGATGTACCCCTACACTGTCCCAGCCTACCACTCTGGATTCCTTTATTGATGATGACCAATTTTGTTTGGAGTTGCCCTCCACTCTTAGTACACACAGGAGGGACCCTGAGCTGTTTTATTCATCCACAGAATTAGATTTTGGTTTTGAGCGATCCCCTGCTCCTCCTTCTGACAAACGGGACTTTAATTTGGGTTTACAATCTTCCCCCTCTAGTCAATCCCTCACTCCAGTCGGGTCACCCATCCTACGCACCCCTGAGCCGGCTCAGCCAAGCGTCCGACCCAGAAGGGAAACTAGACCGCCATCCTGGTTAAAGGATTTTGTTTTTACCTAGGGGGGGAGAATGTTATGTATGTTAACTGTGTTTTCTGACAGGTGTGGAATGTATCTTTTCTCATGTATCTATTCTTATGCAAATAAGTGGATCGAAAATGTGCACACTCTGTTAGCCAATGGGCTTGTTGTATTAGTGTTACTGTTACTGTTTATAGTGTATATAAGTTCGAGTTTTGCCCCATCCAAAGTGTGTTCAAACCCCACTATTAAAGAGCTGAATTTCACTACTTCACTCGTCTGCTTCATCATTCCCTGAACACGAAAGCCACTCCTGATAAGGAGCCCTCATTGTGGCCATTGAAGTCCCCCAGCACAATAAGCCAGAGGGGATTCCAGCACGCACACACGCACACACATACACACACAGAAACACACACACACACACACACACACACACACCTCCAAGATCCATTTGGATAGCTCAGGATAGCTCCTATTCTACTTCCAAAGACACACACAGAAAGGAGCCTGGTAAGCAAAGCTAGAAGAGACAATACCAGTCTGTCCCCCTCCTCCCAATTTTCATCCATCCACATCTCTGTAAGAAAGGCCAAGTCAGTGCAGTATTCCAGGATCAACTATCAAAAAATACAAAAACACAACCAAACAATTCTGCTGTCCTTAACAGCCACAGAAGCATCAGCCTGGCATGTACCATTCAAATTCTATACATAGCAGAAGGGCATTTTTTCTTCCTTCTCCTCCTTATGGCAGCCATTCTTGAGGGTGGAGGGCAACCTGCCCTATTTAAAGGAGCAGGCCCCTCCTCGTGCGACCCACACCTATTTTTAATATTCCTCCTAGTTAATTGGTAACAGCACACCAATGTCCTTTGCAAAAAATATCATAAACCTTTGGCAGCCACTTACATCAGATCACACTTTTGGATCAGGGCTGTGGTGGCTCAGTGGTTAAGAAGCTTGCCTTGTTAGCTGGAAGGCTGGCAACTTGACAGTTCGAGACCCAGATACTGCATGATGGACTGAGCGCCCATCTCTGTCCCACCTCTTGGGGACATGAAAGGAGCCTCATTTGGGTGTTCCCTGAGCAGTTTCTTCTGCAAAAATCCTATCAACCTAGAATAATGTCTGATGGTGTGTTTTTCCTCAGAAACTCTATTTACACATTCAATTGAATTAAATTAAAATAAGCAAGGAAAGAGGAGTAAAAAAATGGAAGAGCCTGCAAGATCATCTTATTCACCATATGTGCACAGACAGGGCCGCCATCAGGGCAGTACTACCAGTACTGTCGTACAAGGCCCGGAGCTGATAGGGGCCCTGTCACCGCCGGGCTGGCCATAACTGTGACATTACTATGTGTGTGTGTGGGGGGGGGGGGGGCAATAGGATTGCTCAGTATGGGGCTCAGAAATTTCTGATGGCGGCCCTGTGCACAGACCTAATTCTTAAGAGAAGATAATGTTTTCTTTGCAGAGCATTATTGAGGAGTAAGGAACCCAGTTCTCTCTCTCTCTCTCTCTCTCTCTCTCTCTGTGTGTGTGTGTGCGTGCGTGCGTGCGTGCGTGCGTGTGCGTGCAAGATTTATGATATCACCCAACATCGTAGATAGAGAAGACTCTACTATTCAGATTTAGCTCTTTCTAGATAGCACAATTGGGAGTGGATGGGGAGCTAGCACACCCCTTCCCTCATGTGTTAACTTGAGCCTTGTTTGTAAGATCACTCTTTCCGGTTCATCCTGCCAGTTCGCTCTCTCCATTCCCACCTCTCTTGCACTCACTCGTTCTCACTCTCTTTCTCAACTTATCAACATCCATATGCAAATATAACCTCCA
The DNA here is from genome assembly GCA_035047305.1 of Bradypodion pumilum. Classification (NCBI taxonomy): domain Eukaryota; kingdom Metazoa; phylum Chordata; class Lepidosauria; order Squamata; family Chamaeleonidae; genus Bradypodion; species Bradypodion pumilum. Next base: position 185,575,338 of record JAWDJD010000001.1, on the reverse strand, counting down.
GCAGGCATCCTACACTTATTAGTCACATTTCATACAAACCACAAGCAGCACTTATCATATTACATAATGCTACCAGGTCACAAACTACAATACTGTATAATTTATGCAACCTCACAACCCTTCTCAGAGGGAAGATTTTTCACCTGCTGCCAAAGTTTGCGAGCATGAAGCTTGCCTCTCCATATATGGCAGCCTTAGTATGAATGCTGTACAAAGATCTATGTCATGGTCTGTTTGTAGCGTAGATGATGCCTCTGTCACCATTCCATATTATGAAAAGCTGCAAGAACTACTGAAGTCACATTATTAGAGTGTGATGCCTATATAATAGCCATTCTGCTCTGCATGGTGATCCCATTCAGTTATTTGAAGGTGGTGTTAGAGGTGGAACTATCCACAAAGCACTTCCATAATTGGAATGACCATCACTTCTGATTTCAGTCAAAAAGAGTAGGAAGAGGTTCAGCAGGGAAGAGGAATGGGGCAGGTATGAACTGACCTGACCCATATTTCTCATCTCTACCTTTTTTTAGGCTGTCAAGAGAGGGATGATGGCAGTCATCCTCACTGTAAGAGGGTGAGGGTGAGGAGATGTTGCACTTTTCCAAGATCATCATCTCCTGCATGCACTCTTTGGAAAGAAAATACAGTGGTACCTCATACAACGATTTTAATCCATTCCATGGGGCTCGTTGTTGTATGAAACAATTGCTATACAATGCATGCTATGGGATGCATCATACAATTATACACATATATGTGTGTGTGTGTGTGAAAATTGTTATGCGGGACACCATTTTTTCCCCAAAACCTAATTGTTATGCGATTTCGTTGCTATGTGGGGTGATTGTTGTATGAGGTTCCACTGTACTAGTGGAGAAGCAACTCACACCTTTAAAATATCACAGGAAACACACCAGGTCAGCGTTATGTATAATTCCTTCCCAGCTTACTTTGAGCCTGCTGCATGAAGAATTCTTCACCTCACTTGCCAACCAAGAAAATCATACAGGGCAAGACATTATCACCTCTAAATAAAAGAGAGGAGCAAATGGATAATCTTCAATATAAAAAAATGACCTAACAACCTTCTCACTCTGCGGTTTCCCCACGCCCAATTGGCATACTAGCCTCTGGCAGAGGTTACACCGGCAAAAGAGGTTCCTGGTCACTGGCCCTTGCCAGCACGGAAATTGGGGGAGCGAATTAATCGTATAAATCATAAGGGTTGATTCACCCACACCCGACCTGACCGGCGGTTCTGCTGAGAGGGCAGATCGCTAACCTCCGTTACCCATTAAGCAATTACTGACCCACAGATCCTTGGTGCAAATAGAAGCCATATTTACCCCGGCGTAAGCCTCAGACAATGGTTTTTCCCCTGTCAGTGTTTGCCCAAGTTAATTAACTTCCCCTAGAGAGATTTCCCATTAACCCGGGTAAATGGGTGATGTGATTTTCTGTCAGATGACGGTCCTTCCCTGTATTGCCTTCTGATCTATATATGATGATGCTTTTCCTTCAATAAACCACTGATCTAATCTCGCTCCATATTGCCTCGTATCGTTACTTGATCAGTCTCCTCCGGGACCCAACGGCCATCCTAGCGGCCCCGATTCCTACACCTGGTGACCCCGACGTGATCTACTTGAGAGTAAGCGATCACACGGTCCGGTTCTGCGCTTGAACCGCGTCCGATCGTCCCGGAGGACAGCGCGGCAGCCCAGTCGGTAAGCCAGCCGATCGGGCAGACGGCCCAAGCGGCGGGGCAGTACCAGAGAGGCATCCTACAGCTTGCTCCCGACTTTCGTGGAGGCGTTGCGGTTACGGAAAAACGCGTTCCCCTCAGGGTCAGCTGTGAACCCCTGACAGCGCAGAGGCCACCGAGGGCCCGTGGCACGGGGCCACGCTCCGAGCTCTACCCAGAGAATCGTCGCCAAAACCTATTACTTGCCCGAGACGCATCGACCCGTCCCGAGGAGGAAACTTCGGAGGACCCTTCGCAGGTAATATGGGACTTGCCCTCAGCGGCAACGTCCGTCCGCTAGCCAAAGAACTCATGAGGAAGAGTTCCGAATCCTGGCCAGGGTGTTTCAGTTAAGGTTTCACAGCGGAGAACTAGCAAGACTTTTGGTGTACCTAAGGGAACACTGCCTACTTTACCCAGAAGGAGGTACGTTAATCCTTCAACTTTGGGATCAGATAGGAGACTGCATTCAGCAACCCCCGAAAGCTCCAGAGCGCGTAATTCGCACATGGGGCAAATGTAGGAAGCTCTTAGCGGAGGTAGATCCAGTCCGGGTAGAGGCCAAAGAACCCCCAGCGCCAGTCGAACCAACGGCACCCACAGCGCTCTATCCGTCATTGCAGTTTAAGCAGAGTAGTGTAGGGAGCTTTCCCTCAGTGACAGCTGCAGACGTCACCGACGGAATGCATGGAATGAGGAGCGCAGGCGCTTCTCTGACAGTTACAGGCTCCCAGACCAAGAGTGCCCTTCAGCGCACAGTTGAGGAAGTGATCAAGAAGGGGGAATTGCCAGCGGAAGAACTAGCTGAGCTTAGTCAGATTTGTCCAATTCTCTTGGAAATGGATGCCCTCACAGGGGCCCAGCAGGTAGTTCATTCACCAGTCCCGTATAAGCTCCTCATGGCTATACGGAAGGCCATCACAGAGACAGGACTCCAGAGTCGGTTCACTAGGGGCACGCTTCAGCAAGTGTGCGAGAACACCATGTTCATCCCGCACGACTGGAAAGCCGTCATGCGGATGATGCTCAACCCCAGCCAGTATTTGCTATGGGACAGTGAGTATCGCCTCGAGGCTCAGACAAGGGCTGCCAGGATGGGAGGCGCAGTACTTCCTGACCAGTTATATGGGTCAGGGGCCTTCGAATCCATCGATGCGCAGACCAACTTGCCACTAGCCACTCTCCAGATGTCAGCCGAGGCTGCCTTCAAGGCTTTTCTCAAGGTTCCCGCAACTGGCAAAGCGGCCAAAAATTACACCGCAGTCAAACAGGGAGTCCAGGAGCCCTACATGGACTTCATCAACCGCTTAGAGGAAGCGATCAGTAGGCAGATCGATAATGAGGAAGCCCAACAAGAGCTCATGATGAAATTGGCCAAAGACAATGCCAATTTAGACTGCCGTAAAATCTTGCAGTCCCTGGGCAATCGTCCCGATTTGACTCTCACGGACATGATTAGGGCTTGCACCGACGTTGGCACAGAATCCTACAAAATGCGTCTGTTGGCAGCGGCGGTGCAGGGGGGCAGGAAACCCCGACCCAAAGGAGCATGTCACAATTGTGGCAAGGTCGGTCACTTCGCTAGGGAGTGCCGATCCAAGGGAGGCGGACAAAATTCCGGCCGTCCCAAGGCTCCGAACACCCCGTGTCCGAAGTGCAAGAGAGGCTACCATTGGGCCAGGAACTGTCCGAGTTCGGGAAACTGGAACGCGGGCACGTCTCTGGCCCCGGTCCAAACAGAGACATCCCTTGCTCTGGGCGCGCCAGAGCTAGACTAGATTCAATTCACATCCCAGGCACTGCGAAGGCACAGGCCAGCCCCAAGGGTAGTTCAGGGCTAGAATTGACTTGCCAGGCGGAGGTCACATGCGACTTGCCAGGCACAGTCTATCTGGTGGATTCCCAGTACATGGGACCCCTGCCCAAAGACTTTATAGGTTTAGTTTTGCCTCGCAGTGTAGCCGGAGCACGCGGAAGTCTCGTAATTCCGGGAGTCATCGACTCCAATTTTTCAGGCGTTCTCCAAGTTCAGCTTTGGACGCACCTACCCCAGACAATTCACAAAGGAGACACATTAGCGCAACTGATTATGGTTCCTTGTAACTCGCCAGCAGATAGCCAGGGAAGGCTCAGGGACAGCTCAGAGTCCGGGTCAGCAGACCGCTCGAGTGCAAGGGAGGCAGTGCAAGGATACCAAGTCTTAGCGACAGTGGAGACCAACATTGAGTGGAAGCAGCGCCCAGTTATTGAGGTATTTCTGAATAAAAGATCATTTTCAGGGTTGTTAGATACCGGAGCTGATGTGAGTGTGATCAGCCGAAGCCAGTGGCCATGGGAGTGGGCCATTGAGCCGGTCTCCGATGTGTGGGGGGTAGGCGGCATCCAAAAAGCGTTTAGAAGCCAGGAGTGGGTGGAAGTCACAATCCCAAAGGCTGACGGCACAGCGGTCATTCGGCCGCACATTCTGGACGTGCACATCAACCTTTGGGGGCGAGACATTTTACAGCAGTACGGTGCCACGCTTACCTTTGGGTAATGGCGTTGCCACTTAAATGGCTCACTGATACGCCGTTTTGGGTGAAACAATGGCCGGTAGTGGGGGAGAAATTAGTCGCCCTAAAGCAACTGGTTAAAGAACAGCTAGATGCAGGACATATAGAGCAGTCCACTTGTCCTTGGAACTCGCCAATTTTTGTCATAAAGAAGAAGTCGGGGAAGTGGCGACTCCTCCACGATCTCAGAGAGATCAATAAGTGTATACAGCCAATGGGTCCGCTTCAATGTGGCATCCCAAATCCAAATATGATTCCCGAGGGGTGGGAGATCCTAGTTGTAGATCTCAAGGATTGCTTTTACACCCTTCCCTTAGACCTCAGGGACAGGGAGAGGTTCATCTTTACGGTGCCGGTTGTGAACCACAGTGAGCCTACGCAGCGTTACGCGTGGAAATATTTGCCACAGGGCATGCTCAATTCACCCACCCTGTGCCAAATTTATGTTCACAACGCACTGGCAAAGTTCCGAAGCCTTCACCCCACAGCTTTAGTTTGCCATTTCATGGACGATATCTTGGTCGCGGTGCCGCAACTCGGCAGCGAAATGTTTACTGACCTCCAGGCCAGCCTGGGGGAGAAAGGTTTACTCATTGCCCCAGAAAAAGTGCAGAGAACCGAGCCCTTCTCATACTTGGGTCATCGGCTTCTCCGTTCCTTCGCAGCACCAGTTTTGCCTCAGATCAATTTACAGGACTCAGTCACCCTGGTAGAATTGCAGCAGGTTTTAGGAAACATTAATTGGGCCAGACCGTATTTCCGATTGGATACGGATCTTTTAAAACCGCTCTTCTCGCTGCTAACGCTAGGCAAGCAGCCGGCAGACCGGATACAGATTTCTCGAGAGGCACGCTTGGCCCTTGAGAAAGTCAACCAAATTCTCAGTCAAAGGTGGGTGGACAGGATTGCTCAGGGGCCATATGCCCCGATCCTGAACTTGTACATAGTTCGGGCAGGATCCATGTTCACCGGAGCCCTAGGAGTAAATTCCGAGAAAGGAGCGAATATCGTGGAATGGGTGTACTTGCCGAACACCTCTTCCCGAAATATCGTTCCTCCCCAAGAATTGGTCTCCGCGGTGGTTTACCGCGGAAGGCTGAGAGCCAGGGACATTTCAGGGCACGATTTAGCAAAGATCGTAGTCCCGTTCACCAAAGAGCAGGTCCAGCAGTTGATGCAGCTTGGTGACTCGCTTCCAATAGCTTTGGAAGGATTCACCGGAAGCTTGGCACATCACTTGCCGAAAGACCCCAGACTTGTCTCACTTCAAACGCAGACAGTCAGCTTGTTCAAATTGCTTTCGCTGGTTCCACTTCAGGGGGCCAGGACAGTTTTTACGGATGGGGGTCGCACCTATGGCGTCTTAACTTGGCAGGAGGACCAGGCTTGGCGCACGCTGTTAACTCTTCCACAGAAGTCCGCACAGCGGGCAGAGTTGGCAGCGGTGAACCTCGCCTTGCGCACCTTCGCCAAAGAGTGCCTAAACATCATTACTGACAGTCAGTACGTCAGGAATTTGCTTCACAGTCTACCGGGGGCATACATCACTCCCGCGATAGACAAGAATTTGCTGAGTTTGTTCCTCACTGCTCAATTTCATTTGCAAAACCGCACGGAAGCGCTCTATATCGCCCACATCCGAAGTCACCAAGACCTACCAGGTCTGATTTCGGCGGGCAATATCAGAGCGGACGTGGCGGCAAAGGAAATTCAGCAACGTTCAGTGTTAGGTGTTTTCACTACGCCAATTCAGAGTCATGCATTCTTCCATCAGAATGCCAAGGCGCTCGCCAGACAGTTCAATCTGCCACTTTCTCAAGCCCAAGGCATAGTTCGCTCTTGCCAGCATTGTGCAGGGGCACCGGGGGGGCCCTCGTGGGGGGTCAACCCACGAGGGACGGAAGCTAACCAGGTATGGCAAATGGACGCCACACATGTTCCGCAGTTTGGCAGATGGCAGTACATGCACGTTTGCATTGATACTTTATCACAATTCGTCTGGGCAACGGCACAGAAAGGGGAGACTGCTTCCCACGTGGAGCAGCACCTCCTTTCCTGCATCGCGGCGATGGGCAAACCGCGGCACGTGAAAACCGATAACACACCATCCTAAAGTTCCAGGCAGTTGGCTAACTTCATGGCCACTTGGGATATTAAGCATACATTTGGCGTTCCTTACAATCCGCAGGGGCAAGCGATTGTGGAACGGGTCAATCGGACGCTAAAGTCCTATATTGACAAACAAACAGAAAGGGGGGAGCCACCAGCCCTCCCCAAGTCACAGGGTCAGGCACAGCATTGTCTGAATAAGGTATTGTTCACGTACAATCACCTTAATGTTTTTTTCCGATTGCACGCCGCAGGAGAAGCACTTCCGCCACTCGGAAGCTCTCCCGCGACCGATGGTTCGATACCGGGTGCCACCGGACCCTTCCTGGAGGGGCCCGGCGCCACTCGTAACCTGGGGAAGAGGGTATGCTGCAGTTATGTCTCCTACAGGTGTCGTTTGGATTCCAGCTCGGTGTGTTAAGCCTCACTTGGAACCACATGGCATGGACCCAGGCCGACCTGAGTCCGATCCCGGAGATGGAGGACCTCACTCTGACCGAGGGGACCCATCGGAAGAAGCGGCGACAGCGGACGGAGCCGAAGGTCACCTGGGGGATGGTCAAGATCCTTTGCCGTGAGGCCGAGGACGTCATCCATGCGAGGAGAGGGAACCGACACCGGAGAACTTCATGGCTGTGATCCTTGCCCAGATTACTGCCAACACCGTGGCAGTCACCATCATCCTGATCCTCTCCCTGCTTGCGGGGGGAGGCGTTCGGGCTGCCTCACTGAAGGCCAACGATTTGATGCCAGGCGGAGACCTCTCTGCCCGGATACACTACAACATATGGGAAAGGTTGGCGGGCCTCGTCAACCAGTCCGATTTTTGCCTGAAGCAGGACATTGGTTCTGCCTCAATCTTGAGCACCTGTCTCATCCCTGCGTGCCACACTCCAGGCGTGCACCCCAGGGATGGCAACTGGCTAGTGAAACGGATTTTCAGCCCGTACAACCCAGCAAGCTCCTCGGAATACGCCCGCTGGGAGATGCGGCTGACAATGACTTTGCCGGCTGACGCAGCCACTCTCCACACTCCTCGAGTGGCGGTCAGCCCGAACTCTACTTGTGCTCGAATGACCGGCTGCTCCGCAGTCAGCCGAAGGCGCTGTTGCCTTGAAGTTGGCAGCGGCAACTGGACTTGTAATAACCCACAGACACTTGGTTCGATGTATGCTCATGTCACCCTACCTTCGGGTTGGTTCTTTACATGTAACCAGTATACTTGGAACTACATTCCCGCAAATGTATCAGATGCTATATGTTGCATTAGTCGTTTGACACTGTTACTCCCTACTAAGAATATGGTCACCCCAAGCACAAATGGTTCAGATGTTTCCTCACCCGTTAGACACACTCGTGCCACTCAGTTAGACAGCTCATGTGATAGCAACATTAGGGTTCTTAGCCCAGCTGAATACGTCTCGCTGGCAGTCAGCATACTTGGCGTGCCAGGCTTAGCCGTCGGCAACGCTCGGAGAATTGGTCAATTGGCTTGCGGATTAGCAAAACCCATTAACCACACCTCCTTGGCGATAGCGCTGCTCAACCAGGAGCAGGCAGAGCTTCGCCATGCCATTCTTGACAATCGAGCGGCTATAGACTATCTCTTGCTATTGCACCACCTGGGTTGCGAATCTGTTCATGGCATGTGTTGCTTTAATCTCACTGACAACTCACGCAAAGTCCAGAGCCAGCTCACGGACCTCCACACCCTAGTCAAGAACATTAAGCAGGGTTCGATATGGGATTGGTGGAGTTCGCTATGGTCATGGCTCCCGTGGGGGTGGCTCCAGACGACGCTCCAAGTAATTGTGGGGGTGATAGTACTAGGCATAGCAGGATGCTGTTTCATGCAATGTATTCCCTCACTGTTCTCACTGTTCTCGAGGTGTCCCTCGTGGGGGGAACCCCAAAGCATCATTCCCGCTCATCAGCTGATGCCACTCTTACGCAGGGTCGCCTGTCAGGTTGCTAAACAATAGAAAAGGAGGAGATGCGGTTTCCCCACGCCCAATTGGCATACTAGCCTCTGGCAGAGGTTACACCGGCGAAAGAGGTTCCTGGTCACTGGCCCTTGCCAGCACGGAAATTGGGGGAGCGAATTAATCGTATAAATCATAAGGGTTGATTCACCCACACCCAACCTGACCGGCGGTTCTGCTGAGAGGGCAGATCGCTAACCTCCGTTACCCATTAAGCAATTACTGACCCACAGATCAGCCTAATCCTTGGTGCAAATAGAAGCCATATTTACCCCGGCGTAAGCCTCAGACAATGGTTTTTCCCCTGTCAGTGTTTGCCCAAGTTAATTAACTTCCCCTAGAGAGATTTCCCATTAACCCGGGTAAATGGGTGATGTGATTTTCTGTCAGATGACAGTCCTTCCCTGTATTGCCTTCTGATCTATATATGATGATGCTTTTCCCTCAATAAACCACTGATCTGATCTCGCTCCATATTGCCTCGTATCGTTACTTGATCAGTCTCCTCCGGGACCCAATGGCCGTCCTAGCGGCCCCGATTCCTACATCACTCCTGGCTCCCTAAATATGTGTTGGGCTTTGACACATACACACCATTATCCACAGTGATCTTGCCCTCTCCTACACCTTCCAGAGTGTGGGAGATGTAGGATTGGTGTGGACCACTTTAGTGGGCATTAAAACCAAATTCTTACCCACCCAGAATGGCCTAGGATTCCATCTAGTGCTCTGGTTCCCAACATGGGGCACACGCACCACAGGGGGGCAATTTGTTTTGGGGGGGCAATTCAAGAATGTTTAGACCAAGTTAATGGCCTTTTAGGCTTCCTCCACATGAATAGTTCACTTTTTGAATAATAAGGATTATATGTCGGGGGGGGGGACATTAGGATTTTAGAGATGCTTAGGCGGGGCATGGCCAAAAAAAAGGTGGGAAAATAGTGCAAAAATAGCTGCTCCTTGAGGCATGCAGGAGTGGAAACACTGAATATGAGGGAAACTAGAAGCCTGTTTAAAAAAAATAACAGGGATGGAGTGGCAGCTAAATGAATTTCTGCCTTATCTCTGCACTGTTGAATTTTAATTACTCGTTCAAACAAAAATAACATAAAACAACGTCTTAGCCTGTCTTAACTCATGTTACCTTCTTCCAGCTAATGGAGTGGAATTCCTGGACTATAACTTGTTATAAGCCGCTGTCAAGTGAAAAAAATCTTCATTCAACTTTGGATGTTTGGAAAGCATTACTGGAAGAAGACAATAACATCAGACAAAACCAGATCAGTATATTTTAAAGGAAGGAATGGGTAAAGAATCAGTTTTATGTTTGCTACTGAGGGTGCTCTGGATAATTTTAGTCCCTGAGCTTCCAAATTTAGTCTAACTACTTTGCCCCATCTATGAGTACAGCTACTGAGAATATCATTATGGTACTCACTAGATAGGGTTGTAAGTTGTTGGGGATTTCCTCCCAATTAGTGTTTGAACTATCTCAGAGGAAAAGGAAAACAAAATTTTTATTATTTTTCCCTTTAAGAACAGAAATGAATCAAGAAACACCAATATCAGTATATGGACAAACTTGAACTACCTACTTCTTATACCAATGTTTTGAATTTTGAGAGTCCTCTGGACAGTGAGGAGAACAAATAGGTCAACCTTAGAAGAAATCAACCCTGACTGCTCCTTAGAAGGTCAAATAGTAAAGATAAAGCTAAAGTACTTTGGACATCAAATGAGAAGAGAGGATTCACTTGAGAAAGCCTTGATGCTGGAAAGGTGGAGGGCAAAAGAAGAAGGGGCAGCCAAACTGAGATGGCTAGATGATATTGTAGATGCAATGGGCACAGATCTGGGCGGGTTGAGGAGGATAGTGGAGGACAGAGGTGCCTGAAAGGCAATGGTACATGGGGCCACAAAGGGTCGGAATCAACTGTGCGACTGAACAACAACAAAATACCAATGTTTGGTGTATGACTATATGTTGGATTTTTCTGGGAACAAACTTGAAAGACAAGCTAATGGGGAAAGTTTAAACATGGCACCCACAACCGCTCAAGCTTAAAAGCTTAAACTATTCAGTTTTTGAGACTGGAAGAAGATTTGATCCAGCAATTACTTTAGAGACCGCATCGCCCTAAGGACGTCTGTCCGTCCAACCAGAGCGGACCGGAGGGGCTCTCTAATAGTGCCATCGGCCAGGGGGGCTCGCCTCTCTGGCACAAGGAGGAGAGCCTTCTCTGTGTCCGCACCGGCCCTTTGGCGTCTCCAGACGGAGTTGTTGCCCTTTAGGAAGGAACTAAAGACCTGGCTGGCGGGCCAAGTTTGGGGTGCAGGTGGAGGGGTGGCTTCCATTGGGTGGTTAATATAGGGGAGGATGCCTGCCCCATGGTTTCTTCAGTTCCTGCACCCCTCTCTTTTTAGGGGTGGGTTCTTATTGCTGGTTTTTATCTGTTTTATTTGTTTTTATCTGTTTTTACCCACTGTTGTGAACCGCCCGGAGTCGGCTTTGGCTGAGTGGGCGGTATAAAAATGTAACAATAAATAAATAAATAAATAAATAAATTAAAGAAGGGAGGTCTAGTCAGGATTCAGAAACAGAATCAACCCATAGCCTCTGGGGTGGATCAGGAGACATTAATCATCTGTAGAGCTTTGGGAGATACCTAAACAAGATTATAAATTCTGTCTATGGCTGCATCTTGGATGAGCAGTTTGGAATGTCCACACAGAGCCTACCAGCCTCAGAAGAAGAGAAGCTCAATCTAAAAACAGTGTGCCTCCTCCATGTAACAAGCTAATTGCTTTCACCACTTAAATATCTAGATGCCACCCTACTGCTTATTTCTCTAATTTGGAAATAACCAATTGCAATAACTAGCTGCTTGTGATTAATTACTTTCCTCAGCAACAATGGTAGCACCAAAATTACTTCATCATTGCAACTTAATGGAGATAGTTTTAGTTTTTTAGACACTTTGGTGTCTTGCACGGAAGACAAAGAAGGAGCCGCAGTGAGGGCTAAAACACAGCTTTATTGCATGATGGTCAGGATGAACATGCGGTAATGGCGGAGGTACAGCTCATTTTATACTGCAGTAATACATTTGGAAAGTGTTGCACGGTAGCTCATTGGCTGCTACCTGCATGACGTCATTCTGAGTCATGCCCATCTGTCAGGGATGATATCATACTGCCATGAACTACATGTACCGTAATGCACCGCTCATGTAACCCTACCCCCTCTGACCTCCTCTGACCTCACCTAACCCTATTAAAGGACCCTCACCTACCCAACGACCCTCTCTCCTATCCCGACCACTGATCATCACTGACCGCCATGCGGCCAGTGGAAATAAAGAACTATAAAGGCTAATGAATGAGTACTGGGGTCTTTGGGCCGAACCTTCGGAAACCCTCTAACAAGTGGTAGCAGAGGTTTTGGTTTTGCCCATAATTAACCCCAGAAAGCAAAAATGACCAAACGGAAGACCCAGACGAGCAAAGGGGGGGCCAAGATGCAGGCCAAACCCAAGGGGCTCAAGGATGGATCCAAAACCGGAGATGACCCGCACACGATCCAGGTAACCGAGCTCCAGAAAATAATCGCCGGGAAAGAGACAATCTCCATGGCAGAGCTACTGGCCCTGATAAACGACGGAGGGGAACATTCCAACGACAGCGCGGTAAGCTCCACCCCGGGGACCTCTGTGGCGGGAACACCAGACACAATGCCGATCCCAAATCTGGCCGACCAATTACAGATGGTGGCCTCAGATTCAAATCATCTGGTGGGAAACCCCATCGGGCCAACGATACCCAGGGACAACCCAAGCGGGCCGGCAATGCATAAAAAGGAAGGGACCCTGGGACCCGGGAGCCTGGATGCACGTACCCCAGAAACGTGGGCTATGCCAATCCTCAGTCCCCAGACAATAGAAGGGGAGTGGGAGACCCCAAGAGGAAGACAAGCGCCAAAAAGGGACACCGCCAGCAGCATGGCTGAGTCTCAAGGGGGGGCAGAGGCCTCCCCCATGACAAAAGGCCAAAGCGGACGCGAGGGGCATGGGGAACTGAGAACACAAGCAAGGGAAATGAGAGAAGCAGAAACCTACCGAGACCTTTTGCCCATCCGACCCGACCGCGGGAGAGGCTCCGAGGATGATGCAGACCCCCACGCCAGGCCACGATCTGAGGAGGCGGAGTCCTGGTGCTACGGAACTCCCCCGGCCCAACAAAGAAGGCGACATCCCTCCTACGACTCCGCCTGGCCTCCCAACCAGGAAAGCAGCCCCAGCGACAGAACTGCACTCCCAGTGAGGCTCCAATCAAGGCAAGCAGGACCTCCGGAACAGAGATCCACCCACCTCGAAGACCAACGACGAATGAGCTCTGCGCAGACGCAGATAAGGCAGCAGAGCTCCCCCGCTGGCGAAGAAGGAGAAGTACAAGCCCCAACAGACCAGCCAAGCACCGAGAGGAGAACGGGCTCCCCCTACTGGCAACCAAAAGGGGAACAGGCGGGACTTTCAAAACCAACAGTTTGTGTACCCACACCCTTCTGCCAGTTTAAAGGCAGCCCAGGACACCAGAACTATTCAAGCAACCAAGCCCAACAGAGCCAACTGCCAAATAACTTCCCAACCCTCGGCATGACTGGGAAGAACTTTATGGACTGGAACCAACAATTTCAGGTACTGTTAATGAGGGAGGGGGCTTTACACCTAATTCAAGACCCACCAGAGAAGCCATGGTCCATGGAGGTGGACAGACTGCATCACAGGGCATTTTGCCTGCTTTTGGGTACCATAGACGCAACTATGTATGGCTGTATTCCAAGTGAGTCAACTGTCTATGATGTTTGGGGGAAATTGTATAACATGTTTTATTGCAAGAACAGGAGCACAACGTGCTTACTGCTGAGGGAGCTGTACGCATACAAGTTTAAAGAGGGAGATAGCATGGGTGAGCATCTGATGAGATTAAGCAACATGAGGTCTGATCTCATAAGAAGGGGCGAAACCGTTACTGAACAGCACCTAATCAGCATCATCTACAATTCTCTCGACCCAAGTTGGGACGACTTCCTGACCCAATTAGACAACACCAGCGGTGACAATGTCACACTGGACTATGTCACCAGGAAACTTATAGCCGAAGACAACCTCAGGAGAGACAGGGCCGCCATACGCAGGGAGAACAGGCCACACAAAAGGGTAGTTTTCACAGAACCCACAACACGTAGGGAAGACAGGCCACACAGGAGGGCAGTATTCACAGAGCAAACCAGCCCAACACGGGAATGCTACACATGTGGTTCCAGAAGACATATTAAAAGGGACTGCCCAAGATATGCCAAAGACAGGAGGGATGCGAGATACAGCCCATCACATGACCGAACACGCCATGATGACACACCAAGGCCGAGACGCGAGTCACGAGACGAGTACTCAAGCAAACTAAGAGACAACGAGGATAGAGATAATAGACGGTGGAGATCACCCAGTCCAGGCAGGCGCCCTAGGCCCCAAAGAGACCAAGAGAGACACGAGCCTGATTCTATAAATGCAGTGAAACACGGCAAAGGAAGTAGACGCCATGAGACAACCAGGCCCACGGGCACCCGCCCGCAACGCTGGCTGATCGATTCCGGGGCCACCACACACACATCATGCCACAGAGAGATATTTGATTCTTTTGAGGAAGACTCTTTTAGCATCAAGGTTGCCAATCAGGCACACGCTAAGGTAGAAGGCAGAGGCGACATACACATCCCTGAAATTGGACTGGTCCAAAACGTCCTTTATGCCCCACGCATTCCATACAATGTTTTAGCCACTACTAGACTCACAGAGGACCCAGACCTGAGAATAATCTTCGGAAACAAGAAAGCATCCATTGAAAGAAGGGGAAAGGAAATTGGAAGAGTGGAAATCATAGGCGGACTACCATACTTCATTGCAGGGGAAGACGAAGGGAAACAAGTCACCATAGGATCGCTCGACAGTAATGAAGAAGAAGAAGCACAGGAAGGCACATCAGATGAACCCGAGGAACAACAAAACGAAGGACCAGAAGCGGAAGCGGATGACCTCTACAACTCCACCAGGGATGGAGAGGTCAACAGAACGAAGAAAAAAACACCAAGGATAACCATAGGGAAACCAGACCATGATGAGTGTGCACACTTACTACACAGAAAGTTAGGACACATAGGTTTTCCCACCGTCAAGAAAATGTTGGAATGCTCAGAGGGACTGAAGGTCAAAGGCTGCAAGAACTACCTGGACTGTTCTGTATGCAAGAGCTCGAAGTCCAAAACTGAGCCACGACCAAAAACTTCGGCCAGGAAGTCAGACCACCCATTCCAGCTCGTACACCTCGACTTGGTAGGACCTCTTAGAAGATCAATAGGCCAGAAGAGATTTTTCCTAACAATAGTTGACGACTTCAGCAGGTACGGCTACGTATACACGCTTAATAGTAAGGATGAGGCGTTCAGCAAGTTTAAGGAATTCCACACAAGGGTGTGGACTCAACACAACGTGAACGTGAAGCAAATGATGACGGACAGAGGTTCGGAATTCCTGTCAAAAGAATTTGAAGAATGGATAAAGGAGAAGGGGATGCTGCACTTCAAGACTGCACCATTCTCAGCCTTCCAAAATGGGGTGGCTGAGAGAAGAAACGGGGTACTACAAACCATGATCAGATGTGCAATAGAAGACGCAGGTCTAAGCTTCTCATATGGGGGAGAGGCGCTGCTGTACTCCAACTACACGTTAAACAGACTGTGGTCTAGTGTTCTCGGTAAGACACCCTACGAGGCAATGTACAACCGAAAACCCAAGCTGGCGCACCTCCACGTCTTTGGCGTACCTGCAGACGTGCACATACCCAAGCAACTTAGAAAGAAAGGGGACAAGATAACCAGAAGGCTAAGGTTCCTAGGCTATGAGCCAGGTTCGAAGGCGTACCGGTTCATAGACCACAACCAGAGGCTGGTAGTTTCAAGATCAGCCACATTCCACGAGCACGCGAACTGGGGCAAGATACACGCGAGTGAAGTATTAATGAGCGACACAGAGCATGAAGGGGTCAAGGCAGCACTGCCCGTGGCAAGGCCTGACCAGCCAGGAGATACAATATGTGGCAAGTCTGAAACACAAGGAGCACGCACAAGCACCACAGACGCAGGAGACGTCGAATCCCCAAGTCCCACAAAGGAAGCGCCTAGAAGGTCAACCAGGTCGACCAAGAACCAAACCCCGAGAAGACTGGAGGATTATGTTCTGAGCATGGGGACCTACCCCGAAACACCAGCGAGCTACGAAGACATAGCAAAGCTACCACCTGAAGAACAGGACAAGTGGAGGGCGGCCATGGAGAAGGAAATGGGAAGTCTCGAAGACCTCGACGTATATACACCTGCAAGGGTACCTGAAGGACAAAAGACGGTGGGAACAAAGTGGGTATTCAAGGTCAAACAGCTAGAGGATGAACAGATCCTGTACAAGGCCAGACTAGTGGCCCAAGGTTTCACTCAACGATACCCAGATGACTACGAGGATACATATTCTCCAACAGTGAAACCAGAAAGTGTTAAGGCCGCATTAGTAATGGCAACAGTACTTGGAGAACAAGTATATCAATTCGACGTACAGACAGCGTACCTACACGCACAACTGGATAAGGAGATATACGTCAGGGCTCCACCCGGTTTTGGACGCAGTAGTGGAGAAACATGGCTGCTAAACAAGAGCCTTTACGGACTCAAGCAATCTGGCAGAAGATGGTACGAGTGCCTAGCTGAAACCATGAAGAAATTGAACTTCTCTCCAGTTAGAGAAGACAAATGTGTCTTCTTAAGAAAATCTCCAGAAGGGGTAGAAAAGGTTCTGGTTTACGTCGACGACCTGTTGTACTTTGGGAAAAGCAAGTCTAGATGCGATGAGTTCGCCAAATGCCTACAAAACGAGTTCTCACTGAAGAGTCTAGGAATGGTGACCAAATACCTAGGGGTACATGTGTCAAGGATAACGGACGGCTTTGCCATATCTCAGAAGGAGAAGATAATCGAGCTCCTTAACAAGTGTAACATGTCCGACGCCCACCCATGTGGGACCCCCATGCAGACGGATTTCGTAAAAAACTCCCACGAGGAGGGAGAACCATTCGAGGACATCACACTCTATAGATCCATCATCGGATCACTCTTGCACATCGCCAACTGGACCAGACCGGACATCTCGTTGGCAGTGAACCTTCTCTCACGTCACTCCGGCAACCCAAGGGCCCACCATTGGGTGGCCGTCAAAAGGCTGTTGAGGTACTTGAAGGGTACCATGGACAGAAAGTTACTGCTAACCCCTCAAATAAATGACAGGATAAACATTTCATGCTATGCTGATGCCGACTGGGCCGGATGTACAAAGACCAGAAGGAGTACATCCGGCTACATAGTGATGCTGAATGGCAGCCCCATATATTGGCGCACTGAAAAACAAAAACTGGTCTCCTCCTCCACCGCTGAAGCAGAGTACGTATGTCTGTCTAACGCAGCAGATGACCTGATCTGGATAAACGAGCTAATCTCCCTCATCTGGGAAAAACCCAGCCTTCCCATTATCATTCACGAGGACAACAAAGCAGCCATAGACATGGCAAGGGCCGAATGTTTAGCCAGGCGATCCCGACACATCGATATCAAGTACAAAAAAGTAAGGGAACTCATAGGGGGAGGCTTCATAGACCTGATACATTGTGAAACTCAAGAACAGGTAGCGGATATCCTGACCAAACCACTCCCATTAGCCCAACACAGTTATTTGCTAAATGGCCTACGTCTTAGTGAGTAGGAGAACAACAAATCCAAATCACATCACGTTCTGTCCGTATGATCTCAGAAGGGGTTTTGTCAGGGATGATATCATACTGCCATGAACTACATGTACCGTAATGCACCGCTCGTGTAACCCTACCCCCTCTGACCTCCTCTGACCTCACCTAACCCTATTAAAGGACCCTCACCTACCCAACGACCCTCTCTCCTATCCCGACCACTGATCATCACTGACCGCCATGCGGCCAGTGGAAATAAAGAACTATAAAGGCTAATGAATGAGTACTGGGGTCTTTGGGCCGAACCTTCGGAAACCCTCTAACACCATCTTCTCCAGGTGATCCTTGCGCGGGAAGGCTGCCGGTGATTGGGGATTTTGAACCATGTGAGCTGAACGCTCGCAGCTGCCCTCTATGGGTAGCTAGCTCGCGTTCCTTTAACAGCTGGGTTACATTGTAATCATTGTCAGGTTACATTCATACATTCTTAAAGTAATACTGTTACATACACAACACTCCTTCCCCCTGGGATGGGACGAAGTCCCTCAACCATTGTGGCTTCCCGCATGTACACTTGGGGCGTACGACTGCTTGGCTGAGCTCAGGGGAACTAGGGGCTCCGCATTCCGCAGACTCTCGTCCTGCAATGGAAAAGGGGGACTCATTAGTCGTCTGACGGGGACTCTGTGACACCCTTGCATTGGGAGAAGGGAACGGAACATGCAGCTGCGATGTGAACCCCTGCCTGTTGCTCATGGCGCCTGGGGACCCCCCCAGCACGAACCTCGGAACCGACGAGGAGACCCTTGTTGCCTCGCCCCACTCTCTTGCACCTGCAACTGGTGTACTTGCGCTACCCCCTGCTGCCTGACTCAGAGTTCTTGGGAATGGAGAGAATGAACTTCCCCCTGCTGCCTGGTTTGGGGGTCTTGGTGATGGGGTATACTCTAAAACAAAAGGACTGGGAGGACTGGAGGTACCAGGGGCTGAACTAAAACCCCTCTTCTCACTCGGACGGGTGGGGGACCACTCCGTGACACCCCCCTGGTACGGTAACATAAAGTCAAACTCATTCCCTCTTTCAAAGTATCCTCCTCCTCGTCTGAGAATCCAGGGTATGCATTTGTACCCGAGGACGTCCCCGTGTCTCCCCCTTGGGCTAAACGGGTGGGGGAGAACCCTAACGCTGATTCTCTTTCCCTGGTGACTTGCCTTCTGACCTGGTCAGCGTGCCTTCTCCACGACAGACCAGAGTTTGTCTCGACCCTGTAAGATACTGGCCCCGTCTGCTCAATGACCGTTCCTGGAACCCACGTTGGTCCCGAGTTTGCGTAGTTTCTGCAGTGAACCGGGTCCCCTACCAAAAAACTTTTGGAGCTCTCTATCTCTATATTTCTCCCCTCATCCTCCACCTTGGTTGGATCCAACCGATCAAAAAGTGTTACCGGCCTCCTCCTCATGAGGAGTTCGGCCGGCGAAAGTCCTGAAGCTAGGGGAGTTGCCCTATAATAGATGAGGAACTGACACAGTTGGAGGTTCAACTCACCGGGACCCATGCGCCGCAGTGCGTCTTTCGTAATGCGCACTTGGCGCTCTACCTAACCGTTTGTGGTGGGGTGAAACGGGGCAGAGGTAATGTGCCGGATGGCATTCCTCTCGATGAACGCCTTGAATTCCGCAGAAGTGAAAGTACTGGCGTTATCGCTCACAAGGATGTCCGGCAGGCCGAAGCAACTGAACACCCTGCGCAAGTGTTTAATGGTTGCGGCAGATGAGGTGTTAGTCATGGGAATGACTTCCATCCATTTGGAATGAGTCGACTATCAGCAGAAACATGGACCGGCGAAAGGGGCCAGCAAAGTCGATGTGTACTCGGGACCATGGCCCGCGGGCCGTGTCCCATTCCCTATGGGGCAGCCGGGACTCCTCGGGCCAAGAGCTCTGGCAGCTCTCACACGTGCCCACTAAGTGTTCTATATCCGCGTCTATTTGGGGCCACCCGAAGTAGCTCCTGGCCAGTGCTTTGGAGCGCACAATTTCCGGGTGGCTGGTATGCAGTAGCCTCAGCACCTTTGCACGTAACTTCTCTGGGATGACCACCCGCTGGCCCCAGAGGAGACAGCCCCTTTCAAGGGAAAGCTCTACTCTGCGCCTGAAAAACAATTTGAATTCCTCCTCGGGGGGAGTTGTGGGCCACCCTTTCCTTACCCAGGAACTGACTTGTGACAGGATTTTGTCGGCCACCGTGGCGTTGGCAAGGTCTGCAGGAACTATGGGGGCGAGTTGAGGGACTCGATCAGCAGGACTTGGTGGTCCTGCTCTACCTCGCATTCAGGGTCTCCTAGACTAGGGAGGGGAGATCGGGACAGCGCGTCCGCATGGGAGATCTCCTTCCCTGGGTGATGGACCAGCTCGTACTGGTAGGCGTTAAGAAAGATCGCCCAACGTAGCATTCTGGGGGACAGAATTTGTGGGGTTGGCTTGCCTGTTGTGAAAATTCCCAAAAGGGGCTTGTGATCAGTCACAATCATGAACTCGCAGCCGTATAGGAAATCGTGGAACTTCTTTGTTCCCGCGATTATGGCCAGGGCCTCTCTATCTGTCTGCGCGTAGTTGCGCTCCGCCTTTGAAAGTGATCTGGAATAGAAGGCAACTGGGGCTTCCCGCCCGTTCTCTAACACATGGCACAGCACCGCTCCCACCCCCACTGGAGATGCATCACAAACCAAAACTACTGGTTTCCTCGGGTTGAAATCAGTCAGAACAGCATCCGAGGATAAGAGCGATTTGAGCTCTTTGAATGCTTTCTCCTGCCTATCTCCCCACCACCAAACCGCTTCTTTCTTAAGTAGCCCGTGCAGTGGCTCTGTGACGGATGCCTTCCTTGGCAAGAAAGAATGGTAAAAATTCAGGAGCCCTAGGAATGACTGCAGCTCCGGTTTCGTGGTGGGGCGATGGGCGTTTTGAACAGCTGCAACCTTGGACTCGGATGGCTTGATGCCCTCCGGGGTTATCTTGAATCCAAGAAACTCAACCTCCCTCGCGAAGAATACACATTTGTCCCTTCTCAACCTCAGTCCCGCTCTCTCGAATACAGAGAGGACCCTGTCTAGTCTCCTCGCTAGTTCCGATTCGCTCCCCGCTGTTATCAAAACGTCGTCAAAATATGGGAGCACACCTGGAAGCCCCTTTAAAAGGCGTTCCATAAGGGACTGGAAGATCCCAGGGGCCGAATTTACACCGAACTGTAGGTGAGTCACCTTGAATGCCCCCTTGTGCGTAATGATAGTTTGCGCAGCTGCAGCAGCTGGGGTAACTGTGAGCTGCTGGTACGCCTGCGCCAGGTCTAGCTTGGCAAAACACCTACCCCCATTCAACATGGCCAGTAAGTGGCTAACCACTGGCACTGGATATGCATTTGGCCGAATGGCCTTGTTAATTGTACATTTGTAGTCAGCGCAAATCCTGACCTCCCCGTTGGATTTTAAGGCTGTGACAATCGGAGTTTCCCACTCCACTGAATCAACTGGAACTAGAATCCCCTGCCCCACCAATTTGTCCAATTCTGCCTCAATCTTGTCCTTGAGGGCGAAAGGAACTCTTCTTGGCTTGAGACGTATGGGCCAGATTTCTGGGTCTAACTCAAAAGAAACTGGGGGCCCTTTGTAAGTCCCGAGCCCCTTCTTGAAAACATCTGGGTGCGCATCGCACATGTCCCAAATTGGGTCAGTTTCTATGGTGTTAATGCCAGACAGTTCAATTCCCAGGGGAGCAAACCACTGGGTTCCCAAAAGGCAACATTTTCCCCCCTTGAGAACTACTAAAGGCAGTTTTTCTGTGAAATTTTTGAACTTCACCTTGAAGTTCCCCACCCCCAACACTGGGATCCCATAACCCTGTACGTCCCGTAAGTACGACTTCATGGCCCGCAACTTGGGCCTCGCATTTGGGGGAATGTGCATGATCTGGGACAGGATGGAGTAGGACGACCCCGAGTCTATTTCCATCCCCACTGGAACCCCTTGTAACAGTACCTCTACATAGAAGCGCCGGTGCTCCAGGCCCACGCAGTTCACGTCTGCCACATTGTCGTTGGCTGAGACCTTTCCGATGCCGGCTGCCTTGCGTTGGTGTGCTTGAGGGTGTCTCAATGCGCCCTTGTCCTTGGTTCGCCCGTGCCTGCAGACCCTGGCGATGTGGCCCTTCCGGCCACAGTTGTGGCACTCGGTCTTCCAGAATGGGCACCTTGTCCGGTCGTGAGATGCCCCGCAGCCATCGCAACAGTGGCTTCCTTGCTCGCTGGTACGGCACTTTTCTCCGTGCCTCTTTACTCGCTGCACGTCGTCGTCCTCGCTGGAGCAGGAGCCCGCCGTCGTGGAGGACTCCTTGGAGGGTGCTGGGGTGCCTGTGGGCTGTCGGGGGCCCCGCCAGACTGCCTGCGCCGAGGTCCGCCGGGCCGCTTGGCCCTCTCCGGAGCGGCCCCTTGAGACTTAAAAACTCTGACCCCGCTCCTCGCCGCCTCGGCTGCTTGGGCCTCTCGCAGTACCTCATTGAACGTAAGGCGATGGTTGCGGTTCAACTTCCTCTGGACCTCCTCGTCCCTCAGGCCACACAGCATGCGGTCTTGGAGGGCTATGTCCAGGTCCTCCCATTGGCAGTGGACAGCCGCCAGCCTGAGGGCCTCCGTGTAGGCAGATACGGATTCTCCCGGGCGCTGATCCCGCCTGTGGAACGCGACCCGGGCCAGGAAAATGGAAACGGGCAGCTGGAAGTGCTCCCTCAGTAGTGCAAGGATGCGGTCGATGGGCACCACGTCGACCTTCCAGGGAGCCACCAGGTTCATCAAGATGCGCAGCGTGGCCAGCCACACCTGGGCTAGGAAGTGCGAGCGCATCTTCCCCTCGTCGTTGATGCCTGCAACGTCCATGGCGTGCCGAAACTGGCACTCGTACAGCTCCCATTGCTCGGGATCGCTGATGTCAAACTGGTGAGACTTGATCTTGGGATGCGCCATGGATCCCACCTTCATCGCCAATTTGGTGTCTTGCACGGAAGACAAAGAAGGAGCCGCAGTGAGGGCTAAAACACAGCTTTATTGCATGATGGTCAGGATGAACCTGCGTGACATCATTCTGAGTCACGCCCATCTTCTCCAGGTGATCCTTGCACAGGAAGGTTCCCGCGGCTGCCGGTGATTGGGGGAATTTGAACCATGTGAGCTGAACGCTCGCAGCTGCCCTCTATGGGAGCTAGCTCGCGTTCCTTTAACAGCTGTGTTACATTGTAATCATTGTCAGGTTACATTCATACATTCTTAAAGTAATACTGTTACATACACAACACACACTAACATTTTTGTTACTTTTGAAATTCTAGCATTATGGCCTCACTAAATGATGTAAATGGAATATCACAAGCAGTGCTGGATTAAGCCAGCGCGGGGTCCGTAGCAAATCATGTCAAAAGGCCCTTGCTTAGATTTAGGATTTAGGATACCTATAAAATAAAACACCACTAGTAAAACCAAACTTTTCTCGATTTAATGTGGGCAAATTTAGAGATAACCCTAGTCAAATCAACTTCTCTAAGTAAATCACATTCAATGCTCAGTAAGATGAGGTTATTTAGACGATCTTACCCATTGTGTTCCTTAACTAGGTTTTTATTCACTTTAATGATCGTTTTGAGTTTATGAACATCAAGAAATGTATAAATTTTTAAGAAAACATTAATCAGTATAAGAAAACCTGAGCTGGCACTTGGTGAATAGGTCACCCTTGCTCGAAAGCCAGTCATATCTGACTCTAGGGTTCAGTGCTCATCTCTGTTTATAGCCAAAGAGCTCTGTCTGCATCTGCAATAGAGTGTCCATGTTTCACAGCCATACAATACCATTGAGATAACAGTTTAGTATTCCATGATCTTAGTCTGGATTGTTAATTTTTGTTTATGAAGACACGGTGTGATAGACGACCAAAGGCAGAATGGGCAGCGCTAATTCTCTTCACCACATTTTGTTCACAGGTGCAATTTTTAGACAGAATGCTACCAAGGTAAGAAAACTGGTCTACCTGTTCCAGTGTCGAATAGAGATGGTAATACTGAACTCTGGAACGGCTGTCCTTGGGGAAGGTTGTGCAAGTACCTTGGTTTTTTGGCAAGGCCAAAATGATCATGTGCATTCTTGAAACAGTTGACTTACTGTTGCAGCTCTTCAGGTATGAGAGCAGGCAATGCAGTATCATCAGCATATTGCATTTCAGTTATCCTATTAGCACTGGTTAGTCTTTGGGAGCATAGTCTAGCCAAATTAAAGAGTCCTCCATTGAAGCAGTATTTAATATCTTCACCTGTGTTGTTATCAGGTGTTTTGTATTGCATGGCAGCCAAGTATAGGGCAAAAAGGGTTGGAGCAAGCTTCAGTCCTGCTTCAGTCTGTGGGTGATTGGGAAGGCATCTGACACACTGTTTTTATGGAAAACCCTCCCAGACTTGCCATCATGAAGCGCCTGGACCAGATCTATAAAATGCTTAGGGCAACGAAAGCATCTTAGCACAGCCCACATAGCAGGTCTCAGGAAAGAATCTCCTTCCCCTTCAATGGTTTTCCATCAACTTGTTTCTTAAACTTCTTTGGGACATAATCAGGTGGTTGCCTTTTAAATTGAAAGACCAGTATCCCTTTATCACTTGGCCATTCCCTGAATATTTGAAGGTGACACTCATCATCATGAAGAACAGATTCTTTAGCACCTTTATCATCAGAATCCTGAGAACCAGGAGGAAGCATTACACTAGCAACACAATAGCCCTTTGGGTTCTTCCTTTTCTAAACAGTGTTTCTCCAGTGCCTCAATAACTGCGGAATTGGCAGTATCCATACAATATGCCTTGTATGGTATATTTAGTTTCAAATTGTCAGCATAAATTCTTAGTGTCCCACCTGAATCTGGCCTGCCATCAGAGCTCTGGAATTCTTGCATTCTTTTCTATAATTTTTGCTGTCTCGGTCATTTCATTACTACCTCCGGGTTGAATGTGAAACTGGTTTCAGGCATATCTTTGTAGATAGCAACACCCAGAGATTCAAATATCTAAAATTTTAGGTTTCAGGTTCATTACCTCTGGTATTATTATTTTTAAACCTCTGCTTTTACTCATTTTCTAAATCTTCAGAGAGATGAATCCTGGCGTACTTTCAATGGAAGTTTATTAAATAGGGATGAGACTGTCCAAGTCCACTTTGGTGTCTTTCTCACCTTTCTCAGAGTAGGCACCCATAGTAACAAGGCTTAGGAGGGGTGTGTGAAATGAGTAGTTCTTTGGAGGAAATGTTCCAACAGGTATTTGAGGTCCCAAGCCATTAAGAACCACATAAAACAAGCCAACATCTTGGATTCAGCATGGACAATAACTAAGCTGGCAAGCCAGGGTTGTGGAAAATATGACAATTTTTTTTTATAAAAAAAATACTTATTCAGGAAATCAAATTGGCTGCTACAATTTGGACCTGCTAGAGTTTTCATACCATTTTCAAGGGCTAATGGAAAACTCTCTCCTGGAAGCAAGAGGAGTAAAATCAATGAGGAGGTATTTTTGTTTGTTTTTCTCTTAAAGGTCTGGTCAAGAACCTGTCTGATTTGTGATTTTACTAGTATGAGTAATAGTAATAGCACACTTATATACTGCCCCATAGTGCCTAGTGCACTCTTTGGGCAGTTCACAAGTTAATTAGCATTTTGCCCCCAACATGCTGGGTTATCAGTGGTGGGCATCAGCAGGTTTGCACCAGTTCACCAGAACCGGTAACAGAAATTCTGGCTGGCCCCATCCATCCAAGTTTTGAAATAAACCAATGATGGGAGCTACCATTGTTGGTTTTGGATGGGGCTAGTCTGCCCCATAAAGATCCGGTGTGCAACATGGGGGTCCTCCTGGACTCATGACTGCTGCTTGAAGATCAGGTAGCGGCCATGGCCAGGAGGGCTTTTGCCCAACTTCGGGTGATTCACCAGTTGCGCCCAATCCTAGACCGGGACTCTTTACTCATGGTCACTCATGCTCTGGTCACCTCTAGACTAGATTATTGCAACACACTCTACATGGGGCTGCCCTTGACGACCATCCGGAGGCTGCAGTTGGTCCAGAATGTGGCTGCTTGGGTGGTGATGGGGTGTGGGCGTTATGCTCACTCCTCACCACTGCTTCGGGAGCTGCACTGGCTTCCAATTTGCCTCCGGGTGCAATTCAAGGTGCTGGTCATTACCTTTAAAGCCCTAGATGGTAGTGGGCCAGGATACCTAAGAGGCCGCATCGCCCCAAGAATGTCTGTCCGTCCAACCAGAGTGGACCGGAGGGGCTCTCTGCTTGTATCATCTGCTAGAGGGGCCCGTCTCTCTAGCACAAGAAGGAGGGCCTTCTCTCTGTCCGCTCCGGCCCTATGGAACCTTCTGCCAGTAGAACTAAGGCTGTAGATGGAATTGCTGCCCTTCAGGAAAGATCTGAAAACATGGCTGGCAGGGCAGGTGTGGGGTCCTGAAGATGTCATGACCCCCACCTGCTGGTTGGTTTAATATCAGAGTAATCTTCCACTTTTTAATGTGTGGGGGTTTTAGCAGGGTAATTTGTTTTAATGGGGTTGTTCTTGTTTTAAACGTTTCAAGAATGTATGCCATCCAGAGTCTTTGTGAGTTGGGCAGCTATATAAATATGAATATAAATAAATAAATAAATAAAATTTAAAATAAATAAAGTAGTTGTAATTATGTTGCAATGCAGGGCTTTCCCCTTGGCCACACCCACCACACCACGGCCACAGTGTGGTAGTAAAAAAAATTGAGCTCACCACTGTGGGTAATCATTTTACTTACCTTGGAAGGGTGGAAGGCTGAGTCAACCCTGATCCCCCTCAAGATCGAACTCACAATATTTTAGCTGAAGTACAGCAGTTTAACTGCTGTGCCACCAGGGCTCCAACAGGGCAAGGCTTTCAAAACTTCAAAATATCAAAATCCAAATAGTCACAAAAGTGAAAAGGAATGGAATACATCAGGTTCCTTTAAAATGTTGCTGAAGAAGAGGAATTATGTCCATGTGGCTAACATAATGTCTTGAACATTCTGTAAATTGTTAGGATTGTGCTATTCAGCATAATGCAGAACAGTGATTCAAGTTTACTTGACTGATTTGCCTAAGTGAAGCTTGAGGGGAGAGGTTGCCTACCAAGTCACTTTCACGTTCTCCAATTATGGCAGTCTTGACAACTGTAAACTAATAATGTGACTTGATGCCTCTATAACCACTTGAATGTGAGGAGTGCACCAAATGGCATGCCAGGCCTCCTAGCAAATATTTCTGGTCCTTGGCAGCCCATTCCAAAGTAAGCAAGAAAGCAAGCAAGCGTTGCCAAATATGAGCAAATTGCAGCTTGTGTGGCTGCAATTTGGAAAATGGGCAAATTGCAGCTAGTGTGGCTGCAAAAGTAATACATTCATCAAAAGTAGGAGAGAGAGAAAGGCTTTATTGTACATATATAAATATGAGTATTAAATTAAATTAAATTAAATATATTATGCATAATGGCTCTCCACAGTGCAACAAAGAGCAAGGAGCTAAAGAGACAAAAGTCTTCTTGTAAAGATGGCTAAAATAGACATCAGACACCCCAACACACGAAAATCACAATAGGCCAAAACTAGTCTGACCAGACTCCCTTATCTTGTACCAAGTTCTTTTGCATAACAACTCGGTTCTTTTTACCTGCTGCCTGGCACGTACACAAAGACATGGAGAGTGGAGAGGACTTTTTACTCTTTTATTCACTTAAAGTTCAAAATAGCTTTTCTTTGTCTACTAACTCACTCACTCACTCACTTCTATCCTGCCCAGTTGGTGCAAATACCACTCTGAATGGATCACAACAAGAAGTTAACAAAAGACACAGGAAAGCAAATAAGATCATCCAACACTATCAAGAATAAAATCACATAACAACAGTAAAATACCTACCTAGGTGACATCCATAAGTAAATTAAAACCTTGCAATACTTCATAATCTTAATTCTCGTATCCATAAGTAAATTAAAACCTTACAATACTCCATAATCTTAATTCTCTTATACACAGCCTACAAATCTAAATTTCAATCAAAACAAATCAAACGTAAATCAAATCAGTTAAAGGGGAATACTGCAGGTGTACAATCAGTTTGCTAACAAGGGAAATGCTTGATGGAAAATGAATGTTTTTAATTGTTTCTAAAAGGCTATTAGCGTGAAAGCATATCTAATTTCCACTGGAAACTCGTTCCATAATCAGGGAGCAGGAGCAGAGAAAGATTTTGCTGTCGTCAAGCCTTTTTTATTTCTTTAGGCATGACAATGTGTAATTGAAGAGCTTGAGTGCTCTGGGTACAATTTCTTAGGAAGAAGTACTCCCATAAATAGCATGAATCTAAATCATCGTGAGCTTTATATGTTAATGTCAACGCCTTAAACCTGTCACGGAAAGCTACTGGCAGCCAATACAAGCTAGCTAAGACCAGGGTGATATGGTCAAAATGACCAATACCTGTAATCAGTCTAGCTGTTGCATTTTGTACCTGTTGACACCTCCATACTAGCCTCAATGGCAGCCCCACATAGTGTTGCAGTGATCAATCTTGCAAATTACCAGTACATAGGTCAGTATTGTCAAGGATTTCCTGTCCAGGATTGGGTGATGCTAGGCTATGCACTGCATATAATGAAAAGCGGGCCTGACCACAGATGACGTTTGGTCTGACTGGGCATCCCACTACGGTAATGGAGTAGACCGTACAGCCAGCAACTCAGCGCCAAACTTTGGGCAGTGGTAAATAACCTGATTCCTAAAAGAAGCCAACAGCTATGGGTGGATGAGTCCCTTTACAGTGATGGCCCCCTCAGTGGAGGAAATGCCATTGAAAACCATCATATTGGGCCCAACGGCAAAATGAGCAGAGGAGGAACCACTTCACTATTCTGATTCCCTGCTTCTGTTCAAGGAGGCCTTTCACGGCGTAGTTCCTTTGTCAATATATTAGCCACTTAGGTTCAGTTTC
Organism: Bradypodion pumilum; assembly: GCA_035047305.1. NCBI lineage: Eukaryota > Metazoa > Chordata > Lepidosauria > Squamata > Chamaeleonidae > Bradypodion > Bradypodion pumilum. Next base: position 185,547,027 of record JAWDJD010000001.1, on the reverse strand, counting down.
TATGTCCTCTGTTACCAATTAGTTTAGTTTAGTTTAGTTTAGTTTAGTTTAGTTTAGTTTATGATATATTTGTTGGTGGTAGGTTTTGATTTGTATTGTTGTCATTTATTTTCTGTTTGTTCACCGCCCAGAATGGGATAACACCCAGATGGGTGGTATATAAATTTAATAAATAAATTTAATAATTTAATAAGGGCATGGAAGAAGAAAATCTAAAACTTACTTCTGAAGCCCTATAGCACTGGATTCCATGACTCCATACCTCTCTATTTCATTAAGAACCAGCAGTGAGCAAGACATGAGAAGACACATGAAGGAATTCCAACAGCATCAATTTATATGTAAATCCAGAAAATTTGGGGTTGTATAAAACATCACCTCCTCCCATATATACATAACCAGATCTTAGGTTCATTACCAGAGGCCCTTCCCAAGTTTTAGTATTCTGTTTAGATCAGGAAAGAGACTCAGTTAATAATTAACCATTTATTGACCAAGGCGCACCATCTGGTTAATTCACAAGAACAAAACTGTTGTTTTCTTTGAAAAGCAAAACCAAAAATACCCTCGGTGATTCTTACATCAAATTTAGAAATACTTCTCAAGGGCCATAGCCACCCACCTCTGAGTTAATATGTACTAACCATATTCTTGGGGCTGCAGTGGCTCAAGTGGCTAAGACACTGACTGGAAGGTGGCAGGTCAGCAGCTCGATGCCCAAATACTGGAGGATGGAGTGAACTCCCATCTTTGTCCCAGCTCCTGCCAACCTAGCAGTTAGAAAGCAAGAAATTTCAAGTAGATAAATAGGGACCACTTCGGTGGGAAGGTAAACAGCGTTCCGTGCACTCCCGTATCTAGTCATGCCTGTCACATGACCACGGAAATGTCTGAAGAAGGAGACAGTGCTGCCTCTTCGGCTATGAAACAGAGATGAGCACTGAACCCTAGAGTTGAATACAACTGGCTTTCAAGCAAGCGTGACCTTTATAACAACATTCTTGCTGTGTTTTCTTTCCACCTTTACCTATGCAACTTATTTTTCCACTTCAGAGGTCTACTGAAAGCTGGTCTTAGAGCAACAGAAAGTTATATTACACTGGGTACTAACAGCAAATGAGGTTTTCGGTGGTGGCAACTAAATTGTGAGATGCCCACTACACAAAGGCTTTACAGTGGAACCTCTGTTAATGTAATTAATGCATTCTCCGGGATGTTTCTCACAGCAAAAATTACTTTAACCAAATTTCCCATAGGAATGCATTGAAAACAAAAAATACTTTAACTAAAATGTGGTTTCCCATAGGAATGCATTGAAAACCAATTAATCCATTCTAGAAAAATCCATAAACCGATTTCCTTTTGTTATGCAATTTTTAGTTTAACCGATTTTAATTTAATTTAATTGTCAAATTTATATACTGCACACTCGGCCAAAGCTGACTCAGGGCGGTTCACAATGACAATTTTAAAAACGTGTTAAAAACAGTTAAAACTACCCACCCCCTAAAACAAAGGGTGCAGGATCCAAAGGCACCATGGGGAAGAGTTCTTCTACACCAACCACCCAATGGAGGTTACCCTTCCACCTGCACCCCACACTTGACCAGCCAGCCAGGTTTTAAGTTCTTTTCTGAAAGGCAGCAATTCCGCCCGGAGACGTAGCTCTATTGGCAGGAGGTTTCAGAGGGCCGGCGCAGACACGGAGAAGGCTCTCCTCCGTGTGCCAGAGAGGCGAGCCCCTCTGGCTGATGGAACGATTAGAGAGCCCCTCCGGTCCACTCTGGTTGGACGGTGTTGTGTATGGAAACACTATATCTTTAAGAATGAATGTAACCACTTCAATGTAAGAATGTAACCTTGTAATGAACACAATGTTTCTCAGCTGTAATGGAACGCGAGCTAGGTACCCATAGAGGGCAGCTGCGAGCGTTCAGCTCACATGGTACAAATTCCCAATTACTGTCAGCCGCGGGAACATTCCCGCCATGGCTACACCTGGTGAAGAAGGGCATGACTCAGAATGACATCACACAGGAGCATACCTGTCAACCTTCCCGATTTGGCTGGGATTACCCCGTAAATTGACATCGATTGACATCATAACCCGGCCCCCGCTGCCAAAAACCCGTAATTTGGCAGCAGGGAAAATGCTTTCCGCGCATGCGCTGAAGAGTTTTACCCTTTCCACGCATGCACGGAAGCGCTACATCGCTTGCGTAAGGGCTGCGCAAGCGGCGTAGCACTTCTGCGCATGCGTGGAAGGGGTAAAACCTTTCCACGCATGCGTTGAACGTGACCTGCGCACAAGCGATGTGCGCAGGTCCCGTTTTTCCGGAGCCGCGGGTTGACAGGTATGCACAGGAGGTGGCCAATGGGCTGCATGCATCCATATTCAAATGTGTTGTTGCTGTATAAAAGGAGCTATACCTCCGCCATTACCACATGTTCAGATTGCATACCACTAAATAAAGATGTGTTTAGCTTTATAACTGCTGACTGCTGCGTATCAATCTGCCAACATCAAATTGGCGATAAGGATGGGATAATGGCATCCCAGAAGGTACATGTACCTCTATTCGACATCAAGCACCCCGAAAAATGGAGGTTGTTCGAGATGCATTTTCGGCATGCAATGGACGTTGCCGACATCACCGACTAGGGGAAAAGGTGGTCGCAACTCCTCACAAGCGTGGGGTTCCCCACCCTAGAGCTCCTGGTAAACCTGCTGGCATCGAGGAAGGTGGAGACGGTTCCACTCAAACAGATCCTGACGACACTGCGAGAACATTTCCAGCCGACGGAGTCCATTTTTCCGGCCCGGGCAGTGTTCCTGAGGAGGGACCAGCAACCGGGAGAGTCCGTGGCTGAATACGCGGTGGCCCTGCGACTGGCGGCAGGCCCGTGCAACTGGGAAACTTTGGAAATAACCCTCAGAGATCGGCTACTCTGCGGTCTGTGGGACGAGGAGACCCAGCGAAAGCTAATGACCCGGGGCCGCGACCTGACGCTCCAAGATGTGATGAAGGAAGCTCAGGCGGCCGAAGCAGCGAGGAGCGTGGTCAAGATGTTTAAGGCATGACCCCCGGCTCTCAAAAGGCCAGCGGTCGCGGTGAAGGTGGCCTAGCATACACCGTGTCCCCCGAAGAGTCCACCATCCTCATCAGAGGCCTCCGCAACCATGGGTTCGGGCTCCAGCGAAGATGATGACATCCAAAACATGCAGAAAAAGTCGACGAAGAGTCACACTCGCTCGAAAGGGAGCCACTGATGTGATGGCTGTGGAGCATCTCACGAGTGGAGAAGGTGCCCTTTTCGGAAAGCGGAGTGCTACAACTGTGGGCGGTGAGGCCACATCGCCAAGGTGGGCAGGCGCCGGCGAATGGAGGACAAGGGCTCTGCAGAACGACCTCAATGGAAGGTGGCCAGGATCGGAAAGGTCTCCGATGACGACGATGCGCCGGCAGTGAACCGCGTGTCCCTGGAGCACCGGTGTTGTTGTTTTTTGTTGTTGAGGTACTGTTACAAGGGGTCCCGGTTAGGATAGAAATAGACTCGAGGTCGTCCTACTCCATCCTCTCACAGAAGGAGTTCCTGCGCATTCCCTCTAATGCGCGGCCCAAGCTGAGGGCCTTGAAGATGAACTTTCTGGACGTACAGGGTTATGGAATCCCGGTGTTGGGGGTGGGGAACTTCACGGTGAAGTTTAAAAGGTTCACGAAGAAACTGCCCCTAGTAGTTATGAAACAGGGGGTCCCCAGTTTCGTTTGACTTGGACCCAGAAATCTGACCCATATGGCTCAAGCCAAGAAGAGTCCCCTTCACCCTCAAGAACAAGATTGAGGCGGAATTGGAAAAACTGGTGGGTCAGGGGATTTTAGTTCCAGTGGATTCTGCAGAGTGGGAAACTCCAATTGTTTCAGCATTGAAATCTAACGGGGAGGTCAGGATTTGTGCTGATTATAAGTGTACGATCAACAAGACCATTTGGCCCAATGCATATCCAATGCCGGTAGTTAGCCACTTACTAGCCACTCTACACGGGGGTAAATGTTTCGCTAAGCTAGATTTGGTGCAGGCGTACCAACAGCTCACTGTAACTCCAGATGCTGCCGCTGTGCAAACCATCGTCATGCACAAAGGTGCATTCAAGGTAACACGCCTACAGTTCAGCATAAATTCGGCCCCCGGGATTTTCCAGTCCCTCGTGGAGCGCTTTTTAAATGGCCTCCCAGGTGTTCTCACTTACTTCGACAATATTTTGATAACTGAGGGGAGCAAATCAGAACTAGCGAAAAGGCTAGACAAGGTCCTAACAGTATTCGAGAAAGCGGGACTGATGTTGAGGAAGGACAAATGTGTGTTTTTGTGAGGGAGGTTGAGTTTCTTGGGTTCAGGATAACCCGCAATTTTTATTAAGCCCTCTGAGTCCAAGGTTGCAGCTGTTCAAAATGTCCCCCGCCCCACTGCGAAACTAGAGCTGCAGTCATTTCTAGGGCTCCTAAATTTTTACCATTCCTTCTTGCCAAGGAAAGCATCCATTGCAGAGCCACTGCATGAATTACTGAAGAAAGACGCGGTTTGGCGGTGGGGAGATAACCAGGAAAAAGCTTTCAAAGAGCTCAAGAGGCTCATGTCCTCAGATGCCGTTCTGACCAATTTCGACCCGAGGAAACCTGTAGTCCTGGTCTGTGATGCCTCACCAGTGGGGGTGGGGGCCGTGCTGTGCCACGTGTTGGAAAATGGGCAGGAAGCCCCAGTTGCCTTTTATTCCAGGTCACTTTCAAAGGCAGAGTGTAATTACGCACAAACAGATAGAGAAGCCCTAGCCATAATCGCGGGGACAAAGAAGTTCCACGATTTCCTGTACGGTCGACAGTTCACCATCGTGACCGACCACAAGCCCCTTTTGGGGATTTTCACCACGGGCAAGCCCACACCACAGATTCTGTCTCCCAGAATGCTACAATGGGCCATCTTCCTCAACGCCTAACAGTTTGCACTGGTCCACCACCCGGGGATGGAGATCTCCCACGTGGATGCACTTTCCAGGTCCCCCCTCCCACAGTTGGGAGACCCTGAATGCGAGATAGAACAGGAGCACCAGGTCCTGCTGATCGAGTCTCTCGACTCACACCCCCCCCCCATAGTACCCGCAGACCTTGCCACAGCAGCGGACAAAGCTCTGTCCCTAACCCAGTTCCTGGGTTAAGAAAGGGTGGCCCATGACTCCCCCTGTGGAGGAGTTCAAAGCATTTTTCAAACGGATGGTTGAACTCTCCATAGAGAGGGGCTGCCTCCTCTGGGGCCAATGGGTGGTCATTCCCGAAAAGCTATGACCAAGAGTGCTCAAGCTACTGCATACCAGCCACCCAGGGATCGTACGCTCTAAGGCTCTGGCCAGAAGCTATTTCTGGTGGACCCAAATTGATGCTGATATAGAGCACATGGTGGGCACTTGTGAGAGTTGCCAGAGCTCTCGACCCGAGGAGTCCCAGCTTCCCCACAGAGCATGGGACACGGCTCGCAGCCCATGGTCCCGAGAGCACATCGACTTCGCTGGTCCATTCCGGGCTCCCTTTTCCTGTTGATAGTAGATTTGTACTCCAAGTGGTTGGAGGACGTTCCAATGTCCAACGCCTCATCAGCCGCAACAATAAAGCAGTTGCGCAGGGTGTTTAGTTGCTTCGGTTTACCCGACGTGCTGGTCTCTGATAACACCAGTACCCTCACGTCTGCCGAATTCAAGGCGTCCATTGAGAGGGATGCCATTCAGCACATCACCTCTGCTCTGTTCCACCCCACCACAAACGGTCAGGTAGAACGCCAGGTGCAGACTACAAAAGATGCACTGTGGCGAATGGGCCCCGGGGATTTGAACCGCCAACTGTGCCAGTTTCTAATCTGCTACAGGGCAACTCCCCTGGCATCTGGGCTCTCACCTGCAGAGCTCCTCATGCGTAGGAAACCCATAACACTCTTTGATTGGTTAGATCCGACCAGGGTGGAGGATGAGGGGAGGAATATAGAAATTGGGAGCACCAAAAGTTTTGCAGTAGGGGAACCGGTGCATGGTAGAATTACACAACCTTGGGACCAACATGGGTTCCAGGAGTGGTAGTTGAGCAAATGGGGCCAGTGTCATACAGGATAGAAACCAGTACAGATCAACTGTGGAGAAGACCCGCCGACCAACTCAGGCATTGGGTCTCCAGCAGCCAGGGCGAAGAGAGCCAACAAGGAGAGTCAACGTTAGGGTCCTCCCCACCCGCTTATCCCAAGGGGGAGACACAGAGCACCCCTCGAGTACAAATCCATATCCTTTGGACACACAAGAGGGGGTCAAGACCGATGATTTAGCGGATGAGTTAGACTTTGATTTCCAGTACCAGGGGGCTGTAGCAGAGTGGTCCCCCACCTGTCTGAGCAAGAAGAGGGGTTTTTGTTCAGCCCCTGGTAGTTCTCCCAGTTCCTTTGCTTTTGAGTTCACCCCCTCGCCCCAAGGAGCAAGAAAGGCTACATGGTCACCCGCAGCTCAAGCGGACAAGCAGGGTGAGACAGCAAGGTTCTCCTCCTCAATCCCAAGGTTCGTGCTGGGGGGTCGCCGGCCGCCACGGGCGACAGACAGGCATTCACATCCCAGCTATCTCTTCCGTTCCCCCTCAGAATTCAAGAGTGCCACCGTGTTCCCACCAGACAGCTAATGAGTCCCCTTTTTCCATTGTAGGGCGAGAATCCACGGAACATGGAAACCCTAGTTCCTCCGAGCTCAGCCAAGCTGCCGTACGCCCCAAGCGCACATGCGGAAAACCACAATGGTTAAGGGACTTCGTCCCATCCTAGGGGGGAGGGGTGTTGTGTATGGAAACACTATATCTTTAAGAATGAATGTAACCACTTCGATGTAAGAATGTAACCTTGTAATGAACACAATGTTTCTCAGCTGTAATGGAACGCGAGCTAGCTACCCATAGAGGGCAGCTGCAAGCGTTCAGCTAACATGGTACAAACTCCCCAATTACTGTCAGCTGCAGGAACATTCCCGCCACGGCTACACCTGGTGAAGAAGGGCGTGACTCAGAATGATGTCATGCAGGAGGTGGCCAATGGGCTGCCGTGCATCCATATTCAAATGTGTTGTTGCTGTATAAAAGGAGCTGTACCTCCGCCATTACCACATGTTCAGATTGCATACCACTAAATAAAGGTATGTTTAGCTTTGTAACTGCTAACTGCTGCGTATCAATCTGCCAACATCAAAGACGGACAGACGTCCTCAGGGTGATGCGGTCTCTTAGGTAACCCGGCCCACTACCATATAGGGTTTTAAAGGTCAAAACCAGCACCTTGAATTGCACCTAGAGACAAACGGGCAACCAGTGCAGCTCCCGGAGCAGTGGCGAAGCATGGGCATAACGCCCACACCCCATCACCACCCGGGCTGCCGCATTCTGGACCAGCTGTAGCCTCCGAATGGTCGTCAAGGGCAGCCCCATGTAGAGCGCATTGCAATAATCTAGTCTGGAGGTGACCATGAGCAAGGAGTTCCGGTCCAGGAGCGGGCGCAACTGGCGAATCACCCGAAGCTGGGCGAAAGCCCTCCTAGTCACAGCTGCCACCTGTTCTTCTAGCAGCAGCCGCGAATCCAGGAGGACCCCCAAGTTGCGCACTGGGTCTGTCTGGGGCAAAATAGCCCCATCTAGAACCAAAGATGGTAGCTCCCGGGATAACGCAGGACCCCTTATCCATAGCCACTCAGTCTTGCTGGGATTCAGTTGTAGCCCGTTAGGCCCCATCCAGACCCCAATAGCTTCCAGACACCTAAAAAGGACTTTGATGGCATCACTGGTGTCTCTATGGGCCGAGATGTACAACTGAATGTCATCCGCGTACTGATGGTACCGCACCCCATGGGAACGAATAATCTCACCCAGCGGCTTCATGTAGATGTTAAATAGGAGAGGAGAGAGCACCGAGCCCTGAGGCACCCCCCATTTGAGGGGCCTAAGACTGGACCTCTCACTCTCCAACCACACCGATCTGTTTGTTAACCAAGGTTCCACTGTATTTGGCTAGCTATCACACTAGCATAGCAAAGTGGAGAAGAACTCACACCTTTTGATTCAAGGGTGGTGGGGGTGACACACAATAGCAGAGAATCTCAGTTATTAGGCAGTATGCAAACAGTGTAATTAGTAAAACAGAAAATGCTAGTCTAGATAGATTTAGGTCAAATTTCAGACTAAGCAGTTTCCTGGGAAAGTAAGTCATCTCTGATTACAGCGGAGTAGTCTGATAAGCAAGGTATAGTGCTGTGCCTGGTAAAATTGGCCTCATTTTCTCATTACTGTATATCCCTATGATTACAAAATACACATATTTACTAGAATTTGCCACACCCCAGGCTCAGCATGCATAATGTATCTTTTTCAGTTGTTAAAGTGTTAGCCACCTTAGTCTGTTTTCAGCAGATATATCACAATATCTGCCACTTACTTTGTATATACAGAAGTGTTGCCTAATTATTTGAGATACAGTAAAACCTCTACTTACGCAAAAAAAATCCATTCCATAGGCATTTGCTTAAATTGGTTTTTTATGTAACTCGAAGCAAACCCATAGGAATTATTTTTATGTAACATGAAGCAAACTCATATGAAAAATGAAATTTTTATGTAAATCAAAGCAAACCCATAGGAAATTGTGTTAGGTAAAATTATGTAAATCAGGACATTTATGTAAATCGAAACATGGTTTTAGCAGAAAATCATTATGTAAATCAAATTTTATGTAACTCGGGGCATTTGTAAGTCGGGGTTTTACTGTATGTCTGAGAAAGTAGGTTGTAATCCATGAAAGTTCACAATTAAATAAATCTGCTAGTCTTGAAGGTACCACACAACTTTTGTTGTTGTTTTTAAATGTCACATATGTTTCTCAGATATGTCTTTTCAGCAATCAAATGCACTTCATTTCAAAGAAACTACATTGGGGAAAGCAGATGAAATAACGGGGGAAGCATATGAGAAGCTGCAAAATCATGGTCAGGCAATAATTATTTTTATTTTTTATTTTTATCTGAGTACAGAACTGAAGCCTGGATGGTATAGATGTAATCTGCCAGTGCATTTAGGTTTTTTGCTTTTGTGTAGAGAAGGGCACTTTCGGATTTGTGCTTCTGAACCACCACTAGACGGCAGTAGTGACCACATTAAAGAAAGCAGGAGGTTTTTACCACTTTACTTGAGTAAAAATGGTCAAAAATTGTTGGGTTTTAAAAAATAATAACAATTACAACTGGCCTGGCATAAAATAGTCTCTAAATGAAATACTGACCTGAAAGAAATATTAACTTGTCTTTATCCTATTTCATTTGTGTAACTAGCTGTTGTTTTTTTGTTGGGGGTGGGTGGGATTGTCATCCTTTGGCTTCAGTCAATGGAAAACTTGCAACAATCCTATCACAATACCATTGAAATAAATTTAAACCACAATCTCGTTTCTTCATTATTATTTTCTTCGTTTGTTTGCTCATTTGTTGGTTTGGGAGTAGGGAGATTTGAGAGAGCAGTAGTCTCTGAAATGGCTGATGGAAGATATTTTTGCAGCCCAAGGCAAACAGCAAATCGCTTCCATCCCATTTGGACAAAGTCTACATCAGGGGTCTACAACTTTTTTTGCACCACAGACAGGATTCCTGCTAAACAATTTTTCCATGGACCGGTAAGTGGGATTGAAGTGCATAATAAAAAAAAGATAATGTACACAGGCAGGGGGAGGAGTCCCACTGGAGCTCAAAAACAAGGAGGAGGGGCCCAGCCATAGGTAAGCAATGTGGAGGAGGGGCCCGGCCACCTGCCTATCTGCTATGTCTGAAGCCCATGCACTCTCTCTCTGCTCACTGAGCAGACCCAACAGGGCATATTGAGGGCAAAAGGCTGCCATTGGGGATCTCAGCACCACCCACCCCCGTGGCCCAGTTCAGGACAGCCCATGGCCCGGTACAAGTCCACAGCCCAGTGGTTGGGGACTCCTGGTCTACAGGACCCCACCACAGGTATGCTGTTTTACCCAAGAAGAAAGAAAATCCCACCAACTTCTCTTCTTTTCCTTCTCAATAAGCTACATTAAGCATAAAACCTCCGAGACCTATCATAGCTATGGAGGACTGTTGTAATGTGGAACCCTGCTGTGCTGGAATAAAGACACGTGGAGCCTGAGATATGGTGGTCCAGCCTCGAATTGAAGTGGGCAAAGACATTTTATTACCCTGCCTCTGGGTAGAGCGACTCTAAGATGGTTGACGCCCCTAGGTACAATGTGATCCTCTTGCTAAGCATTTTCTACATCATATTTACACCATAGGAAAGGGGTCTCTAATCTAATCTAAAGTAGCATCTGTTTCCCTGGCTCTGACTGACCTACTTTAACTGAGAGAAGCATCTTGTGGCTATTGTCTACCTTAACTCAGAGAAGCATCTTGTGGCCATTGTTTATGCAAAGACCAGGATGTTGCCAAGTCAGTCAGGGAGCAGCTAAGGAATGTGTATTCCAATCTTATCTACCTCTCCAGAAAGACCCATGCTTCCACATTCAGAAATCTTGCCCTGACTCATGCCTCAGCTGTGGCCGGTGAATGAACCTTTTGGGAGGGGAATGATTAATATTAAATAATTCCCACTTGCCCACAGAGGACCATTCTTCCCAGCACCCCTTGGTCTTCTTAAGAGCCTCAGGTGGAGAGCAAGACAGAGTTACACAGCAACATCTTGTGCACAACAGCAGCAGCAGTGTTGTGTATGTAACTGTATCACTTTAAGAATGTATGAATGTAACCTGACAATGATTACAATGTAACGCAGCTGTTAAAGGAACGTGAGGCAGCTACCCATAGAGGGCAGCTGCGAGCGTTCAGCCCACATGGTTCAAATTCCCCCAATCACCGGCAGCCGTGGGAACCTTCCCGCGCAAGGAACACCTGAAGAAGATGGGCGTGACTCAGAATGACGTCACGCAGGTAGCAGCCAATGAGCTACTGTGCAACCCTTTTCAAATATATTGTTGCAGTATAAAATGAGCTGTACCTCCACCATTGCCACATGTTCATCCTGACCATCATGCAATAAAGCTGTGTTTTAGCCCTCACTGCGGACTCCTGCTCCAGTGAGGATGACGACGTGCAGAGAGTCAAGAGGCACGGAGAAAAGCGCCGAACCAGCGAGAGAGGAAACCACCATTGCGATGGCTGCGGGGCATCTCACGACCGAACGAGGTGCCCATTCCGGAAGGCCGAGTGCCACAACTGCGGGCGGAAAGGCCACATCGCCAGGGTCTGCAGGCGCGGGCGAACGGAGGACAAGGGCTCATCGAGACACCCTCAAGTGCACCAATGCAAGGTGGCCAGCATCGGAAAGGTCTCAGCCAACGATGACGCGGCGGCCGTGAACCGCGTGGGCTTGGAGCACCAGCGTTTCTTTGTAGAGGTACTGTTACAAGGGGTCCCGGTTAGGATGGAAATAGACTCGGGTCGTCCTACTCCATCCTGTCCCAGAAGGAGTTCCTACGCATTCCCCCAAATGCGCGCCCCAAGTTGCGGGCCATGAAGTCGAATTTACGGGACGTGCAGGGTTATGGGATCCCGGTGTTGGGGGTGGGAAACTTCACGGTGAAGTTCAAAAGGTTCACAGAGAAACTGCCCTTAGTAGTTCTCAAGGGGGGGACCTGTTGCCTTTTGGGAACCCATAGGGAATGGGACACGGCCCACGGGCCATGGTCCCGAGTACATGTCGATTTTGCTGGCCCCTTTCGCGGGTCCATGTTTCTGCTGATAGTCGACTCATATTCCAAATGGCTGGAAGTCATTCCCATGTCCAACACCTCATCTGCCGCAACCATTAAACAATTGCGCAGAGTGTTCAGTTGTTTCGGCCTGCCGGACATCATTGTGAGCGATAACGCCAGTACTTTCACATCCGCAGAATTCAAGGCGTTCATTGAGAGGAATGCCATCTGGCACATTACCTCTGCCCCGTTTCACCCCGCCACAAACGGTCAGGTAGAGCGCCAAGTGCGCACTACGAAAGACGCACTGCGGCACATGGGTCCCGGTGAATTGAACCTCCAACTGTGTCAGTTCCTCATTTGTTATAGGGCAACTTCCCTAGCTTCAGGACTTTTGCTGGCTGAGCTCCTCATGCAGTGGAGGCCGGTAACACTTTTTGATTGGTTGGATCCGACCAGGGTGGAGGATGAGGGGAGAAATATAGAGATAGAGAGCTCCAAAATTTTGCGGTAGGGGACCCGGTTCACTGCAGGAATTACGCAACCTCGGGACCAACGTGGGTTCCAGGAACGGTCATTGAGCAAACAGGGCCAGTGTCTTACAGGGCTGAAACTAGCACAGGTCTACTGTGGAGAAGGCACGCTGACCAGCTCAGAAGGCAAGTCACCAGGGGAAGAGAATCAGCGTTAGGGTTCTCCCCCATCCGCTTAACCCAAGGGGGAGACACGGGGACGTCCTCGGGTACAAATGCATACCCTGGATTCTCAAACGGGGAGGAGGATACTTTGAAAGAGTGGGATGAGTTTGATTTTATGTTGCCGTACCAGGGGGATGTCGCGGAGTGGCCCCCCACCCATCCGAGCAAGAAGAGGGTTTTTAGTTCAGCCCCTGGTACCTCCAGCCCTCCCAGTCCTTTTGTTCTAGAGTTTACCCCATCACCAAGACCCCCAGCCCAGGCAGCAGGGGGAAGTTCGTTCTCTCCAAGAACACAGAGTCAGGCAGCAGGGGGTAACATAAGTACACCAGTTGCAGGCGCAAGAGACTGGGGCGAGACAACAAGGGTCTCCTCATCGGTTCTGAGATTTGTGCTGGGGGGGGGTCGCCAGGCTCCATGAGTGACAGGCAGGGGTTCACATCGCAGTTACATGTTCCGTTCCCCTCTCCAAATGCAAGGTTGCCACAAAGTCCCCGCCAGACGACTAATGAGTCCCCCCTTTCCATTGCAGGACGAGAGTCGGCGGAACTCAGAGCACCTAGTTCCCCTGAGCTCAGCCAAGCAGTCATACGCCCCAAGCGCACATGCGGGAAGCCACAATGGTTGAGGGACTTCGTCCCATCCTAGGGGGAGAGGAGTGTTGTGTATGTAACTGTATCACTTTAAGAATGTATGAATGTAACCTGACAATGATTACAATGTAACTCAGCTGTTAAAGGAACGCGAGCCAGCTACGCATAGAGGGCAGCTGCGAGCGTTCAGCCCACATGGTTCAAATTCCCCCAATCACCGGCAGCCGCGGGAACCTTCCCGCGCAAGGAACACCTGGAGAAGATGGGTGTGACTCAGAATGACGTCACGCAGGTAGCAGCCAATGAGCTACCGTGCAACCCTTTTCAAATGTATTGTTGCAGTATAAAATGAGCTGTACCTCCGCCATTACCACATGTTCATCCTGACCATCATGCAATAAAGCTGTGTTTTAGCCCTCACTGCGGCTCCTTCTTTGTCTTCCGTGCAAGACACTAAAAGCAGGGAGAAGCTCCAGATGACACTTCCAGCCTCCAAACAAGAACCTTACAAGTATGTTTATGTTTATTTGATTCGTATGCTGCCCTACTTGGCACAGGCCGACTCAGGGCGGCTCACAACACATCAAAATAAATATATAATATAACAAAAACAAAAATACAATATAACCAGAGCACAAGCAAAAAATACAATGCAATTAATACAAAATATAATAAACTACAGACATCTCACAATAATATGCAATACACACAATAGTACAAAAACCCAATACCCTAATACAATACCCTCTCCACTGCCAACAAGTCCAAAGACAAAGTCCTCAGCGGAACCTGGGGCTCAACGTCCTTGATGTAGCCCTGGGCCCCCACGCCTGATGGAGCCCAGACTCTGGGAGAGGCATGGCGAGGTTCCTCGGTGGCAGCTCTAGTGGCTCTTTATCCCCCCGATCATGCAGGGCCAGAGGGAGATGATGCCAGTGGCCACAGCTGCCTCCCATCCGGGGCCGATGGTTTGGACCCTGGGATAGGCGCGGTAAGGTTCCTTGGCGGTGACGGCTCCAGCGGTTCTTTATGCCCCCCTGGTCAAACGGGGCCAGAGGGAGGCAATGCCGGCAGCCACAGCTGCCTCCCATCCCGGGCCAATGGTGTGGGCTCCGGGAGAAGCGCAGCGAGGTTCCTTGGCAGCGGCTCTGGCACCTCTTTATCCCCCCCTGGCCAGGCGGGGCCGGAGGGTGAAGATGCCGGTGGCCACAGCCACCTCCCATCCTGGGCTAATGGTGTGGGCTCCGGGAGAGGTGCAGTGAGTTTCCTCGGCGATGGCTCTGACAGCTCTTTATCCCCCCTGGCCAGGCAGGGCCAGAGGGAGGCAACGCCAGCGGCCACAGCTGCCTCCCATCCTGGGATGATGGTGTGGGCTCCGGGAGAGGCGCAGCGAGGTTCCTCAGTGATGGCTCTGGCATCTCTTTATCCCCCTGGCCAAGTGGGGCCAGAGGGAGGCAATGCCGGCAGCCACAGCTGTCTCCCATCCCGGGCCGATGGAGTGGGCTCCAGGAGAGGTGTGGCAAAGAAAGAGTACTGCTTCTGGTTGGGCAATGAAGGCATGTAGGACAGACTCTTGTCCACTGCAAACAAACAAACAGCTTCTCAGCTTGATAAAACACTGCATAAACTTCCTCTTTTACACTGAGCTCTCCGTTGCCTTCCTTGTACAGTCTGGTCCCAGAAAACCCCTCTGGCTTTGCATCCCATTAAGAAGGTACATTAACTTAGCCATTTGCTTGTAAAGATAAAAGCATCTAAATTTCCAAGTTGTAAAATAACTATAGTATCTATTTAATGATGATCAGCGGTACTAAGTTGAGCATCCTGCCTTTGGCAAAGAGATTGGATAGCAGCTGTGCACACCACTCGGTCTGAGCTAGTCACCAATAGTTAATAGCCCTTCATATTTAATTATCAGCATATTTCTTGCAGGTATTTTTTCAACCTTTTCTTCTTCTTCACTGTGAATGTGACAAAAGGGACAAAAGCATGCTGAGTATAGTCTCAAAGGTCAGGACTCCTCAAAAATATCACATCCATCTTTCTTCCTTTTTTAAAAAAAATGATATTTAACATCTTATTTCAGACTTGAGATAGGCATTTTTAAACTACATGGCTGTATGTCTGACTATTGACCTTGAACATGATCAGGATATGAGAATGCTCATACTGACTGTAGAGACAAATGGGGATATTTTAATTACACCACTAGGAGGCATAATTTGTGCCATGTATCACAGGCCCCAGTAAAAATCCTCATCTTATATGTTTTGGCCCATATATAAAGGCATACCTGTCAACCCGCTGCTCCGGAAAAACGGGACCTGCGCAAATCGCTTGTGCACAGGTCGCTTTCCACGCATGCGTGGAAGGGTTTTACCCCTTCCACACATGCACAGAAGCGCTATGCCGCTTGCGCAGCCCCTACGCAAGTGGCGTAGCGCTTTCCGTGCATGCGTGGAAGGGTTTTACCACCTTCTGGCCTTTCCCCTTAGGGAATCCAACCAATGATCTCACAGGAAGATTTGTCTATCACACATTTTAGGTTTCATTTCTTCCAAACCATGAGGCAATGCATGAGGCAAGGATGTTTACACTCCATTCTCTCCCCCTGATTTGAAATCACCCTCTTGAAAGAGGCTAAAGCACAGGGTATAATTCATTTTGTTACAAGCTACCCCTAGGACATCCAATTATTACATGTTTGTTCCTTGGGTTTTGCTCGTAGAACTTGTACTCAAACCATCAGGAACTGCCTGAACTTTGGGCTTTGGGCTTGAACCCTCTGAAGAAGGCATCTCCATCTGGGGCACTGTCTCCCACTCCTTTCTTCCATCCTCTCAGGACATTAATTCTGTTCCTCTTCCTTCTCCTCTAACAGCCATGACAGCCCTATCAGCAAATGAAAGGAGAAAACAGAAATACTCTCTATTCTGGTCTTCCTCATTTCCTGTTGTGCATTAGTTGCCAACTACACTCATGTCTCTCATGACCAGTGTGGCCAGTACCATTTTGCTTCCCAGACCTTGAGAGAGGAGGAGGATGAAGGGGGAAAAGGAAAATGAACTTGCTTTATCTAGCTGTGTCTGCCCCATGGCCAGTTCACCCTCCAAAAACTGCTACCCATCAGCCTTCAGTTGTGATCTTCCAGTTCTAAATCACTTCCTTGTGCCTGTTTCCTCCCCATTTCTTCTACTTTCTTTTTACATTTCTTCCACTGTCCTCACTTCTTGTCTTTAAGCTTTGCTCCTTTTATGCTATAATAATTTCGTGTCATAAATTATTATGGGTTGAAAGGATTTTTGCGGGAGAAACTCTGCGTGGACGATGCCTGAATGAGGCTTCTTTCATGTCCCCAAGAGCTGGAACAGAAACAGGTGCTCAATTCGTCATGCAGTACCTGGGTCTCGAACTGCCAACTTCCTGGCCTTCCAGCTAACAAGGCAAGCTTCTTAGAAACAGGGCAAGGTAATAAATTAATAATTTTAAAAGTTGAGTAACTTTGAAAAGCAATATGAAGGATAGCCTGTGAACTCTTGATATCAAGCATACACTGAATCTCCGGGGTGGCTAGAAATTGAGCTACAGAACAGGAGGTCCCATGTTCAAATGTTGCCCCAAACTTAGTGACTTTAGAAAACACAAGACACTCCATCCAGCTGTTTTCAGTTTTTCTCTCACCATCAGTAATCTACAGAATTACTAATCAGTGAGATACTGGCACAAAGGCTCACAGAGATTTTTTGCTCCACAAGCAGGATGATGTATTCCAAACCCTTTAATTTAGCAGCAATTGTAGAAATAGTTGAGGAAAAGACAGACTTCTTAGTAATAATGTATTATTGTAAGCTATTTGTATTGTAATCTGTAATATACTGGATGGCTTGCTCTTGAATGGCCAAATAGGCCCATTAACATGATGAAAAACCTGCTCCTAGGAGACATGAAAACAACTACCTCTAGTTTATAGAGGTAAATTGACATCTGGATTCTCCCTGGGGCCTAGCCTATGGGAACTGTCAGAATAGGCACATGCAAAAATGTACAACTATAGCATTGTTAATAACACTGATTTTCAGAGTTGCAAAGATCTCAAATATTTGACACACTCCTACTTGTTGGATGCACTACTCAAATTATTATTTTTATTACTGTAGATCCTAAGCAGTCACTTTCCATGTGAAATTGTTCATTATCAGTCCAGATGTCTCTCCTGGCCTGAATACATCATTTTAATTAGACTAATGAAGCTGAATTTTTAAATCAGTGATTCATTAGCTTATTTAGGCCATATTACAGTCATGGGTTGTTGTTGTTGTTTTGCTGTTGATACAATTGTATAGGCAAGGGTTTAGGTTTGTTTGTTTTATTAACCAGAAAATCCTTTGCTCAAAGGCTGCTCCCCCCCCCCCGGTGTTTGTTTTTTGAAGATTATATCCTAAAATAATTTATATGCAGATGATGCCATTTATGGGTGGGATTTTTTTAGTAGGTGAAGTCAGTTTTAGATGGAGACGTTAATCACATTCTCTCTCTTCTTCAAAATTCCCTGGATGGGTATGAGAATATGTCAAGGGTTAGTGTCATTACAGACACAAATTATTTCCATATAAGAAAATAATAATATATTAAGGTAGTAGGCTGGCAGGATATTTTAATAGGAAGCCTTTTGGCACTCCAAATTTGCAGGTTCATTTGATATGCAACTGGTGAGAAATGAAGGCTAAAAGGAAATTTGTACAAAACCACCTGAAGCAGCATTTTGACTTCAGCTAAATTACATGCTATTTTAATTAGAATAGGAAAGTAAGGTTATCTTGTGCACTAGTTATAGTGTGTCTTACCCCACAGAAAGCCAGCCCTCCAGACTTCATAAACATTAGACTACAAGGAGAAAGAGAAACAGTCAGAAGAATCAGCAAGTGGGTCAGATACTTATTCAACTTCTGTTCAATGCACAGTGGATGTGAATGCCTTCAAGCTTTTTTCTCTCAAATGTCTTACCTTTTTGAATAAATCAATGTATGAATAAAATGATATTAAACCAAAACCCCTGTACTTTAGAAATTGGCCTGTTGGTAGATTTGGCATTAAGAAGAAATCACAAATGCGTTTTCATTTCGTGGCTTAGAGTCATAAAGGCACTGATGGTTATTTCCTGTTGCACAGACCAAGTTTATGACATACTAGCCTTAGTGCCCAGCTGTGCCTGGGCGATTGTTGTGGGGGGCTCTGTCCTTCCTCCCGGGGTCCATCAGGGCGTCGGAGGCATCGGTTAATCCCCAGCTGGCAGGCGCCGTGAACCGTGCTCCGTCTCTGGCCCTGGTCTGGCTGCAGGCTCTCGGCCTCAGGCCACCGCAGCCTAGGAGGTGAGTGATGGAGGCTGTGGCTAACCCCTCACTGGCCAGTATGTATAACAGGGATTCTCAACCTGCAGGGTGGATGCAGCCTGTGCCACCATTACATGTGCCCACCACCACCACCTCCACCACACCTGGAAGTGCCATGTGGTGGAGGAAGGGCAAAATGGCCATCCGGCCCCAGAAGCTGTCTGAGGTAGCATGATCTGGCCCCCAGCTTTAAAAGAGTGAGAACTCCTGATGTATAAGACTATACAGAAAGGAGGTGGCACTGGATTTCTGAAGTGGGTTTTAAAAATCTTTCCCCTCTTGCATCTTTCAATAAACTGCAATTTCATGGTGTTTTGGTACAAAATCCAAGCCATGATAGTAAGGCATAACTAATGTTAGGATTCTTTAGAAACTAATCAGCTTTGCAAGAGACCCAAACACCAAGAATTAGATCCCCACTGCTTGGAACATTGTCTTAAAAAGCCAGATGGTTGCAATCATTACCGTTACCATATTGCAAAAGCAATTTGTTGCATTGTGTTATAATAATACACTACAATGGAAGTGCTGCACATTCAGACATACAAGGTGACTTATGAAGTTGTACCTTTAAACACTTGTTAAAATACAAAAAACAATGCAAAATTATGCTTCCCTTATCTCTTAAGATTAACAAGAGAATGGTATAAAACTTGAAATCTACCTGTGAGCATGCCTCTACAAATCCATTTTTAGATGCTCTGTTAAACTAATCATTGAAGGTACAGTAACTAGATAATGTTACTAGGTATACAAAAAAAAGTACAGTAAAACCCCGTATAACGATTGCATTGTACAGCGATGAAATCGTACAACAATTGCCTTTTTAAAAATATATATATATATCGTACAACGATTTTCATCATTGTACGATACAATTATTATTTTCAAAAAAAGGCAAAAGCTGGGTGGTTTGGGGGTGGCATGGGGGAGCCTCCCCCCCAAGCCTCTTTGTGAACTGGCAGCGGTGGGCTCCTTTCCTCCTGGGAAGTGTGTTCCCAGGGGGAAAGCAGCCCAGCGCTGATAGCGAAATGGAGTCTCGCTGGGCTCTCTGCCATTTCCTGTGCTGATAGTGAAATGGATTCTTGGTGGTCCTGTTGCACAAAAAGCAGGGGGATCACCAAGAATCCATTTCGCTTTCAGTGCAGGGATGCCTTTGGCTGGAGAAGCCCTTTACCCATGGGAAAAGTGCTTCTCCGGCCAAAGGCCTCCCTGCGCTGTTAGCGAAATGGAGTCTTGCTGGTCCACTTGCCAAAACGGCAGAGGGACCAGCGAGACTCCATTTCGCTATCAGTGCTGGGGTGATAGCGAAATGGCTCAGTGGCTCATTGGTTAAGAAGCTCACCTTGTTAGCTGGAAGGCTGTCAAGTCGGCAGCTCGAAACTCGGGTACTGCATGACAGATTGAGTGCCCGTCTCTTTCCCAGCTCTTGGGGACATGAAAAGAGCACCATTTAGGCATTTTTCTTCCACAAAAATCCTTTCAACCAATAATCATCATCATCAACAACAACAACTGATTTACTGACGATAAGTTGCTTGTCCCAGTATATATCATATTGTCATTTTCTAAAACCAGAGGTGGTCAGAATGTATGATATGGAGAAAAATAGGTGCTTAATGCTTCTACTGTCTTATGACCAGTGGCTTCTGTAAAGTCATGTAGTGAATGATAGGCCAAGTTTGAGCCAGCAGACTTCCTGATTCTCAACCCCTTCTTTTAGCCACAAAGATGAACACCACCTCCTACTTCTGTACAGAAACCCATTTATGTCATCCTGAAGGTACTGTTGGATAGATAACACCTAAAGACATTAAGATCCTTTCTTCCCAGGCACTCCTACATAATGACAGGGACCTTCTGCATCAAGAGTGGAAAATAAATCTATAACAGGATTACAGTTGGCACCACTAATGATTGCCTCTGGCTATGCAAGCTAAGGTTGGTGGGAATTGCAGCTAAAAAGCCACCCTTCTTCACTTCAGTTCTGTTTGATTAGCGTCATCTTTGTTGTTGTTCAGTCGCACAGTCGATTCCGACCCTTTGCGACCCCATGGACCATTGCCCGCCAGGTATCTCTGTCTTCCACCATCCTCCTCAACCCGCCCAGCTTGTGCCCGTTGCATCTACAATACCATCTAGCCATCTCATTTTTGCTTCATTATGCAACAGCATCTCAAAATTAATACAGTTGCTGTGTCTAAAGATGGAAGGAAATTACTGAATTTGCTTATTCATTCAGAGAATGGAAAGAACAGAGAATGCATTATGAATGCTTTTACTAATTTGTGTTTCTGTTTTGAATACTCAGATCACTGCAGTGAGGCTAAAAGTGTGCAAGATCCTAGCTTAAAAGCATTAATTCTGATTCATGCTTCCCTCCAACAGTCTGCATAAAAGCTGCATTTAAAGCAAACGTTTCTTCGAATTGATGTTTTAAAAGTGAGGTCAGTTTCAATTTCCTACCTGGCATTGTCTCAAAATGGCACAAAGGAAGAAAGAGAAGTGATGTGTTTGCACTTGGCTCTTTTTTGTGTGTAGGTTTCTATCCAACTGCAAGTTCATCTTTCAACTAAGATGGGAGCATTCAGGCTACAGACTCATCCTTGAGCTTGGATGCTCAGTTCTTGGCAGTGACCAGAAGTGTATGTACACAATTAAAGGTAGCATGCTAGCTATACATGTAACTTGGCTATAGTGACACATGCCTTAGTCACATCCTGCTTGGATTACTGCAACATGCTCTACCTGGTGCTGCTTTTAAAGATGGTCCAGAAATTTCACCTGGTCCAAAATGCAACTGTCAGACTGCTGAACAGGTAGCAGTTACAGGGACCATATTGCTACAATTTCACTGACTACCAGCTCAATTCCATTCCCAATGCAAAAGGCTGGTGTGGTGATGACGAATAAAGCCCAATGCAACTAGGTTGGAGGCTATCTAAAGAAACTTATTGTTCCATAGGAGCCTTCTCAGCTCCTATCTTCAAAGCAAACCAAGTCCCATTGCTTCACAGGTGCATTTGACAGAGATGTTAAAGAAAATCTTCCTTGTGGCTCCTCCTAAGTTGCAGAATGCTGTCCTTTGGGAAGCTAGGTTGGTCCCCTCCCACTTGTCTTCCTGCCCCTTCCCATTTTAACTGGGTTCTGGTTGTAAAACATTTATCTGCTGGACTCAATTAAGACGGGGGGGCATGGTGGTTAATGTCCCACTTCTGTGGCTCATAAAAGGAATTTGAGAAAAGGGTTTTACCCTAGTATTACAGAAATGGAAGGGAAGAAATGTGATCTAATCTAGTCCCTGTTCAAAGGCAGAATTACCCACTTGCCAGTCTCCAATCTTTAAGAATAGATGTCATGGTATTAAACAACTTCAGCCATTATAGAAGTGGGCAATTTTCTTCAGGACTATTGCAGATTTAATCATTAAGTGTGCGCTGTCAAGCCAATTCTGACTTACAATGATCTTTCTCTCCTGGAGATTTACAAAATATTATTGCCCATTTGTCTTGTTCTGGATGAAAAGCTAGGGCAGAAACTGGGGAAAAAGTAACCTCAGTATTTGTTGTGTATGCATGCAGTTCAGCTACTCACCATTAGCGCAGCTGATGGAGCTCATGTGGCTCCAATTTACCCAATGAGTAACTAGCGTAGGAAACCTTCCCGCCACAGGTGAACTATGTCAGGTATGCAGTACGTCAGAAAGACGTCACTGATTCTGCAACCAATAGGCGCCTTCGGGCGAGATTCAAATGTATTATGTACCATATATAAGGTGGCAAGGCTCCGCCATTGCCTCATGTACAGATTGACCATGTTACAATAAAGTAGTGTTTAGCCCATCTGTCGGCTCGTGTGCAATCAATCTGCCTACATCAAATTGGCGACGAAGGTGGGATAATGGTGTCCCACAGGGTCACCCTCTCTCCGTTCGATACGTCCCAGCTGGAGTCATGGGACCTCTATGAGGAACAGTTTCTGTACGCGATGGACGCGGAGAAGATCAAGGGCGAAGCGCAAAGGCGAGCCTGCCTACTGGCTGAGTGTGGGTTGCCAACCCTGGAACTGGCAAGGAACCTTCTGATGCCGAGGGTACTCAAGACGGTACCACTGGCCGAAATCCTCGCTGCCCTGCAGGCACATTTCTACCCAAAGGTGTCGGTGTTCTCGGCAAGATTGGCATTTAACTGGCGAGACCAACGGCCTGGAGAAACTGTGGTGGAGTACATAGCCACGCTGAGGCTGGAGGCCGTTCCATGCCAGTGGGGAGCCTTCCTGGCCAAGGCGTTACAAGACCGTCTCCTACTCGGCCTGCGGGATGAAGAGGCTCAGCGGAAACTGTTAGCCCAAAAAGAGGACATCACGTTTCAGCAGGTCTTGTGGGCTGCACAAGCTGCTAAGGCGGTAAAGGACGAAGTAAGGGCGTGCAGGACAAGGTCTGCAGCCCTGGGAAGCTCAGCATCCGCAGTGCAAGCCCACAGCTGTTTGTCACACCGTGCACAAGAGTCGAGAGCCGCCGCGGCCGCCACCACGTCCTCTCCAGGATCCAGAGAGAGCGAACCAGAGGTCCAGAAAGTGAGAAAAAGGCCATCTGAAAAGAGAGACACTACCGAAGCAAGCCGACGCTGAGAGGGGTGTGGGGGCTCTCATGACTGGAAGAAATGCCCCTTCAAGAAGGCAGAGTGCCACAACTGCGGACGTTTGGGACACATCATGAAGGTGTGCAGACAACGCAGAAGTCGAGACCCTGACCGGACCAGCCGCTATGGCCGAAGGGATGTGGACGTCTGGAAAGTGCATGCGGGGTACACCGTGGAGAGACGTGTGTCAGATCGACGCACCCGTTTTTTTATGAAGGTACTGTTGCAGGGAGTCCAAGTAAAGATGGAGGTGGATTCAGGGACCACCTATTCCATAATCTCGCAGACGGAGTTTCTGTGAATACCCCCAGGGACCGTTTCCAAACTGAGAGCCCTCAGGACGAACTTGCGGGATGTTCAGGGTAACTACATTCCGATTGTGGGGGTGGGAGATTTCACCGTACGTTTCAAAAACTTCACGAGGAAGTTGCCCTTGGTGGTTCTTAAGGGGGGTCCAGTTGTCTTCTAGAGATCACGTGGTTCAAACCGCTGGGCATTGCACTGACTGACATCAATGCCGTCCGAGGTGACCCCATTCAGGATGTGTGCAATGCACACCCCACGGTCTTTGAGAAAGGACTTGGGGAGTACAGGGGGCCTCCAGTGGACTTTGATATTGACCCTTCCGTTCACCCTGTATGGCTCAAGCTGCAAAGAGTGCCTTTTGCACTAAGGGACAAAATCAAAGCGGAACTGAACAAACTGGTGGGTCAGGGGATTTTGGTTCCGGTGGACTCCGCAGATTGGGAGACACCGATTGTAACTGCCATGAAATCTAACAGGGAGGTTAGAATTTGTGCTGATTACAAGTGTACTATCAATAAGGCAATTCGCCCCAATGCCTACCCGGTACTGGTAGTTAGCCACTTGCTGGCCAAGTTACACGGGGGTAAATGCTTTGCGAAGTTGGACCTAGCACAGGCTTACCAACAGTTAACGGTTACACCTGCGGCCGCAGCTGCCCAGACGATAGTTATGCACAAAGGTGCGTTTAAGGTGACGCGCCTCCAGTTCAGCGTGAACTCAGCCCCCGGGATATTTCAGGTGCTTGTGGAACGCCTCCTTAAGGATCTCCCCGGGGTCTTGCCATATTTTGACGACATATTCCTAACAGCTGGGGATGAGTCAGAGCTAACCCAGAGATTAGACCAGGTACTATCTGTGTTTGAGAGGGCTGAGTTATGCCTGAGAAGGGACAAATGTGTGTTCTACGCAAACAAGGTTGAGTTTCTGGGGTTTTGAACCACCCCCGATGGGGTAAAACCATCAAAATCCAAAGTTGCGGCAGTACCAGCTGCCAAACCAGAGCTACAGTCCTTCTTAGGGCTCCTGAACTTCTATCACTCCTTCCTCCCACGGAAGGCATCTGTGGCGGAGCCGCTGCACCACTTACTGAAGAAGGATGCAGTCTGGCAGTGGGGTAAGGGTCAAGAGTGGGCATTCAATGAGTTAAAGCTGCTCCTCTCTTCCGAGGCGATATTAACTCATTTCGACCCCAGAAAGCCCATAGTCCTTGTGTGTGATGCCTCACCGGTGGGGGTCGGGGCTGTCCTCTGCCACATGTTCGAGAACAGGAGGGAGGCACCGATTGCATTCTACTCGAGATCCCGCTCGAAAGCAGAGCGCAACTATGCACAGATGGATAGGGAAGCCCTCGCAATCATCACCGGGACAAAGAAATTCCATGATTTCTTGTATGGGAGGGAGTTCACCATTGTCACAGATCACAAGCCCCTCCTGGGAATCTTTGTCATGGCCAAGCCCACTCCCCAGATTCTATCCCCACGAATGTTACGATGGGCGATTTTCTTAAATGCGTACCAGTTCACACTGGTACATCGCCCAGAGAAAGACATCGCTCATGCAGATGCGCTTTCCAGGTCTCCCCTACCGGAGCTGGGGGAACCCGAGTGCGAGGTTGAGCAAGATCACCAGGTGCTGCTCATCGAGTCTCTCGACTCGCCCCCCATTGTGCCCTCAGATATCGCCAAGGCAACCACCAAAGACAAGGTTCTGTCCCAGGCGTTGACATGGGTAAAGAAGGGCTGGCCCGCAACGTCCCCATCTGAGGAACTTGCATCATTCTTCAGGAAATGTTTCGAGCTCTCGCTTAGGAGAGGATGCCTCCTCTGGGGCCAGAGGGTAGTAATTCCTGAGGTTTTTCGAGCCAAGGTGCTCCATTTGCTACACACAAGTCACCCGGGGATTGTGAAGTCAAAAGCTCTGGCTAGGAGCTATTTCTGATGGCCCAACATAGATAAGGACATAGAGCAATTGATGGGTGCGTGTGAGAGTTGCCAACACTCACAGCCCGAGGAGCACAGATTACCTCCCAGGGAGTGGGACACAGCCCGTGGACCATGGTCAAGGGTCCACATGAACTTGGCGGGGCCATTCCAGGGTACAATGTTCTTGTTAGTGGTTGATGCATTCTTGAAATGGCTAGAGGTCATTCGAGTGCGAAACACGTCCTCCGCAGCCACAGTCAAACACCTGAGGAAGGTGTTCACATGTTTTGGCTTGCCTGATGTGTTAATTTCAGATAACATGACCACATTCACGTCCGCCGAATTTCAGGCATTCCTCGAACAGAATGAGATAAGGCATGTTACCTCCGCTCCATTTCACCCTGCCACAAACGGTCAAGTAGAGCGCCTGGTCCTCACTACAAAGGAGGCACTAAGGAGGATGGGTCCAGGGAATCTGGAGCTACAGCTCTGCAAATTCCTCCTGTGCTACTCCGCTTGCATCGGGGCAATCCCCCGTGGAGATCCTGATGCGAAGAAGACTCACAACATTGTTTGACTGCTTGGATCCTTCCAGGGTGGAGGATAGAGGCACGAATGTGGCAGTAGATCAGAGGAAAGTGTTCGGGGCAGGCGATCCAGTGTACTCCAGAAATTATGTGAGCTCAGGGCCAGTGTGGGTACCCTGGGAAGTGGTGGAACAAAACGGACCCGTATCATACCAAGTAAAGACAGGGTTGGGGTTGCTATGGCAGAGACATGCCGATCAGCTTAGGAGAAGAGTTACGGAAGCCACAGGGGAAAGTGGGTATTTTGATGAGTCAGTGTTAGGGTTGCCCCCACCTGCATAACCCAAGGGGGGAATACAGGACTCAGCTTGACAGACTGCATAGACCCACAGGAGACCGTCTCCAAACCCGGAGATGAACAACCCCAGTTTGATTTTTTGTTACAGGATGGGGGGAGTTTTTGTGAGTGTTCCCCCACTCGTCCCAGTGAGCAGCAGGGTTTTGAGTTGTCCCAGAGGTCCCCCCATCCTCCCCTACACAGAGATACCCCATTCCTGCCCTTGCTGGGATTTGATGGGACACTGCAGTTTTCCCGGGGGGGAAAGTTCAGGCGCAACAGCTGATTCCGGCAGCACCGCTGAATCGACCGGCTGACCGCAGTGCGCCCGCAGGCCCCCGCAATGGTTGAGGGACTTCGTCCCATCCTAGGGGGGTGGGATGTTGTGTATGCATGCAGTTCAGCTGCTCACCATTAGTGCCACTGATGGAGCTCATGTGGCTCCAATTTACCCAATGAGTAACTAGCGCGGGAAACCTTCCCGCCACAGGTGAACTATGTCAGGTATACTGTACGTCAGAAAGACATCACCGATACTGCAACCAATAGGCGCCTTCGGGCGAGATTCAAATGTATTATGTACCATATATAAGGTGGCAAGGCTCCATCATTGCCTCATGTACAGATTGACCATGTTACAATAAAGTAGTGTTTAGCCCATCTGCCGGCTCGTGAGAAATCAATCTGCCTACATCAATGTATTAGAAGATGGTCATATGTTACCCTGCCAAATATGAATATCTTTAAGTTTTCTATGTTCCTGCAATGAAGCCCATGTTTCTCTCCCAATGACGAAGCAATATAGATTTAAAAGAAGAAGAAGGAACTGGCATCTCGTCTGTTTATGCCGTATGCCTCCAATTTGGGACATGGAATCACAGAATGGGTGGCTTTGCAAATCCTGTAGAGAACCCATTCACTCTGTATCAAAAGCCAAGTACTGTATAAGGTTTTCACACTAGCTATGTTTTGGTAGCAGCCTTTTGAAATACATAGTTTTTCTCTGAAAATGTGGAAGAACAGAACCACTTTCTAATAACAGCAGATGGTAAAAAGGGCAACAGACAGCATTGCCTTCCACTTCGTAAATGTTGCACTACACCAGTCTATCACAGTTTCCATATCACCCATAATTAATGTCACTGTTCATACCGTCAGAGAGAACACAACAGAATATACATGAAAGGGCAAGCTCTGGCTTAACAGCATGTGCACTGATAGAAATTCTTCTACTTAAATCTATATCATCATCTGGGGAAGAGCATCCCTTATGCTCTCCAACTCTCCCTCTCTCTTCGTTCACTGTAAACATTCTTTGCACTTAACAAAAACATGCCAGTTGTTTAATGCCTACTAGGGCTCCCACAAAATTCTCAGCCAATTTGACTACTGTGTGAGTTAACTTACTCTCTTCGAGGAGAAGGACATTAATCTCTTCAGGTTTGGTCTTCCCCACCAATGGGAGTGGGGGAGTGTTATTGGCTAGCTGAATATATCTGTCCCCCAAATTCCCCTGCCAACAACTATGGCTACTCTGCTTAAAAAGAAAAGGTAAGCTGCTACCTTTCAGAAAAGACCAAAAAACCTGGTTGGTGGGGCAGGTGTGGGGCCCAGATGGAAGAGTGGCCCCCGCCTGTTGGCTTATAAATTAAGCCCCCATTTCTTTTAATTGTCAATGAAGGCAGTTTTTAAGAGGAATGGGGTAGGTGGGTGGGTATGTTGGGTTTTAATTGGTTGTATTGTTTTATGTGTGTTTTAACTTGTTGTGAGCCGACCAGAGTCGGGTTTACCTGATTGGGTGGCATATAAATTTGAATATAAATAAACTGAAAACCATTTTGGAAACTGCCCTCCACAAATATATTCCAGTCAATTCACTACATCTTCCCAACATGTTTTTATTCCAAACCATGACTTTTACTGCAACCAAATGGAAACTGGCATCAGCATTTGATTTCCTGTGCAAATCTCCTACAGCAGCTGGGGTGCCGGCCCATGCCAATCACCTGATGTATGAAAAAAGAGAAGTGATGCTTGGGAAAATTACTTTTTTAGACTGCAGTTCCAGAACCACTGATTCTGGAAGAGACACAATTTTTATTTTTATTTTGGGGGGAAATTCCCACACTCTGAGAGGAGAAAGCTCTGATGAGCTGTGGCTGAAGAAGCTTTGCGTCAAACCCAGGGAACAATGACCATTCATTCTGTAGTGTTTTTCTTGCTGGCCTCCCATGCTTCCATGAGAAATCCTTCTCAGTAAGTCCAGTACCATTTCCTTCCCATAAAGAACTATTTTGAGTATGTCCAATTCAATTCTGGGAGCCAACTTCTCTTTCACCACAGAGCTTTGCTTGCAAAGCTTATTTACTTCTCTATGGACTGTAATCCAGTTGCTTGTGGTAAACAACAACAAGGCATTCTATTTACCTGGAAGCTGAAATGACCCTCATGTTTCTTTCTTTTGTTCACATCAAAAGAATCAAAGACAATAAATGTAGTAGATAATTTTTGCCCAGTAACAAGCAGTTCCACTGCAAATCCCATCTCATACCTCAAAGTGGTGCAGCGGTGACTCTGGCCGTCTGACAGCTATGGTGGTGGGGGTATATTCCCCTGGAAGGTTCAACCATGGCACAAAGGTGTCAGCTAGTGGTCCAGAATAGTTGTCCATTCTGGAACTGCAGTTCAGCTAAGTGGGGTTGGGTACTTGGGCAACGCACCTGGCCAGTGTATTGCTCTAACATGGCCTACTTCGACATGAGCCCAGACAGCTGAGTTGTATTAAAATGACTGAGGGAGCATTGAAAACATGGGCCTCAGTATACCATACACCATCGGACCCTACTATGGTAGCGGTAGGACCTCCCGATGGTGAGAGGCTGCTAAAATCTTGAAGACAATGCTTCGATCTGCCACATCAACCTGACTTGGTTATCAACCAAATAACCAAGTAAGTAACAAGCAGTTGCAAGAGTATTTGAGGCAACTGGCATCCAATCTTCCATAGTACATGCTGAGGGGAATAGAGCATCTTAATATAGGTATGAAGCACTGAGATTGAAGACCGAGTGCTGCATGATGGATCTTGGAGACATGAAAGGAGCCTCATTCAGGCATCCACTGAGCAGAGTTTCTCCAACAAAAAAACATTTCAACCCAGAGTAATTTCTGACATGAAATTTATTATTATTTAACAAACTGTGTCATTCCAAGAGCCCCATTTTCTTAGGTCCACTTTGGTTATGCTCACTGCAATACATAGTTTCTTAAGGGACTTCCAAGTAAACTGGTTCTCTGTGTAACCAGGGGCTAGACTTTCTGGGGGTTCCATTCATCTTAAGAAGCAGGTAAATGGGAGGGGGTTGGTGTAGGATTTCAGGTTACCTCAAAGGGCCCACAAATGCTTAAGCATTACTTTGGATTGTATGCTGGCTTCTAAGATGCATTGACAAAACACTTTCATGCTGAAATTTGGCCTTCACACATTACTCTAGTATTGTTTTTTTAAATAATTTTTATTAGTTTTCACAAAGTAAACAAAGATAAAATATACATTACAGAAGAAAATATAAAACAATACATTTCAAGAAAAAAAGACGAGAGAGAAAAAGAAAAAACACATTATAATTACTTATACTAAGTATTCCAACGTTATATAGACAACATTAATCGTGCTCCTCCTTTTATATCGATCCCTTTTTTAACCCATTTATCTTTACAAGATACATCCTCTTTTCATACACAGCATTTACGATATTAATCAGATTGTATTCCCATTATTTCCTTATATTTAACTGTAACCTTAATATTTTATCGACGAGCACAGTTCAATCTAATAAACAATACAAAATAATAATAACTTCACCCAGTGATATTTACAAGCCTTGAGGATCGCAGTTTTAAACAATTCTAATCTTTCCAAAACCTCATGTGTTGTGGTACTGGCTTGTCACCTTTGTCGTCTACTAATACATATTCCACAAAAGGTCGCCATAGTTCCCAAATTTTATTATCTTTCGTTATACCTTTCTTTATATTTAATTCACAAGTCAATTTATCATTTAATGCAATTTCCCACATTTCTTTATACCATTCATCCATTTTCAAAACCAAATCATTTTTCCAGTTTCTTGCTATACAAAATCTTGCCACTGTTAACATTATAGAGAGCAATTCTTTTTTATTTGTACATATATTTATATTATCAATTTCTGTCAGTAGGGCCGCACTTGACTCCAATTTTAAATCTAATTTCAATATTTTTACTACCTCTTTCTCTATTTGTTTCTAAAAAGCACTTGTTGCTTTGCAGCTCCACCACATATGTCCATATGTTCCAAGATTGCTTTTGCATCTACAACAGTTCCTCGTTTTAGTATTATCCATTTGATGCAATTTAATTGGGGTCAAGTACCACCTCCACATCATTTTATAATTATGTTCTTTTAACCTAATTGATAAACTTCTCATAATTCTTCTTTTCCATTTATTTTTCCAATTTATTTCAGGGATTCTTATATTTAAATCTTTATATTTAAATTACTCTAGTATTGTTGGAGATACATTCCTATGACTTTATCCCACAACATAGCAGTAATATTTAAAGCCCAGCATGCACATCCCATTCAATTATCAGTTTCATGCTTAGCTAGGCATTCATTTTGTGAGAAGCCCCTGTGTTATCCAGCATTAGGTAGAGAGAAATCATAGAAGGTAGCCACAAAAAAGGATGTCATGATTGCAATTTATACAGGAGACTTGGTGGTAAATTTGAAAAGACTGGGTGCTCAGTCAGGACCAGTTTATGGAAAGTATCTGGAAAACAGAAAATCCCACAAACAGGGAGTTACTAATTGTGTGTGTGTGCATTTGCTCTATGGATTTAGTGGCGCTCTCAGTTTGGGAGACAATCCTCATATGACAGTTGCTTTGCAAATCTCTGTTGCAATTCTGAGCCTTATCTGACCTCCCATGCTCAGACATGTATATTCCTACTTAAGTGATAACTCACTTAGTGATAACTCATTATAGGGTCTATTCAGAGGCGAACTATACATTAAGATTTTATCTGATGCAACAAGACATGTGGATCTGTGCAAAAGTGTGGGCAGTTCAGACAGAAGAGAGAGCTCTATAGTTAAT
The DNA here is from genome assembly GCA_035047305.1 of Bradypodion pumilum. Classification (NCBI taxonomy): domain Eukaryota; kingdom Metazoa; phylum Chordata; class Lepidosauria; order Squamata; family Chamaeleonidae; genus Bradypodion; species Bradypodion pumilum. The sequence goes on along the minus strand of JAWDJD010000001.1, from coordinate 185,515,694 downwards.
ATATACTGTACTTTGCTTTGGATTCTAGAAGATGGGTGTTTCAGTCTTCAGCTTTGTAGGATCTGCTTTGGTTTCTTTCACTAGATCCCTGAGATTGACCAACTGGAGTACCTAGAACTTGGGTCCCCACTGTTGTGCCTGTAGAAACCAGCTCTCCTGTTACTTTCCAGTCTCCACCCTCTCCCAGTGTTTTAAAAATCAAAAATTATCTCTGGAGTTGGTAATATGCCAAATGATTTGGCAAATGAGCTACCAGCATTAAGGTGTCAAAAGTATGGATGCCGGCCAGATCAATATTTGCAAGCTGACAACAAAGACGCCCCCTTTAAAAATTTACATGATGAGGTCACATGTTCTTGATTCTTCTCACAGCTCATATTACTTGGTGGTGACAGAGACCCTCACAGCTTTGAAAATAATTAAAGTAATGGTCTACTTTGGGACGTACTGCACACCAAAATTAAAGCAAGGAGTTGCATTACCAAGTAGGCAATAAGAGTAAAAGTCTACTGGTTTACTAGTGAAGGGCTAGAAGGGCTCACGCTGCAAAAGAAACTGGTGCTAAAACCAGTGTTGCATTGCTGCCCTGTAACCATGTCAGACAGCTATTTAACCCTACTACATAGTGATCAGCTAACAGCAAAACTGTAAATTGAGATATTTACAGAGCTGGCATCTGCATATGTAGTATGATGTAGTCCCCAACATTGTATTGGTGTTGTATACATTGTTATGTGTCAACAATTGCTTGAGATTTGGGGAGGTGTGTATCAGGTGATACACTTGGGAGCCCATGCCCATGTGCTGCAAAGATCTACCAGCAAATTCAGAAATGATCTTCTGACCACCCCTTCTCTAGGAGACAAGATGCACCAGTTAAACCAGTTCAAATGAAGCTTAGCATTCCCTTCCAGCTACATTAAACCCATGGGAAAAATTAGGCACATCTACAAGTCTGAATAACCATTTATTGCACCTTTCCAGCTGCAGCTTTCTTTAGCACTTTGGTAACTACAGTGAACATTTTTAACAACAAACATGCAACTGCACATCCAGTTGATATCTGAAGACCTCTATTCTGCCAGCCTAGATGGAAGCTAATGCTTGGAAGCATCAGAAAAATACTGCCTTCAGTAAAGAGAAGTGTTTGTACCGTCAAATTAGAATATAACAGGGCTTTCAATGTGATTTATTTAAGGAGTGGTTACACCAGTCCCACACCCTCAGTGACAGTGGTTGGAACCCAGGTCTTCTGCATTCTAGTCCATCACTCTATCCAGTACATCACACTGGTTATCTAAAAGACAAGTACAGTGATACCTCATACAACGTCCAAATTTGGTTCCACAAGTTTGGACTTTATACGGATTTGGACTTTGCATGAGGCATGCAAAAGCCTAGCCGCGATGCCTCATACAACGTCCAAATCCTTGCCGCGATGCCTCATACAACGTCATTTCCATAGAGATACATTGTACTGTAACAGCACAGACTTCAGGGCAAAGTCAAGGAAACAGACAGGAAACTGACAGAACTTTAAGAAATCATTGTCTAAAGGCTAAATACATTACAAAAACATGTCAAACAACCCTGATTGTCCAAGAACCTGAAGAATGCTGCAAAAATCCCAGGAATGCTTCTAAAAATTCTGATGAAAATTTTTAAAAAATCCAAAATCGCGCTCAAAACCACTCCTAAACACTCTTTGCCTCATGCAAAACCCACAAGAGCAATGCACGCATGTGTCCTGCCCTTTATACTGCCCAGGCACAATGCAACCTGGGAAAACCCCAATGCCTCATACAACGTCACACAACTTTGTATGAGGCAACTTTTTTCAAGGAATTAAGTGATGTTGTATTTGGTGTCTTGCACGGAAGACAAAGAAGGAGCCGCAGTGGGGGCTAAAACACAGGTTTATTTCATGATGGTCAGGATGAACATGTGGTAATGGCGGAGGTACAGCTCATTTTATACTACAGTAAATACATTTGAATATCATTGCACGGTAGCTCATTGGCTGCTACCGGCGTGACGTCATTCTGAGTCACGCCCATCTTCTCCAGGTGATCCTAGCACGGGAAAGGTTCCCGCGGCTGCCGGTGATTTGGGGAATGTGAACCATGTGAGCTGAATGCTCGGAGCTGCCCTCTATGGGCAGCTTACTCGCATTCTTTAAACAGCTGGGTTACATTGTAATCATTGTCAGGTTACATTCATACATTCTTAAAGTAATACTGTTACATACACAACACTCCTCCCCCCTAGGATGGGACGAAGTCCCTCAACCATTATGGCTTCCCGCACATGCGCTTGGGGCGTGCGGCTGCTTGGCTTAGGACAGGGGAACTAGGGGCTCCGAGTTCCACAGAGTCTCGTCCTGCAATGGAAAGGGGGGACTCGTTAGTCATTTGGCGGGGACTCTGCGACAACCTTGCATTGGGAGAAGGGAACGGGACATACAGCTGAGATGTGAACCCCTGCCTGTTGCTTGTGGCGCCTGGGGACCCCCCCAGTACGAACCTCGGGACCGACGAGGAGACCCTTGTTGCCTCCCCCTGGTTCCTTGCGCCTGCAACCGGCGTACTTGCACCACCCCCTGCTGCCTGACCCAGAGTTCTAGGGGATGAGGAGAGCGAATTTCCCCCTGCTGCCTGGCTCGGGGGGCTTGGTGATATGGTATATTCTAAAGCAAAAGGGCTGGGGGAACTGGAGGTACCAGGGGCTGAACTGAAACCCCTCTTCTCGCCCGGACGGGTGGGGGACCACTCCGCAACACCCCCCTGGTACGGTAATGTAAAGTCAAACTCATTCCACTCTTTCAAAGTATCCTCCTCCTTGGCTGAGAATCCGGGGTATGCATTTGTACCCGAGGACGCCGCTGTGTCTCCCCCTTGGGTTACGCGGGTGGGGGAGGACCCTAATGCTGATTCCCCTTCACTAGTGACTCGCCTTCTGAGTTGGTCAGCATGCCTTCTCCAGAGTAGACCTGTGCTAGTCTCGACCCTATAGGATACTGGCCCCATTTGTTCAATGATTGTCCCTGGGACCCATGTTGGTCCCGAGGCCGCGTAGTTCCTGCAGTGAACCGGGTCCCCTACCGAAAAGCTTTTGGAACTCTCTACCACTATATTTCTCCCTTCATCCTCCACCCTGGTCGGATCCAACCGATCAAACAGGGTTACCGGCCGCCTCCTCATGAGGAGTTCGGCCGGCGAAAGTCCTGAAGCTAGGGGGGTTGCCCTATAACAGATGAGGAACTGACACAGTTGGAGGTTCAACTCACCAGGACCCATGCGCCGCAGTGCGTCTTTCGTAGTGCGCACTTGGCGCTCTACCTGACCGTTTGTAGCGGGGTGAAACGGGGCAGCGGTAATGTGCCTGATGGCATTCCTCTCGATAAACGCCTTGAATTCTGCAGAAGTGAAGGTACTGGCGTTATCGCTAACAAGAATGTCTGGCAGGCCGAAGCAACTGAACACCCTGCGCAAGTGTTTAATGGTTGCAGCAGATGAGGTGCTAGTCATGGGGATTACTTCCAGCCACTTGGAATAGGAGTCGACTATCAGCAGAAACATGGACCCGCGAAAAGGGCCAGCGAAGTCGACATGTATTCGGGACCATGGCCCGCGGGCCATGTCCCATTCCCTATGGGGTAGCCGGGACCCCTCGGACCGAGAGCTCTGGCAGCTCTCACACGTGCCCACTAAGTGTTCTATTTGGGGCCACCAGAAGTAGCTCCTGGCCAGAGCCTTGGAGCGCACTATTCCCGGGTGGCTGGTATGCAGTAGCCTCAGCACCTTCGCCCGCAACTTCTCTGGGATGACTACCCGCTGGCCCCAGAGCAGGCAGCCCCTTTCAAGGGAAAGCTCTACTCTGCGCCTGAAAAATGACTTGAAATGCTCCTCGGGGGGAGTTGTGGGCCACCCTTTCCTAACCCAGGAACTGACTTGGGACAGGATTTTGTCGGCCGCCGTGGCTTTGGCGAGGTCTGCCGGGACTATGGGGGGGTGAGTCGAGGGACTCGATCAGCAGGACTTGGTGGTCCTGCTCTACCTCGCATGCGGGATCTCCTAAACTAGGGAGGGGAGACCGGGACAGCGTGTCCGCATGGGAGATCTCCTTCCCTGGGCGATAGACTAGTTCATACTGGTAGGTGTTAAGGAAAATTGCCCAACGTAGCATCCTGGGGGACAGAATTTGTGGGGTGGGTTTGCCTGTAGTAAAGATTCCCAGAAGGGGCTTGTGATCAGTCACAACCGTAAACTCGCAGCCGTATAGGAAATTGTGGAACTTCTTTGTTCCCGCGATTATGGCCAGGGCCTCCCTATCAGTTTGCGCGTAGTTGCGCTCCGCCTTTGAAAGGGACCTGGAGTAGTACGCAACCGGGGCTTCCCTCCCGCTCTCCAACACGTGGCACAGCACCGCCCCACCCCCACTGGGGACGCATCACAGACTAAAACTACTGGTCTCCTCGGGTCAAAATGGGTCAGGACAGCATCCGAGGATAAAAGCGCTTTGAGCTCCTTGAAAGCTTTCTCTTGCCTATCTCCCCACCGCCAAACTGCCTCTTTCTTTAGTAGCGCATGCAGTGGCTCTGCAACAGATGCCTTCCTTGGCAAGAAGGAATAGTAAAAATTTAGGAGCCCTAGAAATGACTGCAGCTCCGGTTTCGCGGTGGGGCGAGGCGCGTTTTGCACAGCCACAACCTTGGACTCGGAAGGCTTGATGCCCTCCGGGGTTATCTTGAACCTGAGAAACTCAACCTCCCTCGCAAAGAATACACATTTGTCCCTTCTCAGTCGAAGTCCCGCTTTCTCGAATACTGAAAGGACCCTGTCTAGTCTTCTCGCTAGTTCTGATTCGCTCCCCGCTGTTATCAAAACATCGTCAAAATATGGGAGCACGCCTGGAAGCCCCTTTAAAAGGCGTTCCACAAGGGACTGGAAGATCCCGGGGGCCGAATTTACGCCGAACTGTAGGCGCGTTACCTTAAATGCCCCCTTGTGCGTAACGATGGTTTGCGCAGCGGCAGCAGCTGGGGTTACTGTGAGCTGCTGATACGTCTGCGCCAGGTCTAGCTTGGCGAAACACCTCCCCCCATGCAACGTGGCCAGTAAGTGGCTAACCACTGGCACCGGATATGCATTTGGCCGAATGGCCTTGTTAATTGTACATTTGTAGTCAGCGCAAATCCTGACCTCCCCGTCTCTATGGCGTTAATGCCGGACAGTTCGATTCCCAGGGGAGCAAACCACTGGGTTCCCAAAAGGCAGCATCTTCCCCCCTTGAGAACCACTAGGGCAGTTACTCTGTGTAATTTTTGAACTTCACTGTGAAGTTCCCCACCCCCAACACTGGGATCCCATAGCCCTGCACGTCCCGTAAGTGTGACTTCATGGCCCGCAGCTTGGGCCGCACATTTGGGGGAATGCGCATGAATTCTTTTTGGGACAGGATGGAGTAGGACGACCCCGAGTCTACTTCCATCCTCACTGGAACCCCTTGTAACAGTACCTCTACAAAGAAGTGCCGGTGCTCCAGGCCCACGCGGTTCACGCCTTCCGCGCCATCGTTGGCTGAGACCTTTCCGATGCCGGCCGCCTTTCTTTGGTGTGCTTGAGGGTGTCTCGATGCACCCTTGTCCTCGGTTCGCCCGCACCTGCAGACTCTGGCGATGTGGCCCTTCCGGCCGCAGTTGTGGCACTCGGCCTTCCGGAATGGGCATCTCGTCCAGTCGTGAGATGCCCCACAGCCGTCGCAACGGTGGCCTTGTCGCTCGCTGGTCTGGCGTCTCTCCCCGCATTTCTTTACCTTCTGTATGTCGTCGTCCTCGCTGGAGTAGGGGTCCGCCGTAGAGGAGGACTCCTCGGAGGTTGCTGGGGTGCCTGCAGGCAACTGGGGTGCCCGCCAGGCCGCTTTCGCCGACGTCCACCGGGCCACGTGCACGGGTGACTTGGCCCCCTCAGGTGCGGCCCCTCGGGACTTGAACACCCTGACCCCGCTCCTGGCCGCCTCAGCTGCTTGGGCCTCCCACAATACCTCGTTGAACGTGAGGCGATGGTCGCGGGTCATCAACTTCCGCTGGACCTCCTCGTCCCTCAGGCCACACAGCATGCGGTCCCGGAGGGCCGTGTCCAGGTCCTCCCATTGGCAATTGACCACCACGAGCCTGAGGGCCGCCGCGTAGGCAGACACAGACTCCCCTGGGCGCTGGTCCCGCCTGGGGAACGCGACCCGGGCCGGGAAGATTGAAACGGGAGGCTGGAAGTGCTCCCTCAGTAGCGCCAGGATGCGGTCGATGGGCACCACGTCTACCTTCCGGGGGGCCACCAGGTTCATCAGGATACGCAGTGTGGCCGGCCCCACCTGGGCTAGGAAGTGCGAGCGCATCTTCCCATCATCGTCGATGGCTGCAGCATCCATCGCGTGCCGAAACTGGCACTCGTACAGCTCCCATTGTTCTGGATCGCTGATATCAAACTGGTGAGGTTTGACCTTGGGACTCGCCATGGATCCCACCTTCGTCGCCAATTTGGTGTCTTGCACAGAAGACAAAGAAGGAGCCGCAGTGGGGGCTAAAACAGGTTTATTTCATGATGGTCAGGATGAACATGTGGTAATGGCGGAGGTACAGCTCATTTTATACTACAGTAAATACATTTGAATATCGTTGCACGGTAGCTCATTGGCTGCTACCGGCGTGACGTCATTCTGAGTCACGCCCATCTTCTCCAGGTGATCCTAGCACGGGAAAGGTTCCCGCGGCTGCCGGTGATTTGGGGAATGTGAACCATGTGAGCTGAACGCTCGCAGCTGCCCTCTATGGGCAGCTTACTCGCGTTCCTTAAACAGCTGGATTACATTGCAATCATTGTCAGGTTACATTCATACATTCTTAAAGTAATACTGTTACATACACAACATTGTATGAATCTGATGTTGTGTGAAGCAGACTTTGTATGAGGTATTACTGTACTGTACATGGATATATTTCTAGCTGTAAAACTACATTTAAAGAACCCTGGTGGTGCAGTGGTTAAACTGCTGTATTGCAGCCAAAACTGTTGAGTTTAACTAAGTTCGATCCTAAGTTCGAACTGCTAAGTTTGATTCTGACTGGGTAACAAGGTTGAGTCAGCCTTCCATCCCTCCAAGGTCAGAATGTTGGGGGTAAAAATGCTAATTATCTTGTGAACTTCCCAGAGAGGGCACTATGGAGCAGTATCGAAGTGTAATTGTCAGGACAATTCTATTCTATCTTGATACTCCGTCCTTGGTCGCCCTGTTGGTTTTTGAAGACTGTGGTGGTAATGAGTGGTATTGAATGACTGCTGATGCTAAGTACATTGAGCTTTGCTCTGTTATGTTGTGATACTATGGTATATTTATTTTGTACTGATTTGTAATTTTGTAACTTGTAATTTGCAATTGTATGCTATTGTATTTTGTGTGTTGTTTATATTGTTATATTGTATTTCATTTGTTATATTGTATTTGATTTACCTGTTGTAAGCCGCCCTGAGTCGGCCCTGGGCCGAGTAGGGCGGGGTATAAATCATACCTGTCAACTTTTGGATTTGTAAATAAGGGAAATTTTGGCCATGCCCCTCTGTGGGTGAGGCCGAATCTGTGGGCATGGCCAAATATAGCCATGTGACTTGCTGGGCTCTTGTCATGCCTGGCAAATGGCCATGAAAATGTCTGCAAACACAGACAGCACTGGCTCTTTGGCTGTAAATGGAGATGAGCACTGCACCCAAGAGTTGGATACGACTGGCAGATTTTACTTTCTAAGGATCAAAGATCTCTGCAGATGGTGATTGCAGCTGTGAAATAAAAAGGTGACTGATGCTTGGGAAACAAGCTATGAGAAACCTGGAGAACATAGTTAAAAGTAGAGGCATCACCTTGTAAACAAAAAATTGCATGGTCAAAGCAATGGTATTCCCGGTGGTAATGTATGGGTGTGAGAGCTGCACCATTAGGAAAGCTGAGCGCAGAAAAATAGATGGCTTTGAAATGTGGTGTTAGAAATAAGTCGATTCTAGAAGAAATCAACCATGACTGCTCATTAAAGGTCAAATAGTAAAGATGACTCTAAAGTACTTTGGACATCAAATGAGAAGAGAGGATTCACTTGAGAAAGCCTTGATGCTGGGAAAGGTGGAGGACAAAAGAAGGGGGTGGCCAAAAATAAGATGGCTAGATGGTATTGTAGATGCAATGGGCACAAAGCTGTGTGGGCCAAAGAACCCTTTCCCCATCTTCTTGGGGGACTTTTGTTTTGTTTTCTTTCTTGTTTGCTCAGTGGCTTAAGTGACTAAGATGCTGACTGGGAGGCAGAAGGTCAGCAGTTCGATTCCCAAGTACTGCAGGACGGAATGAGCTCCCGTCTTTGTCCCAGCTCCTGCCATCCTAGCAGTTCGAAAGCAAGAAATTGCAAGTAGATAAATAGGGACCACTTTGGTGGGAAGGTAACAGCGTTCCGTGTGCTCTGGTGTCTAGTTATGCCTGCCACATGACCATGGAAACGTCTGCAGATGCAGACAACGCTGGTTCTTTGGCTTTGAAACAGAGATGAGCACTGAACCCTATAGTCGGATACGACTGGCTTTCGAGCAAGGGAAACCTTTACCTTTACCTTTACCTTACTCATTTTTAATTAATTTGCTCTCTCTCTCTCTCTCTCATATAGTGATCAAGCAACCTCCCCCCTCCCAAGTTACCATCTTTGGTACTGGATGGGGCTGTTTTGCCCCAGACAGACCCAGTGCGCAACTTGGGGGTCCTCCTGGACTCACGGCTCCTGCTGGAAGAACAAGTGGCAGCCGTGGCCAGGGGGGCTTTTGCCCAACTTCGGGTGATTCGCCAACTGCGCACGCTCCTGGACCGGGGCTCCTTGCTTATGGTCACTCATGCTCTGGTTACTTCCCGACTAGATTATTGTAATGCGCTCTACATGGGGCTGCCCTTGACGACCATTCGGAGGCTGCAGCTGGTCCAGAATGCAGCGGCCCGGGTGGTGATGGGGTGTGGGCGATATGCCCATGCCTCACCGCTGCTTCGGGAGCTGCACTGGTTACCAGTTTGTCTCCGGGTGCAATTTAAGGTGCTGGTTTTGACCTTTAAAGCCCTATATGGCAGGGGGCCAGGATACCTTAGAGACCGCATCGTCCCAAGAGTGACTGCCCGTCCAACCAGAGCGGACCGGAGAGGCTCTCTGGTGGTGCCATCAACGAGGGGTGCACATTTGACTGGCACCCGAAGGAGGGCCTTCTCCGTGTCCGCACCAACTCTCTGGAACCTCCTACCAACAGATCTAAGACTTCAAAGTGAATTGCTGCCCTTCAGGAAAGGAGTAAAGACCTGGCTGGCAGGGCAGGTGTGGGGCCCGAACGGGACTATGGCCCCCGCCGGCTGGCTTTTATAAGACTCTCTTTCTTTCCCTCTGTGTGGTAGGTGGGACGGGTTAGTGGGATATGGGTTTTAAATGGGGGTGGATGTCGGTTTTTTCTTATTGGGTGGGTTTTTTATTGGGTGGGTTTTATAAGGTTTTTATAATGTTTTTATGTATTTTCTTGAGCTGCTGTAATGCCGCCCTGAGTCGGGTTCTGCCTGAGTGGGCGGCAGTTACAAATGTGAATGATAAATAAATAAATAAATAAACTCTAGAACAGAAACAAAAACCCCTCTCTCTCTTATAGTGATCAAGCAACCCCCCTCCCAAGTTAACTCTAGAACAGAAATGAACCCCCCTCTCTCTCATAGTGATCAAGCAACCCCCCTCCCAAGTTAACTCTAGAACAGAAACGAACACCCCCCTCTCTCTCATATAGTGATCAAGTAACCTCCCCACCTCCCAAGTTAACTCTAGAACAGAAACAACCCCCCTCTCTCTCATAGTGATCAAGCAACCCCCCTCCCTAGTTAACTCTAGAACAGAAACGAACACCCCCCTCTCTCTCTCATATAGTGATCAAGTAACCTCCCCACCTCCCAAGTTAACTCTAGAACAGAAACAACCCCCTCTCTCTCTCATATAGTGATCCAGCAACATTCCCCCCTCCCAAGTTAACTCTAAAACAGAAACGAAATCCTCCAGCCAGGAGGCAGGGCAGAAACAGCTCAATAAACCATGAGAGTGAGAGACCAAGAGCTGATTTGCCCCTGCATATATGAAATATCGCTCACCTAGAGTAGACTCCCCGTGCCTCCCATGGTGGCTCCGACCAGGTCAGCAGCAAAAACAAGCGAAGCCTCCATTGACCATGTGGCCGAGAAGGGAAATGAGAAACTACAGAAGGCCCCTCCCACCACCTTCTTTCTCTCCTTTCACAAGCGAAAAGCCACAGACAGTGACCTCTGGTGGCAGGAAAAACATACTGCAGCTTTGCCTGTGAGGGCTCTGGTCAGGATTTTTTAATATATATATATATATATAAGGGATATTAAGGGGAAATTAATAAAACAGGAGGGGCGGTAAGAGGGGTAAAAATAAGGGGTTTTCCTAGGGAAAACGGGATAGTTGACAGGTATGGTATAAATCGAATAAACAAATATTAATAAAAAAATTCTGAGGGGACAGGAGAGAAAAATAGTTAAGACACAGAAAGAGCCAAACAAAAGTATATTGGGAGTTACAGTAACACATGAGGCAACACCAAGATGGAACATGCTACAAAACCTAATTACCTGTCTCCATTGCCCAGTACTGCCATACAGGGCCTGGAACTGACAGGGGCCCTGCTGCCGGTGGCCATAACTGTGACATTAATATGTGTGTGTGGGGGGGGGGAGCCAATAGGATTGTTCAGTATGGGGCCCAGAAATTTCTGATGGCTGCCCTGTCATTGCCCCCTAGAGGCACATGGTTACTTACATACCTGTCAACCCGCGGCTCCGGAAAAACGGGACCTGCGCACATCGCTTGTGTGCAGGTCGCGTTCCACACATGCATGGAAAGGTTTTACCCCTTCCATGCATGTGCGGAAGCGCTACGCCGCTTGCGCAGCCCTTACGCAAGCGACGTAGCGCTTCCGCGCATGCGTGGAAGGGGTAAAACCCTTCCGCGCATGTGCGGAAAGTGTTTCCCCCGCTGCCAAATTACGGGGGCCAGGTTATGACGTCAATTGATGTCAATTTACGGGGTAATCCTGGCCAAATCGGGAAGGTTGACAGGTATGGGTTACTTATGCAATGGTGGTTGCACTTTTCTCCACATTTGTTTCCATGATCCTTGTGGTGCATCTTGATTTACCAAAAAAAAAACACACAACACCATTAGTATCAGTTCCCAATTGATTTAAATATCAGGAATTACATGATGTGCAGCCACAAACTAATTTATTTTGGCTGCCAAATGGTTTATCTGAAATTACTGGCTGGAGGTCATTTATTTTACACAAATTGATTTGATGTAAAACAAATCAATGTGGGCTTTACACCCATTTCTGCCTATGTTTATCTCTGGTTTCCTAGATAAACTTGCAGCAGAAACTATCATAAGCTCCAGCTGATTGGCAGACAAGGCCGTAGCTCAGATCAACAGCAAACTGAGTTGGGGGGGGGGGGGTAAAAGAAAAAAATAATTGCTGGAAATGATATGGTTAACTCTAAGCTCATCCATATGGCTGTTGATATGATCCCATTTGGCACTCTAGTGGCAAGGTCCAAACTTTCCCCCTACTGCTAGGAGACCCCAAAGGTGTAACAAATCAGCTAGGTGTCCCGCAGGCTGATGGCACACCCAAAAAAGGTGGTTTCTTTCACCTGACATTCTTATTGGGTTGCCATGGGCTCCTGATTTCCAGGAGTCATGTCTGCTGGTCTTTGAGGTGTATCAGAAAGAAACACAGATCAGTTCCCTAGTGTCCCTCACATGACAATTGGTACACCCCAGGAAGAGATGTTCCTCCCTAACATACCCAAAAGGATACTTACAACCATGTAAATAAAGACCTTGTGCCACCTTAGCCACTTGAATGGCTCTCCCCCAGGATACCTCCTTTAGGAAACAGTGCCTTCAGAATGCCTGGTGGTGGGGGCTTCCCAGTTGGGAGGATGCTTTCAGAAACTCTCTATTAAACATAGTAGGAATACAATGGAAAGAAAAAATGTACAGTATATAAAATAAACACTGAGACATAAGTGCTAAATAAATGCCATTTGGCATGTAATCATAAACTGAAACATAATTTCTGAAGATATCTTCCACAGTGAAGTAATAAATTTTACTTTTAGGTCAATGTAAAAGTAGTGGCTCAAGTGCAGTGGCTCAAATGGTTAAGATGCTGACTGGGAGGCGGAAAGTAAGCAGTTCAAAACCCGACTACAGCATGACGGAATGAGCACCCGTCACTGTCCCAGCTCAGGTCAACCTAGCAGTTCAAAAGCAAGAAATTGCAAGTAGATTAATAGGGATCACATGGGGGGGGAGTAAACAGCGTTCCGTGCACTTCGGTGTCTAGGCATACCTGGAAACATTGCAAACGCAGACAACACTGGCTCTTCTTAACCTATAAAACCAAGCATTAACCGTTGGAACTGGCTATAGGCTGCTATGCGTCGCCCTACTGACCCACACCCACCCTTCGTGTGCATGGCCGAATTCCCTACGCAGGTCAACGAAGGATTTAAAAATCCGGCACGGGGGCCTCAGCCCCACAAACGGCAAGAAAGGGAAAGAACTTCACTTACCAACATTCCTTGCGCTGCGCCGCGCCAGAACCAATCACGCTGAGAGGCTCTCGCACGGCGCAGCGTTCCGCCACGCGCCGCAGCCAATCGAAAGAAATGCATTTGAAAAAAAAACAGCAAAAACACAAAGCACCAACCCATAACTACAAGCCCCAGCGTCCTGCGCGCCCACGCAGAACGCTGAGGAAAACGGCGCCCGGAAAGTTAAAAATAAAAACAGCTCACAGGCAAGCAAACAGCAGCCGGCTTTCTTTTACTCTCCCATGGCGCCTGAAGCTCCCGAATGGAGTTTCCCCTTTAACATCAGTGGGAGGGGGTGGCAATCCCCCTCTTCGCTGCCTACCCTACTGTTGGGAGGTTTGTGGGGATAAAAGGACTAAATTGCCCCAACCCATCTGGAAACAAAAGATGAGGCAGAGAGGATCGAACCCCCACTACCCCTCCTTAAAACAACTCCGTCTTTTCTTCTCTTTAAAAATGGAGTTGTTTTAAGGATGGGGGGTGGGGGATCGATCCTTCAACAATAAACAAAGGCAGCATGACCATAACAGGGAAAAAAGATAACCCAGTCCCCCAACACGCAAATGCACCACAACCAGCGCCCAGGAACAGTCTCCGATAACATTTTCGAAACCCCCTCCCTCCGCAAAAGCAATGCCAAAAGCACCCCGTCCTGCGCGCCATTAGCCCACAAAACGCAGGTGCAGCCGGCGCGAACAGAAAGAAAAAACAATTTAAAAACAGCCCACCGCACATGATCATCTACCCCACAAAAAAGGCAGACTTGCCTCCAGGGGAGGGAAGGAACAAACCAACCGCACGCCACCCGTGCCCGTCTTCCCCATTACTGTCGCCGATATCCAGGATTCAACAATAAACTAAGGCAGCATGACCATAACAGGGAAAAAGGATAACCCAGCCCCCCAACCCGCAAATGCTCCACAACCAGCGCCCAGGAACAGTCTCTGAGAACATTTTCGAACCCCCCCCTCCGCAAAAGCAAAGCCAAAAGCACCCCGTCCTAGCCACCATTAACTTATTTACACAGCCCCCCCCACCCCATTTTGAAATCAGCAAGCACCCCGTCCTAGATATAAGCCACTATAGCTAACTTAATTGAAAAACAAAGTTGAACGGACTTATCCAAACACACCAGGAGCATCAAGCAGACACCATTCAAAATTATGCAAGGTTGCGAAAGCCAATTCAAAACGCCGCAAAATCCCATCCCAAACAACGCGAGAAACAAATCAGAAGAAAAAAAATTAAAACGAAGGAGGAGCATTCATTAACGTCACAGCAAGGAGCCAAAGCAAAAAGGAGAAAAAGTACTGAAAAGTACGGTAGAGGGACTGCATTGCAAAACCAGATCGCAGGCGTACGGTACAGGGACTGCATTGCAAAACAAGATCGCAAGAGTAAGCAACAAGGACTGCATTGCGAAACCGGATCGCACAAGATTTAAACTAGGGAGAGGAGATAATAATGCAGCAAACTACAAAAATGCAAGGCAAGGATACCTTGATAAACAAAATTGAAACTGACAAACTAATGGGGGATGGAGATTCCAAACATGATAATAATAACGGGCCCAATAAAGCAAAAGAAATAACTGATAATGAAAAAGGGGAATCAAACACAGAAACAAAAAGAGAGGAAAACGAACCAACAATTCCAGAAAACACCAAACAAAGTGAAATAGAGACATCAGCACAAGCAAACCAAATGCAAGTAGTGAGAAGAAAGGAAAGGCCAGAGGATTACTGGCTGGCTTTCTTTTACTCTCTCACCTGAAGGTCCTGAATGGAGTTTCCCCTTTAACATCAGTGGGATGGGGTGGCGAACCGCCTCTCTGCTGCCTACCCTACTGTTGGGAGGTTTGTGGAGATAAAAGGACTATATTGCCCCAACCCATCAAGAAACAAAAGATGAGGCAGAGAGGATTGATACCCCACCACCCCTCATTAAAAAAAACTCTGTCTTTTCTTCTGTTTAAAACCGGAGTTGTTTTAAGGAGGGGGGGTGGGGGATCGATCCTCTCTGCCTTTTCCTCTGTGTCCAGAAGTGTAGGGCCAATGCTATTGGAATAAAGGCAGAGATTAATAAATAGAAATAGTGCAGCACCATTACCAACAAAAACATAAACACAGTTAGAATTACCAAAAGACGACTAAAGTGACCACCAAAAATCTACACACAGTGAAAAAAAGGATGGACATAATCCTTTGAAAAACATCAAACCCATTTCATTGTCCAAAATATTACATAGCATACAAATCCAGAAACCAGCGCACCTCCAAAAACACTCAAAATACGCGCGGAGGCACACTCACAGACGGTTCAATAGGAAGCAGAGCACGGAAAACTTTACAGGAAAATATTCACTCATTTACAGCCATGCCATCTAAGCAGCCAAACAGCAACGCGGAAAAGAGACACACCTCCAAAACATGCAAATCCACTTCGCAAAACTAGCTCTCCCGAACTCCGAAAAGAGCGAGGGAAAACAACGCGATAACGAGAGTTTGATAAGACACAGCCTGCAAACAGCTTAAAAACGAAACTGATCCATGAACGGAGACTTCCAAAAGCTGTAGGTGACATCGAAAAGACGTAAATAAGAAACGCTACCCAAAATAATAAGGAGCGATGGAGGCACACACCAACAAAGTGCAAAAACCACAATCACCAGACACCAAAGATCTGGAGGAAGAAAATCGCCGCACAAACCAAAACCCCACCGGACCATTGAGCACGGAAAAAATGACTCTGCATCACTCTAACGGTACGAAATGCTCCAAAATTATTACACATGTAGAATTTTACATGGATGACTGCAAAATAATATGCATGCAAGATTATGAGTCAGACAGCGAAGAGGGAGAACCAGAACAAGAGGAACAAGATCAGAAAGAAGGAGAAGAGCTACCAAAGTTCGAGACAACAGAAAACAGTGCATGCTTATCAAAGGAGACCCAAAGAAAAATTGCTGATATTATAGCAAAAATTAATCTGAAACAGTCAGCATCCACAAAATACCCAAAATACACAACAACACAAGATGAAACAAAATCCATAAATTAAAAAAAACAAAAATCTTTTTGAAAAATCTCACAATGAAGAAACTAAACTTGGTCTAAATAAGGAAACACTGGAAATCATTCATCTCATTAATCAAAAAGGAAGAATACATAATACTTCCAAAACTTTCAACAACACCAATGAACAACAACAAACAACAAAAACAAAAATACAAATAAACAAAAAAGAAGAGAAAGAAAATAAACAACCAGAAAAGGAAATGTTCAGCAATGAAGAAATTCAAAGCACATCCAAACAACAATTATTATCATCAGAAACACAACAAACAACAAAAATAAGCAACAATGACAACCAAACGCACAAAAAAAACACAACAGAGGAACAGGAAAATACAAACACAAACAAACAAATGTACAAAAAAGAAGAACCAGAAAATAAACAACTACAAAAGCTAAGTGTCAAGAATAAACAAATGCAACCCACATCACAAAAAAAATGATATTACCATGGAAACAGCAAACAACAGAAACAACAGACAATAACTACAAAACGTACAAAAACAACACAACAGAGGAACAAGAAAAAACAAGCACAAACAAACAAATGTACAAAAAAGAAGAGCCAGAATATAAACACCAACAAATACTAATTGTCAGGAAGAAAGAAATTCAAACCACATCCAAACAAAAATTAATATTGCCATGGAAACAACAAACCACAGAAATAACAGACAATGACACCAAAACTTACAGAAACATGACAACAGAGGAAAAAGAAACCACAAACACAAACAAACAAATTGATAAACAAGAACACACAGAAAATAAACAACCAGAAATGCAAATTGTCAGAAAAAAGATAAACAAACAACATCCAAACTACAGTCAATAATGCACTGGAAACAACAAACAACAGAAAATTCAGAAACAGAAGAAAAGGACTCTCAATTTCAACAACAACAAAAGAATCATACCTTAGAAAAAATAATACAGCAAATAAACAACAAACAAACACAGCAACACGAAATGAAAAACACAAACAATGAAAATCAACATGAAAACCCCCCCAAAAAAACAACAACACAAACCACCAATACCAATACACCCTGAGGTAGATATAGACTCAATAATACAAAGGCATCTCCTCATGATGAATCATCCACCACCTACATTCAACCAGCCATTAGCAGAAATAATGCTGCAGCATTTTCTGAAAATAAAAAGTCAACAGACCCTGAAATCAACAGGTAAATAAACAAAACAATTTCATTACAAAAGTTAGAGAAATACAGTTATATATAACTTTGTCATTCTTCTCATTAAACAGATGCCCTAACAAAGCAACAGTCAACAAACTGAACCACAAAAAACAAAACAAAAGTGTAAATGAAAGTAAATATAAACTTATTTAGTAAAATGTAAAAAAATGCTTACTAACAAAAATATTACCAGTTAAACTAAAAACTAAACCCAAAATATTTACAAAACTAATCCATTAAAAACAAAAAACATCATTAATGAAATGTCACATAACAAAAGACAAATATCAATATCTCTCCCTGTGTGTTATGTTTTACAGATGCTACAGACACATCGCTGGAGAGAAAAACTTTAAAAAAAAACATTAGAAAGAGTTAAATGTTTCATAAGTTTTAAAACAAAAAAATAGAACTACTTTGTTATGCAACTTGCAGTAAACTCCAAAACAGTTTATAAACAAAGTTTAAAATGTAAAATATGTTTTTTCACCAAACAAAGAAAATTACAATTGCAAAACAAAAAAATTTATACATTAAAAGTTTTCTGGCAAAAATTTCAAAGCCTCTCTTTCAATAAAACACACAGGTGAAAAAGCCCGGCAACGACGGGCAACCCTTGCTAGTAGGCTATAAAAAGAGATATGAAAAAGGAGAAAAGACCGTTTGAGGTTTTTTTCTCCTTTCCTCCCTCCTTTTTCATATGTCTACCATTTGGCCTATCATTTATAAACAGAGATGAGCACTTAACCCTAGAGTCAGATACGATTGTCTTTCGAGCAAGGGTGACCTTTACCTTTAAATGTAAAGAAATTCATGTTCATAAAAGTGGATATATAGTATACTGCTTGGAGTTGGCTGGATTACATCTCCACATAGCATTTACTCGTGGACATTAACATAGACATGCTGTCACATCATAGATGACGTGACCCTTTTAGGATTGCCAGGATGGTTTCTATTTGTTCTGTGGCAAACTCTGTGAAGTTCATATTTCCCCACTGTAACATGCACCTTCCTTATAGCCCTCTAGATGTCAGTGTCAAACAGTTAATCCAACTATGACAAAAGGGTGGGAGAAACAACAATTAACACCCAGCTGGAGTTGGTTGGATTCATATTTAAGAGGCAGACACATATGCTCGAGTTCCACCATTGCCGATCCATTTAAAGAGGGGCCATTCACAAACACATCTTTTTTCTTATAAGTTGTGTGCTGTATAAATTCAGACAACCATTCCCAACATTCTCCAACAACTTAGTTTTCAAAGTGGTAACCATTTTAGTCTGTGCAAGCATAACAAACAGAAACAAATGAAACAAATGAAAAGCAAAAACAAAGAGACAAAAAAGTATCGCTTGAAAGACCATATATTTTAATGTGAACTTTCATGTATCAAGTCCACTTCCTCAGACATAAAAACTGAACTTGAGTCACAAAAACTCACATTAAACTACAGATATTGCAGTTGGTCTTTCAGGTCTTTCAGGTGCTACATTTTTGTTGCTTGGACAGATCCTATGTTATTTCACTGTTGCTATCTATTTCAGTGACAACATGCATATTGGCCGTAGTCTTGAGCTCACGAGGACCTGCTTATAGTTAAGCGTATGAGATTCCCAATAGGCATCTCTGTGTGGCTGTAACACAATTGTTACACAAGTCATGAAGAAATGCCTTTTTAAAATCTGTATAACAAATTGCCTGAAGAGGTGGAAGTGGGATGAGATAGAGTGTCCCATCCGGCAGTTAACTCCCACAATTATAAACAACCGCTTGCCTCAATCTCCTTTCCGAGCCTTCTAGTCTCCCCGTGGAGAGGATATTCTAGCTGGCAGGAGGATCTCTCATTCTTCCTGTCTGCAAAGCTCTGAACTAGGTCAGTAGCAAAGAAGATAAGGAGTAGCTGTCTGTGGGCCATCAAATCCCCAATCCCTTTTCCCTGTCAAGGGAACAAAGGGGTGGAGGCATTGCAGACAAGCTTTGTATTGTGAAACAACAATAAAGTGTTTATACATTTCTTTTAACAAGGATACAAATATATTTAATTTAATTTTAATTTAATTTAATAGTCATATTTATATATGCCGCCCACTCAGGCAGAACCCGACAGGGCGGCATTACAACAAGTTCTAAAAACACATTAAAAACACTTTAAAAGACCCATATCCCACCCATCCATCCCACCCTCTATAAAAAAGAAGAGAGAGTTCTTAATTGTTTACATAAGCCAGCAGGTGGGGACCGTGTTCCCATTAGGGCCCCACACCTGCCCCGCATGAGCATAGCTCTTCTCTACTGAGGTAAAGCACATCACATGCAGGTTCCTGTCCAATAGTCTGCCCGGTTAGGTGGCTACCTGGAACAGAGTAAGGATTGTGTTTCAGTACTTTTGGTGATTTTTTTTGTTGTACACTGCACAAATCTCTTTTCTGGAGGTAATCAAGGGTGGCAGATATGTTCTCTTTGACTGGTAGTACTGATGGGCTGTGCTGAGGCCATACTGCCAGGAGTGTCGTGAGCATTCGTATCAACCAGCAGTCTATCTCAAATGGTGTTTGGTCCCACTCATATGGCCAGCCACATGCCGGAACTGGATTTTATGTCCTTAACAGGGTGATGTTGGTCTTGAGATGACAGAACCCTCCTTAATTTTCTTATCTTGTATGGATCATTACCTTCTAGGATTTAGATTTGCTGAAACTTGGAGCCACTGCAAAGGTGGGGTGAGGAGACTGGTTAAGTTAGTCAAGCCCATAATAATAATAGATCCAGATTTTTTTTTTATGATGGCTCTTGGGGAGTTTTCTGTTGTCTCAGTAGGAAGTTTTGTAAAAACTCTGCTTTTACCTCTGGAACAGTGAAATGACACAATCACTCTAGGCAGACACGATCACTCTAGGCTCATGGTTCCCAACGTTGGGTACATGCCCCACAGGAGTGCAATTTGATTTTTAAGGGGGGCAATTCGAGAATGAGTTAGACTAAGTGAATGACCTTTTAGGCTTTCCTCCACATGAATAGGAGTTCACTTTTTGAAAAATATGAATTATATGTCACAGGGGGGCATCAGGATTTTAGAGATGCTTAGATGGCCCTACATCGCCATGGAGCAGAACTGACCAAAAACTTCCATTTTAAGGAAGCTGGCAATGACTAGTGCAACATGGGTAGAAAACTCAAAATGAGTCTGCCTGAAGTTAGACTTAAGCCCTTTGAAGATGATGTTGCTGGTAGCTAGGAAATTATTTTTATTCCTCAAGCTGTCAAGGGACTACTGAGATTTAATTCACAAGAAAAAAAATATGGAACTTAAAAGTCCATTGTGAACAATCTGGACTACACTTTGTTGGGGCAGAAATCACTCAGATCCACTCTAAGTTGAACACTATAATTAATACACTGTATATCCAGTGGATGTTCTCTTGTTTCCTACTTGTCCAGTGACCATCAATATTTTTCAGCTTGTAGAGACTGAAGATATGGACATGAGCCTCAGAGAGATGAGAACCATCATAAGTTCTGGATCATGCCTCTTCTGGCTCCTAAAATCAACCAGAGACACACAATGTGTTGGTAAAAGAGAATGATGAACATCTCTCTACAGGCCTCTAGTTTGAGTAAAAGAAGGAGACTTGTTGTTTTAAAAGTCCTCCCTCAGTCTTCCCATATTGGATAATTGTTGGTCAACCTCCATTATTATTTTTTATTCTGCAATAAAGCACTGGAGAATGTGGTGGCATCTTAGCTGTAGAGACTCCTGAATGAAACACATTTTGTACATTGAGCTCTATCTGGCTACAGACTTGGTTATGGAGTGGGCCAAGCTTTGGTGAACCTGGACTATACTAGGAATTGAAAAGGGGTGTGTGTGTATGTTCCAGTCAGTTTTCATGGGGCTCCCTGTGGTTTTCAATATACAGTAAAACCCCTACTTACAAAAAAGTCGGTTCCATAGACTTTTGCTTAAATCAATTTTTTTTTGTAACTCGAAACAAACCCATAGGGAAAAAATATTTTTGCGTAACTCAAAGCGAATCCATAGGGAAATGAATTTTTATGTAACTTGAAGCAAACCCATAGGGAAGAATCTTTATGTAACTCGAAGCAAAGCCATAGGAAATTGTGTAATTCGGGACATGGTTTTAGCACAAAATCATTATGCAAGTTGAATTTTATGTAACTCAAGGCATTTGTAAGTCGGGGTTTTACTGTACAGTATTTGGTCTTTGTTGCCTTCTGAGACAAAAGGTACTGCTTTGTTACCATTCTGGTCCTGGAGGAACAAGCTCAGGTGGCACTGTGAGATTCCTGTACTACACCATAGCTGCTGTCCTGAGGGATCTCTCAGGATTCTTCCAATTGTTCATAACACATTCAAAAGCATTAGGAATGCACATAAATACAATACACCCCTGTTACTTTTTCCTGTAGTCTATAATTAGGCTTTCAAATTACTTTGTTTATGAAAAGAATGTAGTGCAAATGATGTAGCAGTGGTCTGTAACAATGCTGAGCTGTGAAAGAATGTGGCCAGTTCAGTGAGGATCACTCCCTTCTCCATCTCTCTTTTCCTCATCCTTTCTCCTTATCTCCCTTTTCTCCCCTTCTCTTCTCGCAGCCACCATTTAGTGCAGGAATTCTCAACCTGCAGCCCACGGGCCAGATGCGGCCCATGGCACCATTTCATGTGGCCCACCACCACCTCCACAACACCAGGAAGTGCCATGCGGTGGCGGAAGGGCAAAATGACCATACAGCCCCCAAAGCTGTCTGAGGGAGCGTGACCCAGCCCCTGGCTTTAAAAGGTTGAGAACTCCTGATTTAGTGCTATTGATTAGAGAGAGAGGTTGGTTGGGATAGGACGGGATTTCCCCCTCCATGGGTAGGTGCTTTCTCTTCATCTTTCTTCTTACAAGCCTGTTAAGTGCCAGGAAGGGTAAGCACCAGTGTGCATGCCTTGTGCAACTGAACACTGTCTAGTTGCTTTGCCATTGAATGTGCTCTTTTTGTGCTTTTTTGTTAGATTTTTTAAAAATCAATTTGTGAACTCCTTTCATTCCTTGTCTTGAGAGAAAGGTATGGTATATAATACAATACAACCTCCATACAATAAATCACAAACTGGACTTTGTCACTGAACACATTGCAAGTATGTAGTGTGTGTGTGTGTGCCCTAAACAGTAGGCAAATTTAATTTTCCACATTATCAAGAAATAGAACGGTGTGCAATGCAATCAGCATTTGCATCCTGGAAGGTAAGCAATCAGGTTTAATATCTTCACATGTGTACATATTCATAAAAGGAATACTTAACTATGCAATCGTATGACATCTGCACAAAGGGACTACAGAATTCCAGCCTCAGTTTCATAACTTTTCTCCAAGCAAATATATATTTTCTAGAGCAAAGGTATGTGGGTTGCATGTAGGTTGCAAAAAGCACTAGAGTGAAGAAGCAGGAAATCCTGTTTTGTTACAGTAAAGGCTTGATTCAGGCACCTTATTGACAATCCAGCTATTAACATAGTTGAATGAGTTCCAGAAAGAAAAAGCCTAGGCACAAGGTTTAAATTGATTTGGGTTTCAATTGGCCTGTAAATATAAAAACAATACTGGAAAAGAATGCAAATTGAACATCTATCCTCCATTTCTCCTTCCATTAACAAAATCCACAAGTAGCACAAACCCACACTGTGCCTTGTTGCTTAAGCAACTGAGGACTAGAGCAGTTATGGTAGTGTTCAAACAAAGCTGTTTGCTGCTGCCTGTGGATTAATTATCAACCTCTGATTTGCTGCCAGTACTTCTTAGGCACATAAATTCTTTGTTGTAGCTTAAGGTTGTGACTCGTGATGTCTCAGCTTTGGGGAAGCCACTTCAAAATCATTTGAAATTTTTAGTACTGTAGTAATAATTGTGCCTATTAGAATCTCTAATCCATGTCACTGGATGAATTTCTAATACAGTGGAACCTCAGTTAACAAACAGCTCGGTTAACATAAAAATCGCATAACAAAAGGAAATCCATAGAAAATAGGGGTTCAGTTATCAGAATTGATTATTTTCCCACTTCCATCTGTAGCTCTCTGCTATATCAGGAGAGATTTTCTAGACCTCCAGATAAGGATTTTAACATGCACAGGGTGGGAAGTTGCAGAGGGAGACAGTGAGTGTAATTCTGGCAGAAGCAACATTATCCAGCTAAAGAACATCATTGAATTCG
Source organism: Bradypodion pumilum (assembly GCA_035047305.1). Lineage (NCBI taxonomy): Eukaryota > Metazoa > Chordata > Lepidosauria > Squamata > Chamaeleonidae > Bradypodion > Bradypodion pumilum. The sequence continues at coordinate 185,492,471 of JAWDJD010000001.1, read as the reverse complement.
GGCTTTTATGTTATACTGACTTTTTTCTTTGCTGCAGTGATCACGTGTTTTAACATTAGGCTGGCCTTTAAAATTTTAATGGAGAAAAAGGGTAACCTGTGTTTGAAAGGGCTTGAAATATTTCCAAGGTAAAAGAGTAACGGACAGTGCAGCATAAAGAATGGCCAGGGATAAAATATTCTGTCACAAGAATAACTCAAAGGAAAAGAATCACTCCTCACAAATATTAGATTTGCTTCACAGAATCAGTTAAAGGCACCAACTGGGAATCTGAATATTACAACAAGGTAAATTGTCATCAACAGCAGCCAGTTTTAGACAGCTCTGTGAAAACTGTTTCACACACATTAAAAAAATGCCTCCCATGGGTTACATCTACTGGGCACAAAATCATATTGAGTCTGAGAACTGTGTAATGGCATGGAATGAACATGATAAATACAAGACAATCTTCTTATACTATACAAGTTAAATATTAATTTAATTTAATTTAATAGTCATATTTATATATGCCGCCCACTCAGGCAGAACCCGATTCAGGGCGGCATTACAACAAGTTTTAAAAACACATAAAAACACTTTAAAAGACCCACATCCCACCCACTTTAAAAGACCCATATCCCACCCACCCATCCCACCCACTATAAAAAGAAGAAGAGAGAGAGTTCTTAATTATTTACATAAGCCAGCAGGCGGGGACCGTGTTCCCATTTGGGCCCCACACCTGCCCTGCCAGCCAAATTTTCAATATGAACTCATTTATTTCTGAAACACAAAAGTGCACTGTGACGCATTAAACTGGGATTCCATAACATCTCAGTGTCTGCCTTTACACACACACCAAAGAACTAAGCGTTGGGGTAGCAGAATGAGCAACTGGACACTGCAAAACCAGCCATATTCTTTCCTGAAACAAATGTTCCAGGTCAGTTGATATGCAACACAGCAATGTCAATATCAAGAAAACCAAGGTAATGGCAACAGGCCATATCAGTCCCTGAAGAAGTAGAAGCAGTGACAAACTTTACTTTTTTAGGATCAAAGATCACTGCAGATGGAGATTGCAGCCATGAAATAAAAAGGCGACTGATGCTTGGGAGACAAGCTATGAAAAACCTGGGGAACATAGTGAAAAGTAGAGATATCTCACTGCAAACAAAGGTCCGCATAGTCAAAGCAATGGTATTTCCGGTGGTAATGTATGGCTGTGAGAGCTGGACCATTAGAAAGGCTGAGCGAAGAAAAATAGATGCCTTTGAGATGTGGTGCTGGAGGAGAGTTTTGAGAGTCCCCTGGACAGCGGGGAGAACAAATAGGTCAATATTAGAAGAGGTTAGCCCTGAGTGCTCTTTAGAAGGACAAATAACAAAGATGAAGATGAAGTATTTTGGACATCAAATGAGAAGAGAGGATTCACTTGAGAAGGCCTTGATGCTGGGGAAGGTGGAGGGCAAAAGAAGAAGGGGACGGCCAAAGATGAGATGGCTAGATGGTATTGTAGACACAATGAGCACGGGGCTGTGTGGACTAAGGAGGATGGAGAAGGACAGGGGTGCCTGGAGAGCGATGGTCCATGGAGTCGCAAAGAGTTGGAGTCGACTGTGCGACTGAACAACAACAACAGCAATGTCTCACCCAGCTCTTCCAGTTACAATGCAGTGAAGAAAAGAGATACAGTATAGTTCAAAAAAACCTAAGAAGGTAATATTTCAAAGTTCTGCATTTGAACTTGCAATTCACAAATGTCTCAGCAAACGGCTGTGATGGTCCACTGTGAGGTCCATGCCAGGAGGTCACACAATGGGATGAATACTGCTTTGTGTGATTAAATCCAAGTACGTAGTTACATTTTGACAAGACTGGCTTTCTCAGTGTCCCTGCTGTGTTTGCTTTTTCAAGGCAAGTTTCCCAAACATCTGGACTGGTGTCTTGCAGCCAGTGAAAACACTGTATACCCATGGCCTGATACTAAGTATATATGCATGCATGGTCCTCTAAAGGGAAACGCTTATTGCAAAAGAACCCCCACCACATATAGATGGTGGGGGATATATCCCAATATGGCTGGTTTGTGCACATCATACTTGTTTTCTCAACATTTGGTGGCTTGCAGCTGAACATGTAAATGGCCTACATAGCAAAGCATTGTATCTACTGAGGTGATGTCAAATGATATCACAACCCTGACTGCTGTGGATGTCTGGGACAGCTGTTTCATGAATCACTCAAGCCATCATTTAATTAGTCAGTAATTGAATATTTTTTTAAAAGATCTGGCATGTCAGGGTTGGAGCTTAGAATCCTACAGCTTCCAGAACGCACCAATTTATTTATTTATTTATCTATTGGATTTTTACCCCGCTCTACTCAAGCCTAAACTGACTCAGAACGGCTACAACAGTTCAGTATACATACTATTACAATCAATAAATACAATACAATAAGAATGGATGGACGGTTGGCCTTGTTCTGGATCTTTGTGTTGATTTTTAATCAAGGGGACATTCTTACTGAGTCTTTTTCACTGTTTATTTTGGCATGGTTGATGGCTTCTTAAAACAAATTTCAGGATGATTTTGCAAATTGTTTACAGAGAAGGAAAGAAAGCAGGGATGAGTAAATGTGTTGCTTTGCTCCCTCCACTCCACCCCACCCCCTTGCTTTGCAGTTTCCATAATTCCTTACTATTGGCTGTGCTGACCAGACCTGATAGATAAGTAAAGATAAAGGTTTCCCTTGCTCGAAAGCCAGTCGTATCCAACTCTACGGTTCAGTGCTCATCTCTGTTTCAAAGCCGAAGAGCCGGTGTCATCTGCTTCTACAAACGTTTCTGTGATCATATGGCAGGCATGACTAGACACCGGAGCGCACAGAATGCTGTTACCTTTCCACTGAAGTGGTCCCTATTTATCTACTTGCAATTTCTTGCTTTTGAACTGCTAGGTTGGCAGGAGCTGAGACAAAGACGGGAGCTCATTCCGTCCTGCAGTACTCGGGAATCAAACTGCTGACCTTCCGCCTCCCAGTCAGCGTCTTAGCCAATTGAGCCACTGCAGTCCCTTGATAGGATAGGAGCTGTAGGCAACAAATAAATAAAATCAATAAATATCTGATGGGCCACATGTATGTTCACCTGAATTAAAGTAATTGTTCCCTTCCCCAATGCAAACTAATGCATCTGTTACAAATGCTTTGAAAAGTAACTAAGGATCTGATTTATAAGCAGCAGCCCTCCATTTCCAGGATGGCAGAAACATTGTTGTTCTCTGCCATCAAGTCTGAACCTACTGTTGGTGACTCTTACAGGGCTTTCAAAACAAGTGAGATAGTTAAGGAGTGGTTTTACCAGTCCCATATCACCAGTGAGTTTCCATGGTGGTGGTGATGGCTTCCATGTGTCCTAGTCCATCATGCCATTGGCTACACCACACTGGGCATCCCAACAGGAAAAAAAAATAGATGATTAAATAAACATGGCAGGGCAGTGAAAAGGTAACAACAGGGATGAAGAAAGAACAAACAAACCTGGACACATAAATAAATGCTTACCCAGCAACATTGACCTATAAGATTCATCACCCGCTCTCCATGGGACAGGCTTCAACAGCTGAGAATCACAAACAAAAAAAGTCCCCTTTCCTGATCACTCCCCACCTAACTTCAGAAGGTAAAGGCACCTGGTGGGTAGGTCTTAAAGCTTTGGCTGCTTTGTGTATGAGCAACCAAACAATCATTTTGATTTTACATTACTTCACTGACAAAGATAACAATCAGGCAGAGTACAATTTCTGTCTAATATGAGCTGGAATGTTCTTTCAAAAATAGGTGTGGTCACAGGACGTAATATTTTAACCAAAATATAATGAGCCTTTGTGTTTACACTGATAAGAGTAGACACAAGAGGCGTCACATTTCATTTACCCTGGAGTAATTTTACTAAAATTAAAAAAAAAATCTCAGTCTAAATAGTTTTGATGTTTGAGCCAAAGCATGTGAAACTCACATGAGAACATTCTGCAGTGTTCACTGTTCTGGAATCCATGAACGGAGTACCTGTGTACTTTTCAGTTACAGGGAGAGATGGCAAGTATGGGTGGGAGTGTCAGGGGAAAAGGCTCTTAGCTTTTGCTTTTCGCTTCCAGTGACAAGTTGTTGCAATCTGAGGCTATGTTGTCCTTTTCTTCCTCTTCTTATCCATCAGCTGACTGCAGTGAGCACCACTACAGCTTGTTTCTTCTTCTGCCTTTTATCTGTAGGTCCCAAACATCACTCATGTCCTGTCTCCCTCTCTGCCTTGTTCTGCCACCTTCAGTATGCCTTTTGCTTGTGAGAGCCAGATATGTATTTTATTGGCAAAGTGCAACAAGTTAACACTGAGCTTGTGAATATTGAAGGAGAACTGTTTCCCCTAGAAATTGGTAGAAAGGCAAAAAAAAAGCTTTATTACCTAGGAAAATTGTTTCAAAATAATGCAGAAAGAAATTGGGTAGCAAAGCTTTGGAGATGGCTTCCATGTAAGGATATTTGACAGTGATTTCTTGTACTAAAAAAGAGCAGTAAAAAAAAAAAGCCAAGATACCGCAGAGAGAGAAAGAAGCAAAACTAAAGCCTACAAGTACTGTATTTTCTGGCGTATAAGACTACTTTTTAACCCTGAAAAATCTGTACCAAAGTCAGGGGTCGTCTTATAGGACAGGTACTTAACTGCAGCTTGTTTCCCCTTGCTTCATATGTCCGGCGCATATGGTGGGGGGTGCTGCGGCCGAGTCCCTGCTCTGTGCGGGGAGTATGAAGCAAGGGGAAGCAAGCTGCACACATCTTCCTGTACCTTGAGGAGGAGAACGTGAGCGTGGATTGGCTCTCCACCAGAACCTGCCCATTCGACTCAGAGGGCTGCGCGTCTTCGGGTTGAATGTGGATTAATTTTTATTTGGTGTGCATTGGAAGAGAGGTAGTCTTATACGGCAAGTATATTCCAAACTCTATATTTTAACTGGAAAAGTTGGGGGTCGTCTTATACACCCAGTCGTCTTATATGCTGGAAAATACGGTAACTAATCTGTGTAGGTAGAAAAAAAGAGTAAAAATATTTACTGGTTTATCTGGCCATCTCTGTTCACTAGTTCAAACTAACTGGCATTGCAGTGGCCTTCTGTTCCAACTAAAGCCTATAACTCCATAACCTTCCATACCACCAGCCCTGTCTTTGTGGCAGGGGGATACCTGCTCTACTGACATCAGTGCTGTTCTGGAATCATATAGTTAATACTGGAGTCATTCTTCCTTAACAAGGGTTCCTCAGATCTTTTCAACTGCATTGACCATAACACAACCAGAATGGCTAAGTCAGTGATGGCATGTTAGTTCAAAACATCTGGAAAGGCTAAGGTTGAGGAAACTTGGAATAAAGCAATATAAGTTGCATTAAAAGTGGCAAGACACAGAGTTGCACATTTTTTTTCTTTGCATACTGACCTTGCCCCAGAAGAAGTTTGTATCACCAAAACAACAACAACACATGATAGAATAGCTATATATTCTGTTGGCAACACTAAATTGGACACTTCCATTTGGCTAAGAGGATATGGGAACCAAAAGAACATTTGGAAGAAAATGTTGGTGGCATTCTTCCCTGCAAATCTCCCCTGAGAAGCCATTTCATGCAGCTAGGATTTGTTTCATTTTCAGGGTCTGGCTGGCCATCCAGAAAGGATTTACAGTGAGAAAAAAGGGCAGGCAAAGGGTTAAGAAGCCAACAATTCACCATTGAACCTGCTCTCAAGTATCTTCTTCATTCATCAATCTATTCCCATGATGGTGAACCTTGGCACTCCAGGTGTTCTTGGACTTCAATTACCAGAAAGCCAAGTCAGCACTACTGCTGGTCAGGGCTTCTGGGAATTGAAGTTCAAGAACAGCTGGAGTGCCAAGGTTCACCATCCCTGATCTCTTCTCTGACTTGCTCCCACCGCAGAACTCAAGGCAGCTCACTCGGTGAATTAAAGGAGACAACTAAGAAGTCATTTATAATATTAAAATGAATTATCCATTCAAGACAAACAGTAGGTTAAAATAATTTAAACACTACCTAAGAGCACAACATAGAAAAAAGTAAACCACCACCATCTTCAGAAAACCTTTCCTCAACAGCCAGTTAATAGTCAAAGGTCTATCTACGTTGTTGTTGTTTTTTAAAGGCTTTGCCTACTGGCAAGTGAATACTAAGAGGAAGGCCCTATGTAACTTTCCTTGCAAAGGAATTCCACAACCTGGAAGAAGACACCCAAAACACTTTCTCTTCTGCCTCACTAAACATGCCTATGAGCCAAAGTCTGGTTTCTCAGAAAGTAATTTCATTCTTTAGATCTTGCATATCTGGACTGTCCAAAGAAATCTTTGATCTAAGTCCTTCGGTTAAGGGCAATATTAATTGGCAATAACAGATTTTCCTTGTTTGTAGTCCTGTTGTGCAGTTCTCTCTGTAAATGAGGTTATGTTGAGATCTCCTGTGTTTAGTTTTAGGCAACGTACTTATAACATTTTACCCCGCTTAGCTTATGAGCTCCATTATGTATTTTTAGGATTATTTTTCTTCCATGTGTAATTTTGCTGTGTGTGATGATTAAAAAACAAAAATTAGGCTTTAAACACAAAGTCATTTTTGAGAATCAAAAGATAACTCAGAAATCATTTTATAAATAATTGCCATTGACAACAAATGACAGCTACAAAGTCAACCAGGCAACTGATACACAACTTACACTGGAACAACTGGAGTGTTATATAATGATTTAACTATAGTATATGTGCAGAAACAACTCTGTATTGGTACAAAACATGGGTCAGCAAATTTGGCTCTCCAGATGTTCTTGGACTTCAATTCCCAGAAGCCTAAAATGCACATGTTAGAAAGTTGGAAAACCAAAAACCTGGCTAATTAAGAGTTATGTAAACAAAATAAACCGGGCTAAATTTTAAGAACAGATAGAAAGGATGTATTGTACAGTTACATTCTCATAAAACATAATGTATGTAACAAAAATAACACAGAAAGATATCAAGCACTTTACAAAACTTTAATTTAAACAAAAAACAACTTTGAATTATAAATCAAATAGCATTCATCAGTTATCACAAAGTATTGGTATAGTTGTGAAAACAAGAACCTTTTGGTCAAATCTTGCATTCTGGGAATATTCTCCCACTTCCCCAAAACAATAAAATAAAAATTAAGGCATTTTAAAAAACAATATGTCTTTTACCTATCATAAACAACACTGTAACTAAAACTAGTGAGCATCCAAAGAAGTGCTTTAAGCATGCTCAACAGCTTCCATGCACACAGTGGAATGGATAGCACAGTGGATAATTAAACTTTTTCCTCCCTCCCCTTTAAAACAGTAAACTTGTCTTGTCTTCAAAAACAAACTGCTTTTGAAACTTCCCTGAGCTTTTTACCTACATCATTTTTACTTGTGTGTGTACCACTGAAACCTCTTTATTGGTAGTTCCAAGTGGCCTCTCTTTTAGAACTAATATTTGAACTCATTCACTAATCTGGTCCAAGGGCTTCAGACTGCAGATAAAGAGGGCATCTTCACCAACTTTAAGAAGAAAGCCATTTCAGCGATAGGACTCTGTGTGTTCAATGCAGCCCATGAAAACCACACCCAGTCTCTTTGAAAAGTTCATCTTTTCCCAACTCACAGAAAACCTGGTCAAGGTATGACATACCCTTTATTGGTGGCATATAGCTGCATCATGGTTATTTCTTTTTAGTTCCATTTCAGATGTAGATGAAGGAGAATTTTCAACTTTCAGCTGAATCCAATTGTTACTCCCAGCAACAGTAAAGTCACTAGCTAATATCCAGCAGTAAGTCACAACTAGAGAAGGCCCATTGGGATTTGGTGAGTCAGCTCCTCCATAAATTTCATTAATTCAACGGGCCCACCCTAGTTGCAACTTATTGCTAGATTTCCAGTACTGAATCAATAGTACGTGCATAAATATTGGTTTGCCAAATTTATTCAGTGAGTCTAGCACTGGATAGGTTTAACAATTAGATTTAGCCTCTTGAATGCAGTACAATTTGGTGCCAAATAAATTTTCTTTCAAAGTCCTCAAGGCTCAAGATGCAACTCCTGGTCAGAATAATGCTGTATGTTGAATGCGTCAGTCCAACATTGTACGCTACATTCAAAGCAAACATTTCTACCCACTCCCATATGTTTATAATAAATCTAATCCCCTGCTCGCCATAAGGGATTCAACTACATGCTATGCTCAAAGTGTAAATGTCCGGTTTGGACCTGTTCTATACTTAAATCTCAATGAAATGAATGAAATTTAAGGTGATCATAACTATATACAGTACTCCTAGTAATTGGGCTTAAGCACCTCTTATATGCCCAGGACATATATTTTGGATTATATTTTTATTTAGACAACATGAACTTTCAGTCAAGTCACGAAAATTTCACGTTACTGAAAACTTCTTCACTCCTGAACTTTCTGTATAAAATTTTGCATCTGAATATCCAGAGTACATTAATGACCTTTTGGAAGTCATTAATTCAGAAGGTCATCATAAGTTTAAAGTGACTTAATAAAATATATATTATTAATGCTACCTAAGTAACAATTTTGGGTGGTAGTAGAAGCTTGGCATTTAAAAGAAAGCTAATCCAGAATGAAATCCTGCTGATGTTCTCAGAAGATATCTTTCAGCTGCAAAGCAGCCAAAACAAAATCAACAGAACTTGTATCCATATATTTGTGGCTCTGACATTTTAGCTTTTCCCATGTTACAGCTGGCATGCTGGAAAGTACAATGCATTCAACAATGTATGGAGCCTTGTGAACAGAATGGTTTTTGAGCACAGGGGCAATTTATAATGAAACAAAGAGCAGTGGAAGAAAAGTAGCTAAAAAGAAACTGACACAAATCCAAACAGAATAAGAGGACTCTTCTGTTTGGCAGCTTTCTTATCCCTTGCTTTGGCAAGAAGGCCGCAAAAGCATTCTCCCAAGATTACAATATTTTGATCAGTGGGACTATTTCTGACAAGGTGCTGTGATTTCAAACAATAAATAAAACTGACCAGAATCATATTATAAATTTCTGCCAGCATAATACCTGCAGCGTAACTTTGAGTAAGCTGTAAACCAGGGATGCTCAAACTACGGCCCATGGGCTGGATCCAGCGCCTGATACCAATTCATTCAGCCCATGATGCCCTCGTCGCTCCAAGAAGCAAAAGTAAAACGTGCCCGTACGAGCACATTTTACTTCTGCTTCCAGGAGCAATGAGGGCATAGTGGGCCAGATGAATTGGCATTGGGGATCAGATCTGACCCATGGACCGTAGTGACCAGCCCCCTGAACCACATGACCGACCCACAGTCCAAAAGGTTTGGGCACCCTTTCTGTAAACTAACAAGCCAGAACAGGCATTTAGTATTGCACATTAAATACCAACTTCTTAACTTGTGGCATTTCATTGCTGACAGTTATACCACTGGTCAATATGCCTACTGGAATTCAAAATAATTTTTAAAAAAGCCAGCTGTGATCCTATATACTCTCATCTCAAGGTAAGTCCCACTTCTGATCAGATGTACTTCTGATCAGATGATACTTCTGATCAGATGTACACTGGTTGCATTGCTACCATATAGTCTCGTGCACTTTATTTAAATTGGCATTGGGAAACATGAGGTCATCAAATACTGAAACTCTCACCAGCTGCTTACCATGAGCTATGATCTTGGAGCTGATAGAAACTGCAGTATGACAATATTTGGAAGACTTATGTACACACTCATCCTTGATGAATATGCAAGGATACACCATTAAGCCAGAAAACAGCTGCCCCTACAGCTGATGATGGTTTTGAACTGGAAGATGTTAAATGCACAAGTGTAATCCAGCATAACCAGGTAAAGTGACAGATTTTAGAGGCAGAAAATAAGGCTCTGTCCAGAATCCTCATGGTTTTTTTCCTACATGTGGAAGAGAAATTGAAGCCACCAAATCTAACTGACAAGATGCCAATGTTGGCCCCATGACCAAATATCTAATGTAGGTTTCCATGTCCCCTCTGTATGCAACACATTCAACTACTGAAAGAGACAAACATTCCTCAGTCTCTGATTAATGGCAGGTGGGCATTTATCTTTCAGGTTTTGCAAACATCATCATTATGGTATGGAGAATCATCTTTAGTTTTATTTCATTGAAGAATAGCCTAGATTCTAGCCTCTGCCTTTAAGAGCTTTCCTCATATCCTCTACCTTTAAGGCAACAAAACAAATAACTTGTTTAAAATTCTGACTTAACACCATTTACAGATTCTGGCTTCCCTAAACAGCTTCCTACAGGTTTTAACCTTTGTTCTACAATTAATCTCACTGAGAACAAGAGGATTCATAATTAATGCAAAGGCTTGTAAGGTAGAAGAATATCTATCTTTTATAAATATATTTTTTTGGCAAATTCATGTAAAAATAAGTCATACTGACAGACACATCTGGCACTTTCATTTTAGACTGAAGTTAGGCTAGATTTTTCTTCAACATCTCACTTTAGAATATAGTTGACATGTATTCCCTCTCTTTTGTTGCATGAATAAGTATTCTTTGTTCAAGTCAAAGCTGGTGATTACAGTAAGTGCGGTGCTATATGCAAGAAGAATCTCACTTTGTAACTTCCTGCTGCATACCAATCGTTCAGAAAGATACACCAGGCCACATGTAGAGCAATAATCACTCTGCCGCACAAATAGTATAATTAATATATACTCTAAAAACAATCTTTTTCTACTAAATTTGGCAGGAGGGTTGTTTGCTTTTTGGAATGAGATTTTCACTGATCATCATCAGTTGTTTTTTTTTTAAATTATGAGCTGTGTTTCATAAGAGTATATCACATCTGTTGCAATTATTAGCTCAGAATGTAGTAATCATCTCAAGATTTCATGATGCACACCTATACAATAAACCCACCAATTACTTGGAGAACGCAAGTCATTTCAATGGGACATCCGTGATCATCAGAACAACAGCCCCCGGCTAAAGAAGGCAAAGAAAGCACCCATCACCATTATTTCCACCAATTTGTATCCACTGTCTTATTTCACTTCTTCGGTGTCAAACAAAATATTGATGGTGTATATTGGCTTTGTTTCACAGTGATCCACTAAGGAAGCTGTTATGTGCTGAACATCAACGATTTCATTCACTCAGACAATGTGCTCATTGGATCCTCAAGGAACTTTTCTAAGGTTCCGATTCCTAGTTTTTAAAAGGAACAAAAAATTATATAATTGTTGTTGGTTTTTTTAAAAAAAACTTTCAATCTGATGAAATTTCTAAATATAACCAAAAGTTGCTAACAGCAAATAGTAAAATAATAAAAGATCAATATATACACTTTTAAAAAGCAAACACATCAAAATTATTCTCAGCAATGCTCTGAGCTAAATCTATCTGTTAATCCCAAATACTACAAATCTAGTGAATGATTAGGATTTACATGCTGATTTTAAAGTTTCGTTCACTTAAAGGGTCTCCTTTTGTTTGGACTAACATCAATACAGATACTTAACCCATATAAATTAATTTTTTTAAAAAAAATATATTGACAAAATGTTTAAAAACAGAATAATAGAAGCACTACTAAATTAATCATTTTTGGAGGGCCGGACCCAGTTGGTGTGGTTGGAGAGTGAGAGGTCCAACCCTAGGCCCCTGCATTATGGGGTGCCTCAGGGCTCGGTGCTCTCTCCTCTCCTATTTAACATCTACATGAAGTCTTTGGGCGAGATTATCCGTTCCCATGGGGTGAGGTATCATCAGTATGCTGATGATACCCAACTGTACATCTCAGCCCGTGGGGACCCCAGTGATGTGGTCAATGTCCTATCCAGATGTCTGGAAGCTGTCAGGGTCTGGATGGGGGACAACGGGCTACAGTTGAATCCCTCCAAGACTGAGTGGCTATGGATGGGAGGCCCCGCGTTATCCAGAGAGCTGCCAACTTTGGCCTTGAATGGGGCTGCTTTGCCCCAGACAGACCCGGTATGCAACTTAGGGGTCCTCCTGGATTTGGGACTGCTACTTGTAGATCAGGTGGCAGCCGTGGCCAGGAGGGCTTTCGCACAGCTTCGCGTCATCCGACAGTTGCATTCACTCCTGGACTGGGACTCCCTGCTCATGGTCACACATGCTCTGGTGACCTCCAGGCTAGATTATTGCAATGCGCTCTACATGGGGCTGCCCTTGACGACCATTCGGAGGCTACAGCTGGTGCAGAATGCAGCAGCCCGGGTGGTGATGGGGTGCGGGTGTTATGCTCGCGCCTCACCATTGCTTCAGGAGCTGCACTGGTTACAAGTTTGTCTCCGGGTGCAATTCAAGGTCCTGGTTTTGACCTTTAAAGCCCTACATGGTAGTGGGCCAGGATACCTTAGAGACCGCATCGTCCCAAGAGTGTCTGTCCGTCCAACCAGAGCGGACCGGAGGGGCTCTCTAATTGTTCCATCTGCCAGAGGGGCTCGCCTCTCTGGCACACGAAGGAGGGCCTTTTCTGTGTCCGCACCAGCCTTGTGGAACCTCCTGCCAGTAGAGTTGCGGGAGCAGATGGAGCTGCTGCCTTTCAGAAGAGAATTAAAAACCTGGTTGGCGGGGCAGGTGTGGGGCTCAGATGGAAGAGTGGCCCCCGTCTGCTGGCTTATAAAATGAAGCCCCCATCTTTTTAATGCGGGCAGTTTTAACATGGTTAGTTTTAATAGGTGGGTGGGTATGTTGGGGTTTTAATTGTTTTTAATATGTATGTTGTGAGCCACCCTGAGTCGGGATAGAAATTTGAACCATAAATAAAATAAATAAATCAGAGTCCAAAGATTCCCTAGCTAAATCATTTAAGGTCAAAATACTTCTTTAAAAGTTATGTTTGCTATGTTTTGGTCCGGTGTCTTAACGTGACAGAATGTTGAGATAGAGCTTCCTGAGTGCAAGAGCCCATGACACTTGAGCCATAGTTGAAAATTACTTGCTTCTGATAGTCATTTGCTGAATTTCTGGTACACAGAGGACTTCAAACACCAAATGGGAACAGGAAACACCAATCCTTAAAATACCCATGTCCCAAACCATTCAGTACTTATTTTCTCAATAAAAGCTGTGGCTGTGTTTATGTACCATAGTTCACATAGATAACATTTAAACTCTTCTATGCCCATCCCAAATATTTCAAGGACTGTTCTTTCTAAGGTCCAAAATGGTTAAGCAGACCCAATATTAATAAGATTGAATATTTATTTGCTTCACAAGATGATTCCCAGTCAATCAGCTACAAATGATTTCATAATTCTGTGGCTGATATCTGGCTCCACAATGCAGTAAATTGTAGTTAGAGTAGGCCTATTAGAATCAGTGGAACGTACAGAAGAAATGACTCTCATAATCTCCACTGATTCAATAACATGACTTGCTAGGTTAAGGAACATAGCTGTCAAGTATCCCGTTTTGCCCGGGAAACCCCCATAATTTGGCCCTCTCAATTTCATTTTTTTAAAAAAAACTCTTGAAGCTGATTGGCTCATTATCTCTCCTCTCTCTTGGGAAAGAGGGTGTTAAAGGGAAGAGACAATGAGCCAATCGGCTTCAAGTATATTTGCATACAACATAAAGAGGATATTTTCGTGGTTTTGTCTTAAACACAGTATTTAAAAATGAAATTGAGGTACACAAGGCTAAGACAGTAGACAATTAGCTGATATATGTGTAAAAAACAGTTCCATGAAAAATCACCATAATATGAAATGCTGTCACAGCAGAGAATGGGGAAAGAGATTTAAAATAGAATTATTACAGTAAGGCTGGCCTGCTGCCTTGTTCCCTGTGAGGGGCAGCAGTAGTGCTAAGGGGCGGTTCTTCCTCCACCTGGGGGAGCCCAACACTCCTCCCTGGTTCTGGTGGTGGCTCCTCTTCTAGGCTCTTGGATGTGCCTGGATTTTGGGGAGGAGGAGGTATGGCTTGGTGGATAGGGGGTGGGGGTTGCCTGGTGGGGAGAGGGGTGTAGCCCCAAAATTTCCCTTATTTTAATGTCTAAAACTTGACAGGTATGCTAAGGAATAAGATTTAAGCCATAATTCTGGTCTGCCTTCCACAGGATCTAATAAGACTGCAGCAAATTTTGAAAGGAGGTAATAAAAGATAATCTTTGAAATTCTGATAGATTCACCCATAAACGTTTTGAATGTAACCATTTTGACTATAACCATTACAAAATTCAAATTGTGATCTGTCTAAAAATGCCATGTTTCTTTATTTGCCTCCCTGATCAGGGTGTGCACCCACGTATTTAAAAACTGAATTCACACAGTGAAAATAAAAATAAAATCTCATTATACTTCATATCATGAAATATTCACCTTTGATGCCACACTAGGTGTCGACCCAAGAAATGAAAAGACAGTGTTGCTCTCCTTGGATTCAAAAAAGGAGTCATAATCCTAAAGAATAAAGGAAGGAAAAAAGACAAGAAAGAAAAATGAGAACATTTTAAAAGGTTTATCCAAACCATATTGTACAGAGGCGCAGAATAATAAAGCTACTGATAAAATAAAATAACCCTAGTATTGTTAGATATGCTAAGATAATTCCAGCTTCCTTGTCAGTTAAGAATGCCTCACTAAGTTACTGGTGCAAAAAGCTAAAACAAACAATAAATTAGTAATATTATTCATTCAACTTTTCAGAGCATCCTCCGCCACAAAAGATCAAAACTGATCAAAGGAGCAGCGCAAGAAACTGCTTGACACTGAATGAGTCTGTTGGTTCATCTAAACTTCTATCATGACTGGAAATAGAAATAAACTATTCATTATTCATGACAATATCATGATATAGCTCCCTTTTAAGGAGTAAACAGTCTTGGCATTTCACCGGCAGGTATCTGAGTAGATAATCTGCCTTTCAGCCAGCCAAACCCTCAGGAACAGGTTCTGCAGCGTTCTTTGCTGTTGACTCCATACTCAAGACAAATATGAGGAGAAAAGAGAGCCAGGTTTGTAATCTCACATCAGTCTAACAGCTCAGACCTATACATACATCCTGATAAGGAAACCCCACAGAAATAAAGGAGATCTAATTCCAGATTAAGTACGAACAGGCCTGTTGCTTGGTTTGTGGACACTCCAAAATATGTAGGAAAGAGGGACATATTCTCACAGCATGTTTAATGACTCAAGATGAAAATTGTAACTAAAAACCAAAGACAGGTTTACCAAAGTCACGGCCACAACTTCTGGCTTTTAAAATAAAGGCCAGAATCCTGTTGCTTATCACAGTAAATTGCACTAGAATGGGGCCCTTAATCAATGTGGATTTGGTGAGTCAATTCTTGTGAATTCCACGGATACAAATGGCCTATAGTAACTTAATCCAGCGGGATTTGCATATACATCGAGGCAGCAGTCGGTAATTGATTCAATTCAGTTTGTTGTAGAAAGGATGACCTACTGGATTTAAACCTTTGAATATTTTATTTTTGCCAAATTGAATTTCAAAGCAATCCTAACAAGGTTTTAGTCAAACCTTCTAAATAAACTAACCAGGTATGCAAGTACATGCTGCCATATCAGACAGGCAGGGCATCTTACACAAGTTATAAAAAGCAGTAGGATGAAGAGACAACACCTTCGGGTTAATCAGATGAGTCTCTCTCTCTCACACACACACACACACACACACACACACACTTCTCAGAGAATTAATACACTGCCTTGTTCACAACGCAACCAGTTTCCTGTCTGAAAGGGCAGCTCAGTTCTGTAGGATTACAAATGAAAATACTCTTAGTCAGCATTGCTTTCAAAAGTAGATATTTGGACAAAAACTTCAGCATATTTCATGAGCCTGCTTAGATACTGTTTATAATCCATATGCTCCCTTTCCTGTTCCACTAACAATCTCAGGGTTGGAATAAAGGCTTTAATATAAGCTTAGACCAGGGGTTCTCAACCTTTTAAAGCCACAGGCCGGGTCACACTCCCTCAGACAGTTGTGGTTCCCCCTGCCGTAAAACGCATCTGCAGCTGCCGTAAACGCGTTTACGACAGCTGTAAATGCATAAAAACATGTTTATGACAGCCACGCCTGCTTTTTTGACAGACATGGACATGTTTATGGCTGTTTCCACCACTTCTGGTGGTAGCGGCAGCAGGAGCAATGGTAGTGGGCCACATTAAATGGTGCCGTGGACCAGATACAGCCCATGGGCTATAGGTTGAGAACCCCCGGCTTAGGCTAACTGGGCTAAAAATTCTACACTGCTATGCATTTATTCAGATAACCCAGGGGTGCCCAAATTACTGCCCATGGGCTGGATCCCGCCCCTGGTGCCAATTAATTTGGCCCGTGCCACCTGTGCCGCTCCCAGAAGCTGAAGTAAACTGCACATGCGCATGCACGGAACAGGCCCATGCATGCGCATAACACTGCCATAAATGACCCCTGGCTGTTGTAAATGTGCATTTTACTTCTGCTTCCGGTGGGTGGAACTACATGACTGGCACGCTGAACCACATGTCCGTCCCAATGCCCGGAAAGTTTGGGCACCCCTGAGCTAAACAATCTTTTATAGGAAACGTCTAATGACATTTTCCATCCAGGCAAGAAGTACGTGGTCAATAAACCATTAGTATAACAAGTTATTACTTGGGAGGGATAAAACAGGGGGAAAAGGAAAATATGATTAGCCTGACTGAACACTCATACACAAGAAGGCCATGCAAAGTTGGTCCTAGATTTACTTGTTTTACAATTTTGTGAATGCTTTTATGTAGGAGCTACTTATTCAGTCACCTTGGGAAATTCTTTATTGATGTCACTTATTTT
Source organism: Bradypodion pumilum (assembly GCA_035047305.1). Classification (NCBI taxonomy): domain Eukaryota; kingdom Metazoa; phylum Chordata; class Lepidosauria; order Squamata; family Chamaeleonidae; genus Bradypodion; species Bradypodion pumilum. The sequence goes on along the minus strand of JAWDJD010000001.1, from coordinate 185,475,566 downwards.
CAGACTTATTTTCTTTCTATATTACTCTGAAAGCAGCTTACAAGAAGCCAGGGGGTGAGACACCAGTATCCCATAGTAGTTAGATTGTTACAAAATAATGTATATTTTTAAATATCTCTAATTGAAGTTTCTTGAACGCAGCCTTATTTGATTACACCTAAATTAATAACGTGCCCTTCTGAAAGGAAAAAGTTCCCCACCCCTGTTCTAGATAATTATGTACAACAAAACTGAAACCTCAAATCTTGTGGTGCCTTTAAGACTAATAGATTCATTTCGGTGCAAATGCTATCCACTTTCTCAAAAACAAGGAGCAAAATATTGAGGCCACTTGATTACATGCCCATGAGGGTAGGATCTAGGAGGTAAATGGGGAACAGACATAGGTAATGAACTTTCAAATTGCGAATAACACTGTTAACACATGTGATGAACTTCCAAAGTGATGATTACATAAACATGCTGGCAAAATGTAGAGTAAATCTCAATAATAACTGTGTACCATCAAGTTGATTCCCAATTATGGTGATCACTTACAGAGGTACAGTATTTACATATAAAGTAATCAGAAGAGAGTTACCAGTCCTTTCTTGTAGGTGTGTTCTAGGACTATATAAATCAAACTCCCTTGCTCCAACTCAGCAGAATAATCAGCTAATGTAAATTATCTATTTATCTATCCAGTTAGGTTATTCTGTTTGACGTACTTAAGAAATGGTTACGCTGAAGCAGCCTGTTGCCAAAGAAAACAACTTTTGGGCAGTACAATACACTACACAGAAAACAATATTATTGATACATAAAGCAAAAATAGAGGAAAAAGCAAATAAAGCTGTGTAGTCTTTACACAATATTAAAAAAGGGCAGGTCATATCTTTAATAAATCACTTTTTGGGTTGTTTAAAAACAGCTAGGTTCTGACTTGCATTAGTCTTCATCAGACAGTGCATCAATATATTATAGTGCAAAAAATTACAAAAGTCCCAAAAGTGCTCCACTGTTTCATCCATTTTTAAACAAAGGCTACACTTAATGTCACTTCCAGTTTTTATAATTTTTGCTTTAATTGTGTTGCTTTGTACTGCTTGTTCTTGGGCAGCAAATATGTCGTTCTGTCTTCTGTTTTAGGATACCAGATTTTAGCCATACCCAATTATTAGTCCTATACATTTTACATTTGATGTTTTTAATAAATTGAGCATACAATAGTTTATTGTTCCAAGCATTTACCTGTATTCTATTCATTAACACCTCTTCCCTGTATGCATCATTTGACTCAACATCTTGATAATATCTTCCACAGAAATCTGACAGTCTGCCATGTTAGTTGGGCCAAAACTTTGCCTTATGGTGCTTTGATTGTGTGGAGTCATGAAAGTAGATCGGGGTTTCCCCTTTAATATCAGTGGGTGAGGGGTTGCAATCCCCCTCTCCGCTGACTCCCCTGGGTCCAGAAGTGTTGGGAGGACAAAAGGGGTCTGTCCCCCCAACCCTTCTGGACCTGGGGGAGCCAGCGGAGAGGAGGATCGCAACCCCCAAACACTCCATTTTTAAAGAGAAGAAACCAAGCGGAGTGTTGGGGGGGGTGAAATCGTTCCCCTCTCCCTGGTCCCCTGGGTTTGGGGGAACAAAAGAGGTCTGTCCCCCAACCCTTTCAGAGCCAGGAGACCCAGCAGAGAGGGGATCCCCCCCGCAGAGCACCCCGTTAAAGAGAAGAAACCGCTTTTAAAATGGAGTGTTTGGGAGGGGGTGGAATCGATTCCCTCTCTCTGGTCCCCTGGGTATGGGAGGTTTGGGGGGACAAAAGGGGTCTGTCTCCCCAACCCTCCTTAACCCAGGAGACCCAGCGGAGAGGGGGAATCCCCCCGACACCCCCATATTATAGAGAAGAAAGCAAGTGGTTTCTTCTCTTTAACAACGGAGTGTTGGGGGTGGGGGTGGCTTCGTTCCCCTTTTACTGGTCCCCTGGGTTTGGAAGGGTTGGGGGGGATAAAAGGGGTCTTTTTGGACCAAGGAGACCCGAGACAGGTGATCGATTCGACCCCCCTCCAACACTCCATTGTTGAAGAGAAGAAACCGCTTGGTTTCTTCTCTTTAATAACGGGGTGTCCTGCGAGGGGATCCCCTCTCTGCCAGGTCCCCTGGCTCTGGAAGTGTTGGGGGTGCGTGTTATGTATGTTAACTGTGTTTTCTGACAGGAGCAGAATGTATCTTTTCTCATGTATCTATTCTTATGCAAATAAGTGGATCGAAAATGTGCACATTCTGTTAGCCAATGGGCTTGTTGTATTATTGTTCCTGTTACTGTTTATATAAGTCCGAGTTTTGCCCCATCCAAACTGTGTTCAAACCCCACTAATAAAGAGCTGAATTTCACTACTTCATTCGTCTGCTTCTTCATTCCTTGAACACTAAACTGGTGGCGAAGGTGGGATGGCATCCCCACACAGCAGCAACATCGGCACAAATATAGCAATCCAACACCAGAAGGGTTTTTCTCCAGGAGACCCTGTACATTGCCGCAATTATGCAGCTGGTGGTCCTACGTGGGTGCCTGAGTTTGTGATTGATCAGACTGGTCCTGTTTTTTACAGAATCGAAACAGCCACTGGTCTGATCTGGAGGAGGCACGTGGATCAATTGAGACTCAGAATACTGGAGCCACAGGACGAATACAGACACTCAATGTTAGGGTTGGCCCCCACCCATTTAAACCCAGGGGGCAGAGGTAATAGTCAGCAGCAAGCTAACTTAGACCCAGAGGTGTGTTCTAGGGACTGATTGCAAGGGGAAATTGTGGAATGCTCCCCTACTCCAGCCATGTGTACCCCTACACTGTCCCAGCCTAGCACTCTGGATTCCTTTATTGATGATGACCAATTTTGTTTGGAGTCGCTGTCCACTCTTAGTACACACAGGAGGGACCCTGAGCTGTCTTATTCATCTGCAGAATTAGATTTTGGTTTTGAGTGATCTCCTGCTCCTCCATCTGACAAACAGGGCTTTAATTTGGGTTTACAATCCTCCCCCTCTAGTCAATCCCTCACTCCAGTCGCATCGCCCATCCTAAAAGCCCCTGAGCCGGCTCAGCCAAGCGTCCGACCCAGAAGGGAAACTAGACCGCCATCCTGGTTAAAGGATTTTGTTTTTACCTAGGGGGGAAGAATGTTATGTATGTTAACTGTGTTTTCTGACAGGAGCTGAATTTCACTACATCTGCTTCTTCATTCCTTGAACACTAAAGGGGGACAGACCCCATACCCCAGGGACCAGGGAGAGGGGATCGATTCCACCCCCTCCCAAACACTCTGTTTTTAAAGAGAAGAAACCACTTGGTTTCTTCTCTTTAATAACGGGGTATCCTGTGGGGGGGGATCCCCTCTCTGCCGGGTCCCCTGGCTCTGGAAAGGTTGTGGGAACAGACCCCTTTTGTCCCCCCAACCACCCCCAAACCAGGGGACCCAGGAGAGGGGATCAATCCACCCCCTCCAACACAAGAAGCAATCGTAAACGGTAGTCTGCTAATGTTTTGGTCTACCTAATATGGCGGCAGGCCACGCCCACTTGCTTCAAAAAACTTACAGCATGAAGCCTGTAGTACCATCTCCTGTTTTTTATACCTCCATTGTTACAAACCTACTTACCAAAAAAACTTTTTACCTCTTCCACCCTTTGACTTGCAGCAATCCTCACCCTCCTTCTTCCCATGGCAGATTTAACTTCACTTATTGTTGTTGTCTACATAAATCTGCTGAGAATAGCATAATCTAAAGACAGAATAAGTATAGGAGTTTCTGTTTGATAACCACATATGAGATAGATGGTTTACAGCAGGGGTGGCTAAACTACAGCCCATGGGTTGGATCCAGCCTGTGGTGCCAAATCATCTGGCCTGTGCCGTCCTCGCCACTCCTAGAAGCAAAATGTGCCCAAGGGTCAAGGATGGAGACATTGGCTACATTAGCTTTGCTTCTGGACCTAATGTTTTGTTGTTGTTGTTCAGTCGCACAGTTGAGTCTGACCGTTTGAAACCCCATGGACCACAGCACATCAGGCTCCTCTGTCATCCACCATCCTCCATAGTCTGCCCAGATCTATGTCCACTGCATCAACAATGCCATCTAGCCATCTCATCCTCTGTTGCCCCCTTCTTCTTTTGCCTTTAATCTTTCTCAGCCTCAGGGCCTTCTCTAGTGAGTCCTCTCTTCTCATTTGATGGCCAAAGTACTTGAGCTTCAGCCCTTCTATGGAGCAGTCAGGGTTGATTTCCTTTCGGATTGACTGATTTGATCTCCTTGCAGTCCAAGGGACTCTCAAAAGTCTTCAATCTCCAGCACCACAGTCAGTGGTGGGCATCAGCAGGTTCGCACCAGTTCGCCAGAACCGGTAGCAGAAATTCTGGTTGGACCCGCCCATCCAAGTTTTTAAATAAAGTAGTCCTAACTTGGGTGCTACACAGGGTTTTTCCCCTGGCCATGCCCACCATACCATGCCCACAGTGTGGTAGTAAATTTTTTGGGAGCCCACCACTGACCACAGTTCAAAGGTGTCTGCTGCAACTAACTTCACAGGAGGTGAAATAATATTCAGCCAATTGCAAAGTGAGAAAATGGAAATGGAAAAGCAAGGAAAGATGCCCTATGATGAATTCTGAGACCATGAATTTTCATACTTTGTGGAAAAGGGGATAACAAATGCCAACTGTCTGAAAAGGTCATAAATATTATTGTGAAAAACTGAATGAACAAGTGTGTATAAATTAACCAAGTGTATTTGGTAAATAATTGCAAGTCTTCAAGTATCCAAATGGTTAATGGAATTTTCCTATTTTTGGACTACAACTCTCAGACATCTGTAAGAATTCCCTCATCCAGAATTCTCTGTGCTTCAGCCAAAAAAATCACCTCGCATTCCCCCCCCCAGGTATTTTGAAAGATTCGAAAGCCTCTTGTTTTTATGATCTTTTGGTGGTCAATGAAGATGTTGTCAAACTGTCAGTTTTTTTGTTTTTTGTTTTACTCATGACTAAGTTCCTCTTAGCACTATTTTTAAGCTCAAGAAAAATGTTAACTACAGTAGACCCTCGCATAACGCCATTACTTGGTTCCCCAAGTAGCGTTGCTAAGTGATTTTTGTTGTTATGCGGGTTTCTACGGAGTTTCCCACATAACGATGTTTTTAGTGTCGTTGTCCAGATAATGATGGTTATTTTAGTGTTGTTGTCCAGACAATGACGTTAAAAAGGTTGTTATGCGGGGGAACCCTTGGTGCATAACGACACGTTCTTAAGCGAAAACGATGCTATCCGAACGCGTTGTTATGTGAGAGTTGACTGTAAATGGTAACACTGCTCTTGCATTGTTTTCTTTCAACTGTTTCAGGAAACAAAAAACTAGTGATATTTTCTATATTGAAATATAAAGATCAGCTTCCTGACATCTTTCCTTAAAGACCAAAACACACCTCCCGCTTGCCACATGGACCCTGTTCACAGGGAGAGGAAAGCCCTAAGGAGGGTGAGCTCCCCAGGGAACAAGTCTTCTAGAATGTGGTTACTGACCCACCTGGAGCCCATGAAAGGCAGCTGGACAAAGCCAACGAGACAGGGATAAAAAAGCAGGCAAAAGCAGGAGGGAGGTTGGAGGGTCACTGACACCAGTTGATGAAGGACTAGATGCAGTGGTGGGCATCATTTTTTTTTTGCTACAACACCATGGGTAGAGCCTATGTTGTGGGTGGAGCCTATGTTATGGGTGGAGCCATGTGACTGGGTGGGTGATCTAGTCATGCCTGCCACATGGCCATGAAAACATCTGCAAACACAGACAGCACTGGTCCTTTGGCTGTAAATGGAGATGAGCACTGCAGTCCTAGAGTCAGATATGACTGGCTTTTGAGCAAGGGCGACCTTTAACTAAACAGGGCCAAAACCTCACAGCAAATTTGAATACCAATGGGATCTTCTGTTATTAGGTAAAGCTGTAAATGTAAAGGTTGCCTTTGCTCGAAAGCCAGTCGTATCCAACTCTATGGTTCAGTGCTCATCTCTGATTACAGCTGATGGTTTGGACTTGATCCAAAAAAAGAGCTCACATTAAAATACAGCAGTTAGTCTTTAAGGTGCCACAACATTTTTGTCTTTTTGTTTTGTTTACTCTCTGATATGCCTGCACAGAATAAAACTTTTGAAACGGTAACTGTGTTAGTCTGTGTTTCAAGCATATCAGGAAAAAACAAAAAGACAAAAATGTGGCACCGCGGCCCTTTTTTCCCCCTTCCTGGGAAACCCCCTTAGCCTGCCCCAGACCCTGCCCCAGACCCTCCTCCTCCCCTCCCCCTCACGGAACTCTCTTTACCTTCCCAGCGAAGTATCATCCGTCCGTCAAACCAGAGCGGACCAGAGGGGCTCTCTACATGTACCATCGGCAAGAGAGGCTCCTCGTCTCTCTAGCGCATGAAGGTGGGCCTTCTCTGTGTCTGCACCGGCCCTATGGAACCTCCTGCCAGTGGAATTGCAGCTGCAGACAGAATTGCTGCTCTTCAGGAAAGAACTCAAAACCTGGCTGGTGGGGGCAGGTGTGGGGCGCCAACGGAGGAGTGACCCCCACCTGCTGGCTGGTTTAACAGTTGAGAATTCTCTCTCTTTTTATGTCCGTGAGTGTTTTAATGGGGTTTTATGTGGTTTTAGTGGTTTTGTTATTGCCTATTTCTGTAAGCCACCCAGAGTCGCTGTCGAGTTGGGCGGCGACAGAAGTATGAAAAATAAATAAATAAATAGTCCCTGTTCTCCCCATCCCACCCTCACGGAACTCTGTTTACCTTCCCAGCCAATTTTACCCTGCCCGAACCGGTGCGAACTGGGAGGTGCCCAACACTGACCAGATGTGTTAACAGATCCTGATGATGGGTTGCTGGGGAGCATTCTAAAAAATGGCACAGAATCTTCCACTATCAACCCTCGGACTCAGATAAATAAATAAATCAGTAGACCTCTTTGTGATTCAGAAAAGCTTATTCCAGAAAGATCGAGCAACTGCATTTTAATTTGTGCCTGCCAATTACTTTATTTATTTATTTATTTATTTATTTATTTATTTAGATTTTTATGCCGCCCAATCAGGTATACCCGACTCAGGGCAGCGTACAACAGCTAAAACATATAAAAACAGATTTTAAAAACCCCATCACCCACCCACATAACCCACCCTACTACCCCTCCCCCCTGTTTAAAAGAATAAAAGGTAATAAAGGGAGTCAGAGGGAAATAACCACATAGAGGGAGGGACACTAACTGAATACCAACTGGGCACTAACTGGGGATAAGCCAACAGGCTGGAGCCATAACCCCATTACCTTTTACTATTCAGTTCATACCTGTCAAGCGCAGCTCCGGAGATTACGGGACCTGCACGGAACGTTTCTGCACAGGACGATTGTACACATGCGTAGAAGGTTTTTACGCATGCATAGAATGTTTCTGCGAAGAACGTTTTTGAGCAAGTCCGTTCTAAGTATGTGTAAAAGCCTTCTACGCATGCGTACAACGGACCTGCGCAGAAACGTTCTGCGCAGCTCACTTCTACGCATGTGTAGAAGGCTTTTACGCATCCCCGTCTGCACAGAAGCCTTCTACGCATACGTAAAAGCCTTCTACACATGCATAAAAGCCTTCTACACATGCGTAGAAGTGAGCTGCACAGAAGGGATGCGCAGTAACTCATTTCCCCCGCTGCCAAATTATGGGTTAGCGGCAGCTCCGGGCAGGAAATGACGAGAATCGGCGCAAAAAAACGGAAAATTCCGGCCAATCCGGGATACTTGACAGGTATGATTCAGTTACACTTTTCCCTGACTCTTTTTTGTCCATACCTCTGAGATAGGTACATGCAAAGTGTCTTGCTGCAGTGGTAAAATCACTGCTTGTGGCTTATTTATCTCTTGCCAGAGCTCCCGTCTTCATCCCAGCTCCTGCCAACCTAGCAGTTCGAAAGCAAGAAATTGCAAGTAGATAAATAGGGACCACTTCGGTGGGAAGGTAACAGCGTTCCGTGCGCTCCGGTGTCTAGTCATGCCTGCCACATGACCACGGAAACGTCTGCAGGAGCAGACAGCGCTGGCTCTTCGGCTTAGAAACAGAGATGAGCACTGCACCCTAGAGTCGGATACGACTGGCTTTCGAGCAAGGGAAACCTTTAGACATCCTTCTGCAATACAGTACCAGAGTTCCCCTCTACTGCTAACTTCCTCACTTACTGCTGTGCCTACCTCCAGAACTGGGAGGGAGGAAAGCAAGCTCAGGAGAACCATTTTGAAGAGAAAGCTGGAGGGGAAAGAAAGCTAAGTGTCCTCCCTCCTTCCTCTTGAAACACAAAGACATGATTGCAGATATGCAGTTTAAAAATTTCATCACAGCACACAGTGGAAACTGGAGAAAAGCCAAAGGCTTTTGTGCTGCCTGCTGTGAACAGCAGCTTGGTGAAGCATTAATGTGCCTAACTGCAGGTTTATATCAAATAAAATGAACATGGCCGATGGCTTTAATAGCCACTATGAATATTACCATTAGCATATTAGGTAGTTATTATTTATATTTCTCTCCTGGTTTTCTTTTTTAAAAATAGCTGAAGATTCCCTTGCTCTTCTTGTCCCTTTAACCTCCTAATGACTGTAATACAATTCAGGCTAATATCTGTCCCAGCCAACCAGTAATGGCTTAATGAAGGTATAGCATGGATTACACAACTCGCGGTCCAGCACTCTAGCCACTACCCATACCCTGGCTGAAGGTTTTGTGGGTCTTAAAGCAGCAGAGTCGCCTAAGAAATGCTGAACTGTCATAGAAGCTAAAAATGCAGGGAAGAATGTGTGGCAGAGGTGCTCATCTAGGAAGATATCGCCACTCAAATTGTTGGGTGCACAACTTCTTCTTCTTTTTCTTCTGTGTCTAAGACGGACACACAGACAGCTCACCTCAGGGAATCTTCCAAGAGTCAACTTTGCTCAAACCCAAGCCTTCTCTGAGTTGCTATCCTGTCCTCTAGGCCCACGGAAGGGAGAGAAAAGTGTCTTTCAAAGGATAGGCAAGAGGCAGCTCAAGGATGAAATGAAGATGACAGGAATGATTTTTACCCATTTAAGTAATGATATACAATGTGCAACCCTCAATTTTGTAGAACTGGAGATTCTGGAATCCCTTATCACCACAGTGCATGGGGAGGTTGTTGGGTTGTTGTTGTTTTTTTAGCATTTTGCCCCCAACATACTGGCTACTCATTTTCCCAACCTCAGAAGGATGGAAGGCTGAGTCAATGTTGATCCCCATCAGGATCAAACTCACAGTGTCCCATCAGGATCAAACTCACAGTGTTTTGGCTGCAGTACAGCAGTTTAACATTTGTGTCTCAAGGGAAGGTTTTCTTCCGTGTTAACTGTCATCACTGCAAAACATCCAAACTGCTTGCCTTGTTAGCTAGAAGGCTGGCAAGTCAGCAGTTAGAGACCAGGGTACTGCATGATGGATTGAGTGCCTGTCTCTGTCCCAGCTCTTGGGGACATGAAAGGCTCCTCAATTGGGCATTCCCTGAGTGGAGTTTCTTCCGCAAAAATCCTTTCGACCCAAAATAATTTCTGACACAAAATAATTATTATATCCAAACCAGAAGAGTTCGACTGCATTAAAATGCTTACATAAAGAAGACATCCTGTAACAAAATTCCATTACTTAATTGGGAAGCATTTAGCAATCCTTTAAGCCATAGTTGCAAAAAGGCTTAAACACAAATCAGAAAGTATTCAGTTTGTCTCATTTCTATCACAAATACTCCAGAGGTCTTAAGCAAGCTTTGCTTTTAGCTCCACTCCAGGAATATGTTACTTAGAAATAATCTTGATTTACCTTACAGCAAGCTGGGGACCCCTTCTAGATGTTGAAGAACTACTCCCATGACCCCTAAACCAGTAGCCAGACAGCAGAGCTGGTAACTACTGATTTTTGTACCTAATGCAAATGGCATCCTATCCCATCCACTTCACAATGAAAAAGAAGGAAAAGCATGTGGGATCCCACAAAAGAGTGAGAAAATTTATGCTATTGGGGGAAAAACAGTAAATATGGATAGGAGGTATTGTTGTTTATTTTCCTAAAACTCAACAGTAGACTCACATCTAGGTTTTGGTGTATCCTATGTTTTGAAGTCCTGGGGCAAAACCCGTGTTTTTTCACCAGCCAGGCTATTGTGGTTTTGTTAAACAGTGGGTTCTATGATGAACCACGCGACTCCAGAGCAGAGATGTAAAATTTCCAAAAATTTTGAAGCTCGGAAAAAAAACCCGGGGGTTTTCGGGGGGGGGGGGCGAAATTTTTGTAAAAAATGAAGATAATCTGATACCATACATATTTTTTAGAAAGGATTTATAAAATATTTGAACCCGGCCTTATCTTAAAATATTTTATTCATCATGTTAAAATAAAACATTTTATAATATATTTTTCAATTTTTCAGAAAAAAAACAGAAAACAAAAAAGGCTTCAGAAATAAAACAGGGGGAAATGGGCTTTTACCAAATTTTTACGTTTTTTTTCCCCGGGGCCTTCACATCTCTACTCCAGAGTAAGTTTCAGCTCTTTAATAAAAAGGTCAATAAGGTTCACATGCTGGAACGAGGATAAAAACATAAGGCCAACAGGGCCACCTTATATACACTGGGAATTACCTAAACTAGCTCGCTATTGGTTGGTGAGACAATCATTTCTGGCCACCCATTGGAAGGGCCAGGATCCGCTACTCTATTGGCTGGCTAGATGATCTCCCCTGGTTCCCCATGGGGGGGGGGCAGGATCCTTGTATCAATTGTTCCCTGGACAATAGTACAGTAACGACCCTGGCTGAGTGGTGGGGACTAATCCCATGAAGTCCCTTATTCCCAGAGCCCAGTACACAACAGGTTTGGAATCTAACAGATTATGGAGAGAGAGATTTTCCAGTCCTGCCTTATGTTGTTAGAACTTCAAGGGGACAATGCACATGAGGCATTTGGTGGAAATGCTATTCAAATGTTGGTGGAACAGACTCCATCCTCAGATGAGTATTTGGGCATTAACAGTCTCCATGGGAACTATTAACAACAAAAAACCTGCCTCTTTCCTAAGGTTGCTCACATTCAACTAGCACTAACATTTGAGGGTTGTCTGAGAGCATACCTGCTATCTTCAAAATGTCACAAAGGAAAAATCTAGGATGCATTATGCATAGTTTTGCATCTTCTAACATTAGCCAAATTGTGAAGACAGCATGACAGAAGAGTAGGATAGGCCTGCTGAAGCCACTCTGAAAGGATTAGACATGGCTTACACATTTTGCAAAATCTGCATAAATATTCTCCTCACTACCTAAGTGCTGCTAAGTTGTTTCTGAATTCTTAGGATCACACATACACACAAACACACTCAGAAAAATGAGGTTTTTTAGATATGTAACAAGTTCAAGAAGTACTGTATTTTCTGGCGTATAAGACTACTTTTTAACCCCGAAAAATCTGTGCCAAAGTCGGGGGTCGTCTTATAGGACAGGTAGTTAACTGCAGCTTGCTTCCCCTTGCTTCATATGTCCGGCGCAATGGTGGGGGGTGCCGCGGCCGAGTCCCTGCTCTGTGCGGGGAGTATGAAGCAAGGGGAAGCAAGCTGCACACATCTTCCTGTACCTCGAGGAGGAGAACGTGAGCGTGGATTGGCTCTCCACCAGAACCTGCCCATTCGACTCAGAGGGCTGCGCGTCTTCGGGTTGAGTGTGGGTTAATTTTTATTTGGTGTGCATTGGAAGAGAGGTAGTCTTATACTCTATATTTTAACTGGAAAAGTTGGGGGTCGTCTTATACGCCGGAAAATACGGTAGTTTAGCATTGCCACTCTCCACAGTTTTCATGGCTGAATGGGGACTTAAAGCTTGGTCTCCTGTGTCCTCATCTAGCACCCAAAATACTTTAACAAACAAACTTTCTCCCAATTACATGGAAGTATGGTATTATTTAAAGGTGATACTGACATGTTAGTAGTCAATTTTTAAAACTTACTAGATTTTTTGTTGTTTCATATACATGGAAATCAGACATAGAGAAATCTCCCATGATGACAGGGATTGCTACCAGATAGTTTGTCAAGCATGGATACTGTTGCACATAAAACAGTACTTTAACTAGAAAGGATAGAACTTGGCTGCTTTACAAAAAGAGTTAGAAAAACCAGAAGTATTTTGCAAATTAAATTTAGATCACTTGTGATGCAACCATCACAACAGTAAGGCTCCTGTTTTCAGCTACCCATTTTCAAAACTCAGATATTTGGTATGATTAATTGCAAAGACAGAATGGCCCAGCAAATATAAAAGGATTAAAGTATGTTTTCAGGAATTTAGAGATTGTAAACAGGATTGTCATGTCATAGTACCTTAAACAAGTGTTGGCATCAGCTGTTGGCTCAGTCTAAGGATCATGCATAATTTGTCATGTGAGCAAATCTACATAGATGCCAACAAGCCAATGATCAACTATGCTGAGCATCAACAATGTAATGAGGATGTAAATAAGGCACTAGCACACTATAAAGCTACCACACTCTTATAGGTCTTTGTCCACCTTGGCTATTAAAGTTTGCTAAGGAGACAGAGGTAGAACCAGCCATTCATATCATTTATACATCTCTTCAAGAAACCATAATAGAGGCCATTCCTGGGGCGGGGGGGGGGGGGACCCAACATGTTGATGGATTTATTCTATTTCTAGGCAAGCTAACAGAGAGGTTGGTGGCTGATCAGTTGCAGGTGTTCTTGGATGAAAGAAATAGTCTAGATCAGTGGTTCCCAACCCTTTTTTTTTTACTGTGCCTTCAACTAAGCATCTCTAAAATCCTTATCCCCCACCCACCCCCCGGGCGACATGTAATTCTTATTATTCAAAAAGTGAACTCCTATTCATGTGGAGGAAGCCTAAAAGGCCCTTTACTGTTAATAACTCATTCTTGAATTGTCCCCTTAAAAATCAAATTGTCCCTCGATGGGGGCATGTGCCCCATGTTGGGAACCACAGGTCTAGATGCATCTCAACTCACCATGGCACAGTACTGAGACAAAACTGAGACACTGGTTTCCACAGTGTCCACCACTTCTACCGGCAGCAGCAGACTCTGGGGACCATATCTGTTCCATTCTGGTCTTCATCTGAGGTCCCCCCATGGTGCTTCAGCCAAGAACGCATGTCTGGGCACCCAGCACATATCCAGGAAGTTCCAGAAAGCCACGCATTCCAAGCTGTAGTGCCGCAGGGGGATCTCAGGTGAAGACCAGAACGGAGCAGATATGGTCCCCAGAGTCTGCTGGTGGTGGTAGCAGCAGTGGACACTGTAGAAACTGTGCCAAAAACATCTCCGCCACTGTTACTGCCACAGCTGCATGGGCTCCCCCGGCGGCCGGACTAACTGCTGAGGAAGAAGCAGCAGCATGCAAAAGGTAGGGAGATCACTTCTTCCTTTACTGTATTGTATGTGTCCTTTTTCAGATCGATCTCCACCGATGGGCGTCAGCTGGGGGGGAGGGGGTAGTACACCTCCTTTTCTCCACCTCAACCCCTCACCAGCTGGTGGGATCAATCAAGGGATTGGGGGACAATCATGTCTGGCATTTGTGTGTGTGTGTGTGTGTGTGTGTGTGTGTGTATTTTTGGTGGGGTTTTGTATTATTAATTTTTTGATTTTTTTTTTTTGTCTGGTCGGGACCGTTTTTTTAAAATTTTCAATGCATTCCTATGGGGAAACATGCTTCAGTTTATGATTATTATTATTTTGTTACAATGAAGGCTGGCGGAACAGACCAATATCATAAACTGGGGTTTCACTGTATTATTATTATTATTGCTAGCTTCAACTGCTGAAGAAAATAACTCAACACTTATGCAAATCCCTGAGAATCAATAGGTCTGCTCCAGCAGCAAGTAGCAATAGGATACTAGCCAATGTAGCTATTTAATTAAGCTACAAATTTGAAGTGCTACAAATGAAATTATACAGACTATTTTTATAAAAACCAAGAATGGGTAGAATCAGTTTCAAACATCTGCTGAAAAATAGAACTATTTTACAACTTCACCAACGTATGTCTTGGAGAATACTGGATGTAGCTACTTAATAGCAGAGTCTTAAAAGCTATGCTAAAAGGGCGCTGGACAAGGGGAGGGAGGGGGCAGTGACTATGGGGGGTACTGCATGACATCATAGATTGTAGCCACCAGGTGACATACTTCTGCCCACCTCTGGGGGCGCCAGTCACTAGGGCGCACCAGGACTTGTCCCTGTGTCCCAAATGGCCAGCATGGGCCTGGTTAAAAGTGAAGAAACCTGAGAATGGGAATATTTTGTGAAGATATGTTCCTTTCCAAGCTCCCCCGGTGGCTTAGTGGTTAAGACGCTGGCTTGGAGACTGGAAGATTGGGTTTCGATACCCGAGAGCTACAATTGGGGGCATGAAAAGAGCCTCATTCGGACATCCCCTAAAAATCCTTTCAACGCAGAGTAATCTCTGACACAAAATTATTATTATTACCAAAATGCAATCCAACCTGGCCTCTACCGACTTTTTATCTAGCACGCCACCTGAAAATTAGTTTCTAGCTGTAATCAGAACTTGAAGATCATACTGACTGTGCAATTCTGAGAGTTTTCAGAAAAGAAAAAAGAAAATATACTTTTCCAACCTCTATCAACTACTTACTCCGCAGTACTGATCATCACTGAAAATCTGAGGAGGTAGCGGATTGCCTTGTGCCGGAAGTTTGTCTTGAGGAATATTTTTATACATCCATAGCCTTTGCTCCTCTGACATGGTGATATCTACCTCTTCAAAGTCAATTTTGTTGGCTTCTAGAAATTGTACAATGTCTTGCTGTCTCTTCTTTATCTGGGGAATAAAACATCCAAAATTAGGACATGTCCAGGTGGTAGGACCATGATATAAAACAAAGTATTGCAACAGAGCTACTTCTTCATCCCCCATGGATAAAAAGCTTTTGGTTTAAAGCACAATCTTACACTTGAAGGTATACATGAAAAGAAAAGGAGAAGTTTGTACCACATATCAACCCCTACTTCCTTATCCAAAAGCAAGCACTGTCAATCGAAATTGAGGGCGGCTCATGGACTCTGATGCTCTTCTAAAAAAATACAAGCCTTGCAGTCACTGCCTGGAACTGCCTAGCTAGGGAGGGAATACCCATGAATAACTTGAGAAGAGAGTAAAGCCTGATGCTTATCAGTGTGAGAGCAGCCTCCAAGGGTTAAGTGGGAAGATGATTTCAGCTGTAAGCAAGGAGAAGAGGTAGAAACTGCCTTTGTCTGTGAAGGTTTGACAGAGCATAAGGTCTAATTGGAAGATTCTCTTGAAGAGTCCAGAAGCTGAAGCTTAATATATAAAATAAGGTCCAGAAGCTACTTTAGTTGCCTTAATTACATTATTAGGAGAAGCTACGTTCATTTGCTGCCATTCTGTATGGCTCATATATGCTCTGAGACTGTGATGAAACTGCTAGAATATAAGTACCAGATAGTTCAGTTAGCTTTCTTATTTTGTTGTGAGCTTGCTCTGAATTGCTCTTGCACCAATTTTTTATTGATCATTTGTTCCAGTATATTTTTGAAATCTTTTGCAACTGTTTACAACTGTTAATGAAGTTTCTGGCACGTTGGACTTTTTACCATTTTTTATAAAATATAAAAAATTACCAATTCAGTTGTCTGGAGATTGGTTTATGGCACTGAAACCAGATACAGTACAGTAGAACCTCGGATAATGTCCAAACTCCATTCCACGGAGTTGGTCGCTATGCGATTTTGGATGTTATGCAGTTCCTATGGGGAGGTGCATCGCATAACGTCCAAAAAATGGTCGAAAACAGATGTTATCCAAGCTTCCTATACCAATATCTCGGATAACATCCATTTTTGAGCGGTTTTGGATGTTATGTGAGGCATCACGTGTGCATCAAAACCACATCATTATGCGAATATGATGCTATCGTTATGCAAGGTATTACTGTACTGTGCTTGCCTTTAGCAGTGGACCAGTTCTATGAGGACTTACAACACCTCATAGAACAAACACCAAGAAATGATGTCCAAATTATTTTAGGAGACTGGAATGCCAAAGTAGGCAATCAAAAAGTGGAGGGAATAACAGGCAAGTTCGGTCTTGGAACACAGAATGAAGCAGGGCAAAGACTGATAGAGTTCTGCCAAGAGAACGCACTGGTCATAGCAAACACCCTCTTCCAGCAACACAAGAGGCGACTTTACACATGGACATCACCAGATGGCCAACACCGAAACCAGATTGATTACATACTCTGCAGTCAAAGATGGAGAACCTCCATACAGTCAGCAAAAACAAGACCTGGAGCAGACTGTGGCTCAGATCACAACCTACTGATTGCAAAATTCAGGCTTAGACTAAAGAAAATAGGGAAAACAAAGAGACCAGACAGATATCACCTAGATAGCATCCCTAAAGAATACACTGTGGAGGTGATGAACAGATTCAATGGCTTAGACTCAATAGACAGAGTGCCAGAAGAATTATGGACAGAGATGAGGGACATCATGCAGGAAGCAGCAAAGAAAACCATACCAAAAGAAAAGAAGAGTAAGAAAGCAAAGTGGTTGTCTGATGAGGCTCTCAAAATAGCAGAGGAAAGAAGGAATGCAAAAGTCAAAGGAGAAAGGAAAAAATACAATCTTTTGAACACAGAATTTCAAAGAAAAGCAAGGAGAGATAAGGAAAACTACCTAAAAGAACAGTGCAAAGAAATGGAGGAAAACAACAAAAGAGGCAGAACCAGAGACCTTTTCAAAAAAATCCAGGAAATCAAGGGAACATTTAAAGCAAAAATGAACATGATAAGGGACAAAGACGGAAAGGAGCTAGCTGATGCAGAAGAAATTAAGAAAAGATGGAAAGAGTACACAGAGGAACTCTACAAAAAGGAACTCAACACTCCTGATAGTCACAATGATGAAGATTTTGAACCTGAGCCAGATATCCTGGAGAGTGAAGTCAGAAAGGCCCTAAAGAGCACTGCAAACAACAAAGCTAGTGGAGATGATGGTATCCCAGTTGAATTTTTCAAAGCCTAAAAAGATGATGGCATCAAACTACTGCATTCAATATGCCAGCAGATTTGGAAAACAAAACAGTGGCCACAGGACTGGAAAAGATCAGTATATGTTCCAATCCCAAAAAAGGGCAATGCCAAAGAATGCTCAAATTATCGAACAATTGCGCTCATCCCACACGCCAGCAAGGTGATGCTCAAGATAATACAGGATAGACTTCAGCAGCATGTGGAAAGAGAACTACCAGAGGTGCAGGCTGGTTTCAGAAGAGGCAGGGGGACTAGAGACCACATTGCCAACATACGCTGGATCATGGAGAAAACAAAGGAATACCAGAAACAAGTTTACTTTTGCTTTATTGATTACACTAAGGCCTTTGATTGTGTGGACCACAACAAGATGTGGCAAGTGATTAAAGAGATGGGAATACCAGAGCACCTCATATGCCTCCTGAGAAATCTGTACAGGAACCAAGAAGCAACAGTTAGGACAGAACACGGAATGACAGAGTGGTTTGGAATAGGAAAAGGAGTAAGACAAGGCTGCATTTTGTCACCCTGCTTATTCAACTTATACACAGAGCACATAATGCGCAACGCAGGGATGGAGGAATCACAATATGGGATTAAAATTGCTGGGAGAAACATCAACAATCTGAGATATGCAGACGTCACCACCTTAATGGCAGAAAGTGAGGAAGACCTAAAGAATCTCTTGATCGGATTGAAGGAGGAGAGCGCAAAAGCTGGCTTGAGACTCAATATCAAGAAAACCAAGATAATGGCAACAGGCCCGATCAGTTCCTGGAGAATAGATGGGGAAGAAAGTTCGGTTTCACTTACCAGTGATAACTTTCGTTCTTCGAGTATATAGTTTGTGAATACACACTCATGGGTTATGCGCCTGCGCAGAACGGCCGATCGGAGGCTTGAAAAGCTATTGGTCAAAAGTTTTGGCGGTAAGACCGCCCACCGTACCGCCCACCCTGAGGCGCCCGCGCGCCATTTTACCTCAGTTCCATACTTAAGCCAAGCACAGGATAAACCAACTGATCTCATCCGTGCAGCTCAAGAGGGGAGGCAGGGTGGGTAGTGTGTATTCACAAACTATATACTCGAAGAACGAAAGTTATCACTGGTAAGTGAAACCGAACTTTCTCCTTCGTATAGTTTGTGAATCCACACTCATGGGAGATTAGCAAGCTCGCACTTACTTGGTCGGTGGGCAGTCGGATGAGATGATCCCACGATGAGCTGAAGAACCCGTAGGTGGACCCGTCAGGGGCGTTGAGTCCGGAGCCCTCTGGTGAGGACGACACGGCCAAGCCTGGCGTCCGCAGTGGCTCTGGTGTCCACCCTGTAGTGCTGGACAAATGTGGAAGGTCTGGACCAGGTGGCAGCCTTACATATGTCCTCAAGCGGTGTGCCCTCCAGAAAGGCAGTGGATGTGGCAACCGCCCTGGTGGAATGCGCCCTGACATGCGGTGGAGGTGGCAGTGAAGCTGACTCGTAGGCCAGGTAGATGGTAGAGGTGATCCATTTGGAGAACCTTTGAGCAGAGATGGGTTCACCCTTGGACTTTCCCCCATAAGCCACAAAGAGGCGTTGCGACTTCCTGAACTCTCTAGTCCTGCTGGTGTAAAACAATAAAGCTCGTTTCACATCCAGCGTGTGCCAAGTCCTTTCTTGGGCGTTAGTGGGGTTCTGGAAGAAGGTTGGCAAGGAGATAGTTTGTGCCATGTGAAACTTGGAGACCACCTTGGGTAGGAAGGTGATGTCCGCTTGGAGGACGACGCGGTCGTTGAAGAACTGGAGAAAGGGTGCGTCTGCTCGCAGGGCAACCAGCTCACCAGCTCGTCGTGCAGACGTGATGGCCACCAGGAATGCTGTCTTCCATGTGAGGAGACGAACATCGGCGGTAGCCATGGGCTCGAAGGGGGTCCTGGTGAGCGCGTTAAGAACGGTGGACAGGGACCATTGAGCCGTCGGTGTCCGGGCCGGCGGAAAAGCGTTCTTTAGTCCCTTGAGGAAGCGCTTTACCGTTTGGTCGCGGAAGGCCCCGGAAGCGGGCGAGCCAGCAGGAGAGTGCGCTACCACTGCTGCGAGATGCACTCGGATGGAGGTGATGCTGAGGCCAGACTCCGCCAGCTGGAGGAGGTAGGTTAAAATGTCCTGCAGTCCCACCTGCGTGGGGGGTGTTTGCCGGGCGGCCAGGAAAGCACAAAAACGCCTGTATTTGGAAGCGTAGGACTTCCTTGTGGAAGGGCGCCGCGCTAGTTCAAGGATCCTGGCCAGTCTGGGGTTATCCTCCACGCGGTGAGGTGGTGGCTGGGCAGGTCCGAATGGTGCAGCTGGCCCTGCTCCATTTGGAGGAGTGTCGGTGATTCCGGCAGTGTGCGATACTGTGACGACATGCGCAACAGTAGCGGAAACCAGGGTTGGCGCGGCCACGCCGGTGCCACCAGAATTGCATTGGCTCTGTGTTGGTGCATCCTGGTGAGTACCTTCTGGACCAGAGGAAACGGAGGAAAGGCATAGAGATAGTCCTGATCCCACCGTTTCATGAAGGCATCGCCCTCGGAGTTCAGTCCGATGCCTGCTCTGGAGCAGTACCTGCTGAGTTTCTTGTTGGACTCCGATGCAAAGAGGTCGATGCTCGGCGTCCCCCAGACCTCGCACAGGGACTGGAACACTCCGTCGTCCAGCTCCCATTCGTGGGTCGTCGAGGTGAGACGGCTCAGGTGGTCTGCCAAGACATTCAGTGTGCCCTGAATGTGCACTCCAATTGGGAAAATGTGCCTCTCCAGGCACCATTCCCACAACTGCACTGCAAGGTACAAGAGGGTGGTGGACCGTGTTCCTCCCTGCTTGTTGAGGTACGCCACCGCCGTGGTATTGTCCGAGGCCACTTGAACCGCCTTGCCGGTGAGCAGAGTCTCGAAGGAACGCAGGGCCTTCCAAATGGCCAGCAGCTCCAAGTAATTTATGTGGTGCACCGTTTCGTGCGGTGTCCAGGTGTCGTTGACCGTGAGAGTCCCGCAAGCAGCGCCCCAGCCGAGGTTGCTCGCGTCGGTCAGTATCTGCAGCGAAGGTTGCGGGGGGTAGAAACTCTTCCCCGTGGCCACGTTGAGTGGTGTAGACCACCACAGCAGTTGGTCCCTCAGTTCTGGAGATGGGGTCAACCGTTTGGATTGGCTCTCCCGAAGTGCGTCGAACTCGTGAAGGAGCCACGATTGCAGGGACCTGAATTTCAACTTGGCATGGGGGATCACTGCCGTCGTTGAGGCCATCAGGCCTAGAAGTCTCTGAGCCTTCTTCGCCCGGATGCACGGTTTCGTGCGCAGTTCGCTCACCCCCTGCGCAATGTCCCGTAAGCGTTTCTGGGGGGCGTAGGCTCTCGTAGTGAGCGAGTCGAGTACCGCTCCAATGTACTCGACGCGCTGGGAGGGAGTCAACTTCGACTTGGTGAAGTTGATCCTGAGGCCAAGACTCTCCATGAGGTGAACCGTGTATTGTGTGTCCCGAACGGCCGACGGTTTGGTGGGGGAGACGATCAATCAATCGTCGATGTACGGGAAGACCCTGATGCCCCGTTGGCGGAGGAATGCAGCCACCGGAGCCATGCATTTGGTGAAGACCCGCGGTGCCGTGGCCAGACCGAACGGTAGGCATCGGTACTGGTACACGGAATGGTCGATACGGAAGCGGAGAAACCGTCTGTGTTCCTCGAGGATGGAAACGTGGAAGTAGGCATCCTTGAGGTCTATGACTGTGAACCAGTCCCCTTTGTTGATGAGGGGGAGGACGGTCTGTAGGGTCACCATCCGGAACTTCCTGGTGTGGATGCATTTGTTCAGGCGGCGTAGGTCCAGGATAGGGCGAAGGCCTCCGTCCTTCTTCTGGACCACGAAGTACCTCGAGTAGAAGCCGTTGTCCCAGTCGGACGGTGCTACCCGCTCGATGGCTCCCTTGGAGAGAAGGGTTGCTATTTCTTCCTCCAAATGGGGGGACGAGGTGGTGAGACGATGTTTTCCTACTCGAGGCACCCGCACGAACTCGATGGCGTAGCCAGAGGACAAGATCTTTAAGACCCACTGGTCGTCCGTGATGCCCGACCATGCCTGGAGGAAGTTCCGGAGGGGGAGGTACGGGATGTGGAGCGAGAGAGACTCGGCCGTCGCAGCTTCAAACGCGGGGCTTGGGCCTCGCGGTCGAACGCTTGTCCTGTCCGTAGGGCCGGTAGCGGGGTTTGTGTTGTCGCCGCTGTTTATAGGAGCTGGATCTAGGCTGCTCCATCGGTCCCTGCTGCTGTGGGTTGCCCTGGAACCGCCGTGTGAAGGGCTGGAACCTCGGCCTGGTAGAAGTTGCCGGCGTGGTGAGCCCCAGGAACTTCGCCGTGGAACTGGTCTGGCGCATCTCATTCAGGACCTTATCGGTGTCCTGACCGAAGAGGCCCTGCCCGTCGAAGGGAAACTCCTCGATGAGCTTTTTCATAGCGTCATCGAGGGAGGTGTCCCTGAGCCAAGCATGGCGACGGAGGTAGATTGCGGAGGCCATGTCTTTTGCAGCATAATCGTTGATATGCCGGGCAGTGCGCATCAGCTGCTCGGCGACGAAGTCCCCCTCGGTGGCCAGCGCGTCAATCCTCTTCTGGGCATCGGCGGGCAGTTTAGCCGTCTCAACCTTCACCTGCTCCCAGAGGTGAGATTGGTACAGGCCCATGGCGGCCGAATAGTTGGCGGCCCGAAAGAATAGGGAGCCGGTGGCGTAAAACTTACGCCCCACCGCGTCCAGTTTCTTTCCCTCCGGCGTCGACGGGACCGGGAATCCGCTGGTGGCCGTCCTATGCTGGAAGGCCTTGACCACCAGGGAATTCGGCAGGGGGTGCGCCTGCAAGAACTCGACGTTCTCGTCCAGGACCCGGTACATGCTGTCGAGCCTGGACGAAACGGAGTGTGCCGCCAAAGGTTTCTTCCACGTCGCCCTCGCCGTGGTCATCATGGAGGGGAGCATGGTTATGTGGACCGGCCGCACAGCACGCCTGTCGAGCTTCGCGGTCATCTGGTCCTCACCCTCCAACGGCGGTTGGTCGACCTTCAGGTTGAGGGCGGTGCCGAGCCTCGTGAGCATGGCGGTCAGTGAGCGCTGGTCCTCACCACGCGGTGGGTCCACTGAGCCGATGGCCTGTTCCGGCGTGCGCTCGGCGTCGACGTCTCCCTCGTCCTCCTCCGACGACGAGCTGGACTCATCGGAGGACGAGGGAGGCAGTCTTTCGTCCACGTCCGGACCGCGCCAGTACGGCCTGGGCGGGCCGGCGGGATGGGCGTCCACCGCATCAACGTCCGGACCACACCATGACGGGTTGGGTGGGCCGGCGGAGCGGGCACTCGACCCACGGGAGGTCGGTGGGGCCGCGGCAGGGCCGGGATGCCCGGGGCTTGCGGTGGTCGGAACCGGAGCCGCAGAGGCCGCAGGCGTGGAGGTCTGGAACCTGGTCGCAAACGACGCCATGACCTGGAACATCTCTCGGACGAGGGCCATCTGAGACGCGTCCGAGTCCGTTGGCGGTGGAGCTCCGGTGGCCGGCGGGATGGTGGCCCACGAAACGGTGGGAGCCGAAACGGTGGCCGGCGTCGGTGTCGGCGAAACGGTCGTCGGAACGGTGACGACCGCCTCGTCCGTCGGAGTCCTGGGCCGTGGAGAGACGGAGGCCTGCCTCGGCGAAGAATTTCTGCCCCGAGGAGGAGAGGAGAGCACCTGAGGTGGGCGAGCTGGAGCCCCAGCCCTGCGTCCTTTCTCAGGTGACCCGGAAGACGACCGTCCTCCCCAGATGGAGGATCCCGGAGAAGGACATCGGGCAGTCGAGAACGGCGGCGAAGGCCCGGGAGAGGTGGGTGTGCGCGGAGTGGGGGGAAGCGACCGTCTCTTCTCCGACCCACGCTTGCGCTTCTTCTCACCGTTCTTGTCCTTCTTCTTCTTCTTCCTCATCGGAAGCACGGAGGAAGAGGCCGGCGGTGGTTGAGCGGCAGCGGCGGCCGTGGAGGCGGACGCGGCGGGAGCCAGAGCGAGCTCCATCAGGTGAGCCTTGAGGCGATTGCTTCGGTTCTGCACCGCGAGGCGCGTAAACTTTTTGCAATGCGGGCAAGACTGGCTCTGATGCGACTCTCCCAAACAAAAAAGGCACAGGCTGTGTCCGTCGGAAGCCGGAAACTTCTTAAGGCAAGCCGTGCACTGTTTAAACGCTGCAGCCATCAACCGCGGAAAAAAAAATTCTTCCAGTGGAAGTTTCTGGAGACAAGTACCCCGAAGGGCCGACCAGCCGCCACCCCCTTGAGGGGGGAGACGGTGATCGATGCGAAAAATTGGCTACTGAATCCACTCAAGAGAAGAGACAGAGCCGGGGTGGCGATCCTGCCCGGAGGACAAGATCACCGAGAAAAATTGTTAAGATTTGCCAAAAAGACTTTCCCTCAGAAGGGCGAAAAAATTGAGGAAGCTCTCAACGATCGTCCTGCTGCTACGGCGGAAAGAAGAGAACTGAGGTAAAATGGCGCGCGGGCGCCTCAGGGTGGGCGGTACGGTGGGCGGTCTTACCGCCAAAACTTTTGACCAATAGCTTTTCAAGCCTCCGATCGGCCGTTCTGCGCAGGCGCATAACCCATGAGTGTGGATTCACAAACTATACGAAGGAGAAGTAGAAGCAGTGACAGATTTTACATTCTTGGGATCTAAGATCACTGCAGATGGAGATTGCAGCCATGAAATAAAAAGGCGACTGATTCTTGGGAGACAAGCCATGAAAAACCTGGGGAACATGGTGAAAAGCAGAGACATCACCTTGAAAACAAAAATTAGAATAGTCAAAGCAATGGTATTCCCAGTGGTAATGTACGGATGTGAGAGCTGGACAATTAGGAAAGCTGAACGCAGAAGAATAGATGCCTTTGAAATGTGGTGCTGGAGGAGAGTTTTGAGGGTACCCTGGACAGCGAGGAGAACAAATAGGTCAATCTTAGAAGAAATCAACACTGACTGCTCATTGGAAGGTCAAATAGTAAAGATGAGGCTAAAGTACTTTGGGCATCAAATGAGAAGGGAGGATTCACTTGAGAAGGCCGTGATGTTGGGAAAGGTGGAGGGCAAAAGAAGAAGGGGGAGGCCAAGGATGAGATGGATAGATGGTATTGTAGACACAATGGGCACAGAACTAGGAGGACTGAGGGGGATGGTGGAGGACAGAGGTGCCTGGAGAACGATGGTCCATAGGGTCGCAAAGGGTCGGAATCGACTGTGCGACTGAACAACAACAACAAAGGAGGCTGTACATTTGTGGGTGGACTTGATCCATGAAAGCTAACATTAAAATACAGCAGTTAGTCTAAGGTGCCACAATGTTTTTTGTCTTTGTTTTGTTTTGTTTAGTTTCTGATATGTTTGCACAGACTAACACAGCTACCACCTTAAAAATAGTAAAGCTCCATTTAGTATTTCCTTTTCTTTCGGTTGGCCTATTTTTATTCTACAGCGGATATTATCTGCCAAAATGCTTGATGTGTGAGAGGTGCATATTTTCCCAGGCCTGAATAAACAAGATGTTTGAAGAAAGAATGCATACAGATGCAAAAAGATACACAACATTTATCTTTAGTTGCATGTGAGCTAGCTGGAAATACCCAGCTTGTTTCTTTATGAGCCTATTGCTCAGCAGTTTAGGTATCTGGCTACAGAGCCAAAGGTTCTTCTTCTTCTTCTGCCGTATCTAAATCCGAATACAGTACTGGCAATCCCCATGGCAATCAGCCATGAAGACTGTCCTGAGAATATAACGCAGTGGCCTTTCATCTGCCTTCCGCATCTCAACATGACACCTGTACCAGTGATCCAGCTCCGCGAGTCACTTTCTGGTCCTGAGCCCTTTTGGCACGCAAAGTCCTAATCAGCCTCAGGCCAATATTAATGACGCTGCTGCCCTCCATCAAGATGGATTCAAGTGGGATTTAATCCACTTGGGGACCCTCACCCTTCACTGTGGACATCGGCACCCAAGGCCATTAGACAAACGTTGGGAGTTCAATTCCCCAAAGTGCCTCCCATGAAAAGAACCAGCCAGAGCAGTCATGGGCAATCTGTACAGTCCCAGGATGCCTCCCAGAAAGGGGAAATGGTAAATCATTTCTGTGTATTCGATACCTGGAAAACCTTGGAAATGATCTCGGTGAGCCAGAAATAACATGACAGCACACAATTGCTGTTATAGAACTTCATGAACATATCATTGGGCATTCACACAGAGCAAGCCAATAGTCTAGAAAATCCTGAGGTATCTGGACCAAAGCACAAGGTGCTCTCCATCTAGTTAAATGGGACTGGAATCTTGCTGCAGCACGGCCAAGGAAACCAAGGGAACAGATGCTCTCTGGATGTTTTTGGACTCCAACTTCACGACTCTGCCCAGCAAGGACAGTAGTGAGACATAATGCCAGCTGTAATTAAAACTTCTGGACAGCCAGGGGCCCCTTCCTACTGAGCTAAACAAGCCACAAGGGATTTGTTTAGCATGCCATCCAAAACAGGAACCTTGGCTTTTTGTTTCCAAACAGTCGAGTTTTAAACCAAGAACGATAATAGCTCACAACCCTAACTTGTAAAAACTGCCAAACAACACAAAACAAAGGATAGTATATTAAGCCAGACATGAGTAAGATTTGTCCACTTTTCAACAGGTGGGGAATTTCTTTTAAGGAATAGAGGCATTTCTTCAAAATGAGGTACAATCCCACTCCCTGTGACCATTTTGTATCCCAACATTTTTAACAAAAGGAAGCTCTAACCACTCCCAGGTCTACCTTGGGGACAATGGCTTAGAGATGGAATATCAGCCTCCAGATTAATTGATTTACAAATTCAGAAAGGAACTGCCTGGCTATTTGTACTCATACACCACTCATAACTAGCTTACTGTTCTGCACATGCATGGTCAATAGAGACATCATTGCCCCTCCAGTACCACTTTATTCTGGATTGTCCTCAAAGAGAAAGCTGGATGGTATTTGAACCTGAAGTCAGGAAAAATATTTTGTGTTTTGAGGCTAAATGAAGCAAGAGCCAAGAAAAGCCGTTACTACAGTCTGTCATTTACTCAACTGAGACATACGCCTGGACCACCAGAGTAACAATCCTTGATAAGTAGACTATGCCAAGGGACTGACAAAAGCAAAACGGTTATTGACTCACTCAACATTTGCCATAGCAACTGCCTCATTACAGAGATGCGGACTTCTCAAGGCAGATGTTCAATTAGCTTGGAATGCACGACACATTTGGGGCACTGGTGGAAGAGGGAACATAGCAGGCAATATGCTCTCGGTTTTAAACATTGTGTGCCAGTAATTGAAAGTTAATACTAATTAACAAATAAATAGCCTTTCCTTCACTATACTAGCTGTATGTGGTCCACAAAGACCTAATCTATAGATAACCCAGCCAATAGAAACAGGGATGCTACTGAAACAATCATCCTCATGAGTGCTGCAACAGTGCACTAGATTTTACTGCTTAAGCACAGACTGAAGAGCTATTTGAGGAAGGCTCTTCAGGGACTCTTTGCATATGCTGTAAATTCCTTATATTCTTTAGCAAAATATTTACTCCCGCTTACAAGTTGCAACAAAATCATACATTGATTACTATTGAGCTATACTATGGAGACCGGCAGGTGATTCATTCACTGCAAATCATCTATAAAGGACAATCTGGTATATTGTATATATTTAAACACATCTTAAACCTGAATAAACACCAATAGCATAATTCTAACTACTAATAGTGAAAAAAATAGCACTTTCAGTGTTTTTTCTTTAGCACTGGCTCTGCTGTCTAGGGCTGTTGGGAACAGAAGTCCAATAGCATCCGGGAGAATAGTCCCTGTTGTTCATATATACCTAGAAATAAATTCCACTGAGCAGAATCCCATTTATATTATCTACCTGCACAACTGTTCTTTCAGTGAGTGGCTGTATTATCCAGTTAATATCTCATTCTGGTACTTCAGGGTTGAAAAGATTAGCTGGTGAAAAATGCTAGTCCAGTGTGGAGCAGATCAACGGATGAAGGGCAGGTGGATGTGGCCCTAAATGAAACAGTGAGATTGGTCACAGGATCCCCAATACAAAAAGTGCATTACTTAGCTGGCATCCTTCAATCCAAATTTCGTCAAGAAAGTGCTGCTCAGAAAGAGTGGGTCAAAGCAAGTTCCTCGGAAGCACATCTACTATTTGATCACCAACCACCAAAGCAGAGACTGAAATCAAGGCATAGCTTCCTCACAACTTCTGCCCCTCCAAACAACCAGCTCCCACAGACTGCCTTAAAACTATGGAAGGTGAGCAAGGAGCTACCAGACAACTGGGCAGAACCACATGACTCTCTACCGCCTGGCCAAGAACAACCATGGCATGTGTGGAAAGCTTTAAATAGACAGTGTGCAGGGGTAGGAAGATCAAGAACTAATCTGAGAAAGTGGTGTTTCCCTATAGATGGCGGCCTGTGTGAATGTGGAGAAGTACAAACTATCTCCCATATGACACAATGCACACGATGCCTCTTAAAGTGCACTGAGGAGGACCTTATGTTGGCAAGAGGAAATGCTGTTGATATGGCCCAATATTGGGCAGATGTCATCTAGCCCTTTTAAATTCTATCTTATTTTTAGATGTGTTAATTTTAGCTTTGTATGTTATTATATGCTGGTGGTGCATCTGAAAGAAAGAAAGAAAGAAAGAAAAGAAAGTAAGTAAGTAAGTAAGTAAGTAAGTAAGTAAGTAAGTAAGTCTTCTTCTGTAAGCTTGGCAACTATCTTGCTGCTTGTCCAGTAGACTTCTGGATGAGAAGAAATCAACAAAATTTCACTGTACCATTTCTGCTAGGAAATTTAATTTGAGACTGCAGTCTGAAATTTCTTGAAATGCATTACTTACTCATCTAAGGAAAACCTCATATTATTGGCATCTAAAACTATGGATAAGAAAGTTGGGGTTTTTTTCCTGTAGTTAAACAGGAGGCTTGATCTGGTTTTAAAATACTCTGGAGAACAATGTACTTTTTATTTCTGAATAAATCAGATTTTTTTTTCAACTAGCATTCAAGAATACATTTCAACTGGCATTCAAGAATTTATTGCTGCTTTGCCAAAGTGACATAGCTGTATTTTTCTTTTTTAAAAAAAATTATTAAATTATAACATAAAAAAGTAAAAATTTTGTCTTAAAAAATACAAAACTAAATGCAAAATACAATACTAAATTTAGTACAGCTATATTTTCAATGCCTATACGCAGGGCCGCCATCAGGGCAGTACTACCAGTACTGCCGTATAGGGCTCAGAGCTGACAGGGGCCCTGCCGCCACCTGCCATAAGTGCAATAGGATTGCTCAGTATGGGACCCAGAAATTTCTGATGGCAGCCCTGCCTATATGTATAATTTCAGCAAACAAAGCATATGGCCAGGAATTTGTCAAATGAGAAAGCAACTCTCATTACAGGTTAATGTGCTGAGAAGTGAGACAAAAAGACCACATTATAGTAAGTGAATTCATAAAAATAATAAAACCTCCTTCCCCTACTTGTTAATACAATTACCCTTAGTTGCCATCTAGTTCAACAACTTTCAAAATGGCAGAATGAACAAATTATGAACAAATTATTAGGCTGTTACCACTGGCTCTTCAAAAATTCTTGCCTCAGATACATTGGAGTCATTATTCAGTGAGGGGTCCATGCACTGGTAGACATCTCTGTGCTGACATTCGGCACATGCAAATGGACCTGAGAAATCAAGTCTATTTGCATGCATTTTTTTAGCCATTTGAATATCACGTCACCCATTGGCTAGGCGGACCATGACATGTGCCCTCAACTTTCACCTTACTCAAGGGATCCAACAAAGGATGCTTTAGAGCACTGGCTCTTCGACTATGAAACAGAGATGAGCACTGAACCCTAGAGTCAGATACAAATGGCTTTCAAGCAAGGGCAACCTTTACCTTTACTTTACCTAACCTCATTCGGAAGAGAAGGGCAACACTGCAAAGTTAGACCGCTCAAGCCCCAGCACACCAACAAGGCTCTCATCTAGCAGGGGTCTTCAGAAAAGTGGCGCATTAATGAGCCAAAGGTTAGAATGGGGTACTGCCTGTCACCTACAGGCTACTAGTCACTGTCTGAATGCTCTCGTGTCATGGCTTGTTAATTAAACATCATAAATGGTAAGGGCAAAGAGGCTGTGACCGAGCATTAATGAGAAATGGAGTAAAATCTTGATAACACATGTGATTGCACTACAAACAAATGGAAATCCTTTTTCATCGCCCATCCATGGCAGACATAGATTACAGCACGGTTGCCAGAGCTTGGACCCCAACTCTCAAACTCTCCTTGGCAGCATAATCAGTGGACATATTCAGACAGGTATTGACAAATTATGATAGAAAATTTCCAGCTATGAATTTTCAAGGTCATCTGCAGTTTTCTCCCTTCATATTTTCCTAGAAATGGCTAGCTTAGATCTGAAACAGCAACATACTAATCGTATTAAGGTAACAGCGTTCCGTGTGCTGCCACAAGACCACGGAAATGTCTGCAGAAGCAGACAGCGCTGGCTCTTCGGCTTTGAAACAGAGATGAGCACTGAACCCTAGAGTCGGATACGACTGGCTTTCGAGCAAGGGAAACCTTTACCTTTACTATATTAGGAAATCTACAATTTCACTGAACCAACATGGCAAAAGAAATCAGAACTGCCTAGTCAGAATGTATACATATTGTGCAATCACAAAGCCAAGGGAAGCACTTTGATTGATGCTGCTGTTACACTGAATATTTTCAGATCAAGAGAGAGAAATCAATCTCTGAGAGGCCATAACATCACCTTCCAGGGCTTGGAAAGTAATGTCTCAGTGCATCAACTTTTGTATGCTAAAGTAGGTTGCATCTCTTCCCTGCCACGTGTATGCTTGTCACGGTTATTTCTGATGTTACAAATTACAGGTTGGAAAAGATTGAACTACCTCCCTCATCTTTCAAATAACTACTGTACTGTACTGGTAAAAATGTAATCTCTCACTGCAGAATGCATACATGGTAACCAAGAACCCTGAATATTTGGAGAGGGGTGCAGATATCATTGGAAACATGTTCCTTCTACAGAAGCCTCTTTCTACATGGTTCATTTTGTAAATATATATTAGAATAGCTACAGACCTTAGAGATTAGAAGCTACTAGCTAAAATCTAAGTTCAACATCAAAGCCTAACTCTTCTTAATGTTTACTACCTAGTTGATCCTAGTATGAAAAGCTATAATTGCTGGCTAGGTTTTAGGTGGTTAAATTCAGTCGTTAGTTTTAACTAGAATAGACTGACCAAATCAATGAGTCTTTGGTAACTAATACTTGGGCAAACCGATCATTCAATCAGCTTACTATAGTTGAGGCTAACCCATTGGTTTTAGCCTATAGTCTACTGAAAATGAATTTATGATGCAAACGTTAACATATTTATTTGGCAGAAAGACCCACTGAATGTTGAAGGACTTACTTCCAAAGGTGCTTTCATGAACTGCTGCCATGCTCAGCCAATGGAAATTTACATGTATGTATGCCTCCAGATCATATCCTCTCATGTGTTCCCCCTACTTTTTCTTGGGGAAGGGGTATAAAGACAGAAAGGTGAAATACCTGCATGATGCCTTTTGATGAGTATGTGCTATGAACCACCCCCATTCATAATAGATGTATGATGAATACTTGCTAAATTCCATGTCCTCCTCCATTAAGGTTTTCTGGACTAATTAGTTATCTTTACAAGAATTTTTCAAGTCCTATGAGATACCTTCCTTCCAGCATAGGAATCATCCATTCCGACACAACAAGGCAGCAGCTAGCATTGACCAATTTGCATTATTTGTTCAAAAACCATTCTCACAAATGTGAAACTCTGGTTGAGTCTGACAGAAAACAGAATGGTCTCTCAAAGGGTGTGGGTAAAAAAAGTGAGTCTCTTTCTCTTGCAAGGTGAGAATTTATATTTCTAGTCTGGAAGCATCCCATGTAACAACATCTGGAAAAATGAAGTAGTAGGAAAACCAATGTCAATACAGTATTCTGGATGTTCAGAGTGCAACAGAGCAGATGCGCCTCAATCCCCAAAACTTAAATATGTAGGCATTTGTTAGCAAAGGGATCAGTTGTATTTGCTCTTTTGTTTCAACAAGCACATACAGAATTGCTGTTCACTTTTTCAGTTGCACAAATCTCTTTTCTTCAAACCATCCAACATTTTCAACAGAGTACAGTAATACCTCATACAAAGTCAACTTCAAACAACATTGGATTCATACAACATCGCCTAATCCCTTGAAAAACGTTGCCTCATACAAAGTTGTGTGCCGTTGTATGAGGCATTGGGGTTTTCCCCAGGTTGCATTGTGCCTGGGCAGGATAAAAGGCAGGACACATGCGTGCATTGCTCTTGTGGGTTTTGCATGAGGTGAAGAGTGTTTAGGAGTGGTTTTGAGCACGATTTTGGAATTTTTTTTTATTTTTCCGTCAGAATTTTTCGAAGCATTCCTGGGATTTCTGCAGCATTCTTCAGGTTCTTGGACAATCAGGGTTGTTTGACAAGTTTTTGTAATGTATTTAGCCTTTAGACAAAGATTTCTTAAAGTTCTGTCAGTTTCCTGTCTGTTTCCTTGACTTTGCCCTGAAGTCTGTGCTGTTACAGTACAATGTATCTCTATGGAAACGACGTTGTACGAGGCATCGCGACAAGCATTTGGACGTTGTATGAGGCATCACGGCTAGGATTTTGCATGCCTCATACAAAGTCCAAATCTGTATAAAGTCCAAACTTGTGGAACCAAGTTTGGACATTGTATGAGGTATCATTGTATGCTAATGTTCGAAAGTTCGAAAGCAAGAAATTGCAAGTAGATAAATAGGGACCACTTCGGTGGGAAGGTAACAGCGTTACGTGCGCTTTGGTGTCTAGTCATGCCTGCCACGTGACCACAGAAATGTCTGCAGAAGCAGACAGCGCTGGCTCTTCGGCTTTGAAACAGAGATGAGCACTGAATCCTAGAGTCGGATACGACTGGCTTTCGAGCAAGGGAAACCTTTACCTTTTCTAATGATGAGGGTGAAGTTTGCCCTACAGGCTCACTTACTTTGGTCTCTCAACTCAAAACAAGACATGGAGCAAAGAGTAACAGGATCAGATCCTTTATTCATGCTAAAGGTACAGGGCTGTCTGGCAACCACGTACAGATATTCCAGTGAAAATACGAGAGCTTTTATAGATTTCTAAAGAGGAACTACAACACTCATCCACATGTCACTTTACAATATACAAGTATGTGCAAGTTTTCCAGTAGTCTGTTCTCTTGTGGTAAACTGGCATGGGCAGCAGATTATGGATTGAGACTCATCAAAAAAGAGAATTAGTTTTTCAGTAATAAAGAGAGATAAGTTACGAACTTAATGGTGTTTGTTTTTTCAAAAAAATTAATAGTATAAGCCACCCAGAGTGGGTCCATCCCAGATGGGTGGGGTATATGTTCAATAAATAAATAAATGGGGCATATATATCATTATATCAGAGGCAGCATAAATAAGAAAGTGATTTGCTAAGGTATCTTTGTTTCAGAGTTTTTAGAGTTTTAGAGCATTTAGAGGTTAAATGTGTATATGTGGGGTGGAAGTATGTTGATAATTTTGTATAGTTGTATTTTGTTTACGTTTTGTTGGGTTAATAAGTGTTTTTTCTTTCAATCTTGTTGTTATGTGCAGGACAATGACAATAAAAGATTTATCTATTATCTATCTTAACTTGCCAGCTTTGAAACAAGTATAGTAGGACACAGTATCATTAAGGTTCGAAAGGTTAAGTTGATACCTGCTTTATTATACCTGAAGAGCAGCAGATCAAAGGGTCTTGGTATTTCTATATTCTAATGATTAGGAAGATAACAGCCAGGTTGTTATTTTACAATTTGGGAGCGGTTTGCCTTTCCCTTAACCTTTGTTTCTGTGGCTACATGAGAAAGGTAAGAAAAGAAAGTTTAAGCAATAACTCTTTTCTCTGCTGCATGAAATGGGACAAACCACAGGCTTGTAATGTCCGTTTTTCAGCATGAAAGAACTGACAGAGCTGAATGAATAATTATCTGTTAATTATAGCGGTGAGGGTAAATTCAGCCTCGACAACTAAGCCACTTGTATGGGCAAAGTAAGGATGCCAGCCTAGACTTAGCTCAGCATGTGGTCGGCAGCAGCAGATGAGTCACCCAAGCAGTTCAGGTCTACAAAAGGTCAATGTGAAACTGCTAAATTAACAACAGTGAAAAGAAAAAGAACACACAGGGATAAATGGTCACCTCAGAAATATTGTGTCAATGATTTATATAACTAATCACTAGCAGCCTTGGCGAAGGGTGATGGTCCCCAAGTGGATGAAATCCCACTTGAATCCATCTTGATGGAGGGTAGCGGCTTCGTCAATCCTGGCCTAGGGCTGAGGAGGACTTTGTATGCCAAAGGGGCTCAGGACCAGAAAGTGACTCTCGGAACTGAATCAGTGGTACAGGTGCCATGCTGCAATGTGGAATGCAGATGAAAGGCCACTGTGTTATATTCCCAGGACAGCCTTCATGGCTGATCGCCATGAGGATCACCAATTTTCAGAATCGGATATGGCACAAGAAGAAGATAATATGAAAAGAAGAGCAGAATGTAAGTCTTACTGGTAAAGCATTCTCAAGGTTTGTGTTGAGCTGAGATCCTGGATCCCAGTGAAGATCCCAGTGAAGATCACTATGAAATAAAACTTTTGTTTATCATTAGACTGTTTAACACAGGAGTACTCTACCTTTTTAAGCTAGGGGCTGGGTCACGCTCCCTCAGACAACTTCAGGGGCCAGATGGCCATTTTGCCCTTCGTACACTACATGCAGTGGTGGGATTCAGTTTTTTTTACTACCTACTCTGTGGGCATGGCCAGGGGAAAGCCCTGTGTTGCACCTAAATTAGGACTAATTTATTTCAAAACTTGGATGGGCAGGGCCAGCTGGAATACCTGCTACCGATTCTGGCGAACTGGGGCAAACCTGCTGAATCCCACCACTGACCACATGGCACTTCTTGGTATGGTGGAGGTGGTGGTGGGGGCACATGAAATGGGGCCACAGGTTGAGAATCCCTGGGTTAACACCAGGCTCTTCCATACTTATGGGTACAGTACATGGCTACCAATTTAGCCGTTGTTATAGCCATAAGTTAAATCAAGAACCTAAGCAGCAGGTAACACTGGCGTGCAAAAATACATAATTTTTTTTCCCTCAGTGTCTGGGTTAATGGTTACCAAGTACACAAAGTGAGTGAGAGAGTGAGGGAGTGAGTGAGTGTTTTCCTCTTCTACACTGTTTAGTAGCAACTTAGTTGGCTAGCTAAACTTGAGTATGTTTTTGTGAGCTGCTGTATATTTTGGTGGAAGCCATTATTTTGTTCTTATATATTTTGGGCTTTCCTTGTACAGTAGACCTACATCAGTCTTCTCCCTAAGATCATTTTCTTACAAAGAGAACCATTCTGCAGAATTAATAACAATAACTGTGTGACATCAAAATCAATTCTGACTCATGGCGACCCATTTCAGGGTTATCTAGGTATGGAGTGCTCAGAAGGGTTTACGGTCCTTGACTTTTATTAATATTATTATTTTTTCTGCATATTTTTAGTATATATCCTATGTTACCTTTATTTTGGCTCCTGACCTCCTCTTCTGAGAGATATTGTTTCTTCTATTATTTGTTGTATACCTGACTCATGGGACATTTAGCTTTCAACTTGTGAATTTTTTGTACGTTAATAGGACCTTTTAGTCCTCTTTGCATTCATTGACTGTACTTTCGTTACTTTTTGAGTAAAGCTACGATTTTTTACAGTTTTTTCTTGCTCCTCTAGTTACTACACCGTTTGGCCCCAGTGCCATTTCCCATAGGAATGCATTGAAAACCAATTCATCCATTCCAAAAAAAATTCTGTAAACCGAGCCACTATTTTCTTTGGATTTCCTTTTGTTATGCGATTTTTATGTTAACTGAGCCGTTTGTTAACCGAGGTTCCACTGTATGCTTTTTTAAAACCTATTTCACCTTCCAGGTCTTCCTATGATCAGAAGTTGACACCATTCTCGTTATGCATTCTTTGTTTGCTCTACCTATTTACAGGAGAGGTTTTTTAACTGCAGAAGACAACACACACACACACACCCAGGGCAGTAACTGGAATGTTATCTCCCTTCTTCATTTGCTACTGAGCACCATTCTGCTCACTCCTACTACTGATTAAACATCACACTTTGAAGCTGGTTATTAAATGTATTAATAATGATTTTATTCTTAAATTCCTGTCTCCTATTTATATGCTTTAATAAAAGAATTAAAATCTTTCTTTCCACTCAGCTATTGAAGTGACAGAATGGGATGGTGTGGCATTAGTGCCAGCAAACCAGCACAACCAGTTCAGAGCAGCCCTTCAGTATGGGACAGCGAAAGCTTTGACCATCCTCCCACTCTTAGCTTATGAATGTGAAGTGAAGGCCACCATTCCCAATTCCAAGTCTAGAATCTAAGAGAAAAGAAGGATTCTTCGTCGTCATCCCCCACATACACACACCCTTGGTAGAGGGACTGTATCAACAATCCTTTTTTTCTACACATAAAGCCAGCCAAATTTTACCAAGCCTTGGTTACAACAAAGCTCTTTGTTTTTATAGTTGCTTCTTCTGTACAAACCACAGCAAATACCAAGTAAGATGTGTTGCATACAATCCTCTACGCAGTCTCAACCCCAATCCCACATAATTTCTGTGGGAATTCTATTCAAATAATCAAGAAGCAACAGTTAGGACAGAACAGGGAATGACAGAGTGGTTTGGAATAGGAAAAGGAGTAAGACAAGGCTGCATTTTGTCACCCTGCTTATTCAATCTATACACAGAGCACATAATGTGCAATGCAGGGATGGAGGAATCACAATATGGGATTAAAATTGCTGGGAGAAACATCAACAATTTGAGATATGCAGACGATACCACCCTAATGGCAGAAAGTGAAGAAGACCTAAAGAACCTCTTGATTGGATTGAAGGAGGAGAGTGCAAAAGCTGGCTTGAGACTCAATATCAAGAAAACCAAGATAATGGCAAAAGGTCCGATCAGTCCCTGGAAAATAGATGGGGAAGAAGTAGAAGCAGTGACAGATTTTACTTTCCTGGGATCTAAGATCACTGCAGATGGCGACTGTAGCCATGAAATAAAAAGACGACTGATTATGGGGAGACAAGCAATGAGAAACCTGGGGAATATAGTGAAAAGCAGAGACATCACCTTGAAAACAAAAATTCGCATAGTCAAAGCAATGGTATTCCCGGTGGCAATGTATGGGTGTGAGAGCTGGACCATTAGGAAAGCTGAGCTCAGAAGAATAGATGCCTTTGAGATGTGGTGTTGGAGGAGAGTCCTGAGAGTCCCCTGGACAGCAAAGAGAACAAATAGGTCAATACTGGAAGAAGTCAATCCTGACTGTTCATTGGACTTTGGACATCAAATGAGAAGGGAGGATTCACTTGAGAAGGCCTTGATGCTGGGAAAGGTGGAGGGCAAGAGAAGAAGGGGGCGTCCAAAGATGAGGTGGATAGATGGTATTGTGGACACAATGGGCACAGAGCTTGGTGGGCTGAGGAGAATGGTGGAGGATAGAGGTGCCTGGAGGAAAATGGTCCATGGGGTCGCAAAGGGTCGGAATCGACTGTGTGACTGAACAACATTTTAATAAAGAGCATTTATGTTAGCTGCTTTTAGTGTGCACAGGGGTTGTGATCTAAGTTACAAAAGTTTTGCCTATAAAGAAACAATGGAAGCCTCAGAGGTGCCTAGGTAAAGGTAAAGGTCGCCACTGCTTCAAAACCAGTTGTATCTGACTCTAGGGTTCAATGATCATCTCTGTTTACAGCCAAAGAGCCAGCACTGTCTGCATCTGCAGACATTTCCATGGACATGTGGCAGGTTTGCCTAGACACCGGAGAGCATGGAACACTGTTTACCTTCAGCTATGCAAACATAGGAAATAAAGTATCAGTCACAATTAGGGTGGGAAGAGTGTGAAATGGTTGCACTGCAGTAGGGCAGTACTTAAACTGTTGGAATGGGACTGGAGAGACCCAGGTTCAACTCTCCATTGGTCAAAAACTGCAGAAAGCCGATCATTAAAAGAATGAAAATGTCTTCAGTGTCATGGTTAGAATTTCTCAAAATATGCAAATTATTTTACCTTGCTTTGGGATTGGTTTTCTGGATATAAACAGAAGCTTTATCTGAAAGTACTTTTTTTTATTTCAGAAGGCTGGCCAGAATCACAATCCAAACCCTGAAGAATTATAGGATTTCAGATAGACTGAGTATACCTATATTGTATACTTTAGATATGAAACATAGCATTTACTGGGTCATCTTGGGCCGATCACTTTCCTTTAACTCCAGGGATCTTATTGTGAAGATAAAAGGGCAGGAGGCAAGCCATATACTGTACATCCCTTTGTGTTCACTGGGCCAAAGATCGGATATGAACCATTTACATCTTCAAGTTATAGTGTTTATGTAGCCAAAATAAACAGCAGAGAGTTAACAACACATTTAGGGAAACATTGGGTAACCCCATTTGTTCAAATAGTACAGCCAAAGAAAAATTTGCGTATGTGGCTTGGGATACTTAACTGTTTTAAAAGTCTCACTATTTTAATGTAAGAATGTACTCTTGCTATGATGTACTCCAAAGTAAGCTCCACTGACTTCGATGGGACTTATCATCTGGTAAGGATGTATAGTACAGTACTGGAGTCTAAGCCATTTTAATTTCTTACCTGTTTGCACAAGACAATCTTATACTTGTTCTTGCTGTTTTTAAATCACTGGCTTTTAAAAATGTAACTAACAGGGAATAGTTTTATGCTGCACTAATACGCTATAAACCAGATGCCAAGAATGAGCTGACAGTTATAATGGGAAGGAGTGCTTTCTATTGTGAGTATTCAGTGACCGTACATTGTGCAAGATCTGGAAAGATTCTACATTTACTCAGCAGGGTCCTGAAATGGATAATTAGCTGTTACTGACTGTTAGTAGACAACTACTTAGCACTGCATTATGCCTCATGCCATGTTGTATCAAGAACCATGATTTTCTTGTTGCAAATGAACTGAACACAAATAATACACGGCAAAAGGTCTTCCAGCAAATCTTTCAGCAGGAAATGTAAGGTTCGGTGTGTGTATGTGTGCGTGTATTTGTAGAAAATATTATGCTCAGCTTCACTTTACTGAAGCATAAGCAGTAATTTGTGAGTTACGTTCTCCAATAACTCTCATTAAGAGCAACCTAATCAGATTATCTTTATAAAAAGATAAATTACCTATTCAAGTTGGCTATCTAAAAGTGTCAAGTGATATGGCTGCCACCACACATAGCATAATCTATGCCATTGATCCAGAAAAATGCTAACATTGATTTCTCAGATTACTTATTTTATGACTTGGACCACCACTGTTACAGTATTTATTAACAGTAACCTTAATTTTCTTAGAGTTGGTCTTTATGTACGCAGAGTGGCAAGAGTGGTGCACAAATGATAGAGATAAGCAGACTCAAGAGTATCTTTAAAATGACTTCAAACGTTACAAGAATTATCTATAAATTATCAGAGAGAAAAAGAAAGCTCTGTGGGAACCAAGCAGCCCATGATGTTTCAACTGGGAATCCTGAGGAAGTACAAATCCTAAACAGAAAATGATCTATACTGCAACACTTTTTTTTTTTGCAAGTCCCACGTTTAAAATATATTATCTAGCATGCCGTAGACTGTATGACCAAGCTAGCACTGGAAATACAGTATGGCAATCAAGAGCTACAATTTGGTATAGTTAATTAATATTTATTGCATCTTTCTCCCTGCAGAAAACTGAAATAGGATAAGACAACTGGCAAACATGTGGCTCTGCAGATGTTTCTGGATCACAACTCTCAACATTCTTCATCACTGGCCATGCTGCTAAACAGGGCAGACAACCCCCAGTTCTGATATATTTAGGATTATTTTAAGATGCGAGTTCATATTTTAAGTGTGTATAAGCTCCTAATAAAACCTCCATTGCATAAGAACCTGTACAAACTAAGACTGAAAACTTTGATTCAGTGGACCTACGAATCCAGTAATGCTATACAGTCCTTTCTACTAAAGGGTTGCAGCCCCATTCTTATTATATGTATATTCAGGAAGTCCTAAATAGTTAAATAGCAGTTGGTCACACATCTACACACAGGGAAAGCAGTGAGAGGACCAGTTTAAATCAACATGTCTGAAAATTATTTATTTATTTTACTCACATTTCTACCACTGCCCCCTTGCAATGTTAGCAACTCCGGGTGGCTTATACATATAAAACATGGCAAATAAAAACACAACAAAAACATTAAGATAAAAAAATTAAAATATTTAAAATGCCCTCCCCAATGCCGCACCATCAGATTTCTAAAACCAACACTAAAACTAACACTGAACACTAAAGCTGACAGTCCGGGCGATACTTATATGAGCCAGCCCAGAGTGGCTATCTCCCCAGCCGCCCCCCACACCCGTTGCGCCAGCCAGGTTTTGAGGTTTTTGCAAAAGGATAAAAGCTCTGCCTGGAGATGAAGCTCAGTTAGCAGGAGGTTCCACAGGCCCAGAGCAGACACAGAGAAGGCTCTCCTTCTCGTGCTTGCCTCTCTAGCAGATGGTACTATCAGAGAGCCCCTCTGGTCTGATCTAGTGGGACAAGCAGGTGTCCTCGGGGTGACACGGTCTCTACTACCATGTAGGGCTTTAAAGGTAATCACCAGCACCTTGAATTGTACCCGGAGGCACACCGGTAGCCAATGCAGCTCCCGCAGGAGGGGTGAGGCATGGGCATAACGCCCACACCCCATCACTACGCGGGCAGCTGCATTTTGAACCAGTTGAAGCCTCCGAATGGTCATCAAGAACAGCCCCATGTAGAGCGCATTACAATAATCCCGTCTGGAGATGACCAGTGCGTGAGGGACCATTGCATTATTTCAGACTATTTACTGTACATTCTACTAGGTTCCTGTAATGGGGAAGTAAAATGTTATACCTGGCCTTTCTTTCCACATATGAGGGCAGATTTTATGCAACACACTGCAAGTCATTTTACACTGTCATCAATATCTTCATACTTTCAACAGAGAATTTGGGAATACACTAATCTGTTTAAATATAGTTGGCTAACCAGGTAAAAGTAAATTCTTAAATCTCCGAAGCCTAAATCAACAGGGAACCTTAGTATAAATAACACTTATTTCTATCAGCTTTCAATAGTAGTAGTAGGAGGAGGAGGAGGAGGAGGAAGAGCATGCCACCAATTCTGACCATCCCCTTCCTCTGGGGGTGCCCTGGGACTCTGCAGCTTGCCCATGGCTGGCTTTTCTCCTGGGAGTCAAAGTAGGGGGTCTTACTCCCAACCTCTAACCACTGAGTTATCCAGCTTTCAATACGACAAATGAAATCAAACCCTGTAGAAATACTGCTAGGATTCTGCTGGCAGCCATCATTCTTTGATATAAACATTCCATGTTTTTAACGCACTGGTTGTAAAAATAGTAATATTTTACTGGAACATTTATATGAATCACCTTGAGTTGCACGTCCAACTCAGCCCCATTCTCGCCCAACAAATACATATGTCTCCAGCTTCCCCAATTTAGGATCTAGCGCCTTTTGTAGCGTATGCCTTGAAGCACCTGCCAATCCAAAGTATGGCAACCCTGAAAATAATCACACCAATTTTAAATCAGATTTACGCTGACTGGGAGGCGGTCAGCAGTTCGATTCCCGAGTCAAGTACTGCAGGACGGAATGAGCTCCAGTCTTTGTCCCAGCTCCTGCCAACCTAGCAGTTCGAAAGCAAGAAATTGCAAGTAGATAAATAGGGACCACTTCGGTGGGAAGGGAACAGCGCTCCGTGCACTCCGGTGTCTAGTCATGCCTGCCACATGACCACGGAAACGTCTGCAGAAGCAGACAACGCTGGCTCTTCGGCTTTGGAACAGAGATGAGCACTGAACCCTAGAGTTGGATATGACTGGCCTTCGAGCAAGGGAAACCTTTACCTTTATACCTACGTAAGAAGGGACTGCAGCGGCTCAAATGGTTAAGATGCTGACTGGAAGGTGGCAGGTCAGGACTTCTATACCCAACCTGAGTACTGCTCAACGGAATGAGCCCCCGTCTCTGTCCCAGCAACTGCCAACCTAGCAGTTCAAAAGCAAGACATGGCAAGTAGAAAAAATGGAAAACTTCAGAGGGAAGGTAAGCAGCATTCCATGTCCTCTGGTGTCTAGTCATGCCTACCACATGTCCGCCGAAACATTCGCAGAAGCTATAAACAGAGATGAGCACTGAACCCTAGAGTCGGATACGACTGGCTTTCGAGCAAGGGTGACCTTCACCTTTACTATACCTATGTAAGACTGCAATTCCGCCCCCCATAACCATCTGTGCTCTTAAAAGCCAATAAAGAATATAAATAAGATAAGATTTTAATTAGATAGGATAAAAAAAGACTATCAAATTTGCCACAATACATCTAAGATGTTCTATCGGTATCTCATCATTTCTACTATGTACTGTATGACTATTCTATATGCTTATGTTTCTATGTTTCTCTCATTTTTGTATTGTTATTGCAATTTTTCTCTTATAATATTTTGTATGTTTTTATAAAAACGTAATTAAAAAAAATTTAAAAAAGTAAATATGGCATTATTAATAACCAGGCGTCGATTCTGAGACGCAAACCTCTTCCTCCTCCTTCCTTGGGAGGACCAATAATGCCCCCATATTCTCCCTCGCCTTGTGTTTTTTTAAAGGTTCAAACCATAAACGATAAATTTGGTTTTTGTATTGCTGCATGTTGTATTTTGTTTTATTGTATACTTTATTGTTTTGAACCGCCTTGAGTTGCCCGCTGGGTAAGAAAGGCGGTATAGAAACAAACCTATAATAATAATAATAATAATAATAATAATAATAATAATAATAATAATAATAATAATAATAATAATAATAATAATAATAATAATAATAATAATAATAATAATAATAATAATAATAATAATAATAATAATAGGAGCCAACACTTCAGTCCCCCTGAGGCAGGGGGAAACTCCTCGCCAAGCCGGAGCCTCGGGCCAAGCCCACAAGATGCCATCAAAGCCAAACAAGCGGCTCCTTCTTCTGGGCTCGCTTCTTCCCTTCCCGAGGTCGGGCGGCCAGGGCCCGGGTTTAGCAGGGGGAGAGGGGGAGGAGGAGGGAAGAGGCAAGCCCTGGCGCGGCGGCGCGGCTTCCCCGGCGGCCTTTTCCGACTTGGCACCAGAGCGAGGAGCGCGCGGGACTCAAAGCGCAGGTCTCCTCGGAGGTAAAACGCCGACGCCGCCGACGCGGGTGGCAAGAAAGCCTTATTACGCGCCGGTCCAGCGCACCTCCCGCCCTTTCCGACACACACACACACACATACTCTCACTCAATCTCTCTCTCTCACACACAGACACACTCACAGACACGCACACTCTCTCTCACACACACACACTCGCGCACGCGCGCACTCTCTCTCACACACACGCGCACACGTACTCTCACTCAATCTCACACTCACGCACGCACGCACTCATATACAGACACACTCTCTCACACACACGCAACACACTCTCTCACACACTCACACGCAACACCCATTCTCACGCACGCACACTCTCTCACACACACATACACACTCGCGCACGCACTCTCTCACACGCACACATACTCTCACTCAATCTCACACTCACTTACGCACACACACACTCATATACACACACACTCTCACACACACAAGCAACACACACGCACACACGCAATACGCATTCTCACGCACACTCTCACACACACATACACACTCTCGCGCGCGCGCACAAACACGCACACTCTCTCTCTCACACACACACACACACACACACACACTCATCTCCCACACACGTACACTCTCACGCACACATACTCTCTCTCTCACACACACACACATACACACACGGGTGTGCTGGACACCTTGGGAGGGCGGTGGACAGGAAATGATGGGGGCGCCTATTTGGGGAGGGGGGTTCTGGGGGGAGGAAATCCCATACATTCCCATTACCTCTGCCTGCCTCTGGGGGGCGCCAGTCGCTGGGGCGCACCGGGGTGAGTCCCTGTATCCTTGTGGGCCAGCACACCACTGCACACGCACACACGCACTCTCTCACGCACACATACTCTTTCTCTCTCCTTCACACACACACACACACACACACACACCCTGGCGCCCCTTCTTTCCCACTCACCGCCACGGAGCCCGAAGAGGATGCGACGAACACCCGGACGACCATCTTTCTGTTGCTTCTCTCCCCGCCCGCCCGCCCGCCCGCCCGCCGTGCCTACATTCGCCTGGCAGCGCCCGTGGACTTTGCGCTCCTCCTGCGGCTAGCTAGGCTTAAAGGGGGGAAGGTGAGGGCTGGGCGGAGAGCAGCTCAGGCGGCGAGACCCGGAGCAACCGTGCTTGAGTGAGCCACCCTGCCTGCCTCTCTCTCTCACTTCCCCAACCCTTGCCAAGCACAGCGCCCAACGCGCAAAGATAATAAGCAGGGCTCCGGCTCTGGGTCTGGCTTTTGGAGGAGCAAGGAGGGTTCCGAAGATAAAAACCATCCCGGGGGAGGGGGGGGGAAATGGGGGAGATTAAGGTATCCCGCAAGGGCGCCTGGGAAATGGAGTCCTGCCCGCTCTGGCGAGGGATGAAGCAGCAAAACACGAAGCAAACAGCTCCCCCCCCTTTAGGGTACTGCAGTGGCTCAAGTGGCTAAGACGCTGACTGGGAAGCGGAAGGTCAGCAGGTCGATTCCCGAGTACTGCAGGACGGAAATGAGCTCCCGTCTTCATCCCAGCTCCTGCCAACCTAGCAGTTCGAAAGCAAGACATTGCAAGTAGATCAATAGGCACCACTTCGGTGGGAAGGTAAACAGCGTTCCGTGCGCTCCGGTGTCTAGTCATGCCTGCCACATGACCACGGAAACGTCTGCAGAAGCAGACAGCGCTGCCTCTTCGGCTTAGAAACAGAGATGAGCACTGCACCCTAGAGTCGGATACGACTGGCTTTCGAGCAAGGGAAACCTTTACCTTTACCTTACCCCCCCTTTAAATGTGACTACGTAAAATGTGCAGGCGTAGATGTGGAACCAGACCACAACGCTCTATACGTAGTAGACCAATGGGAGGTGATGGCAAAGGAGATGGCTCGAGTGACAAACAAGTACCGTAAAGGTTTTCCTTGCTCGAAAACCAGTCGTATCCGACTCATCAGTGCTCATCTCTGTTTCAAAGCCGAAGAGCCAGCACTCTCTGCTTCTGCAGACGTTTCCGTGGTCGTGTGGCAGGCATGAC
Source organism: Bradypodion pumilum (assembly GCA_035047305.1). Classification (NCBI taxonomy): domain Eukaryota; kingdom Metazoa; phylum Chordata; class Lepidosauria; order Squamata; family Chamaeleonidae; genus Bradypodion; species Bradypodion pumilum. The sequence goes on along the minus strand of JAWDJD010000001.1, from coordinate 185,430,805 downwards.
TAGACACCGCGGAGTGCACGGAACACTGTTACCTTCCCACCGAAGTGGTCCCTATTGCAAGTGGGGTGTTAACAATTTGTGGTCTTTGTAGGCAGCGATTCTCAGCTTACTCCTCTTTTGATTTATTTTCAGTTTACTCCTTCCACTTACCAGATCAGTAAGGACTGCTAATCATATGACACTTTATACAAGATCTCTTTATATAAGCCCTCCAAGGTATCCCAGATCATGGTCCAACACAGTGCACTATGTGTCTACTCAAAAATAAGTTCCCACTATCTTCAGGCATTGCGTATTCCTAGCAAGGTCCATAGGAATTCAACTTTAATGCAGATATTGCCCCCACCCACCCCCCTACATTTACCCCTCTGAAGTCTTTATATTTCTATTAACTTTAGAAATTTTTCTTATATGAAGTTGCCAGACATGGAAAACTACCTGTCCTTCCGACATAACACAAACCATTTAGAATAGGGGTAGGCAGCCTATGGTCCACTGGCTGGCTCCGGTCCCCACCCTTGCTTCAGCCGCCACAGCTGCCGCTGCCAGAATTGGCTGCGGAGTCATTTACAGCTGCCAGACATGTTTACGACACGTTTATGCATACCTGTCAAGTATCCCGGATTGGCTGGGATTTCCCGTATTTGTCCGCCCGTTCCTCCCCTTTCCCACCACCGTCCTGTATTTGAACGATGGGGAAAGGGCTTACTGTGCACGTGCGCTCATTGCAAATGGGCTCTGCATGTGCACAGACGGGTTCTGCGCATGTGCAGAGGGGTTCTGCACATGCACAGATGAGGAGTTGTTGCGGCGCATGCGCACCCAGGCCAGAGTAGTTCCCTTATTTCCAGGAGCCGCGCTTGACGGGTATGCATTTAGGACATCCGTAAATGAGTCCGTGGCTGTCGCAAATGTGTTTAAGACAGCCATAAATGGTCAATGGCTGTCACAAATGCATTTACAACAGCCACAAATGAGTCCATGGCTGTCACAAATACATTTATAACAGCCTTAAATGAGTCCGTAGCTGTTGCAAACATGTTTATGGCAGCCGTAAATGGCAGGGGGGACCACCAGTCTGCCCCCCTCAGCTGTCTGAGAGAGCATGACCCAGCCCCTGACTGAAAAAAGTTGGCAACCCCTGATTTAGAAGCTTTTTAGGTTCAGAATTAGTGCAAACAACACATTTTTCTCTTCTGCCTCCTTTTCTTTGTGCACTTAGAAGCAGTGGGAGACATCAACAGGTTCGCACCAGTTCACCAGAACCAGTTCACCAGAACCTGTAGCAGAAGTTCTGGGTGGCCACAACCATCCAAGTTTTGAAATAAAGTACAGCACAGTAGTCCTAATTTGGGTGCAATGCAGGGCTTGCCCCATGGCCACGCCCACCATACCACGCCCACAGTGTGGTGGTAAAAAAATTTGAGCCCTCCACTGCTTAGAAGGGTCTTTGGGGCAGGTTTCATCTGCTAAGGATAAAAGAGGACTCCAGCTGCTGTGTCCCCAGGACTTCTTGATGGCTTCTAGTGATGGAAGTACTGTTGCTAGTGTCATTCAACATCTATGCAGAAGAGGTGTGATCTGTTGGATATATGGAGCTACTGTACTCTATATTTGCCCAATGGAGAGCAAGTGGGTTCTGTTGGGATAATTGGCAATTTCACATGCTGCTGACATAGGGTGTGGTTGGGAGGTACTTTCTTGGGCTAAGATGACTATCTGTCTTTCAGCACTAGACAATTAGTAAAGTTCTTTAATTTAATTTAATTTAATTTAATAGTCATATTTATATATGCCGCCCACTCAGGCAGAACCCGACTCAGGGCGGCATTACAACAAGTTCTAAAAACACATAAAAACACTTTAAAAGACCCACATCCCACCCACCCATCCCACCCACTATAAAAAGAAGAAGAAGAGAGAGTTCTTAATTGTTTACATAAGCCAGCAGGCGGGGACCGTGTTCCCATTCGGGGGGGCCCACACCTGCTCTGCCAGCCAGGTCTTCAATCCTTTCCTGAAGGACAGCAAATCTCTTTGAAGACTTAGATCTGTTGGCAGGAGGTTTCAGAGGGTTGGTGCGGACACGGAGAAGGCCCTCCTTCGGGTGCTGGACAGATGTGCACCCCTAGCTGATGGCACTATTAGAGAGCCTCTCCGATCCGCTCTGGTTGGACGGGCTGACACTCTTGGGACGATGCGGTCTCTAAGGTATCCTGGCCCACTGCCATATAGGGATTTAAAGGTCAAAACCAGCACCTTGAATTGCACCCGGAGACAAACTGGTAACCAGTGCAGTTCCCAAAGTAGCAGTGAGGCATGGGCATATCGTCCGCATCCCATCACCACCCGGGCTGCCGCATTCTGGACCAGCTGCAGCCTCCGAATGGTCGTCAAGGGCAGCCCCATGTAGAGCGCATTACAATAATCTAGTCGGGAAGTGACCAGAGCATGGGTGACCATAAGCAAGGATAGTTCTTACCATCTTTCGGATTCCTAGGAAAGGCCCTGCTATTGATTGACCTCTCTTTCCAACCATGCTGTAAGCAATAATATTGCAGAATTTCCTGCATTCTGTAGACTCCTATTTTTCTCTTTATTCTTTTGATGTAACTGATGTAAGCAAATAAGAACTTTTTCTTTTTACCTAAGCAACTTTTAAACTGATTCTTACATACTAAATGCTGATGATTGTGATAAAGGGTTAATGGAGAGACTTGAGGTTATTCTTCTCACAAACTCTCTACACTACTGCTGCTTTTTAACTACAAAGGGATTACCAAAAAAAAAATCCACAACAAGATAAGGCAGTTTAGAAGTGAATGGCAATCTGTAGATGGGGTTGCAGAGCAAACAGAGTGAAGTTTAAAGTGAGAAGTTGTTATAAAATATTATGGAGGTGGTACTTGACTCCAGTTAAATTACATCGAATGGATAATAGCAAAACGAGAAATTGTTGGAGATGTAAAAGCAATCTCGGAACATATGAACACATGTGGTGGAGTTGTAAAGTGATAGATGCTTTTTGGAAATTAATTGAGAAAGAAATATCAGAGATTTTTAAAGTTGATTTTAAGCTGGAGTCAAGTATCGCCTTATTGACAGAATTGGATAATATAAATATGAATATAAATAAGAAAGAATTGTTATCCATAATGTTAACTGCTGCAAGATTATGTATAGCAAGAAAATGGAAAAGTGACCTAGTGTTGAAAATGGATGAATGGTATAAGGAAATGTGGGAAATTGCTTTGAATGACAAATTGACATGTGAACTGAATGTGAAGAAAGGTATTTTGAAAGAGAACAAGTTTTGGGAAATATGGAGGCCATTTGTGGAACATGTTTTAATCTATATATATAAAATCGAGGGTTAACCGTTGGAACTTTGCATAGGCCCCACTAGCCTGCACCCTCCATTCGGGAACACGTCCGAACAGGGTACGCAGGATTGAGAATTGCGCCAGTGGGGCAACAGTCCCACAAACGCGAAAAAAGGGAAACAACTTCATTTCCCAACGTTCCTCGCGCCGCACCAGAGCCAATCAGACTCAGAGGCTCTGCCGCGGTGAGGCACAAGGAACATTCGGAAACGCGTCGCGGCCAATCAAAACAAAACAGTTTTTAAAAAAACTAGCACAAACACAAAGCATAAACCCATTACTACAAGCCCCAGCGTCCTGCGTGCCATGAGCGCGCAGAACGCTGAGGAAGCCAGCACCCGAAAAATCAAAAACAAACACACCGCCTCACAGCCACGCAAACACCAACCACCCTTCTTTCCCTCACCAATGGCGCCTGAAGGTCCCGATTGGAGCTTTGGAGCTTCCCCTTTAATATCAGTGGGTGGGGGGTTGCGATCCCCCCCTCTGCTGCCTCCCCTAGAGTTGGGAGGTTTGTGGGGACAAAAGGGGTATGTCCCCCCCACACACACACTTCTGGAACCAGGAGACCAGGAAGAGGGGATTGATTCCCCCCCCAAAAAAACCACGTCTTTAAAGAGAAGAAACCAAGTGGTTTCTTCTCTTTAAACACGGAGTTTTCTTTAGGAGGGGGGGGAACCGATCCCGTCTCCCTGGTCTCCTGGGTCCAGAAGGGTTGGGGGGACATACCCCTTTTGTCCCCACAAACCTCCCAAACCATGGGGAGCCAGCGGAGAGGGGGATCGACACCCCCCACCCACTGATATTAAAGGGGAAACCCGATCTACTTTCACGACTCCACACAATCAAAGCACCATAACACAATAAAGCCCGCGGAAATAAACCAACCCCCCCAAACCACAACAACAACAAAAATTATAAAAATAAATAAATATCAAAAAATACCTTTAAACACAATCAAAAACATCCAAAAATATACAAAAACAATACAAAGTAAACAAAAACAATCAAAAACAAAACAGTCAAAAACAAAACAAAACCCAAACACTCCCCCCCACACACAAAATAAAGAAAACAAGCCAAATCAACAGCACACGTCCTACCTGCATGATGACTGGAAAGGAAATGAATAAAGAAAGAGAATACTTACTGGAAGAAGCTCCACCCAGAGGCCAGGAGAGAAAAAACAGTACCACCACCACCTGCTGGCCACAATAGTAAAAACAATTCAAAAACATACAACAGCCCCAAACAAAAGGCCACAACAGTAAAAACAAATCAAAACAATAACAAAAAAATCACAATTTTACACAAAAGGTCACAATAATGTTGTTGTTCAGTCGCACAGTCGAATCTGACCCTTTGCGACCCTATGGACCATTGTTCTCCAGGCGCCTCTGTCCTCCACCTTCCCCCTCAGCACTCCCAGTTCTGTGCCCACTGTGTCTACAATACCATCTAGCCATCTCATCCTTGGCCTCCCCCTTCTTCTTTTACCCTCCACCTTTCCCAACATCAAGGCCTTCTCAAGTGAATCCTCCCTTCTCATTTGATGTCCAAAGTACTTTAGCTTCGTCTTTACTATTTGTCCTTCTAAGGAGCACTCAGGGCTAATCTCTTCTAATATTGACCTATTTGTTCTCCTCGCTGTCCAGGGTACTCTCAAAACTCTCCTCCAACACCACATTTCAAAAACACAATTTAACACAAATCACAAACATATGTCAATAACATAAAATAAAAAATTAATTAAAATCCTGTGCTGAGTTCTAACTCAAATAAAAACACAAAACAACTAAACACATTTTAAAAACATTGAATGTAAAAAACATTTACTTTCACATTATTAAAATTATTACCTACGGTACAACTATTTAAAAACAAAAAACAAAAACTAAAACATTATTCAGTTACATAAAACAGCCAGCCAAGCCAAAAATTTTTTTTGTATAAATAAACATTTTAAAAATTACAGACTACGCAATTTTTAACAAACATTTACACAATTTAACCTTCCAACACAATTTAAAACAGCCCGGCAATGCCAGGCAACCTCTGCTAGTATGGGATAAAGGAGACAAACCAGTACTTCAGATATGAGTTTTTGGAAAGAATAAATTAGGAATCTGATCCTCATGGCTTGTATATATATTATTTTGCAATATATTAGTATGAACCTTATAATTTTTTGGAATGTTAAATATACAATCAAAACTAATGAAATAACAAGAAAAATGGTTGACAAGTGATATACAGTACAGATATTTATCTAAAGATATAAGTCATGGGGTATAGGTTGTAAGAAGGCATGATGTATATAAGGTTCAAGAATTGGTATTGTTCAGAATGCCATTATAAGAGTGTAAGCAATTCAATGTATTAATTTGTTTTTTGTCTATGTATTTTTTCCTTTTATATATATATATATATATATATATATATATATATATATATATATATATATATATATATATATATATATAGTATTGTTTATTATATTTTTGTTATTTTAAAAATTAATAAATAAAATGTTTTTTAAAAAAATAAAGTGAGAAGTTGTCCCACAAGCAGGTAGGGCTCCAATAGTAGAAATCAGACAGTCACCCAAATCTAACATACCAGTCAGATAGTTGCTCTACCTCCCAAGAACAGCTGTACTACAAGGACATGGGGAAACACTGGATGAATGCCTACAGCAGGAAGCAGAGAAAATTGCACAAGAAAAGATGAAGACTCTGTACAAAACCGCCGTACGGGTGTGTTTTACTTCCACTTCCGGGAGCGACAAGGGCGGCGTGGGCCGGATGAATCGCAGTAAACCTATTTATGCAGATTCACGGGGGCTTGGGCTTCTGGGAATTGAAGTCCAAGAACATCTGGAGTGCCAAGGTTTGCCATCATGATCCTAGCCTGTAAAAATGAGACTGACTGCAAGAAAGAACTAAGCTACCTGAAATAGAGATTGATCAGGGGACATCACCCATTACCTTGGAATTCAGATAGAAAGAGAGGAAGACAGAATATTTTTTAAACATTGGTCCATCTCGCCTTATATACCTATTTCCAACATTAGCTCACTTTTGTTTTTTAATCGTGTCAGAAGCACACAAAAGTGCTTTAGGGGTTGAAAGGATTTTTGCTGGAGGAACTACACTCAGGGCTCCTTTCATATCCCCAAGGTTTTTCCTCACCAAAGTGGTCCCTATTTATCTACTTGCAATTTCTTGCTTTCAAACTGCTAGGTTGGCAGGAGCTGGGACAGAGATGGGCACTCATTTCTCATGTAGTACTTGGGTCTTGAATTGCCAACTTGTTGACCTTTCAGCTAACAAGGTGAGCTTCTTAACCATTGAGTCATCGCAGTCCCATGCCAGCTCACTGACTTGCCCAGACATGCCCAGCCACTGCTGGAACATGCATGCCACCAAGGGATGTGATTCAGCAGGCATAGTGGTAGAGGCAGCAGACATAGTGGTAGCTGCAACTGTTATAATGTTCCCATATAAAAGTTCATTACCCAGTTACTGACCATTGGAACAGCTATAGCACACCATAAAATCTGTATGTGATAGGCAAATTCTGCGTTCAGATTTGGAATCAGCACACTCAATATCATGTACAGCAATTCACATGTGTTATTCCCAGTACCAAAATTGTTGTTGTGCAGTGTTATGATAGTAAAGGATCAGAACATAACAGGTATGAATTACTTTGCTAAAGTATAACTTTTCAAGTTCTGGCTGCAATCCATGCTTAGTAGGAGGCACTGGTATTTTTCTACTCTGTGCTTTTTCCTGTGGCCACCCCACTCTACCGCACATACATTTTGGTGTTAGGCATGTATACATACTGTATGTGCATTATGCTACCAGTATGCTGCTGTAAATGGTGCACAGTATAAATGGACAATAGGGTTGTGTGGTTAGTATGTTTAGAGTTACAGCCTTACGTGTAAATATATTCTACTGGAATCAATTTGGTTTAAACCCTAAAGTTTAATGAATGTGGATTCATTTGTTTTCTTATTGTGGATATCCCGTAGGATAGAATTGGCACAAACCATCCTTGGATGGTTTGGGGTTTGGCGAACACACCGCGTGCCCCGCTAAGGACCATTTGGGGATGGAAATTGGGGGCACGGGATTTGATATCAGTTTATAGCTAGATTGATTCACCATGCTTTGGCCAGCAGTTCTGAGAACAATGGTTGTGCAGAGGTCACAGATACGTGACTCAAGGTAAACATACAGCAAGTTAATTAACTCCACAGAACCCCCAATCCCAAGAGTAAACTGTCATCCCATGTTTGTGTTAGATAGCTCCGGAAAAGCCACCCATGATTGGATTAGACCAATGGCTAACCTGTCCGGTTATTCCCTAGTAATTATCACCCCTGATGAAATGTGTACTGTACTAATTAACTGGTGTCGGGCCATGCGCAACCCTTTCTGCAAGTGGCCCAGGAAAGAGTATAATTATGCTGCCTTCTGGTGAATAAACCACTGATCTTCGCTCCACTCTGCCTCATATGCCTTTATTGATCAGTCACTTCCACAATCCATGGGCCGGATCTGGCCCACAATCCCAACACTTATATTGTTACAAGTCTAAAGCCAGTATGATTTTTGTAAAATGGCCTGACATTATAATTTTGTACCCAAGCATGGACACCTGGATGAATAGTTTGTTTCTCTAAAAATGCTGTGTGAATCCTCTTTTGCCCTCTGCAGCCATATTAAAGAACACATAGCACATGTCTTGAACAGTGTATCTCAAACATAATAGTTTGTGTACAAAAATACTATAAACGTTTATAATACTTCTAAATAGACTTTTCATTTTAAAAAAATACATAAAGCAGCATGGGAAAATAGCAAAAGGTCTATAGCCAGTATTTTAAAACAGATGAAGCAATGGAAAGATAATAAATACAGGATGTGGGGAGAAAACTGAAGCAAACAGTTGTAATCAGCCTAAATAAATCTAGTCGGTGACTCACAGAAAAGGCCTGGACGAAAAGGAGGGGGCAGGGGGAAACAGCTTTGTGAAATGTTCAAAGGTATCTATTGATCCACAGACCTCTCTCTTCTACTACCCATATCAGTGCACCCAGACCTACTATAGGTTGCCTTGTTCAGTGTTAAGTGTATAGAAGGCAGCTAGTGGGTCACATGCCTGCCGCAAGCAGAATCAGCAAAAAGAAGACTGCATGGTTGCATAAGAAATGAAGTTCTCCAACCATGAATTCCCCAGTCCATTGCAAGCTAACTAGAGTAGACATACATAAAATAAATCACACCACTCTTTTAAAAAATCAAAAAAGCAACACAGAGAGACTTCTAAGGAATCAATCTAATTATAATTATGTAACAGACTTTAAAAGAAGGGGGTTATATAAACTTGTTTTTTAAGACCCCCCCCTTCCATTTACCATGGAGAAATCTGGTTCTCACTTGGTTTTAACATGGTCCTGTTAAATTAGACCTGGCCATTAGTTTAATCATAGCTGTCCTGACATTGTTAGATCGCAATTCCCATAATACCCACTATTAACAAAGCTGGCAAAGGTTGGTGTGAGTTGCAATCCAACAATTTCTGGAGGAATATAAGGTACCTACTCTTGTCTTAAACACATTTTAATTTACATGTCTTTTTTGCTCTGAAGCTCTGTAAGAAAAGCATAGTCCTACACACATTTGCCTGAGAATAAATGTACAGTACTGTCATTATCTTCCATGGGCCTTCCACTTTGCTACCTTGTATCTCTCCATGTGTTGCTGGAAGTTGTAGTTTAAGCCAAACCCAACCTTTTCCCAAGCAATACAAAGTCCTAGTATAGCGGACGCCTAAGCCTTCTTATTTGATGCAAAAAATTTTTTTAGCAATGTCCTATTTTTATATATTAATTATTTTGTAACATATAAGTCTTTGTAAGATACATAGAGCTTCTTTGTCTTTTAATTTTAATCTCCCTTCTGAGCCCAATTCATACAAAGATTACAAGACAAACAGCAAAATTGCCTGAAAACAAGGCACAAAATTTTCCTGATGTTTCGATTTTGTTATTTAGATATAGAAGTGTGTAATTTTTCTCTACTGCTTTTCTACTGTAGCAAATTATTCCTTGGCCCTACAGATGTGTAGGTTTCTGGTTTTAGACTGCAACACAAAAACACAAATCTGCACACCTTTGGTTGGGATTAATTGGGGTGTGTCAATCTACTGCAGTTTGCATAATTACCTTGTGAACTACCTGGAGCAGTGATGGCGAACCTTGGCACACCAGCTGTTCTTGAACTTCAATTCCCAGAATCCCTGATCAGCAGGAGTGCTGACTTAGGCTTCTGGCAATTGAAGGCCAAAAACATCTGGAGTGCCAAGGTTAGCCATCATGAAACTAGAGGGTGCTTAGCACTGTGGAACAGTATATAAATGGAAGCAAGAGAAATAATATTGCTTTCCTCCACCACCACCCCTTTTTAAAACATATTATATATGGATAATCCAGTTAGGAAAAATGCCTCATCTGTGTTTATTCAGTCTCCATCTGATGAGTCTGAATAGATACAATTGTTGAGTATTCCAAGTTAATAATGGCAGCATGTACTTATGTGAGGCCATCGGCAGATTTATTATATAACCTTGTGTTTATATGTCCATTACAGAATTGCACAATTTTGTTGTTGTTGTTCAGTCGCACAGTCGATTCCGACCATTTGCTACCCTATGGACCACTGTCCTCCAGGCACCAAGGAAATGAACACATTGCATTATATACTGTTCTAAGTGCAGATTGACGGGACAGAGAATTTTGCTGAATTTCTTATTATACTTCTCAAGTACTGCTAATCCATGAGTGCAGATGGCAGAGATAGCACACATGTGTTTCAGATACAGTGGACCCTCGAATAACGACAAAAAAGTCATTATTCGGATAACGATGCTAAAAATACCGTTGTTATTCGAATAACGTCGTTATTCGAACAATCACATCAGGAGCGTCGTAGCGTCGTAAATCAAAAATGATGCTATTCGAACGCGTCGTTAATCGAGGGTCCACTGTAGAAGAGAGATTTTTGAGGGCAGGAGCTGAAGCAAGGTATTTTGTGAAGCCATGTAAGCACCCATAACAGTGCCATTAATCTAAAAACCCGTATCACAGTATCTTCACCATTTTTGTAAGTAAGAATTTGCAGACTTTATTTATGCAGGCAAACCCTTTCTCTACAACTGGAAAGGATCCCAGAGCAACTTACAGATGGATTTTAAAAGGACTTTGTATATACTTTAGACTTACAATACAAGATTACATCATGAGAGGGAAAAGGGGAGGGGGAGGCAAAGGAAGATGAATCAGATGTAGGTTCTTCATGCTACGAGGTTCGTTAGACTGGCTTTTCAAGAGACCTGAAGTAGGCCTTGCTTGTCTCTTCCTCCTCAGCCTGTTGGAATTTGATGACTTGATATGCTGCAACACAGTCAAGAATATTCACAATGGCTTATGGTTTAGCTTAGTGTGCGAATGTCATACCCGTCAAGCGCGGCTCTGCAAAATATGGGAAATTACTGCACATGCCTATTGACCAAAGCAAAGGCAAAACAAAGGGACAAATCAGAGGAAACAGGAGGGATGCTCAGCACATTAGATGGACAGAAAGGGATGGGGAGGAAAGGGGGAGGAGAAATACGGTGTTGTAAGGAACAATATTGCATAGGGACATGGAATGTAAGATCTATGAACCAAGGAAAGCTGGAAGTGGTAAAAAAAGGAAATGGAAAGAATAAGTATTGACATCTTGGGAATCAGTGAGCTAAAATGGACAGGTATGGGCGATTTCAGCTCTGGAAACCATCATATCTACTATTGTGGATACACTGCAAACAAAGGTCCGCATAGTCAAAGCAATGGTATTTCCACTGGTAATGTATGGCTGTGAGAGCTGGACCATTAGAAAGCGATCTATTTTGAGCGAAGCAAAATAGATGCCTTTGAGATGTGGTGCTGGAGGAGAGTTTTGAGAGTCCCCTGGATAGCGAGGAGAACAAACAGGTCAATATTAGAAGAGATTAGCCCTGAGTGCTCCTTAGAAGGACAAATAACAAAGATGAAGTTGAAGTATTTTGGAAATCAAATGAGAAGAGAGGATTCACTTGAGAAGGCCTTGATGCTGGGGAAGGTGGAGGGCAAAAGAAGAAGGGGACGGCCAAAGATGAGATGGCTAGATGGTATTGTAGACACAATGGGCACGGGGCTGTGTGGACTAAGGAGGATGGTGGAGGACAGAGGTGCCTGGAGAGCGATGGTCCATAGGGTCGCAAAGAGTCAGAATCGACTGTGCGACTGAACAACAACAACTGCACATGCATGGGAAGTAACCAGTTTTCGCATGCGCAGTAGCCCGTTTGTGCATGTGCACCATAGGTGTGCATGCACAGTAGCCCATTTGCCCACCGTTCAAATACGGGACGGCGGCGGGAAAGGGGAGGAACGAGCACTGAAAAACGGGAAATCCTGGCCAATACAGGATACTTGACAGGTAGGGAATGTTGGTACAAAGGGCCATAACTCCCATGGCAGCTAAGGTGGTATTCCCTGGGCCAATATCAATAGATTGCATTTCCATTAGGAAGTCAGTGGTATCTCATAAGTAACTTGTGAATTCCACACAGCTCACATACATTATTATTATCTTCTACATGCCAGAAGTTCTGCTGTGAATTTTTTTTCACCTGTACAAAATTGCTTTTCTATTTAAGAATTTTAAACAGGAGAGTCCAGCTTAGGGTTGCAAAATAACCTACTCTCTGCAAAGTTCTAGGAAGCAAGGCTTCCATTATTCTTGTGTCAACATAGCCAAGCAAACATTCCACCACCCTGCCTCCAGTAAAACCACAAAGAAGCATCTTAATGACAGACCAGAGAGAACACGGTGATGTAGCATGATCTCATTGCAAGGTTCTAGGCCAGAGGAAGGATTTTCATCTATTTGAGTTAAGACACTCAAATTAAATCAAGTTAAATTCGGGATGGTTTTAAATAGTTTTTTATTGAATTTTAAAAGGGGATTTGTATAATATTTATGTGATAGTGCGCCGCCCTGAGATGCCCTAGGGCAAGAGGGCGGAATATAAATCCAAATAAATAAATAAGAGACTCTTCTTCTGAAGATCTGTAGCTGCAATCTAAGGCAATACATGTAACAAGAGCTTGGACCGATGTGAGCTTCTTCTGTTCTTTGATAATACTGTATAGGAGGTGACATGAAACCAGAACTTACCGTATTTTCCGGCGTATAAGACGACTGGGCGTATAAGACGACCCTCAACTTTTCCAGTTAAAATATAGAGTTTGGAATATACTTGCCATATAAGACTACCTCTCTTCCAATGCACACCAAATAAAAATTAACCCACACTCAACCCGAAGACGCGCAGCCCTCCGAGTCGAATGGGCAGGTTCTGGTGGAGAGCCAATCCACGCTCACATTCTCCTCCTCGAGGTACAGGAAGATGTGTGCAGCTTGCTTCCCCTTGCTTCATACTCCCCGCACAGAGCAGGGACTCGGCCGCGGCACACCCCACCATATGCGCTGGACATATGAAGCAAGGGGAAACAAGCTGCAGTTAAGTACCTGTCCTATAAGACGACCCCCGACTTTGGCACAGATTTTTCGGGGTTAAAAAGTAGTCTTATACGCCAGAAAATACAGTACGTAAGAAAAAACATATGCACTTCAAATCAATGTTGACTTGTTTGAGTTAAATGCAGATTGAGCTTCCAGCAATGGAAGATGTGGTCTGAGAGAGGTACTGCTAATAAATCTGATCAACATCTTCTGTGTGAGTAAATTTCACCAAGACATGAGAAGTATCCATTTACTCAGAAATTTCTAAATTCACAACAGATTCCAAAACTTAATTGGATGAATAAATGAAGCGAGAAGTTTGGGAACAATTGAAAGTGACTGACTATAAACTAAAGGTGGATTGAACATTCCCTTTAGATAAATAAAGTCTAATTTATTTCTCTGAATTCATGGTGGTCTTTTCAAACAGTCTAAACCAAAGACTGAGGGGAGTAAACTGTAGTTTGGGGTGCCCAAACTATGGCCTGTGGACGGTTCCACCCCATGGGCCATAGTTTGGGCACCCCTGGTTTAAGCAGAGAAAATGGCAGCTTAAAATCTATCTCATCCTGCTGCAAAACACAGATTGCAAGATGTGTTTTACTTCCGCTTCCAGTGGGAGGAACCATGTGACCGGCCCACTGTGTGACCGGCCCATGGCCGAAATGTTTGAGCACTCCTGCCGTAGTTATTTGCAGTAAGATATAGCAGTACTCATGACAATAAAAAGCAGTAGAGATAGATAATCTAAACTGTCAGTCACAAGGTAAAGATTGTTTTAACACAACTTGATTTATGAATACAGTGAACCCCCGGTTAACAACACGTTCAGACAATGATGTTTTCGGTTAACAATGCGTCTTTCTTTGAAAAGGACACTCTCGGTTAACAATGTCGTTATCCGAGAGTGACCAACACCTCTCGGTTAATGACGTCGTTAACTGGGGGTGTCCTTTTCACCTCTCGGTTAACAACTTCGTTAACCGGGAGGTCTCCATAGGGAGCCATTTTTTTGTCGTTAACCGAGAGTTCCTGGTTAACGACGTTTCCTGGTTAGCGATGCGATTTTGGGAACCAAGAAACATCATTAACCGGGGGTTCACTGTACATCATATGAATATACAGTGGAGACTCACCATATGCTAATACCATTTGAGCATATGGGCATATGACCTTTGAGCATATGACCTTTGAGATGGGTGTCCAGCATATGTATATACTTTATCTCTGCTGTCTCTCTCTCGATCCTTGTCTCATTCTTCAGGAATTAGGAGATTGCTGCCTTCCTCAGGATCTACTTCATTATTTTCTAGAAATCTAAAGTCCAAAAACTGGAGGCACCATAACCCAGTAAAGTGGGCACGCAAATACAGATAATTAAGGGAAAGGTACCTCTGAGCATGTGTTCTGTGTAAAAAAACTGAGATCAGTACCGGAGCCAAGCTCACAACTCATTTTTGTACAAAAAAAATACTCTTGGTTTCTTCTCCACAACACTCATTTTCAGAAACACCCCTCACAACATTCATTTTTAGTTTTCACTATCATAAAAGAGCTGGCAGGTAGCGATCCTTGCTGATCAACTGCAAGTCAGCCAGATCTCGACATCACAAGTTGTTTTCCCCCAAAAAGAGAGCTATTCATGATGCTTAGGCCATTGAGCTGACTTTGCAACAAAGTCTATCAACAAAATTAATTGTCTCAATTTCTTGGTGCTGCAATGTAACTTTGGGCCTGCCTTCTCAGGAATGATGCCCCAAGAATTCAGTGAAATTTACTCCAAAGGTTAATAGCATAGCATTCATACTCATACCTGTCAAGTTTTGGATTTGGAAATAAGGGAAATTTCCCAGCAAATACGAGATACTTGACAGCTATGCTTATCCTGTGCTGCCCTCCAATGGCGGCAATAGGGCATTGCAGTCTAATTAATAAGGGATGACGGCGGGAAAGAGGGTAAAATAAGGGGTTTTCCTGGCCAATAAGGGATACTTGACAGCTATGTTTATACTCAATATATTATTACAGTCAAAGACCAGAAGAGAGTATAGATAAAATGTTTACAACACAATTGAATATATTGTGGTGGGATTTTAAAACAGATTGCAGAATGCTCTAGCTAAATTCAATTAAATAAGTTCTAATATATATCATGTAAAAATCATAATATATGCATAGTATAATAAAATATATGATATAAAATATAATAACATCTAAGATTACAGTACAGTATATAAAAATACTAAGGCTACCAATATCAGTAATATAGCACATGTTTGAAGTGGTAGCTGTGTTAGTCTGTGCAAGCATATCAGAGAGTAAACAAAACAAAGCAGCAAAAAAAGATAAAAAAGACTAACCTCTGTATTTAAATGTGAGTTTTTTGGATCAAATAGCAATATCAGTAAAATAGCAATATCTATAGCTTAAATATTTTTGGCTACAAGGAATATGTTGCAAAATCCTGTCCCAACATGCTTCAACAAATCTTCTGTACTGCTCAATCAATCACTTTATTACAGACTACAACTGTAGCATTCATACATTTAATCATCTAAAAGTGTAAAATGAAGAGGTATTACAAATTTTTTGCTTGCATATACAGTACAGCAATTACTCTGGCAAACATTATGATCTTTGGCTGACTTAGTGTTGAAGCTCCCCTTAGAGGATCCAGAGACAACTGCATAGATTTATGATACTGTAACTCTAATGATGCTGATCAGAGAGTAAACAAAACAAGACAAAAAACCTGGCACCTTAAAGTCTAACTCTTGTATTTTAATGTTACCTTTCGTGGATCAAGCCCACATTTTCAGACATAATAGTGAGAGTTCATGGTATTAATTAATACATATCAAGTACGGAGGTACACAATGGTTGGTTAGTATAACAGATATGTTTACAAATCAGCATGGCATTTTACAACAGAAGATCCCTGATTGGGGTTCAGATATATTGCCGTGAAGTTTGGTTCTGTTGAGTTGTAAATGGTTAGCGGATGGATGTAAAATAAACATTGTGCCATTAAGGAAAAAATGTGTGCCGCACATGCACGGAACATTCTGTGCATGTCCCTGATACCAATCACTTGCAAAGGCCACTGCTATAGAAGTGAAACTGTTTGTTCAAGTTCACTCACAAGGCCTGCCCAAATTTAGCTCCTAAGAAGACAAAAACAGGCCTGAGGTCTCATCTACATAGGGATATAATTCTCTGCCCTCAAGTCATGTAGGTTTTGAGCATGTGAAATTGATGTATTACATCCATTCTCCTACCCCCACCCACCCCAGAACACAGCTTGGGAGATAGAAACCTACATGGGGTGTTCATGTTAAGAGTTCTATACAGAAAAGGATCCTTCACTTACAGAGGTCTGGGCTGGCAAACAACAAGGATTACCCCAATTTATCTCCCCCACATGTTGATCAGATTAAACATATTACCTTTCCTTAAAACCTATTTAATGTCACATTTTATATTTTAAAAAGTCACCAAGTTGGTTCACAAAATAACAATAAAGTACAACTTATACATTTAAAGCAGTAATCAAACTAGAGTAGGCCTATTGAATCAATGAGGATTTGGTGAATCAACTTCCCTGTAAGTTCCATTGATTATGTGGGCTTACTCTAACTGTAACGTACTTTAGCACAGTAAGTTGCAGTTAAAGCAGGCCTATTTGAAAAAATGGAACATATAGAGGAGGAGAATCATCAAATCCTCATTGATTCAATTAGTGCAATTTACCTCCCCTGTTCAGCAATAGCAATTACACTTACAGACTGCAGTGGCTCAAGTGGCTAAAACGCTGACTGGGAGGCGGCCGGAAGGTCAGCAGTTCGATTCCCGAGTACTGCAGGATGGAATGAGCTCCCGTCTTTCTCCCAGCTTCTGCCAACCTAGCAGTTCGAAAGCAAGAAATTGCAAGTAGATAAATAGGGACCACTTCGGTGGGAAGGTAACAGCGCTCCGTGTGCTCCGGTGTCTAGTCATGGCTGCCACATGACCATGGAAACGTCTGCAGAAGCAGACAGCGCTGGCTCTTCGGCTTTGAAACAGAGATGAGCACTGAACCCTAGAGTCGGATACGACTGGCTTTCGAGCAAGGGAAACCTTCACCTTCACCTATATCTAGTTCAAATGTTACTTCTGCAGAAACGCAATACATAGCATTGTATGCATTAAAATATCCATGATGTAGTCTCAAGTGGCTAAGATGCTGACTGGGAGGCGGCCGGAAGGTCAGCAGTTCGATTCCCGAGTACTGCAGGATGGAATGAGCTCCCGTCTTTCTCCCAGCTTCTGCCAACCTAGCAGTTCGAAAGCAAGAAATTGCAAGTAGATAAATAGGGACCACTTCGGTGTGGGAAGGCAACAGCGTTCTGTGCGCTCCGGTGCATACCTGTCAAGTTTTGGATTTGGAAATAAGGGAAATTTCCCGGCAAATATGAGATACTTGACAGCTATGCTTATCCTGTGCTGCCCTCCAATGGGGGAAATAGGGCATTGCAGTCTAATTAATAAGGGATGATGGCGGGAAAGAGGGTGAAATAAGGGATTTTCCTGGCCAATAAGGGATACTTGACAGCTATGCCCCTGTGTCTAGTCGTGCCTGCCACATGACCACGGAAACATCTGCAGAAGCAGACAGCGCTGGCTCTTCGGCTTTGAAACAGAGATGAGCACTGCACCCTAGAGTCGGCTACGACTGGCTGGTTCACAAACTAATTAGCATTTTTGCCCCCCAACTGGGTCCTCACTTTACCGACCTCGGAAGGATGGAAAAGTGATGCTGCCACCTAAACGATCCCTAGCCAGGAATCAAACTCGCAACCTTTTGACTGCAGTACAGCAGCTTAACCACTGCGCCACCAGGGCTCCATCCGGGCAAGCGCAGCCTGCCTCACCCAATGCCCGCCTTCCTAGCTGCAGCAGCACGCAAACACGTCCGATCCGAACCTTTTTTTTCTCCCCTTCCCTCCTTCCTATTGGGCAAAGAAAAGCCCCACCGCAATAGAACTCTCCCCACCAGCCAATGGGGCCGCGCGGGCTGCTCCGCGTCTGTGCCAATGGGGGGGTGAAGCTCAGCTTCCGCCCTTCCCTCCTCCTCCGTTCCCGGCCCAATCGGACGCGTGGATGGGGATTTACTGGCGAGAGGATTTGTTTTGGGCAAGTCGAGTAGCCAATGAGAGGTCTGGGAGGCGGGTCTCCGTCGCCTCTCCTCGAGGAGACCCGCCCATTTCCTCCCCTAGCCCTGTTACCTTGGATCCGGCTGTAAATATCCCGGGGACGCGGTGGCAGGAGAGCGCGGCCCCTTTAAGAGCCGAGTAACCGACTGGCTCGCGGAAGGAAGGAAGGGGGGCTGTTGAACCTGAAGGTACCCCCGGGGTACGGGGGGGGAGGAGGGGGGGCGACAGGCGCTCCTCCGCCCGCATGATCTCGTGGGTTACTAATTAATTACATTAATTACATTAAATTGAATTAACTTCTCCCTTTCGCCCATTGATTGTATTTCCTTCCCAGGGTTGGGGCGCTGTGGCTGGGCAGCAGCAGACGTTGCCTTTGAAACCCCTTCCTCATCCTCATCCAATTATTTCATTATTCAAATCAGTATTGTGGCTCAAGTAGTTAAGGCGCTGACTGGGAAGCGGAAGGTCAGCAGTTCGATTCCCGAGTACTGCAGGACGGAATGAGTCCCCATCTCCGTCCCAGCTCCTGCCAACCTAGCAGCTCGAAAGCAAGACATTGCAAGTCGATAAATAGGGACCACTTCGGTTGGAAAGGTAACAGCGTTCCGTGCGCTCCGGTGTCTAGTCATGCCTGCCACATGACCACGGAAATGTCTGCAGAAGCTTCCAAGAGCGACGAGGGCTCCACAGGCCGGATGAATTGGCATCGGCGGCCGGATCTGGCCTCTGGGCACTAACATGGCTCCTATTCCCCCCCTTAAAAAAAATCACTTATTAGAGCAGGTGATTTTGGTGACCTGTTTGTTGTGCACCAAAACTCACACCTCTCAAGGAACTCGGTTAAAGCTGGCTCTTCGGCTTAGAAACAGAGATGAGCACTGCACCCTAGAGTCGGATACGACTGGCTTGAGTCGGTCCAAATTAAAAGCCAGATGAAGCACCAGTCCCTGGAAGGTGCGTAAAGGCTTTAACCGAGTTCCTTGAGAGGTGTGAGTTTTGGTGCACAACAAACAGGTCACCAAAATCGCCTCTCTAATAAGTGATTTTTTTGGGGGGGATAGGAGCCGTGTTAGTGCCCAGGGGCCAGATCCGGCCCCCGACGCCAATTCATCTAGCCTGTGGAGCTCTCGTCGCTCCTGGAAGCGGAAGTAAAACGTGCCCATACGGGCACGTTTTACTTCCGCTTCCAGGAGCGACGAGGGCTCCACAGGCTGGATGAATTGGCATCGGTGGCCGGATCTGGCCCCTGGGCCATAGTGACTGGCTCTCTGAACCAGTCCAAAAACAGGTCCAAAAGGTTTGGGCACCCCTGTGTTAGTCTGTGTTTCAAGCATATCAAAGGATAAACAAAATTTAAAATGTTGTAGCACTTTGAAGACTAACGGTTAAATTTTAAAGTTGGCTTTCGTGGGTCAAGTCCACGTTGACGAAGTGGACTTGATCCACGAAAGCTGGCATTAAAATGTAACGGTTAGTCTTCAAAGTGCTACGTATTTTGATTTGTTTTTTGTTTTTTTTTAATTCTCTGATATATCTAGTAAGTCAGCTTGGAATTGGCGATAGCAATTAAACTTTTGATTGCCTCTCTCTAGGATTATTCAGAGTTTGTTGAACCTGAACTGAAGGCACCCCCGGGGTACCGTGGGGGGGTGAGGAGGGCTGGTATGTTCAGATGACATACCAGCGTACAGATAAGTATCTAACAATAGCAATCACACTTATGTACCACCCCATAGCACTTTGTGCACTCTCTGGACGGTTCACAAGGTCATTCACATTTTTGCCCTTAACATGCTGGGTACTCATTTTATCAACCTTGGAAGTATGGAAGATTGACCCATGGTCAGGATCGAAATCACAATGTTTTGGCTACAAGACAGCAGTCTAACCACTGTGCCACCAGGGCTCTTTTCTGATGAAAGGGGCTGAAGTCTCGAAACATTATAGTGATTTTTTAAATAAAATGTTAGTCTTTAAAGCAGGGGTTCTCAATCTTTTCAAGCCAGGGGCTGGTTCATGCTCTCTCAGTCAGTTGCATGATGGTGGTGGCCATTTTGTCCCAACAGCTTCAAAGGGGGACACCATTTTTTCCTCTAAAGCCCTTTGATGGCCACATGAAATGGTGCTGTGGGCCGGATCTGGCCCATGGACCTTAGGTTGAGAACCCCTGCTTTAAAGGATACCACAATCCTTTTTGGTTTTGCTGGGACAGGTGAAAGGCAGAGTATAATTCAGGCAATCTCAACCTATGGCCCTCAAGCCAAACCTGGTCCTCGACGCCAATTCATCCGGCCCCTGACGCCCTCACCAAACCCGGAAGCAGAATTAAAATGCATTTTGCACATAGGCAGAATGTTCCATGCAAGTGTGGCACACATTTTACTTCCGCTTCCAGGTGGGAGGAACCACGTGCCCGCCCCTTTCAACAGTCCAGGAGATGTGGTCAGGCCTGCAACCCAAAAGCCTTGAGAAAGCCTGGTATAAATATTTGGAATAAATTACTAACAAAATGAAGCCCTAAAAATCTTTATTGTACATTAAATTTATGACATGGTGATGGCACCATCTGCACATGTTTGGGAGCATGTCCCGTTATGTTAAATAGGACTCTATTTTTTTTATAAGTCTGTTTAGGAATGCTGCCTCAGATGCTCATCTGTTACTGTTGTGTGTGTGCATGTGTGTTGTGAAGCATGGCATGAACCCTTGAGGAGTTATCGCACCACAAAAATGCTCTCTGAAAGCAACATTTCTTTGGCCTTTGGGGCATTCTCATCTCCCCAGCCCCCCACCCCCTGCTCCAAAATTAGAATGTGGCTGTGTGGCTTTTTGCCTTTTTCTCCTTAATATACTGTACCGTGATACCTCATACAACGTCCAAACTTGGTTCCACAAGTTTGGACTTTATACAGATTTGGGCTTTGTATGAGGCATGCAAAATCCTAGCCGCGATGCCTCATACAACGTCCAAATCCTTGCTGCGATGCCTCGTACAATGTCGTTTCCATAGAGATACATTGTACTGTAACAGCACAGACTTCAGGGCAAAGTCAAGGAAACAGACAGGAAACTGACAGAACTTTAAGAAATCATTGTCTAAAGGCTAAAAACATTACAAAAAACATGTCAAACAACCCTGATTTTAGGGGACAAACCATACAACAAGTTTTTAACTTTTGAAAACTTTATGAAGTGCAGGTTTAAAAGTTAACATGTCCCATCATGCGGCACAGTGTTAATCTGCAGCCATGCGGCCGATCGTCCATTTTGTACAAGCTACTGTAAACAATTACTGGATTGAAGCAAGGACAAAATGGATGCCAACATGTCCCATCATGCAGCACAGTGTTAATCATCCAAACAGCAGCAAACAACAAACAATTGCCCAGCTCACCAAACAATGCCCCCCCCCAAAAGAGCAACATAAGAAAAATAATGGAGCATGCAATCTGTTTTTAAAAACCACAGCAGCAAACACCAAACAATTGCCCACCCCAACAAACAATTGCCCTCCCCCATCCACCTCCCCACCCCAAGCCAATCAGAAACAGAAAACCTCATTTACCTTCCTTCCCACTGTGCCAAAGAATGGCCCAAGAACCTGAAGAATGCTACAAAAATCCAAGGAATGTTTCCAAAAAGTCTTGACGGATTTTTTTTTTTAAAAAAATCCAAAGTTGCGCTCAAAACCACTCCTAAACACTCTTTGCCTCGTGCGAAACCCGCAAGAGCAATGCACGCATGCGTCCTGCCTTTTATACTGCCCAGGCATGAGGCAACTTTTTTCAAGGAATTAGGCGACGTTGTATGAATTCGATGTTGTACGAAGCGGACTTTGTATGAGGTATTACTGTACTAGGAAGTTAAGTCTTAAAAAAAGCTTTGGTCAGTCAGTTTTTATGACCCTAAGATACTATGTGGATGGATGGATTAGGGTTGTTTCTGGGTAGAGGTTTTTTCTAGACCGAGGTTTCCTAGTATCTAGTCAAAAGACGTTGTGGAGCCCTGCTGTCTCTTTTCTCTTTAATGAATTTCCCCTCATTAAAAACCATGGAGTACTTTATGAGGACACAGAGGAAGTTTGAAGACACTGTCTTTACCTCATGCCCATCAAACGGTATGCATGAGGTAAAGTGATTACACAGTAAAAAAACAAAAACAAATCTTAAAGCACTCTTGGTATAACTAATTGGCTCTTCCCACAGAACTGGCAGCTGTACTCTTTTTGCTGGAATGATTCCTCTCTTACATGAGAACTGGTCACTTTATTAATTTATGTGGCTTTTTCTATTCAGAAAATTCAGTGTTTGGAGACTGAAAGGCACGTACGTGTTCATGATACCTAGGCTGCAGTTTTAAATCTTCATTATTGAATCGAGCCCCATTGTGAAGCTTCCCATATGCATACCTGTCAAGTATCCTGGATTGCCCGGGATTTCCCATATTTCCACGCCGATTTTCTCCATTTCCTGCCCGGAGCTGCCGCTACCCCGTAATTTGGCAGCGGGGGGAAAGGAGTTACTGCTCATCCCTTCTGCGCAGCTCATGTCTACGCATGTGCAGAAGGGGATGCGTAGAAACCTACGCATGCATAGAAGTGAGCTGCGCAGAACGGTTCTGCGCAGGTCCGTTCTACGCATGCGTAAAAGCCTATGCATGCGTAAAAGCGAGCTGCGCAGAACGATTCTGCGCAGGTCTGTTCTACGCATGCGTAAAAGCCTTCTACACATGCGTAAAAGCCTTCTACGCATGCGTAGAACAGACCTGCGCAGTAACGTTCTGCGCAGGTCCCATAATCTCCGGAGCTGCGCTTGACAGGTATGCCCATATGTAGTTCTGTAGGAACTCACTGCTACTGTAAAAATCTAAAGTTTGACATTACCAGCTCAGTTTTTGAAGGAAAAGACTTGCCTGGGTGGTTTGTTGGGAATGTTCTGCACCTTTTAACATAAAATGGTTACTCTTCTGAAAATAAGTTATCCTGTCAAACATTGTGAAGTTTATTTCGTTATATTGGGAGAAAAGAAAAAAAGGCACTAAAATTAGATGAGATCTATTAGTGTTATAATCCACAGTCCTTGGAAAGAAGAGAGTTTTGCATCAATTCTGAACTTCTTCAGTGCAGTACTTCGGTTTTACACTAGGATAATAGGGGGATAAAGTCTCACATGTTTAAATGTTTATAGAATCATGAAACCATCAAGTCCAACCCCCTGCTCAATGTAGGACTCCAAATAAAATAAAATATAACAGATGGTAGCCCAATTTGCTCTTGAACGCCTCCAGTTCCACTGTTCCACTGTTGCACTGCTCTAAGTGTTAAGAAGTTTTTCCTAATATTCAGCCTATATCTGGTTTTCTGTAGTTTCAGCCCATTATTATGTGACCTACACTCTGAGATGATTGAGAGGAGATTCTTCCCTTCCTCTTTATGACTATATTTCAAGTTCAAAAGTGCCGTCACTTCAGTCTTCTTTTCTCAAGTCTAAACACACCCAGTTCTTTAAGTCTTTCCTCATATGGTTTGGTTTCCTGTCCCCTGATCATCCTTGTTGCTCTCCTCTGAACTTGTTCCAATTTGTTGGTATCCTTCTTAAAGTGTGGTGTCCAGAACTGCTGAATAGTGGGTCCAAGATTGTAGACTATGCTTCTCTTAATGCAGCCTAGTAGAGGACTGCACTTGCTTCGAGTTACGTAAAAATTCATTTCCCTATGGGTTTGCTTCGATTTACATTTAAAAAAATTATTTTTCCTATGGGTTTGCTTCGACTTACGTTAAAAAAATTCTCCTATGGGTTTGCTTCGAGTTACATAAAAACCCAATTTAAACAAAAGCCTACGGAATTGACTTTTTTCATAAGTAGGGATTTTACTGTATATTCTCTTGTTTTCAACCCAGTGTTCATCCTAGCTTTGTCATAGTTGAGAGTTAAATTCTTTGTTTATAGCTTTTACTCCCAACAATGGGTGAGCAGAGACTTCTGTCAATGTAAGCAGTTCTAAGTTGCTGAACATGTTTCAAGTTTCAAATACTTTGAGAGTAGAGAAGCCATATTTAAAAATATTATTATGCTCAACTTGCATTCTTGAACATACTTTTAAAGAATTAAACCTCACTGAGTATAGGATAGAGATTGCTTACCCCCTGAAGAACATGTTTAAGACATGATGAGAACTTTAAGCTGAATTGACTTTAACTGCATCCGTAGAAGCTGTGTAAGATGATAACTCTGATGAGATGGAGCAAGGAATCCACACCAGGTTTTAATCTGAATATTAAAGAAGCTGTCCTCAGTGTGTGGAATTTGTTGTGTCACATCCAGAAAGTTTGGATTACAACCAGGAGTAGATTCACTGCTCCTGTGACATCAGCGTAACCAACTTCCATTGCATAAAAGTCTCTCCCACACACACACCTTTCTTTTTATTTAGTTAATTACATCATCTTGTTGCCACAAGAGCTTCTTTGCCATACTAATATTTTAGAGCAGGGCTGCCCAAACTACGGCCCATGGACCAGATCTGGCCCATGGTGCCAATTAGTCCAGCCCATGGGCTGGATTGCTACCATCTCCGGAAGTGCCCCACTGGCACCGGAAGTGCGGAAACCGCACGGAAATCGCACCGAAACGCTGTGAAAATGCAGCAAAAAAAAATCAAAAACACAGCAAAAATGTGCTGCCTTTGCTCTCAACGCCATGGGAAGTGGCCGAGGTGGTAAAATGCCTGAAAACGCGCAGCAAATTCACGTGCCGCCACCACCGGGAGGAAACGCATGACTGGCCTGCTCACTATTTAAGTTAATGTTAAATGAATTTTCTCAAAGTATTGTAAGTGGTCATGTGACAACCTCCTCAACTGTAGGAATCATTCTGTGTGTCTCTGTATGATACATTTTTATCCGGGATAAATACTTTCTTATACTTTCTTATCCACTGTTGGAGGAATAGCCGAAGTGTAACGGCTTAACCAAAAAGAGGGCTTTTTCCTATATCAACTGTACAGTATTTTTATTAATCAATATGAGTTTTATTTCATTATTGAGAGATGCTTCTGTTTTGTCACTGTCACCTTTTGGGCTTTGATGCTATAATTCAGCATTATATGTGTACACTTGGCTGCAAGAACTTCTTCTGGGTTCTTGCTGTAATGTTGTCCACTGTTCAAACTGTTAAATCAGGTTCAAGCCTCTTTGAAATTAGGGAAGTTTGCTGTGGAGTAGTAATTGGATGTGCAACATCTTAACTCCTTGAATGGAAAGAAAAATGTCTTGATTTAGGTACCTCTTTCTCCCAAATTTGTAATAATAATCTTCTACATGACCAAAATTTGATGTTCAGCAGATTAAGAACCCCCAATGAATTAGATGGAACAGCATATGTTCAGAGTAAGTAAGTAAAACTGCAAATGTTCTTTGGCTATTTTTAAAATTGGTGCAGTGCATTTTTTCCCAGTGAAATACAGTACAGTGGAATCTCATACAATAATTGCCCCATATAGCAACGAAATCGCGTAACAATTAGGTTTTGAAAAAAAATGGCATCCCGCATAACAATTTCCCTGTGGAAAAAAAATCATGCAACAATTTTTCAATGGGAAAAACCACTTCGCAAAAAAAAAAAAACGTTGTACGATGCATCCCATTGGGGAAATTGCGATACGATGCATGAATCATGTAGCAGTTGTTTCATACAACAACGAGCCTAGTGGAACGGATTAAAATTGTTGTATGAGGTACCACTGTATTTGGTGTACAGTGGACCCTCGAATAACGACGTTACTTGGTTCCCCAAGTAGCGTCGCTATTCGAATAACATCGTTATTCGAATTCAAAAAAGTCGTTATTCAATAACGTCGTTATTCGAATAATCACATTGGGAGCGTTGTAGCATCATTAATTAAAAATGATGCTATTTGAATGCGTCGTTAATCGAGGGTCCACTGTATTGCATATTCATTGTAGCTGTGCATGCATTAGAAAATGAAACCCATGGTGGGAAATAGAGATACAAATTGAATAAGGCAGAGGATACCTTTTCATGAATGATGATATTGTGTTGCTGTTGCTGCCCTAGACTTAATTTTAGTTTGTGTATATTACTTGCAGGGGAAGCCATAAATGACTAGAATTTTGAACAGTGCTATTGAAATTGCCAAGGAAATGTAGATAACCTTGTAGATTTTACCTGCATGTGATGAAATTAAAATGACTTCATAATTAAATGAAAGTGTTCCATGATAGTTAAAGGCAATGGACCAAGAAGTTTCTTAATTATAAAAGTCCTTATACTTGCTGAAGTAACTCAAATTTCAGAGCAATTAATTAGCCTCTTAAATGCACAGTGCTTCTTCATGGCGATGAAATTTCTTTACGATCTGACAGAATACCAAACGAGACAAAACTTAGCCAAAAAAAAAAGAGTTTGGTTTTATATAAGGGAAATGTGTTCCTAATTTATAAATTCTGGCAATTTTAAGAGGAATTGAAAGACTCCACATATTCTTACATTGTTTGAGCACTTTTTTGCAAGATTTCTCTTTAATATAATAATTTAGCACTACTAAATTATTATATTATAAATTAGCAGGGTGTGTTTTATGGTGCAGGTTGGGATATCCTACTTCCAAATTAGGTTTTCTCTGGTGCTCTTAAGTCTTATGAATAGAAAAATTGTTGCTAAACGGTGTTCATTCAACTTACTTTGTTGTTCAATTGATTTATTCACCATCTGTAAGGATAAACACAACCAGTTCATTATAAAATAAAACTTTAAAATCAGAAAACACAAGACAGATAAAATATTATGATTAGACTAGTTTTTTTCTGAGATGAATCTTCACATTCTATATATCTGCACATTTTCATTTGTTAAATGAATTAACTATTAAGGAGTTTATTGGTATTATAGAAGAAAGCAGATTGGAAAATCAGTCATTTTATGGGGCAGTGCATATATATTGTAACAATATTTAAGTGTGCAGGATGTCAAAAGAATTATCAATTATTTCCAGAAACCAAAAGGTACTTATTTAGAAAGTTATTTGTTCCCATTACTATTTAGTGGCATACCTGTCAACCCGTGGCTCTGGAAAAATGGGACCTGCGCACATCGCTTGTGCGCAGGTCGCGTTCCACGCATGCGTGGAAAGGTTTTACCCCTTCCACGCATGCGCGGAAGCGCTACGCCGCTTGCGCAGCCCTTACGCAAGCAACGTAGCACTTCCACGCATGCGTGGAAGGGGTAAAACCCTTCCCCGCATGCGCGGAAAGTGTTTTCCCTGCTGCCAAATTATGGGGTTTTGGCAGCGGGGCCCAGGTTATGACGTCAATCGACGTCGAATTATGGGGTTTTCCCGGCCAAATCGGGAAGGTTGACAGGTATGTTTAGTGGCCAGAATCCAATTGCTGATTATGCCCGTGTAAATAAAAGGATGTAAGTTGTGGTAGTTAATTAACAATGTGCTGGCTGGAATCCAGGACATATGCCCAGAAATGCAACAAGTGCCTACATAAGGAGCAGTAATTTTCTGCTGTGGCTTAGGCTTATGGCATTTCACTTTAATAATTGTGTTCTATCAAGTCAATTCTGACTTATGGCAACCCTTTGTAGGGTTTTCTAGCTAGAGAGCACTCAGAGGTGGTTTGCTGTCCACTTCTTTTGGAAGCTTCCTGAGACTGTGCAGCTTGCCCAAAGCCACATAGGTTGGCTCTTCTGGAATGCACTTTGGGAAATCAAATACCAGCCTTTCGCTCCATAGATCGATATCTCTAACTGACGGGCTATTCGACCTTTTTAACAATCCTACCATATGGTATTTAATTTCTTTAAGGAACAGACAGTTTAAAAAGACTGGAATGAACAAGCAGAATCTCTCCAGCAAGAATAGAACAGAGAAAGAGAAGAAAGACTGAAGAGTGATCAAGGGCTTCTGGGTTTTGTTTTGTTTTGTTTGGGGTGGGAAGAGCTACAAAATAAGAGATGGTAAGAAAAGGCAACCAATCTTCCTAGTATCAGCTGAAACCATGTGACACTGTTAAGTAGCTATCAGCCAGGTTATCACACTTTTTACATATGTAAAAATTCATGCTAGTAAACATGAATTTTAATTTTTCTTTGAAAATATTAAAAATATGCTTCATCTAAGAAGACATTTTCCTATATCTTCTCAGACTATAGGGACTGCAGTGGCTCAAGTGGCTAAGACGCTGACTGGGAAGCGGAAGGCCAGCAGTTTGATTCCCGAGTACTGCAGGACGGAAATGAGCTCCCGTCTTCGTCTCAGCTCCTGCCAACCTAGCAGTTCGAAAGCAAGAAATTGCAAGTAGATAAATAGGGACCACTTTGGTGGGAAGGTAACAGCGTTCCGTGCGCTCCGGTATCTAGTCATGCCTGCCACATGACCACGGAAATGTCTGCAGCAACAGACAGTGGTGGCTCTTCAGCTTAGAAACAGAGATGAGCACTGCACCCTAGAGTCGGATACAACTGGCTTTCGAGCAAGGGAAACCTTTACCTTCTCAGACTATAGGGAAAAGAATGTAATGTGCAAATGACATAGTTAAAGAGCTTCAATCAGAGTTTAGTGAGATTATTTGAGATTTAGTGGAAGCTGGATTGTCATGAGAAGGTGTGAGAGAGACTAGGAAGGAGCCTTCTTTTGTTTCCCGATCAAAACCTGGACTGCCAAATGAAGCCACTTTCTTGGCTTTGTCATTGATCAAACTTAAGTCCTCATCAGTGCATTGTTCTGGCAGTAATCGGCAGACCACTAAATGGGCTGGGTTCTGTATCTCTCCACATTCGCAGCACGTCTTGTTGTCCACCAGCAGCCCCTACTTGAGCATGTTGGTCTTGCATTTAGGGACTCCAACCCCCAGCCTATTCAGGGTCCCCCAAGTGACGTAGGGGAGGTTAAATTCCTTAGCTATATCCTCCTTTAATATTCTTCCTTGTCCAGTGAGCTCCTTTCTCCACCTTCTATTTTGGTTTTGTTCTTGCCATAAAGCTTTTCCTGGATCTGAGCCGGCGCTCTTCAGGCTCATATCCGTTCAGAGGATGTCGATGGTCATTCTCTTGCTTAGAAGGAACATGATGAATTTTTGTTGAGATTCTTCTTCTTCTTTTCCATTTGAAGTTGGCCATGACAAGGCATCACTAATGCTGTTTTTGAACATTATTTTCTTTTTTGTGAGAAGAAGCAAAGTAGCTGTTGTGCAGTTCCTGATTCTCTGTCACACTTTTTAATATTTTTCCAAACAGGATGGACTTACCTCTTTCTTGTTCTTTTACTCGAACTATGGGGGAGGGGGGATGTCAGGCGTCAAGTGTTTTATTCCCCACTATGCCTCCCAGGTGTGGGGAGAAGAGCCAGTTTACACGTACCAAGAGTGCTCCCCAAAGAATGCACGAGTAAAACACCTGGCTACTTTGTATATAGAAAACCCCGAGAAAGATTGACATTAATTGGAACTGACCTGGTGGCACATAATTATAATGGTTATTATCAGTGGTGGGCTCCAAAAAAATGTACTATCACACTGTGGGCATGGCCTACTCTGTGGGCATGGCCTACTCTGTGGGCATGGCCATGTGATGGTGGACGATCTAATCATGCTTGCCCAGTGGTGGGATTCAAATTTTTTTATTACCTACTCTGTGGGCGTGGTATGGTAGGTGTGGCCAGGGGGGAAACCCTGTGTTGCACCCAAATTAGGACTACTTTATTTCAAAACTTGGATGGGCAGGGCCAGCCAGAATTTCTGCTATCGGTTCTGGCGAACTGGTGCAAGCCTGCTGATGCTCACCAGTGGTTATTATTCTATTTCTTATACGCACCCCTTTTCAATCTCAGCTCATGTATAAGCTCTTAATGCAGCCATACTGTTTTCTTTAAAAACTGCCACATTTCAGTTTGCAGTTGCCCCTTTAATACCTTACCTTTAGGAACTGTCATACAGGAATGAACTCCTTTCTCTTTTAAGTATTTCTTCCCACGGGATGTCACTCAGTATTTCTTTCAGCTTATTGAAATTTCCTGAAGTCCACAGAATATGCCTCACTACATTCAGCCTTTTTTCCCCCTCTCTAAAATGAATCCCAAAAGCATTGCTGACAAGTTATGTTAGTGAGGATTAGATGCTCTATATAAGCTTCTTCTACCTTCTGGGAAATATTTCCAAGAGAGGAAGTGAGGAATTTGTTTTACTTTAAGTTTGCAGGAGAGTTTGATTTCTATCAGGTATTAATGTACTTGATATCCCATTACTTTTGGTTAAATCCAGTAGTAATCTCACCCAGAGTAGATCTATTATTGCAGGGTTTCCCAACCTAAGGCTCGTGGGCCATATCTGGCCTGCGGCACCATTTCATGTAGCCCTCCCCCCCATACCTATCAAGTATCCCGGATTGGCCAGGAAATCCTGTATTTCTGCACCCATTCCTCCCCTTTCCCGTATTTCAACAACGGGGAAAGGGGTTACTGCACATGCGCGCCCATCGCAAATGGGCTCTGCACATGCGCAAAGGCTTCTGCTCACGCGCAAGGGGGTTCTGCGCATGCACAAAGGAGTTTTTGCTGCGCATACGCACCCGGGCCAGAGTAGTTCCCGTATTTTCCGGAGCGGCGCTTGACGGGTATGTCCCCACCCTCCAAGGGTATTCAAGAAACAAAATGGCCACCACTACCCTTTGAAGCTGTTGGAACAAAATGGCCACCCCCATCATGCAGGCAGGGCAAGATGGCCATCTAGCCCTCGAAGCTGACTGAGAGTGAGTTACCCAGCCCCCGTCTTGAAAAGGTTGGGAATGATTACGATTTTTAGGCACTGATAATTCAGCTGATTTTTAGGAGGTCTATTCTAGCTGTATTGGGAGGTCTATTCTAGCTGTATTGGACATTGGATTTAGCACTTGGTCTGAACTGATAAGGTAATTGTGTTATTTTTAAAATTAACTGAATATATTTCTGCAACTGTCTTAAATATTATCTTGTTTGAAGCTTCAGTGTGTCCAGCTAGTTTGGAGTTAAATTATCTTTTTAAATAACATGCTACTTGGTTAATTTATTGACTCGCATGTTGTAGTTTGTCTTTTCTGGATTTACTTTGCATAAGAAATATGTATATTTTTTTTAAAAAAATAAAACTTTGTTTTCAGGTGATGTGATGTATGATCTTTGAGAGGAACATATTAGTATATTATGAATAATACCAAAAGTTTTTGTCCTTGGCAGCAGCTTTTAATTAGCATGCCATAGACCCTAGAACTGCATGTCTGTCATGGACACACAAAGCCTTATTTCAGCATCAGATGTAAGAACAAACCATACGCTGTTGGAAATGATTTTCTCTTATTGTAGAGAAAGACTAAAACCTTTCTTTTTCTTCTTCTGCAAATTCAGACAGAAACATGCATTTGGAATGACAGCTACTGATTGCCAAAGTGAAAGCCCGCAGCCCTTCTTCTGAATGTAGGGTGATGATGAATTGGCAAGAAGCCAGCTGTTCTACAGGCAACTGTGCAAGCCTCCCTCTGGCAAAAATGAATATTCATTGATGAAAGGACTGGAATCTTCATTTTATTTAGAATGGGGGAGAGAGGAAGGAGTCTGGATTCCGGACATAACAGAAGATCAGATAGCGATAAAAGCAGTAATTCATACTATTCTGACAGTGATTCATCTCGTTCCTCTGACCGTTCACCAACCGCTAGCACCCAGCTTACAAATACTGGAGAGAAAAACAAAACACAGCATTTGAAAAGCCTTGCACATTACCAAGGTAAGTGGTTCATATCATGTGAACCCTAACTCAACATTGCTTCTCGGCCTTTTTGGTTAAGATCTAGTGTAGTAACTTAGAAACGCATCCCTGCAAACCTTGTGCACAAAGGTACACTGATAACAGCATTCAGTTGGCATGTTTTGCAACCAACCTGTATCAAAAGAATGGTAGCGGTTTGTTTTGGGTAAGGAGTGCTGTCGCCCTGGAACCATTCTCCGTCTTTGTGTTGCAAACGAAAACACACATACGCCGGGATCAGATTAGGTGGCTGATCTGTAATTGGATCTTGCACTTGAAGGAGCTACCAGAGTGTGTGCATGTGGGAGACAGGAGGGGAGGGAGAGGGAGAAGATGACAACTGGACACTGGGCTGGAATTTCCCTTGCCCTAAATGGCTCCTTTCTCTCTCTTACCCCCACAAAGCGGCTGGGCGAGGGGGAAACAGTATGTCTCCTAGCCCTCTCAGTTGAGTGGGGAAGGAATCATTCCAATCAATGGCATGGGAGACAAGTGTCAGCACTCCCTCACACAGTTCCAATGCAGGCTGTGAATTGGTTGTGCCTCTCCAAGGCTGATTTTAAGCTTCCAAAAGGTAGCTTGAAGATCCTATCACACATGGGAGGTTTTTTTTTAGCAGTTCAGCTCTTCTGGATGGCTGACTTCCTTCGGTGACCCTTTGGATGACTGAGAACAAGCTGACAATGAAAGAGTTCTCTGGCCGGTGCAGCAAGGCAGGTCTATAGTGCAATATGGCAGAGTTGCCCTTGCCCCGTAATATATCTTCCCAGCTGCTCTGCTGTGTTACGGCTTGTTTCTTGACATCTGATGCCTATGACACCTTTGAAACAGAGGCAAGGAAAGTCAAGGATGGAAAGATTATAGAGCCACTTTTGCTCTCCAATGTGAACATTCCCATTTCTCTAAAACAGGCTTTCTCAACCCTTTCGGGCCGCGGGCCTGGCCATGCCTCCTGAGCAGCTGATCGGGCCGGTCACATGGATCCACCCACCCGGAAGCGGAAGTAAAACATGTGCCACACATGAGCAGAAAACATTTAGTGGCATTCTGCGCATGCGCGGTGTGCTGTTTTTCCACATCCGGGTTTGGCAAGGGTGTCACAGGCCTGTTGAAATGGCTTCGGGTTGGGTCTGGGCCACAGGCCATAGGTTGAGAATGTATTCTAGCTGTATTGGACATTGGATTTAGCCCTTGATAGAGTGGGGAGCTCTAGAAATAGATATAAAAAGATGGGTTGACGGTTCAGAATTCTGAAGGTTTTTTCTTTTAAACAGGGAATTGTATGGTAAAGAAGTGATGTTTGCTAAGAAAAAACAGGAGGTATTGGCCAGTGCTAGCAGAACGGATACTATGTGACTGAGAAATTTAGCATCTTATTGCTGTTTTTTCAATGGAACATGAACACTGTTGTGTTTTATTGTAGCCACTAAGCAGATTGCCTCAAAGTATGCGCCTAACAAAAGAGGAAGCCACTGGGGTTTTCGTTCCCAGAGCCTCAACAGGGAATCTCCTGCCAAAGATATCAGCTGTGTTACAAAACGAGTGCTTTCTGCCAGGCTGCTGAAAATTAACGAGCTTCGCAATGAACTAACCGAACTGCATGTCAAACTTGATGAGCTGCAGAAAGAAAATCGGGCTCTCAAGCGGTTGCAGCACAGACAGGAGAAGGCGCTCCATAAGTTTGAAGACACGGAAAATGAAATCTCCAAACTCCTGGCGCAGCATAACGATGAGACGAGAATCCTAAGGGAGCGCTTGCGAAAATCACAGGAGAAAGAGCAATCCACCGAGAGAAAGCTGAGGACTTCAGAAGAGGAGCTGTACAAGGTCAAAAGCAGCTTACAGAAACTGAGGCGGCTTGCTGAAGACAGACAACTCCCTGAACGCGATGAGCTGGCTAGGAAGTTGGCCTTGGCCGAAAACAGGCTGGATGACAGTGAGAGGAGAATTAAGGTGAGGGAACATTAAACATGCCCTTTTTGAACGCAGCGATGCCTTTCTCACAGTGTTATCTGGTTATTCACTATGGGCAGTGACTGAACACCAATGTTGCTTTTTAAGGTTTCTTTTCCATTAAAAAAATAATTAAGAAGCTGGGCAGACTGTAAAATGAAGCACCAGCCTTCCTCCCTGAGCCGTGTTCATTTTAAAGAATGCTTCTGGGCATATTCCTTAAAATAAAATGAAAATGATGAATGGCTGCCATTGGATTTGAAATTTGCCCTGTCATCCAGGAGGAGGGAGGGAGGTTGGAGCATGGTGAGGTGTATCCCGGGAATTATGGGAGAATTTGCCTCTTCTATGTTTGTGATGAAAGGGCGACTGTGTTGAGGAGAGAGAAAGAAAGCAAAACAACAAAAGACAAAAAAAGTTGCGGCACCTTAAAGACTAACTCCTGTATTTAAGTGTGCACTTTCGTGGATCAAGTCCACTTCTGTGTTTGATTGGTCATTGCCAGGGTTCTGTTTGCCTGTGTATGCATACATCACTTGCTTTTTATTTGTGTGTGTTTTGTTGAGTACCACCCGCTTCCCTTTTGTCAAATGGCTGGGATATTTATTTATTTATTGTAATTGTAAGGGAATTAATCTTATTTGGCATTTGAGCTGAAATCCCATATTTTCCTTGTGCTCAGAGTGGCTTGGTCAAGTTACATTTCTCGGAGCTTCATTGCTTTATCTTCTGTTAAATGCAGGAAAATTGTGGGGAAATAGTTTTTGTTTTGAACGTGGATCCCATTTCTGTCTTGTACTTACCTTCTTGGACACGTGACTCTTTTTTAAGCTTTGCTAGCCGCATTCCAGGAAATTGAAGTCTTGTGCCTGGCCATCTCAACACGGCAGACATTTCATAAATGGTCAACTTCGTTACAAGCCATTTTGTAAGAACACTCATGATATGCACAGTTATTTTTGGATATATACCCACTGTCCGGTAATGATTGACTTATCTTTGGCCTCACTTTCCTACATGTAGCTAAAGAAATACTAAAAACCTTAACTACAATTCTACACATACCAATGCCATTGACTCCCTTGTGAGATATTCCTAAGTAGGTGTGTGTAGGATGACTTGGTAAATTAAACAAAACATAAACTTTTAACTCATTCTTCCTTTCATATACTGGCTGAAATTCTGTTATTTATTTATTTATACTGCCGGCCCCTTGCCGTAGCGACTCCAGGCAGCTACCAAATCTATACCTATAAAAAGTGGCCTTAACCGTTGGGTTCGTTCAAAGGCTCCTGCACCTGGCCCAACCATCCCCGACCAAGCCCTCCACACTCACTTTAACCTCTGCCTTCCCAATGCCGCAGGGGTCAGGTAGTCACCAGTGGGGCAGCTGCCCCATGAGCGCGACCAAAAAAATAAAACTACAAGTCCCAGAGTCCTCTACGCTGCGCATCCCCTCAACCAATCAACCTGAGGGACGCAAGTGCAGAGGAGGCTGGGAAAGCGTGGCGCGCTGACTAAAAAAAAAAACTGCCGGGAGGGAAAGACTTTGAAATACCCAGCTGGAGCCAAGAGGTAAGTGCGGTCGGCGGGGGTTAGGGAGTGGGGGGAGGCATGGTCCCGGTAATCACGCCTCCCCCCACCCACCCAATAACCCTCACCGGCCGCATTTAGCTTTTGCCAGCTCCAGCTGGTTCTTCGAAAGTTTTAAAATGAAAAAACCGCGCCATGGAAAAAAAACAACCACAAAAAAGTAAGTGAGGAGAGGAAGAGGGAATGAGGGGGCAGCCCAGGACCCACGCTGCCCACCCACCCCACCACCTTGCCCCCTCAACAGTCCTTCTCCCCCACCCCACTTACCTTTTTAAGGTAGGTCTTTTTCCAAAAAACACTGCCTTCTCCGCTGGAACGCGCGCTGGTCTCTCCTCCGATCCTGCCGGCTTCAAGGCCTCTACGCCGGCAGGATCAGAGAAGAGACCGGTGCACATCCCAGCGGAGAAGGCCACACCGGGGAAAACACGCCAGCCAAAAAAATTGAAGGGGGAGGGCAGGTCCCAATTCGCCTGGGAGGGCAAGGCCGAAGGACCCAGCCACTGCCACCCATGGGTGACAAGGGAACGCTGCCACTAAGCTTCCCAAAGCCTGGCCTTGCAGTCCAGGCTAAGGGAAACTCCCCCCCCCCCGCCAGCCCCACTTTAATAAAAAAAACAGAAAGCAAAGACAGTGAATAGAGCCCCGTTTGCTGTCTTTGCTTACCGGGAAAATACCACCACCCCCGCGGCCACCCCCGCAGCAAGGATTCCCATGGTCTGGCCACCAAAGGCAAGCCACGGGAACCCACCTCCACCACAACAGCAGCCAAATTTACCGCGTCCTGGCCAGCAAGGCAAGGCCACAGAAAACCCTCCCAATACAACCCACCCACCCCAACACACACACACATAAAACCCACCTCCTACCAACCCTCAACAACAACAAAAATATCAAAACTTACCTAAACGGACCCCCCCTCACCCACGTCCGTCCTCCATGACTGCCTCTTCCATCTGAACGTTAGTGGATGTATTCCACCAGAGGGAGCTACTATTAGTTAGAGATACTGTTCAGTGAACACTATCTCTAACTAAAAATAGCACCCTCTGGTGGACTACATTCACTATCACTCTGTCTCTCTCTTTCTCTCTCTCTCTCAGACACACACACGCACAGAGAGACACACACAGAGTGCTTTTTTATTTCTCTCTCTCACACACAAACAGACAAACACACACAGACACACACACAAACACATGCGCGCGCGCACACACACACACACGCACAACACTACTGTCTTAAAAAAATAATTAATGTGTGTGTTGGTAGTTGAAGTGGTAGTTTACGTAGGGGTGGTGGTTGTACAGAACCAAAACCACCCTAAACCACGAACACACACATTAAAAATGCCTGGCAAGGCCGCACAAAATATGCTAGTAAAGGTTATAAAAACCTAAAAACATGTACAAAAAAGCCCCAATAAAACATTTAAAACATCAGCATTAAAAACCCATTAAAAACTATGTTATTTAACATAGTAGGTCATGTCTGGAATGGGCCCATTGAATCAGTGGAATTTACAGAAGAGTTGACTCACTAAATTCCCATTGATTCAGTGAGCTTACTCTAATTTTGACCTACTATGTTATGTGGATTTCCACCATTGTATTGGAAACTAGACTTCCATTTAGGGAATGTGTGTTCCCATTGGCTGCTAATGGAAGGTGGGGAGACAGCTTTCCCCGTGCTTCCCAAAAATCTAATCTGGAGTGTTGGGAGTCTCTTTAGGATAGCAAAAGTAGTTGTGCAGAGAGATGGGATATTGGCAAAATCCACTTCTCCGTCTTCAACCATCTCCAATCATGGATAGGAGGACAACTTTAGATCCAACTCAAGTTTTGAATTGGTATTGCTCATTTTTGATGAAGTCAGTTAAAACATTGATTTTATGGCAATATTGCAGGTGCTGAACTATTTCTTTACCAAGATTTTCTCTGTTTTGGTTGATCTATATTTTTACATGTGAGCTACTTTGAATTTGGTTTTAGCACAGTTAGGTAGATTCCAAAAGTCCAAATACAGGGCACAGTCTCTTTCTCTCTTGGTCTGTCTCTCTCTCTCAGCTACTGTTAAACTAGGGGCTTCTAACAGAAGCAATCTCCTGCACCTCCATTTTCCTGCTTCATCATATAGACAGGTGTAGAAGTTCAATATTTTCTTTTGCCTCATGGTATTAGATTGAAAGACTCAAGCAAGCCTTTGTAGATGTCCAAACTTTCCCCACTACAGCTCTGCGATTCAAAGAAAGACTTCCCTTGATCACCCAAGCTTCTCCCTGGTGAAAAAAGCAGACCAGATAATCAAAGTCTAAGCCATTGGAGAGAGATCTTGTTTTAGAAGAGGATTTTATATGCAACAGGTTCTTTAGCTTTGTTTATACCTCAAAATTAACACCTTTTCAAATGTTTATTATTCCTGATGTATTGAATTGTAGGACTTGGAGAGGAACCTTGAGCTCAGTAATAGTAGTTTTCAGAGACAAATGCATTCAGAGAAAAAGAAATTTTATGACGCACAGGAAGAAAATAAAGTCCTTCAAGAGGAAGTGCAACGACTAACTCAAAAATTAAAGGTAAAAGCAGATTTTTAGTATCTTTCTGTAGAGATAAATCTTCCACAAGACATCATGTTTTTTTGGAAAATAACATTTGTACAATTGTTGCTAATCATTGAAAATACTCTGTTTTTATTGAAATCATGCCTATGGATATTATGATGAAGACTCAAAAAGTGGTCAGTGAATTTACAGTGTGTATAAACAAATTCTAGAATAGATATGAACCTGTAGAAACCCAAGAGTTGTATAAGGACTGCACCATGTTCTTCTTTATGGTCTCTGTGAGTCACACGTATGGAATTCCTTTTTCTCCTGTGTGAACAACTTTGGAACCTTCTAGAGCTTAGAGAAAGTGTTAGTCCACACCTTCTCCCCACCTTGCAGCTAATCCTCACTTTTCTTTTTGTCACCACTGAGGTAAAAGCTTGGAGCTTCTCTGAAGCTTTCATTCTCTTAACGGTTTAAAGTCTCTACGTAGTTTACTTCTGAGACTGTAGTGGCTTAGTGGTTAAGAACTTGATGACTAGAAGGTCAGCAGGTCAGCAGTCTGAGACCCAAGTGCTACACGATGGAGTGAGTTCCCATCATCTGTCCCAGCTCCTGCCAACCTAGCAGTTTGAAAGCAAGAAATTGTAAGTAGATAAGTAGGTACCACTTTAGTAGGAAGGTAACAGTATTCCATGAACTCCAGTGTCTAGTCCTGCCTACCACACATCCGCGGAAACATCTGCAGATGCAGACAGTGCTGGGTTTTTGGCTGTAGTGTAAACAGAGAATTGGATAAGACTGGTTTTCAAGCAAGCATAACCTTTACCTTCTTATACAGTATATTTATTTACCTCATTGTTAGTTTTTCTTTTTCATTTGTTCCATTCCAGTTTTTTCTTCATCCCCCCCAAAAAGGAAGAAGACAATTTTGGTTACGTATATAGTCATTTATCTGTTGATGGTTCCCACTTTTTATTCCATAGCACACATGTTTCAGAAATCGCTTGGCCTTATTGCATCATTGACCACAGTAATTCCATATGCCTGCTTGAGATAAAGTTCTCTTCAAATCAGGTATCTGGCATCTTTCAACATCCTGGTCAAGGGCAACCAAAAGACACTAGTTATCACTAAGGAGTTGGTGAAACAGCTCCTGCGATGGACAAACATGCCCAACCTCTTATTTGGGATATTGTTGAAGCAACTCTGACCTCATATCCAGATAACAATGGATACAAGTCTGATAGGTTAGGGAGCACATTGTTCTGGTCAGCAAAATCCGTACACACTGGTCCAAAAGTGAAAGAAAGTTGGAGATTCTACTGTACTTGCAATGAAGGTTTTCTGGGCATTCACATCACTGATCAATGGCAAATTAGTGGCCACAAAAAAATGGCAGTACACACTCAATATCCCTTTTGTGCCTAGTGGTCCAATTCTAGGAATGGTGTGTACAAAGACACATCTGTCCAATATTCATACATGTGGCTGGGGAAGAGAATCAAGAGGCCAACCTTCTGAGCAGACAGAAAAATCTGGCTCACAAATGGGAGCTGTTTCCAGATGCATTCAGAGACATCTATTGTCACTGGAGTCACCCAGGGGTGGACTTATTCACAACCTGAATCAATAGGAAATGCAAAAAAAGAAAGAAAAAAAAAGGTCATGGGCAAGTCATGGAAATAACTCATTAGAAGATGCCTTAAAAGTGATTTTATCTCTTCCCTCCAACACCTCTTTTGCATAGATTTGTGGTAGAACTCCACCAGGACGAGGCCAGTGCAATATCAGTGGCCAGCCTTTTGGCACATGGCAGCAAATATCACCTACTGATAATTCTGGGCTTGATAACACAGGACAGGAGGAGGGTTCATCACTCAGGCTTACAAGTTTAAAGCTCTTCCTTTTGTTAAAATATTAATTAGAATTAAAAAGGATAATGCTGCAAATGAGAAAAACCACCTACCAGATAAAATTATAAATATAGATGGGGAAAGATCATAGAATTTGCAAAGTCTCTATAGCAGGGGTGCCCAAACCTTTCAGGCTGTGGGCCGGTCATGTGGTTCAGGGAGCTGGTCATTATGGCCCATGGGTGGATCTGGCCCCCAATGCCAATGCATCCGGCCCACAAAGCCCTTGTCACTCCTGGAAGCAGAAGTAAAACGTGCCCCTATGGGCGTGTTTTACTTCCGCTTCCAGGAGTGACGAGGGCTTTGTAGGCCGGATGCATTGGTGTCAGGGGCCGGATCCAGCCCACGGGCCATAGTTTGGGCACCCCTGCTCTATAGCATCTTTCCTTCCACCTAAGCTGCACATGGCTCTTTGTTTCTTGCTGCACTTTAGCGAGAGAGAATTATCCCACTCTTCTGTAATCGTGTGCCTATCAGCAGTTGTAGCATATCAGATTTGTGATTCTACAGCATCTTGTGTCTTTAGAAACCCAGTCCTCAAAAGATTTTTCAAGGCTTTGAAAAATGTTTGCCCCAATAGTCGAGCCCCATTGCTGCAGTGTTTGGTTATTGACCAACTCCTAAAGCCACCATTTGCGTCTGTGGCAATTTCGCATCTCAGGCTGCTGTCTTAACAATGTGTTTCTGATTGTGCTTCTACGTGCGGGTTAATGATCCGTGCATCCTCTGACATGACCCACTTTCCCTACAGTTCTGTAAGGACAAAGTGACGATATTTCCCAATCTTTATTTCCTACCTAAAGTAGTCTCTGACTTTCATCTAAATCAACCCTTGGTATACCCTATGTTTTTTTCCCATCGGCCATCCAGAAGTGAAAAATTCACTGGGTGTTTGAAGGACCTTGGCCTTTTACACATCAAGAACAAGAATAAGACATTATGAAACCCTTTATGAGTTATCAAGGAGCAAAAAAAAAA
Source organism: Bradypodion pumilum (assembly GCA_035047305.1). Classification (NCBI taxonomy): domain Eukaryota; kingdom Metazoa; phylum Chordata; class Lepidosauria; order Squamata; family Chamaeleonidae; genus Bradypodion; species Bradypodion pumilum. The sequence goes on along the minus strand of JAWDJD010000001.1, from coordinate 185,389,821 downwards.
AATGAACATATTATCTCACAGATATTGGCTAAATAGATAGTTAACACTCACCTTTTCCTATCAATTAGCCCACTTCCTTAAAAGGGCATTCAGCTAGAGCAGTAGCTGTGTTTACACAATGGTTCCCAATGTGGGACCCAGGCCCCACAGGAGGGCTTCAATTCCCAGAAGCCTAAGTCATTACGTTGGCTAATCAATGCTTTGGGGAATCGACTTAGGCTTCTGGGAGTTGAAGTCCAAAAACCAATGGTTGGGAACCACTGGTCTACGACACTTCTCAAAGGAATGCAGCTGAGAGACATTTGCAAGGTAGCAATCTTGGTTGCAGCCTTTGGTGTTTGTCAATAATTGTTTGGACATCAGGGAAAAGCTTGATGCGTTGTTTGGCAGAGTAGTAGTCTCTTCTTTGTTGGCATGACATCCCTCCAGCCAATAATAGAGCTTGTCAGTCACCCTTCTGTAGGATTCACAGAGACTGAGGAAGGAAGGAAGGAAGGCAGGCTGCTTGCCGGTAACTGTAGCTCTTCCAGTGGCCATCTGTGAATTCATATGATTCATCTATCCTCCCATTACTCTGCTATCCAAATATTATTATGTATCAGTGACAGACTGGGGAACTCATTATGGGAGGGGGTGGTTCCTGCACCTTTAAAACATGCTTTCATGCGCCCCCTCCTAAAAAAGCCTTCCCTCAACCCAGCCGTCCTCTCTAACTATAGACCTTTTTGGGGAAGGTAATGGAGAGGGCGGTGACGCGTCAGCTGCAGGGGGTCCTGGATGAAGCGGATTATCTGGACCCCTTTCAGTCAGGATTCAGGCCTGGACATGGTACTGAGACAGCATTGGTCGCGCTTGTGGATGATCTCTGGAGTGAGCGGGATGGTGGTCATCCATCTGTCCTTGCTCTCCTCGACCTCTCAGTGGTTGACCACAGTATTCTTCTGGGATGGCTCAAAGGGTTGGGGATCCAGGGCACTGTGCTGTCTTGGTTTTCCTCATTCCCGGAGGACCGGACCCAGTCAGTGTGGTTGGAGAGTGAGAGGTCCAGTCCAAGGCTTCTCCAATATGGGGTGCCTCAGGGCGTTCCCACGGGGTGCGTTACCATCAGTACGCGAATGACACACAGTTGTACATCTCGGCCCGTGGGGACCCAAGTGATGCTGTCAACATCCTGTCTGGGTGTCTCAAGGCTGGGGGGGTCTGGATGGGAGCCAACGGGTTACAGCTGAACCCAAGCAAGACTGAGTGGCTGTGGGTTCGGGGTGCCACATTATCCCAGGAGCTGCCATCCTTGATCTTGGATGGGGCTACTCTGCCCCAGACAGACCCAGTGCGCAACTTGGGGGTTCTTCTGGATGCGCGTCTGCTACTAGAATAGTAGGTGGCAGCCATGGCCAGGAGGGCCTTTGCACAGGTACGTGTAATTTGCCAGTTGCGCCCACTCCTGGATAGGGATTCCTTGCTCATGGTCACACATGCGCTGGTTACCTCCAGACTTGATTATTGTAATGCGCTCTACATGGGGCTGCCCTTGATGACCATTCAGAGGCTGCAGCTGGTCCAGAATGCGACAGCCCAGGTAGTGATGGGGTGCGGGTGTTATGCCCGTGCCTTGCCCCTGCTTCGGGAGTTGCACTGGTTATCAATTTGTCTCCGGGTGCAATTCATGGTAGTGGGCCAGGTTACCTAAGAGACCGCATCACCCCAAGGGAGTCTGCCCGCTCTACGAGGGCGGACCGGAGGGGCTCTCTCAGGGTTCTATCGGCTAGAGGGGCCCGCCTGTCTAGCACAAGTAGAAGGGCCTTCTCCGTGTCCGCCCCAACCCTGTGGAACCTCCTGCCAGTAGACTTGTGGCTACAGACAGAATTGCTGCCCTTTAGGAAAGGGTTGAAAACCTGGCTGGCAGGGCAAGTTTGAGGAGCCGACGGGGTGCTGACTCCCACTCGTTGGCTCTGTTAGAACTATATGTCCCTGTTAGAATTATATGTCCTTTTTATTGTTGGGAGGGAAGGGAGGGCTTTTTAATTCGGGATGGTTTTAAATAGTTTTTATTGAATTTTTAAAAAAGGGATTGTGATAATAATTATGTGTAAGTGCGCTGCCCTGAGTTGCCCTAGGGCAAGAGGGTGGGATACAAATCCAAATAAATAAATAAATAAAATAAAACTGAAGGTTAGCTACAGAGTGGGGAGCATGCACAGCCGACTGGGCATGGACTAAAATTTTCTTTAGTCTGTAGAAGATTCCACGGATGCAGGTGTGAAAGTAATACTATGCGTGTGAATTCACAAATGACCACTCAAAGAACTACAGTTGCAAGTAAGCAACCTGGTCTATTTTGTCAGGTTACTGTAATCCATTACCAGTGTCTAACTAGGAATAAGGTGCTTAGAGGAATCTTATGAGAACAAAAGCACCTTCCCATCATGGTGTCCTGAATGCCTTGGATTAAAAGAATGTGGTGCTCCAGATTTTGCTCTACAGTTCTTGTCTGGCTTAGCTAGTGCTGAGCAAAGCCAAAAGTTCCAGCTGTTGGACCCATGATCTCTCCATGACAGCAACCCTGTCAAACCATTTCTTTTGCCGTACCTCAGAGAAGAACAGATGCATCTTCAGAATACGTGACTCCCCCAAAATAATGGAATATGTCTTTCCTGAATACATCAGTGCACTGCTACACAAAATAAATGCTGAATATTTTTTGCCAAGTAATTCCCAAAATATTGCCCATTCATCTAGTTGTTTGTACATTTTAATTTTGGAGGGGGCACTGTGGAACAATCAGCGATAATTGCTACAGAGATCAAGAAGTAAACACTTCAGTACATAATTCCGTGAAAATTATATCTTTGAGTCAGATAAAAGAAATCAAGATTCACAGGGGCTTGAGAATTGTTTTGCGAAGTGTCTTTGGCAATTTACTTCATATTGTTTTCACTTTTTTATCAGGAGAAAGAGAAGGAACTAGATGCAAAAAACATATATTCCAATCGAATGTCAAAGGTTTCGCCCAAAAAAGATGCCGATATTATACCAAGGAAAAAAGGTAACTTTTCTGAAGTGAAAAGTAAAACAAAAAAGGTTTAGTTAGTCAATAACCCTCAGTTCTTTGCTTGCAAACTTTTATCTCATGCTTTACATTTTTGAGTATTTACTTGTTCAGAAAGCATAAGTGGTGGCTCAGAAATGGCTGGTGTGGATTGGCATACCAAAGAAACAGTTTTTGAGTTTTAAATATGCACTACTCACGAAACAGAAAATCAAAAACAAAAAAGCCAACCACACACAAGTCCTCTAAAACGTTGTTTCCTCACTATTGTTTCAAATTATATTACACCTTTCCTAAAATAGATGCAAACTTTATAAACGGAGAAAGAGCTGTTTTATTTAAATGCATCAAATTACAACGTTTTATAAACAGAGCTTGTATTCATTACAGGTGTTAATAAGAATACTAAAAAAGAAATACAGATAACAAAAGGAGTACAAACTACTGGATACTTTTCCCCAGTAGAATTTCCTTTGCCACCAGATTTTATCATTGATGACATTCCAGGGGAAAAGGAAGATGACACACATCTTGGACTGGTGAGTTTTGTCTGGAAAGATAACTAAAATTATGGCAGAGATATTAATTAGGAGACAGGCATAGATACTACTAACATGAAAGAGAAGATTTGTAGGCATGGATGAGCTTCTTGCTTAAACAACCTGGAGTCCACATCCATTACTAATTCTTCACAAACTCTTCAGGCATCATTTTTACTTTTGAGAATTCTGTGGGTTGGATCTAGAGAACAGTGTGTCCAAAATGGGAAGGGGGACATTGATGTTCCTCCCTAATTTTTTTCTTAACACCTCCCCCCCCAAAAAACAACAACAACAACAACCCTATCCTATTGATTGGGGGCCTCTGCTGAATGATGTGAATTGCGCTACGTATGAGCTGGGACAAGGATAGGTCCACGGAAATTGGACAGTGGTACAGGTGAAACTTGGAAAATTAAAATATCTTGCAATTGTTCATTCATTTCACTTAAAAGATGGAACAAATATATGAGATAGACTACATGCAAAGTGAGATATGTCATGCCTTAATTGGTTATAATTGTGATGTGCACAGTGTACATGAGGTTATGTGATGATTATGGGGTACATGATTGGGGGGGTTGGGGTTTTCATAAACTGTGAGCCATAAGCATCAATATTATAACAAAGTAAGGCTTGAACTATCTCGCTTTGCATGTAATGAGTCTAATATATTTGTTTCACCTTTTAAGTTGCTTTACTGAACTGAATGAACATTTGCACGATATTCTAATTTTCCGAGTTTCACCTGTATATCTTCCCTGAGTGTTGAAGCCTCATTCTTCTACATGCCTTTAAGTGTACTAAGACAAAACTTGACCTAGCATCCCTCAGATCTGTTTTCAACAATGGTGCCAGCTCCAAAACTACTGTAGCACAGAGAGCAAATGCAGAAGGATGAGATTAGCCCTGAGCTTCAGGGAGTGCCACCTGTGACTCTGACTTTTCCTCCAGCATTCCCTCTCTGATGTTGTCTTCCACAGGGCTGAGATGCAAATGGTTATAATCCAATGCCCTATCTTCAGTTAATGGAAATTATTGGTTATTTGTATAGTAGTATTCATAGTCATAGTGGTAGTGGTAATAATAGGAACTGCATATATACAGAAATGGTAGCTTTGTATCCAATAATAATGTGCTGTCAAATCAATTCTGACTTATTGCAAGCCTTTTAAGGGTTTTTTTGGCTGGCTCTTCTAGAATGCATAGGGGAAATAAAACTCCCAGCCTCTGGTTCTACAGACAGATATCTCTAACTGACTGAGCTATTCAACTTTGTAAACAATCCTTCCATATGGTATTTAATTTCCTTAAGGAACAGCCAGTTAAAAATGACTGGAATGAACAAGCAGAATATCTCCAGCAAGAACAGAACAGAGAAAGAGGAGAAAGACTGAAGAGTGATCAAGAGCTTCAGGATTTGGAAGAAAGAGCCAAGAAATTAAGAGACGGTAAGAAAAGGCCATCAGTTATCACGCTCACCCATATAAGAATTCATGCTAATAAACATGAATTTCACTGAAAATGTTAAACTACGTGATTCTCACATCTATTGTCAGGTATACTTCTCTCTACAAAGGCTGGTTCTTCTCAGACTTTGGGAAAATGAGCTCTTACCTTTTTTATTTTTGTGCATTCCTCTGTCACATTCCCAGTATCTGCGTTTCTCATTTTCTTTTCACCTATGCTCAGTTATAGATTCCCAATTCTCCTTAAGTTATCAAAAGTATTGTGTGTCCAGCCAAGTGCTACTATAGGCTGTGAAAAGTGTTTGAATTCTCTACTAATCATTAGAAAGCCCTAGCTCTGTTCTTCATGTTTGCTGTATCATGATGTGTGGGTCTAGATATGAATAAGTAGCATTGGGGATCCTAATTCTTTTAACTTGTATAAAAGTCCAGTGAAGAAGTAAATATTCAGACCTTTCCATCTGGGTCGTAGACTTCAGAGTACATCCACTGGACATTTGTGTTGCATTTGTTAGGTAAGATTGGAATTAGGTAAAGTGTAGAACTAAATGAAGCTTGTGTATCTTGTTTATTTGTTACATTTCTATGTTGTTTTTCTCCTGGTGAGTAGTTTCAGTGTCTGGCTGCAGAGGCAGAGGTTGGGAGCTCAGTTACCCACTGTACCTCTTTGATAGTGGTTACACTTGATAATCCATAGCATCCCTTCCAGCTCTGCAGCTCTAAGATTATATCCTGTTATATAAGTATCTATGGAGCTTAATTTATTCTGTCATGCTCTCACATGTAGTTCATTGGTTATGATTGATTAGCTCAAGTAGATATTTTTCAAGGGTTTTACAATGGCGGCAGCGGCTGCTACTCATATCCGAATATACATATCCCCCCCCCCCGCCCCGGGTTGAAAATCAGGAAAAATGTCATTGGCATGAATTTGTTTAAGGTGGGCCCCAGCTTGCAATGAAGTGACCCACAAATTGCGATCATGGAGCCATCTCCTGCAGCACATATGAAATAAGACATGCAGGATTTAACACTGGGACTGCAATGGACTGCTGCAGCCTTGAGGATATTGGCAAGGTGCGCCTTCACAGCCAGTCCATCTGGCATGGCCTCTTCTTCCTCCATGACTGTTGGGAATCCGAATAGTGAAGTGGTTCCTCCTCTGCTCATGTGGCCGTTGGTTTCCAGTGCCATTTCCTCACTGAGAGGGTCCATCACCCCACCTAAAGAGGTTCATTCACCCATAGCCGTTGACCACTTTAGGGAATCAGGTTATTTACCACCACCCAACACTCGGTGTTGAGTCACTGGCTGTACAGTCATTACCATAGCGGGATGTCTGGCCAGACACACATTCTACAGTGACATCTATCAGAATTGATAATTGTTTGCAGTGAAAGGAACATAGAACTCTATAGAATAAGCAACCATTTGTTATCGCATTTAGAAACTACTTTCTAGTTCTACACTACCAGCAGAAGTAACTAATATAGTAGTTTGCAGTTCATGCTGAACTAGGGTTGCCATAAGTCCTGTTTTTCCGGGATTTTACCAGGTTCAAGCTGTCCCGTCCGATTCAAAGAAAAACATGTAAAAGTTCCAGGAGTGAGCAAGGAATGCCCATGTCTACAGAGGATTCCTTCTTCACGTGACCACACAGGATTAAATGCATAGAGTCAGCATTCCTAGAAAGGAAGGGAACACTGTGGATTGGAAGTGAAGAGTCGTCTTTCACAAAGGACCTCTTCCAAAATAAGTCCCTTTCTGTCTCCTGCTTTTCTCCTTCCAGAGGGAAATGGGGACTGCATTTCTGTTCCGGACCTCTTTTTAGAGCTTTTTAGAGCTTTCATCCAAGGGAGCCTCATGTGGGGTTTGAGGGCGAGTCCAACTCAATGGGGAGTGAAGGGGAGGGTGAGGATGACCTCTGGGAGAGGAAGGGCAATTTCAAGAGTGGCCCAAGAACTTTTTATTAAAAAAAACCCAACAGTCTCTTGACTACAGTTTATTTGAAACTGACGGAGGCTGCCCGCCCTGGGTTGGGATTCCACGGGGTCTTAGAGTTTGAAGAATGCAATGGCATCACGTGGCTCTCCAGGTTTGACAGCAGAGAATTATGGCAGCCCTATGCTGAACGATGGCTTAGCAACTTCTAAGAGCCACATGGGGTTAATGGCAAAGGTCTCATGCTACTGGGGGTGCCTGAAGTTCATGGTAGCTAAGACCTGGGTACCCAGTGTACCCATTGGCTCAAAGGACAGCTAGGACACAGGAGACCTGTCTGCATCTCTGCTCAGCCATGGGAAGTCTTGGGGAGAAACAGTCAAACTGGTAAAGTCATTTTTTTGATATGCTGGCAGGAATATGGTTTTCAAGGTAGGGTGGCAAAAAACTGGTTCCAGGGAGAAAATTCAGCAGGTGAGTTGATGGTACCTTTTATGTGGCTTGTGCAGGCTTTGGCCTCCTGCAGTGGGATGGCCTTGTCTCCAAACTTTCAAAGCTTACTGTTTTAGCTAGCTGTTGTGCCCTGTGCCATTCCAACTGGGAGCTGAGATTAATATGAACTGTGATTAATTTAGAAATCAGTGTGAACTGACTTGCTAAAATTAACCACAATTCACTTTAACCACACTTAATTGCGACAGAAAACATAGTCAGTTAAAGAAAGGCAGAACTAAAAGCTTTCCAAGTAATCCAACTCCTCCCCTGCCCCTCCCCTTCATGTGAGGAGAGGTGAGTACACCAACCCAAGGTTTGACTGGAGTTTGCAGCCGTTCTAAATATGGACTAGTGCAGAGGTGAGCGACCTCCAGAATGAAAAAGGGCACTCAAGCCTATTCCTAGACCTTGGGAGGGCAGCACTGCTCCCAGGGACAATGGGCTTCAGCTGAATGTCAAAACCAGCAGCTGAATTGCACCCGGAAGCATACTGGCAGCCAGGTGCTGGTTTTAACCTTTAAAGCCCTTCATGGCAGTGGGCCAGGTTATCTAAGAGACCGCATCGTCCCAAGGTGTTCAACCCATACTACGAGGGCAGACCATAGGGGCGCTCTGGTGGTCCCATCAGCCAGGGACGCACATCTTACCGAGACCAGGACGAGAGCCTTTTCGGTGTCGGCCCTGGCTCTTTGGAACCTCCTGCCACCAGAGCTGCGTCTCCAGGCAGAACTGTACCCCTTCAGGAGGGCTCTGAAAACCTGGCTCTGCCTGCAGGTATGGGGTGCATCTGGCAGCACATCTCAGCCTTGCTGGCTCATTTAGCCCTGTGGGGTTTTAATTAAGGGGTTATGGGTTTTTGCAGATCTTAATTTAACGGTTTTTAACAGTGGTTTTTAATTGTATAAGATGTTATTTGATGTAAGCCGCCTTGGGTCGCTGAGGTGAGGAAGGCAGCCTATAAATCGAATAAATAAATAAATAAGTTCTCCAGTACCCAAAAGGAGGATTTTTAAGTTGAAAAGATTATCTGATGCTTTCAATGTTACCTCTCAGATCAAGTGTCTTAGAAAACACAAGGGGATATCTTGAGGTGTTTTTTAAAAAATAAAAAATAAATAAATTTGGCAGGGTATATGGGCAGGTTATCCTGCTATGGTAATAGAGTAAACTATACTGCCAGTGACTCAATGCTGAGTGTCAGGCAGTGGTTAACTAACCTGACAACCCTGAGGACTAACAGCCTCAGGTGCCGAAGTCCACAGGGAAGGGTGATGGTCCCCAAGTGGATTAAATCCCATTTGGATCCATCTTGATGAAGGGCAGCAGCTTCATCAATACTGGTCTGGGTCTGATGATGACTTTGTGTGCCAAAAGGGCTCAAGACCAGAAAGTGACTCGTGGAACTGGATCAGTGGTACGGGTTTCACACTGCCCTGTGGAAGGCAGATGAAAGGTCACAGCATTATATTCGCAGGACAATCTTCATAGCTGATCGCCATGAGGATCGCAAATATTCAGATTCAGATATGGCAGAAGAAGAATATGGGCACCTGGGGATCGCTCTGCAGTCCTGGTTTGGTATAATGTATGAATACATTGAATGTTTATTTTAAATGTTGTGTTGTTGCTGTTTTTAACAAATAGAATGGGAAAAAGAAGAATCTGAGAGAAAGAAGAAAGATGATCTTTTGCTGGAGAGAGAAGCAAAAGAAAAGATGGGGACGGAAATACACGATCTGGGAAGTGGAGCTCAAAATAATGAAAGTGCAGAAGTAGAAAAGCAAAAGGAAATTCTGCTAGCTAAGATGCATGAAATTGACAGAGAAACTCAACTCAGTATAAGGGCTGTTTCCCAAGATTACAGCACAAATATAGTGACCATACCTTACTCTTTGGAGAAAAGTAAGAGACGCAGTGGGACTGTGGAGAAATTATTCAATGGTTTTCAAGAATATGACCAGTTCAGCTCTCTTACAAAAGGAGACACCCAGAAACAGCAAGTTACACAGACTACATACAGCGATTTGACATTTGGTAGCTATGTACCTTCTTTTGGAAAGGTCTCCGGAAGGACAAATTGGCTTAATCAGAAAAGTGACTTCCTGGATGAATTCCCTAAGGAAAATTTAAACTTTGATACAAAACGGGACAGGAAACCTAATTTAATGGAACAGCTGTTTGGAAGTAACTCCAATACAACCAGTCCCTCAAAGAGAGATGATTTGGACACTTTTGGACAAGACAGAGGCACAAACAGTGGGTTTCAGGATAAAGGTGTGATAGTCAAAGATGAAAGTGATCTCTTCTTTGGTGAAACAAAGAACATTAATTCCAAAAGGCACCGACTTCAACATACAACCAGTAAACCAGCTGTTAAGGCTCTTGATTATTTAGAAGATGAAATTGAAGAAGTGCTTTTGCAATGATTATATTCTGTAAAAACCTCTCTATATGTAAATAGTTCATACATTTAAAAATGTTTATAGTTTTTAAAATGCTTCAGACATTGTTATAAAATACAAACTGATTGACAAATGGAGGGAAGTTAGGATAAATGGCCTGATGAATGGCTAAGGATGGAAAGTGCAAGTTAATGTCCTTCCTAAGCAATTAAAAGTGTTCATAGCTAAAGGGATAGCAACGGCTGTCTGAATAGGGTTAGGTTTCTCTGTGTCTTCATTCTCTATATATTCTCTCTCTAATTAGAAGCCAGGCTTCTCCATGTATTTTTCCTTGAGTCATTTTACATGTTCACACTTGAGTGATACAAAACTGACAGACAAGAATGCTTCAGCATGACAACGTTGATTTAATCTTTTGTATTCAGTCACAGAAAGAAATAGCTAACAAAAGGGCAGGGTGGAAGGATGAAGCATTTTCCCTCCACCATATTTTAAATTGTTTTTCTATGTACAGTACTAGGACAGAGCCACCCACATTGATGATGCCTTGAAGGCAGTTTCATTTTTTCCTTAAGGCAGGGATTCTCAACTCGTGGCCCACAGCACCATTTCATGTGGCCTCCCACTGCCTCCACCACACCAGGAAGTGCCATGTGGAGGAAGGACAAAATGGCTGTCCGGCCCCCAAAGCTGTCTGAGGGAACATGACCTGGCCCCCGGCTTAAAAAGATTGAGAACTCCTGCCCTAAGGGCTAGCTAGAACAAACATTTGTTCCCAGTGGAGTAGACTCATCAACTGGATTTCATCTCCAACGTGCTAGATTACATGTGTAAGAAAGCCCATTAATGCCCAAAGAGAGAGAGATAAGATCGACCGTTCCTGCCTTTTACCTAGCAATATGTGGGCCGATGCTTACATAATAAGCTTAATTGCTTTATTGAGGATAATCAAAACTATGAAGCCATTTCAGTTTTAATAGAAGTAGATCTGAATGCCATGTTCAGTAAAAGAGCACGTAGAAGTTGTTGGGAAGGAGATACTGTATATAGTTTCATAATTATTCCATATTTTCTGTTGAAGTGTTTCTGAGAAAAATGGTATTCTCTTTTCAAAGTCATGCAAGTCAACCTAGCCTTTGCTAAATTTGTCATTAGCTATACCATAATTAATAAGCCTATCCTGTTGTAAACCACTGCTAGAAGCATAGTCCATTTAGTCAAGTTAGGTCTTTCAATACAACATCACAACATCAGTACTTAGATACTTTTGGAATGTCGTACCAAATGTCTGTGACCTAAAGCACTTGATAAAACTTTGAGTGGAACTTTGTGGAGTTGCAAACTGTTAAATATACAACAAAATAATAATTTGGAGCAAATGTAACTTATTTGTTTTCAGTACATTTCTCTCAAATATCTCCTTTTGAGAACTCATTGTTTAGTGAAATTAGTAGAAATGTTACAGAAGACTTCTAAAACTCTAGCAATATGTTTTTAATTACTGTTCTGGTCAAGTGTAAAATAAGTCCATACAACTTCATTTGATTTGAAACTATCTTTAAAAAACAAGAGCAAAAACATAGTTTGGGAGCAATCTAGGTCTCTGACTTTAAAGTGACCATGAGCTTTATAAAACTTTGGTTGTTTTATCTTGGATACACACAGTAGTTTCAGTCTAGGAAATATAATTCATATGGATTAGATCCCTGCCAAGCATGAAAAGAAGTTGAAGGACTTTTTAAAAAATATATGTCCCAGGATCCAGGTATGAAATTCCTTCTAAAGCTTTGGGAACTATAGTTCCCTCAGATGTGTCAGAGCGAATCACTTCTGTCAGAAACAGGGAACATAAGGTTTGACAATTGCTGTTATAGCTACATCTCTTTTGAGCACTTGCCAACATGTTTGTTATGGGAAAATTATGAGAGCTACCATTCAGAGATCTCTGGAAGGCACTGTGTTTCTCACCCAAAGTAACTGGCAATTATTAAGATCATGCAGAGATGGGAAATGTTAGGGCTTCCTCAAATAACAACATCCAAAATATCTTAGTCAGTTTAGCTACTAGAATTCTCATTCCCCAATCAAAAAAATAAGCAAAGAATAGAATTCCTTATCTCTGGTCTAGGGTATGTGGAAGAATAAAGATGTATGCACGGGATAAAATCAAGATGTTCCATTTTGTCTGCACCTGTGCTACTTAGCTCTTAGTCATGCTTTTGTTGTTCAGTCACACAGTCGATTCCAACCCTTTGCGACCCCATGGACCATTGCCCACCAGGCACCTCTGTCCTCCACCTTCTTCCTCAACCCGCCCAGCTCTGTGCCCTTCTTTTGCCCTCCACCTAGTCCCTAGTCATGCTAGGGAACCTTAAATAATTGCTCACAGAAATGAGAAGAATATTGTAGTTCTGTGGTTATATTTTAAAGCTAGTAGGGGGAAAAAGAAGTTTGTAGTTACTGCAGAGGCAATTCCAGAAACAATACTGTAGTAGGTCTTTCCATAAAATGTCTGATTTGAAGAAATTTACTAAAGTGTTGGTTATCCATTACATATTGATTCAGTGAGTCTACTCTAGTTAGACTAGCAATTGGATTTAGATATTCAGTTTTGTTGGTTAACTTATATTTTGAGATGCCATCTTTGCTTGAAACAAAGCTCCAAACCATCTTATAGTGTTGCCAAACTTATCAGACTTCCAGTTTGACTTCCAGATTCCTTGCAATTTTGGCAAAAGTCATGGTGGTCTTTCAAGAAGACTCTGTAATGTATTGATTACAAGAAAAGCTATTATGGAGGTTCATTTTTTGTCCTGCAGTCTGTAATAACCAGAATTTTATACATGAGGAATAGGGTTTATCAAAACTGCTATAGATGATTATTTGTAAATGGTCTTCAATATCCAGTGATAGCTTACTATATTTTTCACCCATGAGGTAGAATTTCTTGACACTAGTGTTTATTGTATTTTTAAGTCAAATGTAAAGCATTAACATTTTCTCTTTTAATATAAAACAAAGGTTATGGTGACTGAGAAGAATATATCTTTAAAAAAAATATTTTAGGCCTACTGTTACAGTGACTATTGTTTATTACCCTGTATTGATTCAAAATGTATTTATTATGTAATGTTAATTTTTATAGCTTTCTATTTTGTGTAAAGGTTCTACCTAGAACAGTGCTTGATTTTTAACAAGATGATTTATATTAAACTATTTCTATTATGACTTTGTGTTTGGCATGTTTGATTCAAGCAAGTGTTTGGACCTTGCCATTTTGGTTCACATAGATTTCCCCTTCACTCACACACTTTATTCCTAAGTTTGAGAATGGTTTACATTTTAACTCAAGTTTATAATCATCTCATGAGATTAAACTCCAGGCAGAAACGAAGCCAAAATGCTAATCTGTCACATGAGTGCTCTCTTATACATTTCTATCTGTGGCAAGTTTCAATTTACTAATAAGGCCCTGTTTCACTGAGGTAATTTGTCCTCTGCTATTAACATGAGGACCACCCTGTATTGAGGAAAGGGGTGCGAAAGACCCATGATGTTATCCTATATATATTTCCAAAACATAATAGTTCTTAAAATGTAACTTGATCTGCTGCTTGCCTCTGAAGACTCAATTTCTTTTTATTTCTTTTTTACTCCTGAGGAAAAATGCCAATTTTTCCTGGCCAAAAATAAAAGGAAAGGGAAAAAAATTCCATGCACAACTAAGAAGTGCCATAGATATACTTGCTAACTTCATTTTTGCTAGGCTAAATGTAACATTCTCGCATTTAAATTACTTCTTTAAATCAGTAATAAGATTTGATTATCTGTGCAGGAACAAGCAGCCTTTTAATGTTATGGTCAGCTGGCTACAGGCACGTTGCTAGGATACACACAGTAGACGTGATTAACAACTCATCCAGTTTGCATAAGAATTCCATTCACATATTTGTTTTCTCTCCATAATAGTTCATGTGAGAGTAGACGCTGCAAAATTAAACGTCTTGAGTGATTTTTAAAACCTTATTGTTATAATATTTTGCTCTGGTTCTTTGCAAATGGAACTGTTACAGCAATTTGGCGTCTCTTGAAGTCCAAACTACGGTAGAACCCCAGATAACGCTAAAACCTGGTTCCAAGAATCTTAGCTTCATCCGATTTTTAACGTTATGTGATACATGCATCGCATAACATTAAAATCATATGAGATGAATCACATAACATTAAAACTCCATAGAGATACACCCCTTTTTAGGGGGTGGGTTTTTAGTTCTGTATGTTTTTATCTGTTTTATTTATGATTGTGAACCGCCCTGAGTTGCCCTTGGTCGAGTGGGCGGTATAGACATTTAACAAAATAAATAAATAAATAAATTGTAACTGGCACAGGCTTCAGCGAACATTATGCAACACATCCCATAGGATTTCAATGTTATGCGATGCATTTCCCCCCCAGATTGCTTAACGTTATGAGGTTTTAGCGTTAACTGGTGCAAACGTTATCCGAGGTATTACTGTACATTTAGGATCAAAGACTGCTCAAGAACCATAGGCCTCTACAGGAGGATTGGAAGGCGTGTTTGCCCTCCTGAACCTTAATTTTATTTTTAACTAGCATTTTTGCCCGGCCTTGTCGGGCAGGTTTTGAGTTTTTTTTAAATGTCTTGGGGTATTTTTTGGTGTGATTGCAGGGCGAGAGGCAGGGATTCGTCAAGGTTGGCTCCTCCCGTGACGGATTCCTGTCTCTCGCCCTTGACATTCCCCCAGTGGAAGGAGAATTGCAAGGGACAGGAATCCATCAGGGGAGCAGCCTACCCTGGCGGATCCCTGCCTGGTGCCTTCTCCCGGAGAGAAGTGGTTTGTTTCTCTCTTGTTTGGCGGGGGCCAAATGCTTTGGCCCCCACCAAGCAAGAGAAGTGAACCCCCCGTGGAAGACGATTGCTTCCCTCTGGGAGGCGAAGAACGGAACGGAGTGCCATTCTCGTCCTTTGTCTCTCGGAGGGAAGTAGTTCGTTTCCCCGCTACCCCGCTTTCAGCCCCCGTGGAAGGCGATAGCTTCCCCCATGAGGTGAAGGCGGAACGGAGCGCCGTTCTGTCTTCATCTCCCAGAGGGAAGTGGATCGCATGTCAGCTGGGTTTTTCTGTAATGCGTGTGCCAACTGCCCTGCCTCCTCTGCGCTTGCGCCCTTCAGCCTGATTGGCTGAGGGGTTGTGTGGCGCGGAGGACGCTGGGAAGCGTAGGGTTTGTGGGGGGTTTTTTGTTCATGTTTGTGGGGCGGTTGCCCCACTCTCAGCATCCAGACCCTTGTGGTGATGCTTGCAGGGATATAAGGTAAGTGTGGCCGGCTCGGTACAGGATGGTTGGGACAGGTGTGGCCACGCATGCCGGACATGCGTGGCCCAACCCCCTTCTTATAGGTATAGATTCACACAAACATATGTAATAGACCTCTATGTGTGTACAAGTTATCATAATTTATCATATGGACCTCTCTCCACTCTGTCCCTCAACTTCTTGCATATGCTATCGATTAGACTTTGCCTGACAAAGGCCTTAAATTTTCACATGTTCATTAATAAAAGTGCTGTTCCAGTCTCTATTATTACACTTCTTTTGATCTTTTATACACATGTTCGGATGAAATGATAATGGTTTATTGAAGAAGAGGCAGTGGACTGTGATTTGACTTTCTCCTGCAAACAGGATTAACTAGACTAGGGGTGGCCATTTGTAGTCCTCAAAACATTTCTGGCCTACTGTTCCTATTGGTATTAGCCAAACTAGCTAAAGGTGAGAGATTACGGAAACAGCAGTCTAAAAACATCCAGAAAGCCAGAGTTGCCTTTTCTTGGGTTTAAATGAACACTGATTTGCCAAGTGAGAAACAATCCATAATGCCAGATTTGGTGATTTTGATGGAAGAAAGTTCGGTTTCACTTACCAGTGATAACTTTCGTTCTTCGAGTATATAGTTTGTGAATACACACTCATGGGTTATGCGCCTGCGCAGAACAGCCGATCGGAGGCTTGAAAAGCTATTGGTCAAAAGTTTTGGCGGTAAGACCGCCCACCGTACCGCCCACCCTGAGGCGCCCGCGCGCCATTTTACCTCAGTTCCATACTTAAGCCAAGCACAGGATAAACCAACTGATCTCATCCGTGCAGCTCAAGAGGGGAGGTAGGGTGGGTAGTGTGTATTCACAAACTATATACTCGAAGAACGAAAGTTATCACTGGTAAGTGAAACCGAACTTTCTCCTTCGTATAGTTTGTGAATCCACACTCATGGGAGATTAGCAAGCTCACACTTACTTGGTCGGTGGGCAGTCGGATGAGATGATCCCACGATGAGCTGAAGAACCCGCAGGTGGACCCGTCAGGGGCGTTGAGTCCGGAGCCCTCTGGTGAGGACGACACGGCCAAGCCTGGCGTCCGCAGTGGCTCTGGTGTCCACCCTGTAGTGCTGGACAAATGTGGAAGGTCTGGACCAGGTGGCAGCCTTACATATGTC
This sequence comes from Bradypodion pumilum, assembly GCA_035047305.1. NCBI lineage: Eukaryota > Metazoa > Chordata > Lepidosauria > Squamata > Chamaeleonidae > Bradypodion > Bradypodion pumilum. The sequence continues at coordinate 185,373,414 of JAWDJD010000001.1, read as the reverse complement.
CTCAAGCGGTGTGCCCTCCAGAAAGGCAGTGGATGTGGCAACCGCCCTGGTGGAATGCGCCCTGACATGCGGTGGAGGTGGCAGTGAAGCTGACTCGTAGGCCAGGTAGATGGTAGAGGTGATCCATTTGGAGAACCTTTGAGCAGAGATGGGTTCACCCTTGGACTTTCCCCCATAAGCCACAAAGAGGCGTTGTGACTTCCTGAACTCTCTAGTCCTGCTGGTGTAAAACAATAAAGCTCGTTTCACATCCAGCGTGTGCCAAGTCCTTTCTTGGGCGTTAGTGGGGTTCTGGAAGAAGGTTGGCAAGGAGATAGTTTGTGCCATGTGAAACTTGGAGACCACCTTGGGTAGAAAGGTGATGTCCGCTTGGAGGACGACGCGGTCGTTGAAGAACTGGAGGAAAGGTGCGTCTGCTCGCAGGGCAACCAGCTCACCAGCTCGTCGTGCAGACGTGATGGCCACCAGGAATGCTGTCTTCCATGTGAGGAGACGAACATCGGCGGTAGCCAAGGGCTCGAAGGGGGTCCTGGTGAGCGCGTTGAGAACGGTGGACAGTGACCATTGAGCCGTCGGTGTCCGGGCCGGCGGAAAAGCGTTCTTTAGTCCCTTGAGGAAGCGCTTTACCGTTTGGTCGCGGAAGGCCCCGGAAGCGGGCGAGCCAGCAGGAGAGTGCGCTACCACTGCTGCGAGATGCACTCGGATGGAGGTGATGCTGAGGCCAGACTCCGCCAGCTGGAGGAGGTAGGTTAAAATGTCCTGCAGTCCCACCTGGGTGGGGGGCGTTTGCCGGGCGGCCAGGAAAGCACAAAAACGCCTGTATTTGGAAGCGTAGGACTTCCTTGTGGAAGGGCGCCGCGCTAGTTCAAGGATCCTGGCCAGTCTGGGGTTATCCTCCACGCGGTGAGGTGGAGGCTGGGCAGGTCCGAATGGTGCAGCTGGCCCTGCTCCATTTGGAGGAGTGTCGGTGATTCCGGCAGTGTGCGATACTGTGACGACATGCGCAACAGTAGCGGAAACCAGGGTTGGCGCGGCCACGCCGGTGCCACTAGAATGGCATTGGCTCTGTGTTGGTGCATCCTGGTGAGCACCTTCTGGACCAGAGGAAACGGAGGAAAGGCATAGAGATAGTCCTGATCCCACCGTTTCATGAAGGCATCGCCCTCGGAGTTCAGTCCGATGCCTGCTCTGGAGCAGTACCTGCTGAGTTTCTTGTTGGACTCCGATGCAAAGAGGTCGATGCTCGGCGTCCCCCAGACCTGGCACAGAGACTGGAACACTCCGTCGTCCAGCTCCCATTCGTGGGTCGTCGAGGTGAGACGGCTCAGGTGGTCTGCCAAGACATTCAGTGTGCCCTGAATGTGCACTCCAATTGGGAAAATGTGCCTCTCCAGGCACCACTCCCACAACTGCACTGCAAGGTACAGGAGGGTGGTGGACCGTGTTCCTCCCTGCTTGTTGAGGTACGCCACCGCCGTGGTATTGTCCGAGGCCACTTGAACCGCCTTGCCGGTGAGCAGAGTCTCGAAGGAGCGCAGGGCCTTCCAAATGGCCAGCAGCTCCAAGTAATTTATGTGGTGCACCGTTTCGTGCGGTGTCCAGGTGTCGTTGACCGTGAGAGTCCCGCAAGCAGCGCCCCAGCCGAGGTTGCTCGCGTCGGTCAGTATCTGCAGCGAAGGTTGCGGGGGGTAGAAACTCTTCCCCGTGGCCACGTTGAGTGGTGTAGACCACCACAGCAGTTGGTCCCTCAGTTCTGGAGATGGGGTCAACCGTTTGGATTGGCTCTCCCGAAGTGCGTCGAACTCGTGAAGGAGCCACGATTGCAGGGACCTGAATTTCAATTTGGCATGGGGGATCACTGCCGTCGTTGAGGCCATCAGGCCTAGAAGTCTCTGAGCCTTCTTCGCCCGGATGCACGGTTTCGTGCGCAGTTCGTTCACCCCCTGCGCAATGTCCCGTAAGCGTTTCTGGGGGGCGTAGGCTCTCGTAGTGAGCGAGTCGAGTACCGCTCCAATGTACTCGATGCGCTGGGCGGGAGTCAACTTCGACTTGGTGAAGTTGATCCTGAGGCCGAGACTCTCCATGAGGTGAACCGTGTATTGTGTGTCCCGAATGGCCGACGATTTGGTGGGGGAGACGATCAACCAATCGTCGATGTATGGGAAGACCCTGATGCCCCGTTGGCGGAGGAATGCAGCCACCGGAGCCATGCATTTGGTGAAGACCCGCGGTGCCGTGGCCAGACCGAACGGTAGGCATCGGTACTGGTACACGGAATGGTCGATACGGAAGCGGAGAAACCGTCTGTGTTCCTCGAGGATGGAAACGTGGAAGTAGGCATCCTTGAGGTCTATGACTGTGAACCAGTCCCCTTTGTTGATGAGGGGGAGGACGGTCTGTAGGGTCACCATCCGGAACTTCCTGGTGTGGATGCATTTGTTCAGGCGGCGTAGGTCCAGGATAGGGCGAAGGCCTCCGTCCTTCTTCTGGACCACGAAGTACCTCGAGTAGAAACCGTTGTCCCAGTCGGACGGTGCTACCCGCTCGATGGCTCCCTTGGAGAGAAGGGTTGCTATTTCTTCCTCCAAATGGGGGGACGAGGTGGTGAGACGATGTCTTCCTACTCGAGGCACCCGCACGAGCTCGATGGCGTAGCCAGAGGACAAGATCTTTAAGACCCACTGGTCGTCCGTGATGCCCGACCATGCCTGGAGGAAGTTCCGGAGGGGGAGGTACGGGATGTGGAGCGAGAGAGACTCGGCCGTCGCAGCTTCAAACGCGGGGCTTGGGCCTCGCGGTCGAACGCTTGTCCTGTCCGTAGGGCCGGTAGCGGGGTTTGTGTTGTCGCCGCTGTTTATAGGAGCTGGATCTAGGCTGCTCCGCCGGTCCCTGCTGCTGTGGGTTGCCCTGGAACCGCCGTGTGAAGGGCTGGAACCTCGGCCTGGTGGAAGTTGCCGGCGTGGTGAGCCCCAGGAACTTCGCCGTGGAACTGGTCTGGCGCATCTCATTCAGGACCTTATCGGTGTCCTGACCGAAGAGGCCCTGCCCGTCGAAGGGAAACTCCTCGATGAGCTTTTTCATAGCGTCATCGAGGGAGGTGTCCCTGAGCCAAGCATGGCGACGGAGGTAGATTGCGGAGGCCATGTCTTTTGCCGCATAATCGTTGATATGCCGGGCAGTGCGCATCAGCTGCTCGGCGACGAAGTCCCCCTCGGCGGCCAGCGCGTCAATCCTCTTCTGGGCATCTGCGGGCAGTTTAGCCGTCTCAACCTTCACCTGCTCCCAGAGGTGAGATTGGTACAGGCCCATGGCGGCCGAATAGTTTGCGGCCCGAAAGAATAGGGAACCGGTGGCGTAAAACTTACGCCCCACCGCGTCCAATTTCTTTCCCTCCGGCGTCGACGGGACCGGGAATCCGCTGGTGGCCGTCCTATGCTGGAAGGCCTTGACCACCAGGGAATTCGGCAGGGGGTGCGCCTGCAAGAACTCGACGTTCTCGTCCAGGACCCGGTACATGCTGTCGAGCCTGGACGAAACGGAGTGTGCCGCCAAAGGTTTCTTCCACGTCGCCCTCGCCGTGGTCATCATGGAGGGGAGCATGGTTATGTGGACCGGTCGCACGGCACGCCTGTCGAGCTTCGCGGTCATCTGATCCTCACCCTCCAGCGGCGGCTGGTCGACCTTCAGGTTGAGGGCGGTGCCGAGCCTCGTGAGCATGGCGGTCAGTGAGCGCTGGTCCTCACCACGCGGTGGGTCCACCGAGCCGATGGCCTGTTCCGGCGTGCGCTCGGCGTCGACGTCTCCCTCGTCCTCCTCCGACGACGAGCTGGACTCATCGGAGGACGAGGGAGGCAGTCTTTCGTCCACGTCCGGACCGCGCCAGTACGGCCTGGGCGGGCCGGCGGGATGGGCGTCCACCGCATCAACGTCCGGACCACACCATGACGGGTTGGGTGGGCCGGCGGAGCGGGTACTCGACCCACGGGAGGTCGGTGGGGCCGCGGCAGAGCCGGGATGCCCGGGGCTTGCGGTGGTCGGAACCGGAGCCGCAGAGGCCGCAGGCGTGGAGGTCTGGAACCTGGTCGCAAACGACGCCATGACCTGAAACATCTCTCGAACGAGGGCCATCTGAGACGCGTCCGAGTCCGCTGGCGGTGGAGCTCCGGTGGCCGGCGGGATGGTGGCCCACGAAACGGTGGGAGCCGAAACGGTGGCCGGCGTCGGTGTCGGCGAAACGGTCGTCGAAACGGTGACGACCGCCTCGTCCGTCGGTGTTCTGGGCCGTGGAGAGACGGAGGCCTGCCTCGGCGAGGAGTTTCTGCCCCGAGGAGGAGAGGAGAGCACCTGAGGTGGGCGAGCTGGAGCCCCAGCCCTGCGTCCTTTCTCAGGTGACCCGGAAGACGACCGTCCTCCCCAGATGGAGGATCCCGGAGAAGGACATCGGGCAGTCGAGAACGGCGGAGAAGGCCCGGGAGAGGCGGGTGTGCGCGGAGTGGGGGGAAGCGAACGTCTCTTCTCCGACCCACGCTTGCGCTTCTTCTCACCGTTCTTGTCCTTCTTCTTCTTCTTCCTCATCGGAAGCACGGAGGAAGAGGCCGGCGGTGGTTGAGCGGCAGCGGCGGCCGTGGAGGCGGACGCGGCGGGAGCCAGAGCGAGCTCCATCAGGTGAGCCTTGAGGCGATTGCTTCGGTTCTGCACCGCGAGGCGCGTAAACTTTTTGCAATGCGGGCAAGACTGGCTCTGATGCGACTCTCCCAAACAAAAGAGGCACAGGCTGTGTCCGTCGGAAGCCGGAAACTTCTTAAGGCAAGCCGTGCACTGTTTAAACGCTGCAGCCATCAACCGCGGAAAAAATTCTTCCAGTGGAAGTTTCTGGAGACGAGTACCCCGAAGGGCCGACCAGCCGCCACCCCCTTGAGGGGGGAGACGGTGATCGATGCGAAAAATTGGCTACTGAATCCACTCAAGAGAAGAGACAGAGCCGGGGTGGCGATCCTGCCCGGAGGACAAGATCACCGAGAAAAATTGAGATTTGCCAAAAAGACTTTCCCTCAGAAGGGCGAAAAAATTGAGGAAGCTCTCAACGATCGTCCTGCTGCTACGGCGGAAAGAAGAGAACTGAGGTAAAATGGCGCGCGGGCGCCTCAGGGTGGGCGGTACGGTGGGCGGTCTTACCGCCAAAACTTTTGACCAATAGCTTTTCAAGCCTCCGATCGGCTGTTCTGCGCAGGCGCATAACCCATGAGTGTGGATTCACAAACTATACGAAGGAGAACTATGGTTCGTTCACTCTTTTCCAGTGGCAGTGAAAGCTAGCAGCATTCTCTACAACCACCCTGGCTATGGCATGGCAAGCTAAAATTTGAAGAATTGTGGCTTACTGTAGCATGACAATACAGGCTATGTCCGTGATGGCGAACCTTGGCACTCCAGATGTTCTTGGACTTCAATTCCCAGAAGCCCAAGCCCCAGTGAATCCACACAAATGGGTTTACTGCGATTCATCCAGCCCGCACCACCCTTGTTGCTCCCGGAAGCGGAAGTAAAAAGCACCCGTACGGCTCAAACTTGCCTGCCTCCATAACAAGTGAAAGCTCACAGAACCCCACCTAAATTTTGTTTGTTCTTCACACGCACAGTCAATTCCGACCCTTTGTGACCCCATGGACCACCGCCCTCCAGGCACCTCTGTCCTCCACCATCCACCTGAACCCACCCAGCTCTGTGCCCATTGCGTCTAGCCATCTCATTTTGGGCCGCCCCCTTCTTTTGCCCTCAACTTTTCCCAGCATCAAGGCTTTCTCAAGTGAATCCTCTCTTCTCATTTGATGTCCAAAGTACTTCATCTTCATCTTTACTATTTGACCTTCTAAGGAGCAGTCAGGGTTGATTTCTTCTAAGATTGACCTATTCTCGCTGTCCAGGGTACTCTCAAAACTCTCCTCCAACACCACATTTCAAAGACATCTACTCTTCTGTGCTCAGCTTTCCTTATGGTCCAGCTCTCACAATCACAACCATACATCACCACCGGGAATACCATTGCCTTGACTATGCAAATTTTTGTTTGCAAGGTTTTTGTCTATTTTTGTCTATGTTCTCCAGGTTTCTCATAGCTTGTCGCCCTAGAATCAGTCTCCTTTTTATTTCATGGCTGCAATCGCCATCTGCAGTGATCTTTGATCCTAGAAAAGTAAAGTCTGTCACTGCTTCTACTTCCCCTTCTATTTTCCAGGAGTGATAGGGCCTGTTGTCATTATTTTGGTTTTCTTGATGTTGAGTCTCAAGCCAGCTTTTGCACTCTCTTCTTTCAATCTAAGCAAGAGCTTCTTTAGGTCTTCCTCACTTTCTGCCATTAGGGTGGTATCATCTGCGTATCTCAAGTTGTTGATGTTTCTCCCAGCAATTTTGATCCCAACTTGTGATTTGTCCAACCCTGCATTGCGCATTATGTGCTCTGTGTATAAGTTGAATAAGCAGGGTGACAAAATGCAGCCTTGTCTTACTCCTTCTCCTATTCCAAATCACTTTGTCATTCTGTATCCTGTCCTAACTGTTGCTTCTTGACTCATGTACAGGTTTCTCATGAGGCATATAAGGTGTTCTGGTATTCCACCTAAATAAAAGGCTTCTTCTTTTAAAGGACATTGTGAGCCTATCGTTAAGGATTCAAAAAATATACAATTATGAGTTTATTTTAGACATTCTGTTTTTACATCTCTACCACATTTTTCTGCTAATCTGAATTTTCTGTAGCAAAATTTAAAGTTATCTGGGGAATAATATATTCTTTTAAAAAGAATTAATTGCCACTGTCTATATTAATTTCATATTTCCTTTCTTTAAAATAATTGCACATTTTAGTAATTATCTGATTAGCTAATGATGCTGAAAATGTTTCCAGCATACAGAATTTATGTGATCTGGAATAATTCTATAGTAATAGTGCCTTTTTAAAACTAGTTTCTGTGTTTTCTATTCCTGAACAAGCTGGAGGAACAAAGACTATTTAATGCACTGTAAATCAAACAGAATTCCTTTAGAGGGCACTCTTTACTTCCAGGAAGTCCTGCTAAGTTAACACTGGATAAGGTTACACACATACACAGAGTGTGTGTGTGTGTGTGTGCATGCGCGCGCGCAAGCCAGATCATTCCCATTCACGGCAAAGTGAAGCTTCCACTTTAGAAAATAGATGTTCTCTATATAAATTATTGTCATTTGCAATCCTTTTTCTTCTTCAATGCCTAGGTCAGACATTAATCTATCAAAATGAAGCCACCTTTTGGTGAATTCATTCCACAGCTCCTTTTGCCTGAGCTAGTGTGAGAAAGATTAGCCAGCATAACATGGTTGCCGCTGCCTGGGGTACGCCTGATTATGGCTCAAAAATAGCACAATCTTCAAGGAGGCTAACGGCAGTCCTTAAAAAGGACCATTGAGTCATTTTGCTCATTAGTAAGTTTACAGCGCAATGCTTCTGGAAAGGAAGGACTATCCGGCTGTACACCATTACCAGAGGATGCCGAAGTATACTCAAAATGCTTTCCACTCTTCAGGGAGGCTCCCTTTATGTCTCTATGTTTTTGCCAGATTTCTCCCTTACGGCTGATCTTTGCTTTTGAATACCTACCAAACCAAAAAGACATGCAAGGCATAGTAAGCAAGTGTTTCATGGTGTTCTTCTTTAAAACATGAACAGTAATTTCAAAGTTCCACATATGGGGACCTGGAGGTAAGTCCTACGGCAGTGGAACTTCTCTCTGGGGAGACACGTATTAGTTTGTGACTTGCGGTAAGTGGTGAAAGGACCTTAATCAGGTTCCCACACACATTTATTTTTAGACAAAAAAATAGCAAAACATATACTAATGCAGGGATTCTCAACCTGTTGCCCGCGGGCCAGGTGTGCCCCACGGTTTCACTTCATGTGCGCCCACCGCCTCCATCACACCAGGAAATGCCATGTGGTGGACAAAGGGTAAAATGGCCATCCGCCCCCAAAGCTGTCTGAGGGAGCGTGACCTGGCCCCTGGCTTTAAAAGGTTGAGAACTCCTGCACTAATGTATACAGAAGTGAGAGTCTGCCTTAGCATCAAAGGATAAGAGGACATTTTGAACGGAGCTATCTCAACAACACCACTCAGCTGAGAGAAGCACAATATTAATGAACTGACATGACCCTGGCTTCCAGAATTAGGCTGTAAAGATACGTTGTGGATGCAGCATAGGTCAGTGATGGCGACACTTGGCACTCCAGATGTTCTTGAACTTCAAGTCCCAGAAACCCTGATCAGCAGGAGTGCTGACCTGGGCTTCTGGTAATTGAAGTCCAAGAACACCTGGAGTGCCAAGGTTCGCCATCACTGGCATAGGTTAATTTGATGTATGGGGGGGAGGGGCTTCTACTTTTT